>CM076584.1:989024710-989757949 GCA_034641835.2 Pinus albicaulis
ATGTTCATACACCTTCCCCTATCATTAATGTACCTTATTAAACACTTCCCATCACTGATACTCCCTAAATTCCTCATTTTTGCACAAACCCTAGTTTCTTGCCACAACTTGGCAATTTTCTAGGCTAGGCCTGTGTTTTGCCCTTTTGGACCCCTTCCTCTCACTCAATCTCTGAGATTCCACTTTCCCCTGCTTCCTAACATCCCTCCCTACTTCCCAAAATTTCCCCAAGAATTTAGAAGCCCCTTATCCCCTTCATTTTGCTTCATTTCGACAAAATCCCTTGTTTCACACATCGGGATAGGTTTCACTCAAATCATGTTTCTGAGCAATAAAAGATGGAGTGGAAAAATAGAAAGTTTTATCTGGCTATCAGAAAAAAAAACCTCTTTCACCTTTTTGCTCCCGGTATCATGGTTTTGAAAGTACCATCGAATTTGCCTCAGGAGAATTGAATGCACCTCTGAAGTGACCTTAGGAAAATCAAGATTTCTCTTAGCATGGTTGGCTAAATGACTTGCTTGATGAGTCAAAGGATAACTAGACACAAATATATTTCCAATGAGCTATCATGAGCTCAATTTGGAGTTGAGAAAGACCTTCAAAAGTTGACTGCAACAGCGCTCTGCCTTGAGGCAGCCTCATTCTGCTCATTCTGACAAGTTTTGGGAGATTTGATTTCTGACAAGGAAAATGAAGTCCAAATTGCAAAATTCCACTTGGGTTGGAAATTATACTCCAGGAGCTTTCCAACACGCTATTACAATCTCAATTTGGACACCAGGAAGGTCTCCAAAATCCTCCTTCAAAATGCACTATGTAGCGCGCTACCCATACAGGAGGCGCGCTACCCATATAAGGGGCGCTACCCATATAACGCCTACAGCCCGTGTTAAACCTCAAGTGCGCTACCCATATAAGGCGTGCTACCCATTGGTTAGGCGCGCTACCCATACAGTGACAGAGCCAAAAAATTTTGTTTTTGCGTCCGATTTCGAGCTCAAACGTCTCCATCAACGTGCAAGTAGGTTTTTAAACATTGCTCAGTGATTTTTGAACAGGGTTTTGGTATTTTTAAAGTGGAAAATTAGTGAGTTTGATGTGGAAAGAGGAGAAATCTATAAACCCTATGTTCATAGCAAATTCAATTCTCACGGTTTTAAAAGATATATGACAGTCTTGTGAAGGGTTTGTAAACTTTTGTGATTGGTATATATGCTCATGCTTGTATTGCTTGTGGCGCCCTGGCACATTATGTACATCATCCTCATGCCTTTTCTTGGCCATTTTACCACTGCTGCCACGTCCTTTCATGTTTTCACATAGTCTCATGTTGACTTATCCATATCCTCCATCGCCATAGTATTACCACTGTTGTCATTACTATTGTTTCATTGCCACTGTTTCCTATTGACAAACACAGTCCTTTGACAAATCCTTGGCTAGTATTGTAAAGGCTGTTTCATACATTACACTGTCTACTCATTTGTCAAAATTTTCTTGTGATCAAAACAGAGACTGTCTTTAATGCCAATCCACTAAACAGAGCTATTACCACTGTCACTTGTTTTCTTATGATGTTTTGGTACATGTGCAATATATTTGGGTTTTGAGCATACATTGAAACTTTGACTTCATTACACCTATATCAACATACATATTGCAGACATCTTGTTTTCAGAGCCATGTCAGAGACAGATTCAGTTTATGAGCAGGAGTATGACAATGATTCCACAACAGGGCATTACTTGGGAGGATTTCATCTCCCGTGACTTCTTCACAGCGCCACAGCCGCCTCCCGAGGTAGTTTATGATGAGGGAGAGCCTTCACATCAGCCGGACATCCCTAAGGTCGAGCATATCAGTGCTCCATTGTTTGTGACATACCAGCGAGGCCACAGGGCCTTATTTGCAGCTACACGGCGAGTATTATCTCCACCCGAGGTGGAAGGGGTCTCGCCGACTCCATCAGCAGAGCGAGTATTATCTCCACATGATGTGGAAGGGGTCTCACCTTCTTCTTCAGCACAGGTACAGATCCAGGACAGGTGAAAGAATCCCATGCATGATGAGGGCCCATCAGGAGGCCGGGACATGGATTTCACGATCATTGATGTTGATGCGAGCTCTCCTAGCTCGAAACTGAAGGAGATCATCCAGGAGCAAAGGGCCGAGAATGACACGCTGAAAGATAAATTGCAGAAGGCTTAGTGGGTGATAAATTACCTGGAGCAGCGCAACAAACAGCTAGAGGATGAGCACACACTTTATGAGCTGCGACGAATCCATGAGGATCGACAATTGGCCCGGAAGAGACCCGGAGACATGACACCAATCGATCGAGATTCTGTACTCACGCATGTTAACATTCATCTGGAGAAGTTTTTGGAAAAGGCCAATAGAGAGAAAGACATGCTTCGTCACATGAAAGGTCATTATTGGGCCCGCATGCACGTCTGCAAAGCAAGAATGAAGATTCTGAAGAGGAGGTTGAGCGAAGCACTAAAACGGCGGAAAAGGCCTGATCCACTCTGGATTTTGGCCGAGGCTTCGTTGGCTGGGCATGATACATGATGGAGGGTCTTCGCTCCAAATTTGAGCAAATTCGGAGAAATTTTTGTCATTTTGAAATATTTTGGTCCAAAAACAGATTTTTCCGCTATACGGGTAGCGCGTCGATATGCTCACTTTTGTTCGGGACACTTGCTGAAGGAAATATTTGCATTTTTGGGTTTTTCATGGTAATTTATGCATGCTCAGGAATTTTCGAAGAATTTCATCAAGTTCTGGATGGTCAAAAGGCCCAAAAACACCATGAAAACCACCTTGCTGCCACCTTTTGCACCAGCAGGAAGTACTTCTAGGAGAATGAATTTTTGGAGGGGCAAATGAGCTCCAAATTGGGAAATTCCACTTGGGTTGGATAGCCAACATCCAGGGATTTCCAACGAGCTATCATGAGCTCAATTTAGATGCCGGGAAGTGCCTCCAAATCAGGCTGAAAGGCGCGCTACCCATATAGCTCAGGCGCGCTACCCATATAGATTTTTGGCTGATTTTTCAACTTCCAGCTCAGAATTTCGACCAGTTGGGACCAGTTTTGCTTGTGGATGAAATTTTTGGGTTTTCATGATGTAAATTGATGGTTGGCATGTAAATTTGGCTCATTTTTACCTATTATAGAAGATTCACTCTCAAAAAAGTGAAAATCATGTAAATGAATCAGTTTCCACTCTTTTAGAGGCAAGTTGTTAGCTGCCTAGATTCTAGCTCCTTGTTTAGAATTAGTTGGAACTGCTCCTAGAAGGAGGAATTCGACCCCTAGAGGCATGGGAAGGGGTTAGGATTCTCTATATGATGTAATTTCTCAATCATTTTCAGAAGTTAGACAGGTTGGAGTCTTGGGAAACTTTTGGCACACTATTGTACATATTTTTCATATTTTGGCTAAGGAAAGATCAGAGGTTTTGCAGCACCTGTTGGGATTCTTGTGGCTTTCAGTTTTTGATGGTGTTTTCTCTTAGTTTATTGTAATTTATTTCATGTTTAATGTATGCCATCCCTTCTTATGCTTCTGAAACTAAATGAATGAGTAGATGAGGTTGAATCCATTGTTTACAGTGCTCTGCCTTTGAATTCGTTTAGTTTTACATGTTTTCGCCTGTTTGGAGAGGATCCAAGTTCTTCTTTTCCCTCTTCAGCTCCTTGTCATTCTGATATATCCATATACTCGATCAAAAGCATCAAGACTACTGCCTACCTCGCCCCAACTCGAATTCTGCAAAGATCTGGCCTTATCCCCGGACCCAAAATTGTTTTTTCCCATTTCTCCAACAAAAACCCAAAAAATCAAAATCAAACATTCCTATCTCTTTACTAGCCTAAAATCAGTATTCATTGTTCATTATAAGTCATCTCAGCCCCTTTTAAAATCCTTTGCCGAGATAGACCCGGAGAGAGCCCTCTCCTGTCCTCGTAGGGCTAGCTACGAGGCTGAGCGTGGTTTGATGTAGCCTTGAGTTTTACCTTATTTCAGCCTAAGGTAGATTTGAGCGCTAACATAGTGGCGACCATACTGGGGAAGAAAATGGTTTGCTTATTACTGTCATTTGCTATAGACGGAGTCTGAAGTCACGCCAGGTAGCCTTCGAACTGCACATTGCTCTGCGAGTGCATAGTAGATAAAAGTTGCTTCAGTCGATCTCCGGTTTAGCTTGTGAATGTGTCCCTTGATTTGCGAATTCCCCCAGTACATGTATCGAGTTCAGATCTGATGGTTGATGGTGGACAACGATCAGACATAAGAAGGCTGAAATCATTCACCTGGTGACTCCAATTCAAAGTAGAGACTCCACTGGAGGACTGACTCTTTCTCTGAGAAAATGGAAGGATCTTACACAAAGTTCAGGTATCTAAAGTGGAATGGTATTCAAGATCTAATCTACTTTCTTGTAAACTATTTCTTCGCCATTCTTGAAGCTGTCCTGAAGGTTTTTCAGAATTTGTTGTATGAGAAAGGTGATCAAAATCTTCACTTGACCTATTCAAAGAGTGTAAATATTGAGTTTCCCTTTGATCCTGGCCTCCTTACTTTTCCCACATCTTATGATGACTCTCTTCAGAGTGATGAGCCTAAAGAAAACAAAACTGATCCCGCAGCTCTTGTACATACCCCTACACCTTGTAAAATTCCAGATCGGTACAAACCTCTTGTTTTACCTTCTGTTCTTCATGCTTTCCCTACAAATTATGACCTATATCTACCAAGATTTGATGGTGAATGTAACAATGTCAACGCTGAGCAACATGTGCAGAATGTTGAGACTTTTATAGATCTTTTTGAAGTTGATGATGAAGATGTTAGTATCAGACTTTTTGCTCTTTCTTTGCAAGGCCAAGTGAAGAGTTGGTTTAAAGCCCTGCCTGATGCGAGCATTTCAGATTTCCAGAAGTTTGTCAAAGTTTTCCTTGACAGGTGGATGATTGGACAGAATCCTTTCCTTATTATAGAAGAGTATAATCAGCTGAAAAGACTGCCAAGGGAGACAGTACAACAGTTTTCTGCCAGATTTAACCAAGTTTATTATTCGATGCCAGTTGATATAAGACCTTCCCCTAGATCTGCTCTCTTGCACTACCCGGGTGCCTTTGATCCGGAAATGGAGTTTCAGCTGAGAGAAAATAATATTGCAACACTTCACGAGATGCAGAACAAGGCAGTGAATGTAGAGGCTCATTTGCTGATCCGGAGGGCAAGGTTGAAGGAAGAAGAAAATAAGAATGTTTCAGAGAAGCTGACACTTTCAGAGGAAAAGCTTGATATTTTCGTAAATGCAGTAGAAGAGATGGTGCGGAAAATGACTGCAAAAAATGAAAATGACATTCAAGAACAAGCGGCTGACCCAAAACATTTTGTTTCTTATCCCAGTTGTCATAGTGATTGTTTTATAGATCATTGTGAAGAAGAGAGAGCTGTTGATATGACATGTATGCTTGATGATGTGTTGTATATTGATGATTTGCCTCAGTTTGATCAGTATGATGATGATTATGTTCTCCAAACAGAAGCTAATCTTGCAGACGAATCAGCAGCTAGTTTGTGCGAGGAGGAAGTTCACTTTCAGCAGCTCGAGTACAGTGATCAACCGATGCATATCAGCTATGGCAATGATGAGGAAAGTGCAGCAAATTTTGCAGTAAGTGAAGGATCTTTGCCTTTTTGTTTTGATTCATTTCAGTTCATCAGAGACAACTACCATGCAATCAGAAATCAAATGTCAACAAGTCTTGATCTGGACCATCTTGAGCGCAATGAAAACCTTGTTCGAGACTTCTCATATTCAGATTTTCAGCCCTCGAAAGCCATTGATTTTCAAGTTGCAGATGAGGACATGGAAGCTGGTACATGTGATCAAATGATACAAGGTGACTCCGTACCATTCTGTTTTGAATCATTTCAGTTTTTGAGAGAAAATTTGCATAGTAAATCTTCAAATGAGCAGCCTATAAGAAATCAGCAATCTTTCAATTTCAATGTTGAGGATGAGACAGATAACGAAATTCTTGAGCAGCCTGTAGCATTAGATTTGCAGCCACCAAATGAAATTGAAGGTCAGATTACAGATGAAGTTGTGGAAGATGAAATACATGATTTGATGATGCAGGAAGATTCTATACCCTTTTGTTTCGAAGCATTTCAGTTTATAAGGCAGAATCTTCGTAATATATCTCAAGGAAAAGATGAACAGCCAGTAGGATGTCATACAGTTTCAAGGGATACAGTGCAGCAGTCTTCTCAAGTTTTTGATGATCCTATTGCTCGTGTGTTGGATGATGTTTGCTGTAAAAGTTTTCCTTCATTAGCTAACCATGTGCCGGAAAAGAATGTTGATAATAATCTTGTTCAAAAGTCAATTTCATTGTGTTGTTCAACAGATTTTTCATATGAGGAGATTGATGAAGGAGACTTTTGTTCTGTCTGGAATCAGCAACAGAGTTTGATTTTTCATGAATTTCAGGATCCTTTTGACAGCTTGCTGCAATCACCAAAGAAAAGCACCGCAGATGTGAGGAAAAGTTTAAGATCAAGGTATGGAGATTATCTGGACCGGAGCTATGTTTATGAAGATCCTTTCGCAGTATTCTTGCAGTCATCCAGTCAATTTGTGCTTTGCAAGTTTATCAGCAGTCCACTTGGTTCAAAGTTTCCATGGGAGTTGCCTTTCAGTAGTTATTTCTCGTTGTTCATAAGCAAGCATTTGGGAAGAAATCAAACAGCAGCCAGCATGCTTACATGGTTGCATTGGCTGTTCCATTACACTTGATCGGGTGGTGTAAAGCACAATTAGAGTAGGTTGTATTGAATAAGATCTACTTTGAGCATATTTCCAGTTTTTCAGTTGTGTTTAAGTATCGAGTTAGTTTTTAGTTGAGTGAGAGTCAATTTGTGTCATCAATTCATCAGTTTTCAGTCATGCATTTCAGTTTGAGTTTTTGATTCCATTGCCCAATGGATAAGGCACTGGTCTGCTCTCCCAAAGATCTGCCGTTCTTGGCACCTCCAAGGAGCTACCATCCCCATTGGAGCCAATGTTAGTGTCAGCCTTTGCAGCTTTCCTTCAGTGATCAAACATGCTCTTACAAAGTGATTTTAAGGTGTCGAGGTCAAATTTTGTCATTTCAATGAGTCTTCAAGCAAAATTTGGTCACTAGGCATTAGGTCTAGGGTTTGTTTTCACTCTTTTCAAAGTTGTCCAAATGTCAGTCCATGTCACCATTCAGCTGAGTGTACCATCATTTAGAGGGTTTTCATCATCATGTTAGGTTCCATTGGGTCATTTTACATCTTTTTCATGCTTCAGTTGTGCCTTGGTAAGGTCCATTTCCCTCACCTAGGGTTTTGGAGGTAATTTCTCTTGGATGGTCAAATCATCGAAAAAATTTGTATCCTGATGTTCATACACCTTCCCCTTTCATTAATTTACCTTATTAAACACTTCCCATCACTGAGATCCCCCAAATTCCTCATTTTTGCACAAACCCTAGTTTCTTACCACAACTTGGCAATTTTCTAGGCTAGGCCTGTGTTTTTCCATTTTGGACCCCTTCCCCTCACTCAATCTCTGAGATTCCACTTTCCCATGCTTTCTAACATCACCCCCTACTTCCCAAAATTTCTCCAAGAATTTAGAAGCCCCTTATCCCCTTCATTTCGCTTCATTTCGACAAAATCCCTTGTTTCATACATCAGGATAAGTTTCACTCAAAAGATGTTTCAGAGAAATCAAAGATGAATTTTGGAAAACTGAGAGAGGTTTTTGTCAAAAACATCCCAAGGAAGAAAAACCTCTTTCACGTTTTACACAGGTATCATTTTTTTAGAGAAATGTCAAAAATACCATTTCCTCAGGAGAATTGAATGCACCTCTGAAGTGACCTTGGGAAAATCAAGATTTCTCCTAGCATGGTTGCCTAAATGACTTGCTTGATGAGTCAAAGGATAACTAGACACAACGATATTTCCAATTAGCTATCATGAGCTCAATTTGGAGTTGAGGAAGACCTTCAAAATTTGACTGCAACAGCGCTCTGCCTTGAGGCAGCCTCATTCTGCTCATTTTGACAAGTTTTGGGAGATTTGATTTCTGACAAGGAAAATGAAGTCCAAATTGAAAAATTCCACTTAGGTTGGAAAGTAGACTCCAAGATCTTTCCAACGAGCTATCACACACTCATTTGGGACACCGGAAAGGCCTCCAAAATCCTCCTGCAAAATGCACTATGTAGCGCGCTACCCATACAGGAGGCGCGCTACCCATATAAGGGGCGCTACCCATATAACGCCTACAGCCCGTGTTAAACCTCAAGTGCGCTACCCATATAAGGCGCGCTACCCATATAGTGACAGAGCCAAAAAAATTTGTTTTTGCGTCCGATTTCGAGCTCAAACGCCTCCATCAACGTGCAAGTAGGTTTTTAAACATTGCTCAGTGATTTTTGAACAGGGTTTTGGTATTTTTAAAGTGGAAAATTAGTGAGTTTGATGTGGAAAGAGGAGAAATATATAAACCCTATGTTCATAGCAAATTCAATTCTCAGGGTTTTAAAAGATATATGACAGTCTGGTGAAGGGTTTGTAAACTTTTGTGATTGGTATATATGCTCATGCCTGTATTGCTTGTGGCACCCTGGCACATTATGTACATCATCCTCATGCCTTTTCTTGGCCATTTTACCACTGCTGCCACGTCCTTTCATGTTTTCACATAGTCTCATGTTGACTTATCCATATCCTCCATCGCCATAGTATTACCACTGTTGTCATTACTATTGTTTCATTGCCACTGTTTCCTATTGACAAACACAGTCCTTTGACAAATCCTTGGCCAGTATTGTAAAGGTTGTTTCATACATTACACTGTCTACTCATTTGTAAAAATTTTCTTGTGATCAAAACAGAGACTGTCTTTAATGCCAATCCACTAAACAGAGCTATTACCACTGTCACTTGTTTTCTTATGATGTTTTGGTACATGTGCAATATATTTGGGTTTTGAGCATACATTGAAACTTTGACTTCATTACACCTATATCAACATACATATTGCAGGCATCTTGTCTTCAGAGCCATGTCAGAGACAGATTCAATTTATGAGCAGGATTATGACAGTGATTCCACAGCAGGGCATCACTTGGGAGGATTTCATCTCCCGTGACTTTTTCACAGCGCCACAGCCGCCTCCCGAGGTAGTTCATGATGCGGGAGAGCCTTCACACCAGCCTGAAATTCCTGAGATTGAGCATATCAGTGCTCCATTGTATGTGACATACCAGCGAGGCCACAGGGCCTTATTTGCAGCTACACAGCGAGTATTATCTCCACCCGGGGTGGAAGGGGTCTCGCCGACTCCATCAGCAGAGCGAGTATTATCTCCACATGATGTGGAAGGGGTCTCGCCTTCTTCTTCAGCACAGGTATAGATCCAGGATAGGGGCAAGAATCCCATGCATGATGAGGGCCCATCAGGAGGCCAGGACACGGATTTCATGATCATTGATGTTGATGCGAGCTCTCCTAGCTCGAAACTGAAGGAGATCATCCAGGAGCAAAGGGCCGAGAATGACACGCTGAAAGATAAATTGCAGAAGGCTCAGTGGGTGATAAAATACCTGGAGCAGCGTAACAAACAGCTAGAGGATGAGCACACACTTTATGAGCTGCGGCGAATCCGTGAGGATCGACAATTGGCCCGGAAGAGACCCGGCGACATGACACCAATCGATCGAGATTCTGTACTCACGCATGTTAACATTCATCTGGAGAAGTTGTTGGAAAAGGCCAATAGAGAGAAAGACATGCTTCGTCACATGAAAGGTCATTATTGGGCTCGCATGCATGTCTGCAAAGCGAGAATGAAGATTCTGAAGAGGAGGTTGAGCGAAGCACTAAAACGGCGGAAAAGGCCTGATCCACTCCGGATTTTGGCCGAGGCTTCATTGGCTGGGAAAGATACATGATGGAGGGTCTTCACTCCGAATTTGAGCAAATTCGGAGAAATTTTTGTCATTTTGAAATATTTTGGTCTAAAAACAGGTTTTTCAGTTAAGCGGGTAGCGCGCCCATATGCTCACTTTTTTTCGGGACACTTGCTGAAGGAAATTTTTGCATTTTTGGATTTTTCATGGTAATTTATGCATCCTCAGGCATTTCCGAAGCATTTCATCAGATTCTGGATGGTCAAAAGGCCCAAAAACACCATGAAAACCACCTTGCTGCCACCTTTTGCACCAGCAGGAAGTACTTCTGGGAGAATGAAGTTTTGGAGGGTCAAATGAGCTCCAAATTGGAAAATTCCACTTGGGTTGGATAACCAAAATCCAGGGATTTCCAACGACCTATCATGAGCTCAATTTGGATGCCAGGAAGTGCCTCAAAATCAGGTTGAAAGGCGCACTACCCATACAGCTCAGGCGCGCTACCCACATAGATTTTTGGCTGAATTTTCAACTTCCAGCTCAGAATTTCGGCCAGTTGGGACCAGTTTTGCTTGTGGATGAAATTTTTGGGTTTTCATGATGTAAATTGATGGTTGGCATGTAACTTTGGCTTACTTTTACCTATTCTATAAGATTCACTCTCAAAAAAGTGAAAATCATGTTAATGAATCAGTTTCCACTCTTTTAGAGGCAAGTTGTTAGCTGCCTAGATTCTAGCTCCTTGTTTAGAATTAGTTGGAACTACTCCTAGAAGGAGGAATTCGACCCCTAGAGGCATGGGAAGGGGTTAGGATGCTCTATATGATGTAATTTCTCAATCCTTTTCAGGGGTTGGATAGGTTGGACTCTTGGGAAACTTTTGGCACACTATTGTACATATTTTTCATATTTTGGCTAAGGAAAGATCAGAGGTTTTGCAGCACCTGTTGGGATTCTTGTGGCTTTTAGTTCTTGATGGTGTTTTCTCTCAGTTTATTGTAAGTTATTTCATGTTTAATGTATGCCATCCCTTCTTATGCTTCTGAAACTAAAATGAATGAGTAGATGAGGTTGAATCCATAGTTTACAGTGCTCTGCCTTTGAATTCGTTTAGTTTTACATGTTTTCGCCTGTTTGGAGAGGATCCAAGTTCTTCTTTGCCCTCTTCAGCTCCTTGTCATTCTGATCTATCCATATACCCAATCAAAAGCATCAAGACTATTGCTTACCTCGCCCCAACTCGAATTTTGCAAAGATCTGGCCTTATCCCCGGACCCAAAATTGTTTTTTCCCATTTCTCCAACAAAAACCCAAAAAATCAAAATCAAACATTCCTATCCTCTTTACTGTACAAAATCGGTATTCATTATTCATTATAAGTCATCTCCGCCTACGAAAATATTTTTTAAGAGATGAACTTGGGAGAGAGCCTCTCTATGCCTCGTAGGGCTAGCTAAGAGGTAGAGCTTGGGTTCTGATGTTGCCTCAGTTTTCACTTCTCTGACTGCAGCGAGATTTCAGCGCCCAACTTGATCCTTGATCTTGTGTTGTTCATCCTCATGATCTATCTGCTATTGAACATGATCTCCCCCTAAACTACATTGCTCACCTCCATGTTTTAGATCTAGATCTGAGTATCACATACCACACATCAAAAGTGGATTTTATTTTATCTTTTGGGTATGGGTCCCTCCACCATTTTATTTTATTCATTAATTAAGTTATTAAGAAACTCTAACATTCCAAATATGTATGAAAATTTGAGAATATTACACATACTTTTCTTGAAAAAAACAGAACTTCATGTGTGATTATTTAATTTAAAATTCCCTATAGGAATACCTTTTGATACCAAGATAAATCATGATTTTTTTGTTTTTGCATAGATGCCTTGAATTATTATAACATTAGATTATTTTTTTATAAGTAAAACATCAACATAAAAATGCATCATTAAAATTTCATACCTTCTCGATTTTTTATATAAAGAGTTAGCTAATTCTTGCTTCTCGGAATCTAACTTTTGATGCGGTAAAAATTAATTCAAAGCTATGCAAAAGCAGGGGAGTTTGTTTCAATCATAGGTATTTCTTCAACATACACCTTGAGTTCTATTTTGAGCAAGACTTCAAAACATAATGGTTGATCCATATAAACCTTTTTCTGCCTCAAATATGCCATTTAAGAAATAAAATTCAGCTTGAGTTGGAAAAATTGCCATTAATTTTGAGTTATGGCTGTAGAAGGTTCTAATTGTATCTAACTTGCTTGCTACAGAGTAAAAGGTTGCCACATTTTATCCCAATATGTTGAGAGAATCCTTTTGCAACCAACCTTCGCTTAAGTTTCTCAATTTTTCATTTCTGTTCTTTGTTCAAATGCCCATGACACCAATGTTGATTTAAAATTTTTGGAGAATGCTTGAATTGAACATTTATTCTTCTATATGGTTGTGATTTCCTGTTCATTGCTCTGTTTAATGTTTATAGTTTACTATCTATTCAACATAGGTTGGTGGAAAATAAAAGAAAAAACTTTTTTTACCCTCAAAATCATGTATATATAATATATATCCATATCACATTTCTAAGTTTTCTAATTATATTATGAATATGAAGTTCTTTATTTCTAAAAAGTACTATTTCGAGTGTTGTGGCTCTTCTTCTGCACGTATGCATTGGCATTTGGTGGATGAACATGATGATATGAAGATTTTTTTGTATCTATTTCTCATAGGTAGTTCTTGTCTAGGTAACTATGTTAGAAAACTATTCATTCGATCCTTTAGTTTCAATAGCCCTTGAACAGGATAGGACTCAGTCAAATGTTATGAGGCCTTTTTTAACGATATTGTTATCTACTAGAGAAAAAACCTATGGAGTAAAATGGCAGGATATATAATTTATTATGGTTGGTTTCTTGTATGACTATCAATATTTGCTCATGAATAATCTCTGCAGTCCTTGAGTGAGTACTGACATCAGTTTACCCGGAATAACATGATTTTTAAGAGAATTTGGAAGAATATAGAATAGTTACGATAAATAAACAATCATACTTCCTTGAATTAATAAAAATGACATATTTTATGTGTGTAAAACACTTATAAAACCAAACATAAAACATTTAATAGATGACGGAGGGAAACTATTATAGATACAGAAGATGGCAGTAGACACTTGATTAATTAATCTCTTTTAAAGATTATGCTTTTGCAGGGATTAGGAGAGATTGTCACTCAATATATTCTTACCCGGATCTCCTAGTTTACCTTGAGCATGTCTGAGAAATATAAATGCTCGGAACACTAGAAAGAAATATAGGAAAAAAAATTCACAACGATGAGCCAAATTAGAATATGTATTAAATTATAAATTAAAAATTTAAAAAATTGACGGGGTTTTGGCATCAAAATCCAACCCTTTTACAACTAGGAAATTTGAAAAAATATATGGTATTCATTAAGTTGATTGTGTCTAGATTTCGAAAAAAATATGAACAATAAACTAATGATAAAGAAAACAATCTCTGAAAAGCTGAGGAAATTTGAACTTCTGAAATTATTAGGCCTTCAACAAATTATTGATTGCATTGTTGGATTCTGTAGATCTGGGTGATTAAATTTTTTTCAACAAACATGTTTTGATATGCTAAACTTGATTAACTCTACCACCTATATCAACTAGTTGTCCCTTTGATTACTATTTGTAAATTCTAAGTGAGAAAAATAATTTTTGTACCTATTTATGTTTTCCACTAATTTAAATAAATTGTTGTATTTTGGAGTTAAGTCAAACATATGTTATTTTTTTCCCTAGTCTTTGTCTTCATCATCTTTAAATACTTCACCATTGTCTGCAAAAATATTTGGGAAAGAAAATGTTTTGTCCTTTAAATATTTTTCTTAAGCCTATAAATGAATTTCATAAATAAAACATCAAAATATTCTATGAAATGATTTTATAGGTATCCTCATGTTTTGAAATCCATGTCTTGTTTCTGAATTTATATATTTATGAAAAAACGAAATTCATAAACATGTTTCATAAAACCATCTCTTGATTTCATTCCCATGGTTTTAGGCCTTGTCTTTTGTTTCATGATTGGTAAAATATGCTTTGTATACTTTTAACTTGTGTAAAATGTTTGGATAGGTACCATCTAATGTTTTCTTCTTATGCATTTTGACTTATGAATTTATTATTGACTAGCATATTTAGCATGATAATAAATGTGGTTCCTATAGTTTAGAATTGGGTTGATTTGTTATTTTTAAATTATGCTTAACACTTTTAAATAAATAATTTTATAAAAATGTAATTATATATATTTATAAAAATTAAATCTCATTTCAAATAAAAACTAGTGAAAAATAAATTAAGGCATTTTCATCCTTTAAAAATAGAAAAGTTATATGGAATGATATTTAAGGAAAATTTTCAGTAAGGATGAGATTGAAAGGTGAAAATTTTGGAAATTTTTCAAAAATGATTTTGTAACTTTTAATGGTGTTAAAAAAATTTACAACATAGGCTCAATCTAGGGACATACATATGGGATGTAGAAACCTAATAGATAATTGCCTTGAACTCATTGGGCATGGAGTCATTTCTTCAATGTGTCTGCAAATTTGACAATGTATGCACTTTTCAGGAGAACGATTCACTCTGAAATCTAGCGAAAAATTGTTGAAATAAAGCTTGACTAACATTGCAAGTTGAAATAAACACAGCATTACTGTAATATTGGGCTATGTGGTCAAATGGTCAATGAACAATAAATTTACTCCTTTCAAGCCCCTCCAAGTAATTTCACTCAACAAAACCAAACTTCATATCAAAACTTGAAACACAAGCTCGAAAAAACTATTGATCTGGATTAATCCACTCTTTGTTGCTAAACTCATTCATATATTTGTTACCATGAATCTAAAAATAATTAATTCAGTCCCTTGCAGCTTCATCATGTTAAACTTAAAATCTACATTGTTGGTGTAATCAAATTTAGTTAACCATGGGGGAAGTGATTAACTAGTATATAACTTTTGCAATATGTTGAAGATGTGAAAAATATTTACAATATGAAGACAAAGTCCATGAGTAACTAATACTTTAAACACAAATTTGAAATTTATGTAAATTATATGGCTGCAATTTTTTTAGAATCTATGATGGAAAGAAAATACCTTTGCCTGGTAGATTCTACCATTGCTGCTAGAGAAAAATCCTGTGGTTTATATGTTATTATCATAGCAGTGCACTTATCATTGTGAACCAACTAAATCATGACATGAATCTGTGAAAAAAGTGGAGTCATCAGGTGGAAATAAATGCAACCAATATCAGCTTGTCTAACTGCTTTGTTCATAGCAAGAATTAGATCTAATCATCGTCATGATGAGGAAAAAATTTCCACAATACTTCGTTCCCTGAAATGAATCCAAATGTTGTAATCTATTTCTTGTAGATTGTTGTTGGTTCGTGAAATACGGCGAGAAATAACTTGACAGTCTTCAGGTTAAATGGCCCTTTAACGAAAGGGGGCTCCCTCAGGCATTACGAGGCCTTTTTCTTGTTCACTATCCCTGAGACAAAAGCCTATACATGACAAATGATATATGATTTTATTTTGGTGAATTTATTTTTTATTTTCATTCTGTGTTTGAATAATCCCTCTCTTGGATTGTATGTTGAGGTTCAACAACGTCAATTTCACAAAACTAATAAGATTTTTGAGGCCAGAGTGAAGAAGATAAGATAATTCATGATAATTAAGTTGTCATATTGAATACTTAATCAAAATTGACATGATGGATGAGTGTATAAGATTTCTAAAAACGAACAAAACACATTGAAGAGATGGCCAGTCAACAATTAATGAATATAGAGGAATTAGCAGACAAATATTAGGTTAATTAATGTATTTAAAAAATAATACAAACACTTTCAGTGATTTCGGAGATATTGACACTCAATATATTTGTACTGAATCTCCTATGTTACCTTGAACAATTAGGTAATAACTTATGGAATCACTGCTGAGAAAAAATATATGAAAAACATGCATAGCAGGCCCAGAGCTAGAATACTTCAATTACGAGTTTTATAATAATTTTTTTACAAAGTGACGAGGTTTTAGCATCAAATCAACATTTTGCATAAAATTTAAATATATATATGTACATTAAACACATTTGTGTAGATTTTACAGAAAAAAATATAAACAATAAATATAAAGATAAAATAAATCATTTGAAAATATGGAAATTATATGATACAACAGAAAAATCTTGACCTTTAAATCTAGGGTAGAATTCATTAATGCTAATCCTCTACACTTGGAATCTATAGTGGTTGAATTTGTTTTCACAAAACCTATTAGCTCTCCTTTCAAATTTGATTAACTCTGCAATTATTATCAACTGGGTAATATTTTGTTGTTGTTATGAGTCAAATGAAAATAATTGCATGCTTGTTTGTGTTTTTCCTCCCTAGTTGTCAGGTATTGTACAGGTTAAAATAAACTTATATGATAGTACTTTCCTTTTGTCTTTTTCTTCATCTGTTTAGTACTTCATAACAAATCAAAAATACTTGGGAATATTTGATATATTGCCAAATGTTTTCTTAAACCTATATAGAATAATTTCATAAATAGTGAAAAATATTTCCTTCAGTGTTTTAAAAACCATCCTCTTGTTTTGAAATCCATTTTTTCTGTCTTGTTTGCTGTGATTTGTATATTTATGAAAAAATAAATTCATAAACATTTTTATATACAAAACTATGGACTGATTTACTTCCCACTTTGGTTTTTGAAAGCCATATGTTGTTTTGCCATGATTGGTAAAATATTCTTTAGTTTCCCCTTTTTACTTTTGTAAAATGTTTGGATAAGAATTTCTTAAATATTTTTTCTCTTACATTTTTCTTTTGTATGATTATATGTTCCTCTTTATACCATAGAAAAGTAGCTCTCTTCTATAAAATTTCATTTCCTCATTGTCTGTTCTTAACCAACTCAAAAAATAGAAAGAAATGTGCTTTGTACTTAAGTAGCCACTTGAGGGGGCAACCTCTAATACATTACATAAATGAACAATTCTTGGATGATCCCAGTTTACAAAACCTCCTTTATATGCCAGGTCATGAGGCCTGTGTAATCTTGGTGGGCAAATGTAAATCCCTAGCCATTCTTTAATAATAATTTAAGGGCACAATAATAACAAAATGGAGTTGCAAGGTACAATAATAACAATAGGGGGGTTATAACATAATGAGAGGGACCTGGTCATACTTGGGGACCTAACATGCCCCTCTCCTTGAAAAAGTGTTGTCCTCAACGCTTGAGTAGCTACGGGTACTTCGCCTTAAAATTCTCATCCTCCCATGTGAAGATCTTTAGTGGGTAAGTTATTCCACTTGATGAGATATGAAATTGATGGATTAAAATAGTTGTCGAGTTCTTGTTTCATTAAACCCCTTCGGGTTCCAATATGATTTTTCCTTCCTGCTGAGTTAAGTATTGTTTGAGCTGAAGGAATTTTAACCTATAACCTTCTTTGGGATGAAACATGGAAAGCGGATGCTGCGAAGAAACGGGAAGCCAATTGTATATTGTAGTACCAATCTTTTAACTGTGGATACTGACCACTTTTGGCGATAATTTATTATCCTTCTGCAAAGCACTTGAGGAAATTTATTTTGTGGATTGTGGCAAAAAATACACAATCTCTACATCGAAAACTACCGTTTTGATGTTGATCACCCCTAATTGTTTCATTCGATTTTGTACCAAATTCGGGTTATCCTTTAAAGTTGGAGAACTTCTTGTTGATGCTCGGTGATGCTTCCACTACTTGACCTTCAGAATTTTCCCTTAAATATGATGTGATCGATGGTGGAATGAGCATCACATAAAGTACCATAAATGAAGGTCATTTTTTATTTGTAGTATGGAAGAAGTGTTATACGCCATTAAAACAGTAACCATGACCATTTGTTTTTATCGGACTAAAGCAGAATGTCATCTGGAAAAACATTTATTTACTATCTCAGTTTGACCAGGTAGATTGAGATGATAAGATGAGCTACTACAGAGCTTAATTGGTACAAACGAAAAATAACTATGTCAAAAAATTTCCGGTAAAAATGGGATCTATGCTGCTCACAATAACGCCAGGCTTTCTGCCAGCTTTTGAATTAAACCATAAATGTAGTAGCAAACATGCTTTCTTTAAATGGATGAGATATTTTAAAAAGTGTTTGGCTCATAAGTAAGTATATCAGCTTCACATGGTGACCTTCTTCCTTCGGACTTGGGTAGCCTGGTAAAATCCATTGAAATATCCTCCCAACTTGTTGACTTTGAATGGATACTGAGAGTTGTAGAAGTCCGGAATATGGTGTCTCCACTTTACATTAGCTGGAAAACCAAACATTTCGCCACAAACTTTTGAATATCCAGATTTAAAATGCATCCCAAAAAAATACTACTGCCATGACATTTTAAAAATCCACAGGTACTATCCCTAAAGGAGAAGTGTGCAATTCCGGAAAAATATTTTGTTTTAGTTGAGGATATTTTAAAGATATAAGCGATCTGCCTTTCTGTAGAATCATTTTCCAACATAAATGTGGATGTACTGAGATCTTCTTTTATGTTTGAATGAGTGTCCTCCCATGCCCAACTCCTTATTCTTCATCTCTTGCTTGGATTATCCAATGGTTGGATAATAAGTAACTGAAAACTTCAATGCTTCCACCTCTTCATTCTTTCTTGAGAGTACTGTTAGCAACATTAAACTTTCTTTTTTGTGGGTGTTTGATCTTATTATCTTTGTGGCTCAGTTTTATTTATCTTATAGAATGCATTAATTTATTAAAAAGTGTTGAAACTAATAATCATTTTTGCATGATACTGTCTTCCCATTGATGAGTTCTTCATTTCTTTAGTGTAGTATTGCTAACATTTCTTCTCATAAATAGGTTTAACATCGTACTCGCTGATTGAATGACTTTTTCTAAAAGAAATGGGGTCTTCTTCTGCATTAAAAGCGCAATTCACATTTTAGAGGCATCATTCCTGATAAAGGTTTTTGTGAAGTACGGAAGTAGCTAGTTGATGCTAGGCATTATATTTAAGATGTTCAAAAGAGCCTTATTTGCTTCGGATTCTCGTGAAAATACATCTTTTCTTGATAATGTTGTTAGAGTTGCTTCTATTCTCCCATAATTCTTAAAAAAAATTCGATAATACTATGCTTGAAAATCCTACTTAAGTAGGTTTTATGGTTGTGGGGACTTTCCGTCCCCTTATTGACTTTTAATTTTTACAGCTCGGGTCTACTTTAAAACCCTGGTGAAGATAATAAGACGGATATTCACCTACATGCTCAAAGCGCATTGGATGTTTTTGCATATAATTGTTTCTCCGGCGGCAGTTTGAGCACCACATCGACATGTTCTTTCAGTCTTCAAAGACACCATTTGTAGATTAGTATGTCATCAAAAAATACTAGCACAAATTTTCCCTGAGAAGGACAGAAAATGGAATTCATCAACCCTTGGAAATGTAGAAGGTGCATTAATAAGGGCAAAAGGCATGACCAAAAATTCATGGTGACCCTCGGGGTAAAATACTGTTTTTGAATATCTTATCTTCATTCTAATTTGGAAGTGATATCTTGAACAAAATAAACTTGGTAAAATGAATTTCCCTTCATAATTCATCATGTTCATCAATCACGGGGAGATGGAAAAATTGTATTTAATGGTGAGCTTATTGGCTCCACTATAAATCCAGACTGATGTACATGATCATCCTTCTTGTGCTGATCCCTACGGGACAGAAAGACTTTTGACTGGGTTAAGACCCTTTTACTTACTCCTTTTCTGCAATCATTCAATTCGCTCTTTTGAAGTAAGGATGTCTGTAAGGCCTGATTTTGGAGGAACACTTCCTGGAATCAAATGAATACTTTAGTCAAGTCAGCAAATGGTGGAAGTCTTTGGAGTTTCATTTGGAATGATTGATACGGTTGTTACAGAGATGCAGTAGATGATTTTGATGTGGAACTATGATGAGCATAGTGAGGAATTACACCTCGTTGGAGCTATAACTTTAGAAGCTTTATCATGAATATTGAGCTTATTATTATTAGAAAAACTGCCCCATTTAAAATGAATTAGAGCTTCTTTCCTTGAAAAAAATTTCAAGAAAAGTTTTGAAAAATTAAAGCTACGTCCCCAAAAGATTTGTAACCATTGTACTCTGTTCAAAATCGGCTTTCTCCATGAGACTCGAAGCATTGGAATGATCACTTGTATTCCCCCATGGTCCAACCGTCTTCTTAATTTTCCGAGAGAAATTTCTCTGGTTTCATATTTTATTTATCACTTGACATTCTGAATGTTTGGTCTGGAAACAATTAATTCTTGGCTACCTTACAATGACTAAGAAGTGTATGTGGGTGCTACACAGATCAATCAACACTATGCCTTTTTTCTTCTGGACTTTCTACTTCTATCTTGAAGTTTGAGAGTGAACGTTGCGGTGCAGAAAAATTTACACGATATGGTGGTTCCATTTCTTCCTCTTCTAGTGTGGTTATCCTGTGGTCATAATACTCTGTCTTGTTATTTTTCTTCTTCCTCTTCCTGATAAGCAAATAATTTCTTCTCTACGCACATATGACTTCTTTAATTATTTTCCTCTGAGTGTAGCAAAGCCCTTTGCTCTTTTTTCTTCCAATTGTTGTGGTGTCAGCCATATAGGATTGTAAATCTGAGCGTATGGCTTTTCCCCTTCTTCCTAGAATGGGTGGTAGGCTTCTGTTTCCATTGTTTCGTCAACTTTTCACCTTGACTTTGAATGCTTCCTGGCGAATACGGTTCCAAAATGAAACTTCATGTTGGATATTGTCCTTTAAAGTGCTTATGAAGAGATCGATCTTGTTTCCTACGGAATATGAGATTCTTCATATATTTAATTTTTGGAATTCCTCGATGTCTTTGCCCACTAAACCCTTCTTTTGTTTTAAATTTATCAATTGGCTAAAAGGTGTTGCTCTTTGCATCCTCATAATGCTATCATTTCTTAGTAAAAATTGATAAGTGACAATTTCTTTACGGGAGCAAAGCCATCGATACCATACAAATGTATTTTGTTGAATGTAAAGTTATGATACGTACCTTTTTGTGTGTTTTGCACGTTAGCAGAATCGAAAATATTGCTCCATGCGTAGTATCCATGTTAAGGATCCTTTCCATCAAACTTCCTCTTATCCATTTTTTGGAATATGGTGGTTCTTCCACGCCAACATTAGAGTTTATGAAATCACGATTAACATTGATTTTTTTCTCATCATGAGGTTCTTCTACTATATTTTTCACCATTAGGAAACATTTCTTGTATCGACTTTGTCAGAAGCTTAGTCTCTATTTTTAGATCATTCTTCATTTTTTCTATGTTTCATTTCATGTCATCCATCTTGACACCATGCTGACTGTACCATCCATCTTAGCTTGCCTCCATCCATATTAGCTTAGCTGCCTTTCTTCAAAACTTCCATTTCATGTTCTTTCAGGAGACAGAAATTTTTGAACTTGCTCTGTAATTTTGATAGATCATGTTGCAATTCTTCATCTTCATGAGGTCATAAGTAGAGCCTTCTGAAGGCTTAATGGGTGTTGAATTATTTTTTATGGTATATTTTAAATTTAATACTGTTATCTATTCTACAATATACCCCTTCGGAATCAATTAAATTGATTCTTGAAACAAGACATACGAATTCGGAAAAAAAATACCTGCCTTTTGAGGGTGATATTGAAATTGGATTATCTTTGTGATTTTGTTACTTCAATATTTTATTTTCGGTACACAAATATGGCCTCGGATTATCTTATGGAAAATATACATAGGTACGACACAGTTGCATTCTCAAGGAGACAAAGTTGTCCAATATCCCGACGTGGTGTCAGACTAGTTCCCAGACAAGAAACAGACTTGTGACTTGCACCCGTGTCATGACATTCTTAAAATTCTCTAAAAATTGATAACCAAAAAACTAAAGTTTGTATCATTACGGCCTTTTTCTGGCTTTTCAATCCGATGCCGGAGAGTTATTGAAATTTTCACGATCACGCTTTGAGATGAAATTCGGACTTGAAAAATCACTACTTCCACGAGATCATATCTCAAAAAAAATATTTAAATTGAAAACAAAATTTTTTTGAAAATTTGTAAGGATTTAATTACTTTTAATACGGTGCCAGATTCTAAACAATGAAAAAAATTTATGTTGATTCCGTGTTCATTTTTTAGGAGAAGCGAATCCACACTAGAATCAAAGCCTCGATACCAAATGTTCGGCTCTAAACGAAAGAGATATCAACGCCTTAGAAATAAGCCACTTCGAGAAACCTCCAATACATTATGTAAATGAATAATTGCTAACTTGGATGATACAATTTGGCTCTTTTATATGTAGGAGTCCATGGGGCCATAATGTAATCTGTGCATTCTAACAATAATAATTTAAGGGCACAAAAATAACAAATAGAGTTACAAGGTACAATAATAACAATAAAGGGATTACACTAACAACAATAGACTATACTGATGTATAGGGACCTAACATGTCCTGGCCTCCTTTTAACCCGAGTCTTTTGGTGAGAAGTTCATTCATAAACGTGCGGGCTATATAAAAAATATCATGTACGTATCTTTCACTTTATACACACCTTTTATAATGTATGTTCTTTATTACTTCATATTTATTACCACGTACTTACTTTACGTATATTCATGGAAATTTTAAAAACAATATAAATAAGAGTTTCGGAGGAGGTGGTGGTTAAGTAATGGCTTTGTGAGGGAGTGGATTCTAAATGAATGAAGGATGACAATTAAAAATAAGTAAATATTGAAACTATTGCAATAGTTTAATGTATGAAGTGTAGAGATTGACCACCAATTTTAATTTAGAATTTTCAATTTCGAATTGTGAATTTATTAATAGTTGGTATGTTATACTATTAAATGTGGTTCTATAGTTTAGAGTTGAGTTTTAATTTTGTTATTTTTAAATATAAAGGAAATAATATTTTAAATAAATAATTTTATAAAAAAATAATTATATATCTTTTATAAAATAAATATTGGCTAAAAAAATATTAAAAATACATTCAGGGACATTTCATCTTTTAGAAATGGAAAAGTTATAATAGATATATTTGAGAAGAAATTTTTTCAATCAGGATGAGATTGAAGGAAGGTCGAAAATTTTGAAATTTCAATAATTCTTTATAAAACACTGTTAACGTTGTAAAACGGAGTTACAACATGTTCATTGATTTTCTCACACAAAGATTTGCTTTCAAAGAACTTAGCATCTCCAATTAACAAAAATTCACAGGTGGGAGAATCGTAGACCTCTGTGAGATTGTATTATTCATTCTTAGCCTACAATATGCATTTTCCTTTTATTGTCAAGTTTCTTTTCATAACTTCTGGAACATGTGGAAATGATACAACTTTATGTTATAAAATTGAGATAAATTTACTTTTCTTACCATCCCAATCCTCTTGAGGTATTGTATCTTTGACATTGGTTGATAGAGATATGTTGAGAACATATACCGCATTAACAACAACTTATGGCGATACTCCTTTGGACAACTATTTTAGTGAAAAATGTATCTTTATATTCATGATTAATAATATTTTTCTTCTGATATCCATTCTATTTGTGGGTATGTCTTGTGTGATCTACATGAAAATTCCTTGTTGATGAAAAAATGTTGGCAAGTAACACAGAGCTATATTCTCCTACTCTATTTGACCATAGCACTTTAAAAATCTTTGGAACATTGTTTTTTCTACTTTTCTTACAAGACTATTCAAACTTTCCAAGAAAATGTGGTTTGGTTACAAAAATAAATCAATATTTTTCTTTGTTATAGTCTTTAATAAATGTGAGAAAATAAATACTTCTTACAGTCAATCACCTTTGCCATTGAGCCATAGAAACCTGTGTGGACTAGCTCTAAAGAGGATCTTTTTCTCTTTGGAAGATGTGGAAATTTCTCTATTTTTATGCTTTCTGCTAGAATACAAATTTCACATTTACAATGGACTTTCCACATTCACAACATTAAGAATAGTGACCACTTAAAAATATTTTTTGAAGAAGATTTAGACTCTGAAGGGAATGTATACCTAGAATGTCATAACTATGACTAATCCATATTTGTTTTGTTGTTTCAATGACTTTGTCATATTTGGGCTTAAAAGTCGGAAATCGCATTTCATTCTTGTTTTTTTTCTGCAACATAGCTATCAATATTATATTAAGAGTTTCCTATAAATACCATGAAGTTTTCCCTTGAGAATAATACATCACATGTATTCATTAATTGACCTTCACTAATGATATAATTTTTTGAAGATGTGGAACATAAAAAACATCATTCATATATTTTATGTTAGTTTTCTTTAGTAAAAATGTAAACTATATGTGTCCTTTAGATTTTATAAGAGAACAATCTCCAAGAGTAATCCTGGATACATTCAAGCATCAATGCAAGAAATAATTTTTTTATTCTGCCATCATGTGGTTGTTGAACCAAATGTCCAACAGCAAAGTACGAGTGATGTAGTTGTCTTGAAACATGGTAGGAAAGAAACATGGCTTCTAAGGATTATTTTTCATTTTGGAGATATGAACACTACCTCCTTTTTTGTTGATTGTTTCTTCTTGAATTGATGTTCTTAATGTCCAAATTTACTTTGTGGATTCGGAAATTAGATTTTTTCTCCATGTTCTACTTCTCTATGTCTAAATTTTTGTATGAAGACTCCAACTACTCTCTTGCATGATGGTATTCTATGATCATCTTTGCCTCTTCCTTGCTTGCTTGTACAATATCTCCTGCACGCCTGTCCCTCCACCAAAGAATATTTGTTATTATTTAATTCTTGTTCACCCAAAGTGTGGCTTCTGGGGGTCTGGAACCCAATGAAGAGATTCGGAAGTAGGCGCCTGTCAACTTCTCTCTTCTTGGTAACACCAACGATATGTTGTGCGGACAGAATGCAGGGGTCATTGGGGAAATTTGCTAGAACCAGGTTTCTGTCTGACTATGGGGCAGGTGGATTTGAACATCTGCTGGTATTCATTTGAACACTGTTGAACATTTTAAACTTGCAACGGGACATTGTTCCTTCTTTTAAGTATTTTCTTTCCTCTGTATTGTTCATACAGCATCTTCGCATGAATTATTCATAAAATAAAACAACAATCCTTGTAACGATGCAATCACAAAGATAATATATATAAAACCATAATCTAGCATAAGATAACTTATAAAAATATATAACATAAAATACATAGGAAATACACGAGATAAGTCTTAGGGTCAACTTTATTTTAATAAGTGAATCTTTAATTACAATCCTTCTTTCAATGCTACATTTAGGAAGCTTTTCTAACATACATATGGCTGGAACTTTCAAGGTCTCTTTGCGCACAAAGCCGTGCAGAGCCTTCCCCTTTGCCCAAAAATACATAAATATATGTTGTCGAGACTCAATTCATTCATAGGACTTTCATATCACTCCAAATATCTTAGAATATAAGGGCCTTTCTCTTATGTAGATTTTCCTTTTACAATAACATGCTGCAAAAAACATAGGCGTAACTAAATATTCAAAACAAATCATCCCACTACAAAGCCATTGGGTTGGACCCATCCCCAAATTTCCTATGACTCTAAAAATCTACATCAGTACCTCTGCTCTACTCAAGAAATACGAGACCTTTGACCAAAACTTAGACCTGAGGGACACAAACATGACACAACACAAAGATGTGACTCCATCCCAGAGTCACTTAGATAGTGTGCCACTGATTCTTTGCTTTTGATGTTGCTTTATGCATCTTAAATGATTGAATTATCTTGGCACAATTCTTCTGCGGCCTACGTACTTCTCCAAAATATTCATTGAGTTGGCCATTTCATTAAAGAATGACTCTATGTGTCCTTGGTTGACAGACCTCAAGGTGTGCTTCCTTTCTCCTTTATATTTCCTTTGTCTGGTGTGTCTAGACCAATTGATGATGATTTAGTTAAATTAATTTTTAGAATGATTTACACCTTGTTGACTTGCATATTTGTGATTTTTTCCCATTGCAACATTTTGACGGAACTAGGCGAATAAGACATTAGTAGCTAACTTAAACAATTCTATGTTGTGTCTTCATGTTTGGGTATGTTCCGGTGGCCTCTCGAGAAAAACATCATATGGGCATAATCCACGTCATGTCTACATTGTTGTTGCTCACCATGAAGGAAGAAACGGTTGCGGATATGGTTTGAGTATGTGGGAACACACATTTAGGAAACGGAGACTTATTCAATTTGTCTCGGTCCGGATGTCCTTTTCTCCATTTTACGTTGCCACTTCAGAGTCTAATGTAATTTAGATAAGAAGGTAAATATACATTATTTATGATCTTCCAGTATCTCTTGTTATATAAACACTTGAGAAAAATGCCTAGGGCTTCATTCAGATTTTGTTCTGGATTTTACTTCAGATTATTTATTTTATTCCAGGCATGAAGTGCTGCTCACGATTATTTCACTTTTAATAAGCAGGCAGTGTTGTTTTTTGGCCGTTGGTTCCAGTTTTTGATTGAATTCGGTAGATGATGCCCTGCCTCCCCGCACCCGGATTTATTAAGCAATAATTTAGATAAGTATTCTGTTGCCTTTACGTTTTTGAAGTTGAATTAATGGATTATTTTTCATTAGCTACTATAGTTATACTCATTCTGCTCTTAAAGAAGAAGTTCTTCCAAAATATTATAATGATGAATGGGAATTAGCTGTAAGTATTGTGGATTTAATTGTAATCTCTTTTATTCACCATCAAGTTATACTTATGCTAAGCACTCTTCCACAGAAAAGCTATTACGAGAATCTTTATCATCTTAAGCATGATTGTGATCTTAGAGCGATTTTAGTTGTGTGTTTTCACACAAAGTACCATAGTTGTTCTTGCTCTGCATAAACACTAAATATCATAATGGCCAGTGGGAAGTGGCTGGAAATAATATCTTAGTTTTTCATTGCTAGGTCTTTATGCTTGCATTTGCACTCAATTACACGGTCATGATTGTTCTAAAAACTCTTCCTGAAGAACTCTTTCCAAATACCGATCATGATGGACAAAGCAATTTGTATAATTCCATAGAATAATGCATGATAGCATAGTTAGGATATGGAGTTGACCACTTAATTCATGCTCGGTTGTTCTATTTTGAGTTTGATAATGACTTGTAGTTAAACTATTATTTTTGAATTAGTGACATTTTAAGTTCGATTTTAGTTCAACTCATTGCATTTGCACTTCACATTTCAGATTGTCCATTCTTGCTGCATTTAGATTACTTAGAGTTTGTTAAACTTGTAAAGCAACCTTCATTATTCACAAACCTCTTCTTGTTCTAAAATATATAATTGCTTCATAACCACATGAACGAGAAGACAATATCATTTCACAAAATACACAGAAGTACTTTCTGCAATTTCCTTATCATTTCATAAAAAACGCTGAAATACATATCAAAGAATAAGAAAGAAAATCAATAACTCTTGGTGGGTTTACGACATTCAAATTAATTGCACTTAATAAGGTTAGGAACTAGTCCTAAAATGAAAGTCTTATGATGTTATAAATGTTTTATTCCAAATTTTCTTCCCAACAAACAATCTTTAATCGAAAATTGAAGTAACATGTTATAAGTTAGTTGTTTAAACACATTTGGTTAAGAGGATTTGCATATTTGGGTGATCATTTCTCAATTTAGTTTGTGTTTCTAATCATTTTCTAAAATTCATTATCATTTATTTACGCTTTAGTCATAGTTTAGATTTGATTAACTTAGGTATTTTGCCATTTCATTTGTAACATATGTCGCCAATTGAAGCCTCACTGTTTTTAATCACGGCTCCACCATTAGCTCAATTTGGAAATTTGAATTAAGGACCAAACTTATTTGGCCGTTGCGTGATGGCTTAGGTAACCTTTGTTTCTTAGCATCCAAAAAAAATTATTATGTAGCCAGAGAAAGGAAATTGAGGAAGATTTATAAACGTGAGAAGCTGGAGAGAGTTTGATTTCTAGAACACCGCAAAACACCATCTAGATCAGAGCTGTAAGTACACCTTCAACTCAAACCCATATTGTCCTCTCCCTAATCCTGGACTTCTAGAAGATCTCGGGTGAACTATTCCATTAAACAGCTTCCACTTAATCCTTGAACCTACACTAGAAGAAAGTCAAAAACTCTGGTGAGATTTACAAAATTTTCCGCTTCTGGAAGAGTACGACCATGGTAGAAGAAGGAGGAGGAGGAGTTTTTAATGGAAGAACACACACTGTTGGAGGTAGAGAAGGAGGTAGAGGAGAAAGGAGGTGAAGTGCATATGGAGGAAGAGGTAGAATAGAAAGCTCTTTTTGGGTTCCCTATAATTGATGGAAAACCGACTAACCAAAATATTTACCTCACGTCCTGACTTCTGGACTCTAGCTGAAGATCCTTAAACCTTCTTATTCAGAATTTGAAGTGCTTTTGTGCGAACTTATGACTACGTACAAGATGTAAATTAAATTATTTCCTTCAACTTTGAAGGGAGAAGCGACATTGAAGTGGTTTATGAGTACGATCGACGATTCTATTCGAACATGGAAGACATGAAATAAACATTTTACGAAAGTGCGTTCATGTATGCCGATTTAATCATAAGGAAGAAAGTGTTAAGATGTTACAAAAGAAGGTAGCTTTGAAATTTGTTGGAGAAAATTCATTACAACATCAAAGGGAAAAAAATAGAAAATACAGAATCAAGACACCTTCCAAAAGCTTTTTTTGTTGAAAACAATTAGGGATGAATGGTTGGATATTCTTAACACGTCAGGAAAAGGGGATATATCACAACTCACATGCAAAATATCCAGTTGTATCAGCCTTTCAAGGAAATCTCGCTTCTTGAGGGTCAACGAAGATCTTGCTCTTGCGAGGGCAAGTAAGTACGCTTGAATGAGTAAGTAGATCGAAGAAATAAGGACACATGCTTGATGATTTTAATCTAACATCTTAGGGAGTCTTAGTGAACAAATAGCTTCCTTAAAGATACAAAAAAGCAATGAAAAGTTAAGATGATCTTTAACATGATATTTTTGTCCCAAATGTGAAAGAAACATGCCTTGAGGGGTGTCATACCGATGTAAAAGTTGGCAGAAACACCATTCATTGCAGAAAAACACAGACCAAGAATTGTCCTTCTCTTCCACGGTCTCAAGGCTGTCTTTCGGGAAGGCTTTCTCTGATTCACCAGTCTCTCAATTTTTTTATCTAGAAGACCTTTAGCGAGGTTCTCATTTAAGTTCCATGGTCAGACTAACAATCAGCACTCACCGCAGATTCTTGGCGGCCATGGCCGTTTCCAAATCTAATCTCGGTCCACGAGTACAGGAACACAGTGCTATGGAAGATGCTCACCCTATGGTGTCTATGTCCTATCCACCATGCCCACATTTTTTTGTCCTCGAAAATCCTCGACGAAATTTCCTCAAAATCTTCAACAATTTTCAACAAAAATTCTCAGCAACATCATCAAAACCAACCACATCAAAAATCAACCACTTTCATTACCAAACCCTCAAAAAATCCAATCAATTTTACGCCAACCCATACCAAACCCCAATATTAAAATTATCGGTACATACATGATGAGGCCAACAGTATAAAACTTCATTTCGTTACTCCTTTGAACCTCGATTGATGTTCGGTAAAGATGCGATAATTGAAAAGAGGAAACAGCAATGACGATGTACAAGAACAAGATAATTAAGAGATTCCTACGGGTGAATAAAAATTCTTGAGGAAGACACATCCTTTCAGACCATACATTGAAAAACTAGCGACAAAAAATCAATCCAATCCAGCTTTCTGTAGGCAAGAGAAACCATCCACATCCTAACCTATACCTCCTTTGGAAAAGATTACAAATTGATAGAGGTGTAGAAAAACAAATCATGGTGCCTAATTAGGTTATGAATGGTAGAAAATATTTATGACAAAATTCCATTATTTAAGCCATCAAAGAAATCAATTGTTAAAACAATAAAGTTGAGTATGAAACAACGAAAAAGACAGAAACGAAAATTCAGGCGGTAGGACAAATAACGGACATTATGATGAAATAGATGCTGATATTCCAAGAAATATATTGACAAATCCGATTTAATAAATTCACATCAATGGAATTGAAGTTAAAACACAACCAGTTTAGGAGCAGCGATAAATATCATGATAGACAAATCTTGTGAATAAAAGCTGAAACTTCCTAATCTTCTCTTTACACCTACACTATTACAATTAGTAGATGAATAGATCCATTGGTCAGGTAATAGAAGACATTCCGGGCATACTGATTCTTGGGAATACATTGAATTTGGATCTGTCCTAAGAATAATCTCGGGAGGCCGTCATTATGTTAGGAAGACCTTGGTTGGCTACAAGCGGTACTTTTATTAGTTGTGAGTTCGATTGATATCCTGTTCTGATGGTAGTTCAACTAAGGGTGCTACTTTATATCCTCCGGCTAGGACAATTACAGTCTAGATGACACTCAATGGATATGGATGAAGAAATATTTCATGCTATTACAATTCAGGGGTAGTGAAGATAATGGTGCGAATACTACAGAAAACTTTGAATCACTCTTAGAACAACCATGGATATTTGGAAGAGGTCAAAAATATTGAGTTTTTGTGTCTAAATGAGATATATTGTTCTATGGAATAAATTTGGCGATACAAGTGAACTATTTCCGGGCAAAACTTTAGAAAACATAAGCAAGAACCTAGAAAAATCTCAACAAGAAGGATTGATACCCAGTATTACCATGAACATTCTTAACATATACATGAAAGATACTTTGGTATGAAAGAATGCAAATTCCCAATACTTGTGCTCATCTTTGTCCCCATATGAGAATAAGTTACAAATAAATGAGATGACTACAAAAGGATGAATCCAAATCTTAAGGAAATTGTTAAAGAAGAATTGCAAAAATTGCTAAATGTTAATTATGTATCTGTTTGAATCAGTCGATGGGTTTTCTCCTTTGGTTATTTATTGAAAAAATGGGAAATGGAGGGTGTGTGTTGACTAAGAACTAAATAAAGCTACTCTTAAAGGCCAAACGTTTCCTTTACACACTTTCATAGACCAAGTATTAGATACATTGGTAGCCAAAAAGTACTTTTCAGGCTTGTGTGAATGCAGTTTGGTGGACACAATCAAATCAGTAGCACTTGAAGAGCGAATAAAAACCACATTCCTTTGTCCTTGAAATTTCTTCACAGAAATGCTGTTGTCCATTTAGATTATGCAATGCACACCAACATTCAAAGTGATGTTGAGAATTTTTCGGACCTAATACATGACACATATGTGAAATTGTACATGGATGATTTCACATTTTAGGAATACACTTGAAGAGGCTTTAGAAAACTTGGAAAAAGTCTTAAAGATGTCAAGAAACAAAACCTTTCACTTAGTCATGAAAAATGTTTTATGATGTTTCTTGAAGGTATTGTTTTGAAGACATTTCGGGGGGATAGGATTAAGTTGATGAGGCAAAAGTTGAAGTCATTTCTAACCTGTCCATTCCAAAAATTATCAAAAAGATGTTAGAAGAGATTTTCTAGGATTTACGGGGTATTATCGGAGATTTATGAAAACTTTACCAAATAACATCTCCACTCTTCCGCAGTTACTTACGAGGAGTTGTGAATTCAAGTGGACTTGGAACTCGGATGCTTACTGAAACCATTAAAAATTACGAAGCTTTCTATATTCAGAGGACCCCTAAAATTGCCTTTTAACATCTCGACGGATGCTTAGGTAGGTAGTGACTCAAGACGATGGTGGGACAAAAAGGTTATTCCTTTATCTACGTATATCGGTAAAAATTTGTCTATGAAATTAAACATATATAGCGAAAAAAGAGTTTTGTTGTTGTTCATGCAAACAAATTTAGACACTATATAACGAACTGAAACTTTGTTCACAGCATAGATATTCTAAATTAGATAGCAATAGTCTCAAATCAATCACTAATAGAGTTATAAGATGGTTGTTGCTCTTCTGAAATTCAACATACCTATTCTAGATAGGCTTTGAAAAACAAAACACGGTAGATGATTTCCTATGAACTCCAAATACCAAAGATGACACTCTAGGTTGAAGAGTCAAATTTCTTTGATGAATATCTTTGCAATCTCTACACTCAAACTCCATGGTTTCTTGACCATTATAATTATTTAGTTTCAAGGAAAATTTCTTCTGATTATGAATGCAAGGATAAAAGAAAAATCATTTGTGATAGTGCAAAATATTCATGGGTTGCTAATGAATTGTACAAGGCAATTCGATTTGATCATTAGAAGGTGTGTTCGTGAAGATGAGATGCTTGAGATTCTCGAGGCATGTCATGACGAACCTTGTGGCGGACACTTTGCGGATAAGAAGACCGACCTATAAGATACTTAGTTTAGGATGGCCAGCCGTCACTAATTTAAAGATGCTAAAGAGTATATCGAAACGGTGTGGTTATGAGACGGGGGAAACCTTCTCCTTCGGGTAGGTACCAGCAGCCTCGGGTAGACATTGAACCTTTTGAAAAATGAGCACCGGATTTTTGTGGACTATTAGTCCTCATAAAGACAAAAGAAATATATTAGTTGCCAGTTATGTTACTAAATGGGTAAGTAATATATGGCTGCTAATGAAACATCGTAGTTACTTTTCTTTTTGAGGATATTTTATAGTTTTAACATTCGAGGGGGAAATTATTCTGAATCAAGGGAGCTAGTTACATCAAAGCTGTTGAGCAAATGATGGAGAAGTACAAAATCGAGACATAGAAAATCTACTCCTTATCATCACGAAGAAAACATTCGGTGGAATCCTACTGTGGGTGTTGAAAGGAATCATGACATTGTTACATAGAAGAGATTGAGTAGATAAAACTGCAAACATGAGCCCTATAGAACTACATGGAGAAACACAATGATTCTTTTCATATGAACATTTGTGGAAAACAGTTTTGTTTCCCATAGAGTTCAAGGTCATTTCAAATAGGATTAGGCATGGACTTCAGTTTGACGGAGGCACAAAAGCATAGGCTTGGAGCAAATCGATAAGGTGGATGAAATCAGAAAAAGATGCGATTCGAGAAAACAAGTCTACAGTCCAACAACAAAGAGGAGCTGAAGTAACAAACACGTATCAAAGAAGAAGAAATTCAAAGAAAGATTGGTAGGCTCTCTTGTTTGATTCAAAATTCAAGGATTTCCAGGGAAATTTGGACACCATTGGCTTGGGCCTGTAAATTGTTGAAATTTTGATAATGAGCGATAAAAATCGAACTATAGATGAAGAAAGAAGTCACTTTTCTTGTAGATGAATGTGAATTGAAGGATTGTATCTGACACTCTCAAGAGAAAATTTGTCAAGAAGTTCCAAAAGCGATGATGCTAAGTTGTGAAGAATAATTCTTCTTCATGGCTTGATTAAATTTTAGAGTATTTCTCACGATAAAAATAAAAAATAAAATAAAATAAATAAAATAAAATAAAGGTATAAACATGGTAATCATATATTGGCATGTTTATGAGAAAATATAGGAGTGAAAATCAGTGTCTGCGACACTCTAACTTTTCCCATTTTTAACTGCTGACAGTGACAAAATCATAGTTGATCCATATTGTGAAAGTCATCTCATTTCATTTCACTTCATTCATGTCATCATATTCCATTTCATTCCTTTCATGTCTACTTCATTCCATATTTCATTCATTCCATTCCACATACTCATCATCTCATTTTTATATAAAATTTAAAGTTTGATGTTTTGTTGTAAATGAATAAAACATGTCTGTGGATTGTAGAAATGATTCTTATGTTATTTATCCTTTTATCATGCAATTCATTCATTTATATTAACTAATACATATCATAACACATCATCCATCTCCATTCATATCATATAACATTTCACCTCTGTCCCAAACCACTCCATTCCATGATTAAAATGCTCTCTGAGAACGCTGTGACCATGAGACGATACCTTGTTGCGGTATTTTCTCAAATGAGGAACTGAGTCTTTCACATTTCTGATCAGAAGAAGTACACCAACCGGCGGACATTAAATTGCAGCAAATGATCAGAATATCATGAGTAAGAAACATCAAGAATAATTATGAAGACTCTTCCAAAGGTGAATGAAAATAAAGACTAGAAAATCAGAGCTGAAAAGCAAGGTAACAAGTTTAAATTATAATGACATTTCATAAGTTTAGCATAGTTTGGTTATGAATTGTTAAAAGAGTTGTTTAATTATTTTTAGTAGTCATGACAAAAAATAAACCTCCACAAACTTTGGATTAAATCTCCTTTCAAATTTCATGTCCAATATCATTTAAGCAGTTCAGAAAATAAATGAAGTGTTGAATTCTTTGATAACAACCAAATCATTCAATGATGATTCTACTAAGTTACCAAAAATCTGGCTAGTCTTTTCAATCATTAATTCGTTTCCTCCACCTCACTCCATTACCTCATTCCGTGACTACTTCCATCATCCATTTGTAGCCGGCACTTCATTTAGCTGAAGATAGAGATATTCTTCTTTATCACCGAGAGCGAGCAAAAGGTATATCGGTTTGAATCACCATGGGTAGAGATTGAGCATTATCCACTAATAGCTCTGCAATTATAATAGTGAAGAATTTGAAATAGTTTCTTCTGAAAGTAGATATAACGGTGTGTGAAGATTTGAAGCTATTTATGAGAGATGAGGAGTGCACTAACGGTGTGGAAATTTGAAGCCATTGGTCTTTGAAACCTTGAGCATAGGGTCCAAGTTTCTAGCGCTCGACGAGGAGGCATATCATTTCCGAAGTTTGATCTTGTTTTCATTGTCAACAGAGGCATATAGGCTCAGGGTTTGAAGGCATTGTCCTTATCGATACGGAAGATATATCATTCGAAAGTTTTGAAGCCATTGTCATTAAGAACTTGAAGCCATTTCATTCGAGTGCAGTATTTACGTGGGTAGAAGAGTGTTAATCGACCTGTTGAAAATACGGGTTTCATTGTAAGACTGACAGGTAGGTTTCAAAATATTGTAGAAGGCTACCCTCGATGTAAAGAAATGTTGCAGCAGTCTGGATGGCTTCAATTTTTGGAGAAATTTATTAGCTTCCACAAAGAAGTCACGCTAAACATTTATAAAGATCATTTCAAGGAAGCTGAAAGTTGAAGTGCAGGAGATGTCAAATTTATTGTCCTTGAAGTTTTCATTTAGAAACTGCGAGGGTTGCTTAGAGCTGGAGAATATGGTTCAAAAACGATTTCCCCAATAAATCACGGAAGAAAATTACAAAATCACCGAATTATAGATGTCATATATGTTTAAGAAAGAATTCCAAGTTACCATTTAGAAAAATAATGGAGAAAAAATACTACTTCTTGTAAAATTTATTACATGTGAAAAGTGAATACAGCACATTTTATGTCTACCATGTTTGATAATGCATTTTCGAGAGGAACTTAAACTACCTTACTTCTTGCTTCAAAGTTTGAAAAAGATGGCTTCTGACGTGTTCAAAGAAGGGTTTCAATTTTGAAGACAACTCTGTCATCATGGTTTGGTTAAAATTTTAATTAAGGCATCATTCCCAGCCAAAACAAATGATACACATGTAGGACCATTCTTGATAAGAAAATCATTTTTGAAAGAACAAAATAACCATCACAAGACTGACCTACAAAGAAAGTAAAGAAAATAGAACCTCAAAAGTTGAGCGTAGAAAACGATTCAAGAAAGTAGTGAGAAATCATCTGGAAGAAGTTGACTCAAATCAGAAGACAACTTAAGAAAAGAAAAAATGAAAATGATACGCAACGGAGAAAGGAGAGGGATCTTCCTACGACCTAGAAGAAGCCATAGATTAAAGGAAAACTAAGGAAAACTCAAATCAAACAAACGGGGGGTGATTAATATAGAAAGATGAGGAAACATCCATTGAAGAAGATGTTGAAAGGATTTTAATGAAGAACCCACAAAATTATTTTGCTCAACAAGAAATTTATGACTATGTGATAACTTTGGAAAGGAGAACTAGACGAGAGAAGAGAACCCACAGTCCTCCACTATTTGAAATAGATAATGTACTAAGAAGGGATATGTATGAGTTGGAAATACTTAATAGAAACATCAAGAAAACCAAGGCTGAAATTCTCGAGGATCAAATCAGCTCAAGCGCGTCTGAACTCAACCTTATCCTACATATAGACAGAGACGGAAAAAGAGCTAATGACAAGGTGGGAAAAGAAGGAACAAAAGAAGCTAAAATCGGAGACACCACAACACAAGGTTCAAACTTGTCATGGAAAACCCGGAAGATCTTTAGCTTCCGAGGCAAGGAGAAGGAGAAGATTGATGTTCTTCTGGAAACCTCACAGGTTGATAGGATAATTGCATGAAGACATGCGAAAGAGACGATGAATGAGAGTATGTTGAACCTCAAAGAGTATTTTCCTTTCACCAATTTACCTCATTTTCCTTTTGTCATTGTTATCCTAATTAAATAGATCAATGAATTTAGTTAAAATTATTTTAGAATGATTTACATGATATGACACTAAGTTGCAGTTTTTTTCCATTGTAAAGCATTTTTTAGTGAGACTGAGCACAAGATCAGTTAATTCCATCTTCTTGGTCACCGTTTCATCCTTCTGGTTAGGTATATTCAGGTGTGACTCTCAGCGCTTAGCATATAGACATAATCCCACGTCATATACACATTGTTAGGTGTACTCACCATGAAGGAAGAAACTGATTAAGATCCTGTGGTTTGATACGTAGGAACACATTTTAGGAAAAGCGAACTATTAAGGTATATGGGTCAGGATGTCCTTTCTTTTGATGCCTTCAAAGTCCTAATGTAATTTCGATAAGGAAAGATAATGCTCCTGGTGTTTACAGAATCTTATTATATATATTTGTTATATAAACACTTGGAAATGAGCTGACTCAGATTTGTTCTGAATTTTAGCAGATTCTAGCCTACATTTTAGAAGGCATGAGAGTCTTTCCATTCAAGTTATTTCACTTTTAATAAATAAATGAGATAATTCATTGTTTTGAAGCGTTGATTTGATTTGGAGTTAGATTAGTCGAGTGGTAGAGAGACCCATGCCTCTTTTGCAGTTTATCGCACGTAAATTTAGATAAGTATTCTATACGCCTTTACGTTTTTGAAGTTGAATTCCGTAGTTGTTTTTCATTAGCTACTATGGTTATACTCATTCTAACTCTTCAAAAGGAAAGAGCTCTTCCAAAAGATTATAATGATGAATGGGGAGTCAGCTATATTGTAGGATTTAATTTGAGACATCACTTTGTCTATATCCATGATTTCTGTTAGCATGCCTAAACATATTTTACAGAAGAAACTCTTCCAAGAAATGTTTATCTTTATCTGCAACATAAATTCAACGATCTTGAACGTTTTGAATTGTGTGTTTTCACTAAGTACCCATAGTTGTTCTTGCTCTTAAACGCTTGTCCAAAATATCATAATGGCAGAGTGGAGATGGCTATGATGTCTTGGTTTTTTTTCATTTCTTTTGATCTTTATGCTTGCATTGCTCAATTACATAGTCGAGTTGTTCTAAAAACTCTTCCAAAGGCACTACTGTCGATCATGATGGACAAACGGTACAGCATAATTCCATAGAATAATGCATGATAGCATAGTTAGGATACTTCGGAGTTTAATTGCCACTTAATTCTTTTCCAGTTGTTCTATTTTGAGTTTGATAATGACTTGTAGTTCAACATTGTTTAGATTGGTGACAATTTTAAGATTAGTTTTGATTCCAACTCATTGCATTTGCACTTCACATTCAGATTGTATTCCTTGCAGTGAATTACTTGATTGTAAACTTAACAACAGCAAACTTTCGTTATTCACAAACCTCTTCTTGTTCTAAAATATATAATTGCTTCATAACCACATGGGCTTGAGGAAGACAATATAATTTTAAGGCCACATTATATGAATTTCTGTCATTTCATAGCAGAGCCACTCCTCAAAGACTGAAGCCCACAGAAAAGAAATCAATAACTCTTGAATGATTTTGACATTCTTGAGATTAAATTGCGAGAATAGAGTTAAAGAACTAGTCCTAGAGAATAGAAGAATCTTATGATGGTATAAATGTTTTTATTCCAAATTTGCTTCAACAAATCTTTATAATGAAGGATGAAATGTTGCAGCATCCTTCCAGTTGTTGTTTTTAATACATTTTGGTCTAAGAGCATTTAAATATTTAGTTGATCATTTCCATAAGTTTTAGTTTGTGTTTTGAATCATTTTTTAAAGTCATTATCAAGCTTTATTTATGCTTAGTCATAGTTTAGATTTCTACCTTCATTGTTTACAATTTCATTTGTCATTTGTCACTTCAAACTAATTAAGGCCTCCCTCTTGTTTTTAATCTGTCACTTTCCATTAGCTTTCTAATCATCTTTCTTGTGAACATAAAACCACGAAAAGACTAAAAACTTGTCACAAAATACTACACAACGCATTAAGAGAAAAACACACAAATGCCTTACTCAAGTACACTTCCATACAGTAGTTTACCAACCTAGTTGACAATTAAGTAATCAATTTAGGAAGACTAGATTGAGACCAAACTTGTTACAGCGATGTTGCCGGGGAAGTGAAAACTAGATAACCTTTGTTATACAGCATCAGTCTGCGTAGGGAGAGAGATTCAGGGAAGATTTGCATAGCTTGAGGGCGGAGGATTTGATTTCTAGAACACCACTCTGTTAAGATCCGGAGCTAGTACACCTTCAATTCAAACCATAGTCCATCCTTTCCTAATCACGGAAGCTTCTAGAAGATCGAAGGTCAACTATTCCATTAAGAAAACCTTCCACTTCATCCAACGAACACCGCAACAGAAGAAGATCTAAAAACTCCTATTAGGGACTAACTTTTCCCTTCACGGGAGGTCAGCACGGAAGAAGGAGGAGGAGGAGTTTTTAATAGGCACTATTTGAGTAGAGAAGGAGGTAGAGGTCTGAGATGGAGGAAGAGGTATAATAGAGCTCTTTTTTGGGTTCCTATTCGTTGATGAAAATAATACGACCATGAAAAAATATTTCACCCTCGTCCTTTCAAACTTCTGTAGTTCAGCTTAAAAAGTCACAAAACACTTCTACTTTCGAATTTGAAGTTCTTTGTGAAACTTGTTCATACAAGATGCTCAAGAAATTGAAATTATTTCCTTCAACTTTGAAGGGACGACATTGAAGTGGTTTATGGTCGAATCCAACGATTCTGTTAAAACATGTGGAAGACCGACTTGACATTGAGAAATGTTTGGATTGTTGCTGTGGGTTCTTAATCAGAAGAAGTGTTCGAGATGTTACAAAAATAAGATGAAAACTTAGAAGATTTGTTGGAAAGATTTAATTACAACATCAAAGAATAAAAATGGAAAACCTAGATCAAGACACCTTAAAGACTCTTTTGTTGAAAACAATTAAGGGATGAATGATTTGAATCTTCTTCTTTACTTAGATGAGGAAAGGGATGTATCACAACTCCCATTATCGCAATGTCCGAGTTATGTATCAACATGCTTTTCAAGAGAAATCTCAGCTATCAAAGGTCCAAGAGATCCTGCTCTTTGAAGACGATAAATGCAACACGGGACGGTAAGTAGATCGAAATAGGACATGCTTGATGATTTAAATCTAACATCTTCAAGGAGTCTTGACCAAATGAACTGTTAAGATACAAAACAAACAAAAAGCTGAATCTGATGCTTTGGCGTCTTTTTGTCTCAAATGTAGAAAGAAACTTGTGCCTTGGTGGTGTCCTTGGATGTAAAAGTTGTAGAAGCCTGTGTTCATTTAATTACCGAAAAACATGAGACCAAGAATTTTCCTTCTCTTCTAGGCTCTCGAAATTTGTCTTTGGGGAGGAAACTCCCTCAGGTTCTGATCTCTCAATTTTGTATCTGAGAACCTTCGCGGACCTCGGAAACACAAGGATTCCATGATCAAATGCTTAATCAACCTCCACCTCGAATTCTTGGCGACAACATAGGCATTTTACAATTTCAAAATCAATCTCGGTCCACGAGGCACAAGAACACAAAGTCCCTATGAAAGATACTCTCCATACTACTTCAGTATCCACCATCCTATCCACCATACCACATTTTATCCTCAAAAATCCTCAACAAAATTTTCCTCCAAAATCTTCAACAAAATTTTCAACAAAAATCCTCAACAACATCATCAAAACCAACCACATCAAAATCAACCGCACCATTACAAATTCCCTCAATAAATCAATTGCACATAACTCCAACCCATACCAAACCCCAATATTAAAACCCTCAGAATACATACATGATAGAAGACGACAATTTCCAACATTTAATTACTCCTTTAGACCTCGGTGATGTTCAACAGAGCTGCGGAAAAATACTTGAAAAGAGAAACCTTTTGTGATCTTTAAGAACAAGATAATTAGAGAGCTCTCTGGGTGAATAAAAGTCTTGAGGAAGATACATCCTTTGAGAAACCCACGACATGGTAAACAAAAAGTTCCAATAAATCAACTCTACATATGAACAACCATCACATCTGCTTCTACATACACCATACCGGAAGAATTTAAATTGATGAGGTGCTTAGAAAAACAAATCTACTGGTACACAATTATGATTTCATAGATAGTATGAAAATGTTTGCATTAAAATTCCATTATTGCAAGCCATCGAAGAAATCCCAGTTCAGCAAAACAATAAAAGGTTGAGTATAAGAGACAACAAGAAAAAGAATAAGAGAAACGAAAATTCAGGCGGTAGGACAAATATGGAGACATTATGATGGCGAGGTGCTATTCAAAATGTCTTGACGAAATCGATTGTCAAAATTCACATCAGTGGAATTGAGAAGTTCAACACACCTCATTGATTTAGGAGCGACGATAAATATCATGAGTAGAAAAATCATCTAAGATGACCCAGAGAAACTTTGTCTTCTCTTTTTACTATTACAATTAGCATGGAGTACGTGATCAAACGAATCGAGGTAATAGAAGACATTCCGGTGTCCACCAGATTGTGGGAATACCACCTTGTGGATTTCTGATCCTAACTCCTAAGAATAATCTAGGAGGCCATCCTGTTATATTAGGAAGACCTTGGTTGGCTACGGTGATGCTTTTATTAGTTGAGTCCGGTGATATGTCTCTATTCCGATGGTAGTTAAACTAAGAAATTCACTTTATCCTCCATACAGGACAATTACATATCTAGATGACACTCAATGGATAGAAGATGAAAGAATATTTCAACCACTCTTCCTGATTTGAGAAATTCATTGAAGATAATCAGATACGAATACTCTAGAAAACTTTTGAATCCTCTTCGAGCCCTGACATGAATCATTTCGGGAGGGATCCAATATTGAGTTTTTGTCATCTGGGCAGATGTCTCTTCATTATGGACAATTTGGCAGCTCTACAAGTGGTATTTTCCAGGAAAAACTTCTAGCTCTGACAAAAACCTAGAAAAATCTCCAACGAAGAGTTGTCAGAAATGCTTACGAGAGACATTCTTCTACATATACATGAGAATACAAACCTTATGAAAGAGATGAATCCCAAGACTTGTACTCATCACATCTATATAGAGGAGCAAATTTCAAACCAATCGGAGACTGACTCAGAAAATGGATGAATCCAAAATCTTAGGGGAAATTGTTAAAGAAGAATTGCAAAAATTGCTAAATGTTAATTTCATCCTATCCTGTTCCCAGATGATATGGGTTTCCTACGGTGGTTATTATTTCTAGAAAAAATGGAAAATGGAGGGTGTGTGTTGACTACGAAGACTAATCATTACTCTTTTAAGACCATTTTCCTTTACCTTTCTTGGAATAGGATATTAGATACATTAATTTTTAAAATACTTTCATTCTTAGATGGGTTTAGTGGTTACAATTAAATCCAGTAGCACCCAAAGACTAAGATAAAACCCGCATTCTTTGTCCTTGAGGTACCTATTAACCAAGTATTGCCATTTGGATTATGCAATGCACACAACATTCAAAGGCGTGTTGCAGAATTTTTGAGACCTAATACATTTGTGTAGAGGTGTACATGGATGATTTCACAGTTGCAAGGAATACATTGAAGAGAGCTTTAAGAAAACTTGGAAAAAAGTCTTAAAAAATATATTAAAACAAATACTCTTGGTGTGAAATTTTTTTATGATGTTTACGGTATTGTTTTAGGGAACCACATTTCGAGGATGGGTTAGAGTTGATGAGGCAAAAAGTTGAAGTCATTTCTAACTATCCATTCAGTTGTCGAAAAGAATGCCAGAAGTTTTCTCGGGATTACAGTCAATGAGATGCATGAAAACTTTGCAAATAGCATCTCCACTCTTCGAGTTGCCACCAAGGGTGAATTCAAGTGGACTTGATTGCCGATTCTGCTTTTGAGCACGAAAACCAAAATTTAAGGCACCTGTGTTAAGGGACTCATGGAAGTTACCTTTTTTATGTCTCGACGGATGCTTTCGTCTGACTCACAGGAGCGTGTGGGACAAAGAATTTGGTACTTATGCCATCTGTCTATTGGTAAAAAAATTTCCAGAAGCAAGGATGAAACTATCCATCTGGCAGAAAAAGGTTTTGGTATGGCTGTTATGTCATCAACAATTTAGGCAACACTGTATAACGAGCTATAAAACTTTGCATTTGTTCATATAATCGTTACGCAATTGAATGCTTAATAGTTAAATCAATCACTAATGGCGAGTTGTAAGATGGTTGTTGCTCTTAGAATTCAACATTACTATTCTAGATAGGCACAGAGAAAACAAAACACGATGCATTTGATTTCTATCTGACTCAAAATATAATTGATATGGTTGAAAGATCAATTTCTGATAGAATATCTGCACAATCTCTATCCAGCTCACTGGTTTATTTGAAATGTTGCTAATTATTTAATTTGAGAAAATTTATTACGATTATGAATACAAAGGATAAAGAAAAATCATTTGTGATAGTACCAAAATATTCATGGTTGCTAAATAGTTATGCAAAGCCAGTCCGGATGCAGTCAAACTGAAAGGTGTTCAATGAAAGATGAGATGAGATTCTCAAGGCATGTCACAGTATGTGGCGGTTACTTTCTGAGATAAGAGGAAGCATTTATAAGATCCTTAGTTTAGGATATTATTGGCCATCCTTCTTCATCATACTAAAGAAGTATTAAAAGGTGTAAACGATTACAAGGGTAAGGAAACCTTCTCTTGGGTAAGATACCATTCTGACTGTGTCTGGGTACCACATTGAACCTTTTGAAAAATGGGCTTTGGATTTTGTAGGACCCATCTTAGTCTGTCAGACAAAGAAACTATCAGTAGTTTGCCTTGATTATATTGCTAAGTAGGTGAAGCTAAGCCATTGCTTGTTGCTAATGAAGCATGTCGTTTACTTTTCTTTTTTGAGAGATAGCACTTACTCGTTTTGGTGTCCCAAGGAAATTATTTTACGGTCAAGGAGCTCAATTTTGTCAGGCTAGTGGAGCAAATGATGAAGTACAAAATCGGACATGAAAATCTGCTCTTATGTCTAAAGCAAATGGTCGAGTAGAATCTGGTAATAAATTTATTGAAGAATCTGTAAAAAATGCAATTTCATTTACATAGAAAGATTGGGTAGATAGGCTTTACGAAGCCTTGTCATGAGCCTATCTAGAACTACCGCGCACTGGAGAAACACAATGAGCCATACTCTTATGTGAACATTTGAAAGCAGTTTTGTTTCCATAGAGTTCCAAATTCAAACTTTCAAAATGGCGGTTAGCTAGGGCTTGATTGGCTGAACTTAAAGCATAAATTTGGATAAAATCGACTAGATGGAATGAAGATGAGATAAAGAGATGCGATTCGAAGAAAACTAGTCCAACGACAAGAAATTTAGATGACGATAAGTACATTAAAGATAGAAATTCAAAGAAGGTGAGCTGACTCTCTTGTTTGATTCAAAAATTGAATTTTCAAGGAAATTTCGGACACATTGGCTTGAAGCCATGAAATTGTTGAAATTTTTGATAATGGGCGATAAAAATCAAGACAGATGAAGAAGAAGTCACTTTTCTTGTGAATGGTCTGGGCCAAGTTGTGTCACAAACCTCTCAAGAAAATAATTTGTCAAGAAATTCAAGAAAGCGGTGATGTGAAGTTAATGAAAAACAATTATTTCATATGCAAAACATTCAATTTTCTGAAGTATTTCTCTTTGATTAATAAATAAATAAAAATAAAAATGATAAAAATAAAAGGCATAAACATTAAAACCAATCATAGGTTATTTTCTTCTCCATAAATAGGGTGAAAAATCGAGTCTCTGCGACACTCTAACTTTTCCATTTTTGTTTTTGCAATAATTTAATTACAATCTTAAGTTGGATCCCATGTTACTTATGATCCATCTCATTCATTCCGTCATTCCATATCTATCTATGTTCATTTCATTCATTCATGCTCTACTTACCATTCATATTTTATTCATTCCAATTCCCTTACTCCATCCATCTCATTTTGTAACAAAAATTTAAATTTTGATGTTTTATTTTATCAATGAATAAACATATCATGGATTGCAGAGAAGTTCTTTTATGTTCTTTCACCTCATTCCTTATTGAATTCATTTCATTTCTTCTATTCACTTCATACATATCCTGTAACATCATCCATCTCCATTCATATCATATAACATTCACCTATATCCCAAACATATTCCATGATTAAAATACTCCTACGAGAACATTCTGTGACCAGCAAGACGTCTGGGTGATCGACCTTACGCGACGGAACGGTCTTTCACTTGTTCTAGATGCAGAAAATATTAGCAGAAATGAGACTGTTAAATTGCAACAAAATGATCCCGAAATATCCATGAGTAAGAAACATCGAAAATTATGAAAGATCTTCCCAAGAGTGAACAAAGACAAAGACTACAAAAAATCAAATGAAAAAGAAGAGTAACAGTTTAAAATTATAATGGCAGCTGCAAGGTTAACATAGTTTTAGTTACGTTGTTCGAAAAGGTTAATTTTTAATTATTTTTTATTCAGTCATGACCAATAAACCCTCCACAAACTTTGGATTAAATCTCTCATTTTCAAATTTCATATCCAATATCATTTAAGCGGTTCAAATGGTGAAGTGTTTGAATTCTTCTGCGTAACAACAAATCATTCGATGATGATTCTCACTAGTTGCAAAAATCTCCCATAGTATTTTCAATCATTAATTACGTTTCCTCCACCTCACTCCATTACCTCATTCGTGACATACTTCCTTCACTCCATTCTGTGGCCGGCCGCAGGCACGGACGAGGAGATATTTGTATCAAAGCCGAGCAAGGGTATATCGGTTTCGGATACCATGAGGCGGAGATTGAGCATTATCACGCATAACGGAAGTCCTAACGGTGAAGAATTTGAAGCCATTTGTTACCAGAGACGAGATAGCGATTGTGGGGTGGGGAAAATATTTGCCACCGAGAGATAAGGGGTGTAAACGATGTGGGGTGAAGCCATTGGTCAACGTACGACATATGCATATCGGTCAAAAGTTTTCATTGTCAACAGGAGGCATATCCGACAAAGAGTTTGGCGATAACATTGTCAACTTGAGAGGCATATCAGCTCGAAGTTTCATTGTTGTCCTTTGTCTCGATGGAAGTGTATCATTCCGAAGTTTGAAGCCCATTGTCATCGACACGGCCATTTCGAATTCGAAGGTGGTATTATTTAGGTAGAAGAAGAGTATTCAATGGACTTGATGAAAACAATTATGGGTTTCATTGTAGGCGAACAGTGAGTTCAAAATCTTAGAAAGCTACCCTCAATGTAAAAATGTGGCGGAATGGGATGGCTTCAATTTTTGGAGAAATTTAATGGCTTCCACAAAGTCACTGTTTGCAAGATCATTTTAGAGAGCACGAGTTGAGTAGGGAAGATGTCAAATTCTTATCATGAAATTTTCATTGCAGAAGCTACGGGGTTGCTTAGAAGCTGAAGGGAATGGTTCAGCAGAGAGAATTCCACAATAAATCACAGAAGAAAATTTAAATCACAGAACGTATCATCCTTCATGTTTAAGAAAGGAATTCCAAGTTAAAAAATTGAGAAAATAATCAGAAACATGCTAACTATTATGAAAAAATTCATACATGCTGAAGGTAGATATGTCTTTGTACATTTTGTGTACCACATTAGGCGATAATACATTTGCAAGAGAGAACTTAAACACTACCACCCCAGCACTTCAAAGTTTGAAAAAGATAAAACTATGTTCAAAAGGTTTCAAATTTTTAAAGACAACTCATGTCATGGTTTGGTTAAAATTTTGATTGAACATCATTTAGCAAAACAAGTATTCATGGGAAAAATTTCTTGATAAGAAATCATTTGAAGAAACCAAGAGCCATCACAACGTTTGACCTACTGGTAGAAAATGGAAGACATAAAGAGTTGAAATTGACAAAACGGTTCAAGAAAGTAGTGAAATCATCTGAAGAAATTGACTCAGCAAATCAAGAGACAACTTAAAAATAAAGGTAATCAAGAAATACGCATGGAGAAAGGAGGATATTGTGACCTAGAAGAAGCCATAGATTAAAGGAAAACTAAAGGAAAACTCAAATCAAACAAACGAGGGGTGATTAATATAGAAGATGAAGAAACATCCATTGAAGAAGATGTTGAAGAGGATTTTTAATGAAGGAACCACGAAGTGTTCTGCTCAACAGAAAATTATGACTATGTGGAAACTTTGGAAAGGCTTAAAGCATAGAGAGAACCCCTAGTCCTCCACTGTCTTGAAATAGATGTATAAAGAGGACCAGTATGAGTTGGAAATACATTCAATGAAGCATCAAAGCCTGAGAATGAAGACTATCAAAGGATCAGAATCAAGCTCAAAGCGTGTGAACTCAGCACTTATCCCTACATATAGACAAAGTGGAAAAGGCTAATTACAAGGATAGAAAGAAAGAGGAACAAAAGTAATCGAGGCCTTACCAACCTAAGGTTCAAACTTGTCATCGGAAAACCCGGAAGATCTTTAGCTTCAGGTAAGGAGAAGAGAGATTGAAATGTTCTTGCGAGAAGCCTGCAGGTTCATAGGATAATTTGCATGAGGACATGCAAAGAGACGATGTGGGTATGTTGAAATGCCTCAAAGTTGTGCATTTCACTACACCTTTACTTTACCTCATTTTCCTTTGTCCATTGATATCCTAGACCCAATTGATCAATGAATTTAGTTAAATTTACTTTTAGAATGATTTACATGACTGACTTGCTAAGTTTTGTGATTTTTGCCATTGTAATGCATTTTGACCGGAACTAGCTGCAGAATGCAGACATTCCATAGCTAACCGGCGATTCTGCAGCTGTCTTCACGTTTGGGTATGTTCTAGGTGGCCTCTCAAGAAAAACCGCATATGGGCATATTCCACGTCATGTCTACATGGTTCGTTGCTCACCATGAAGGAAGAAACGAATTCTGGGTATGGTTTTGGAACGTGGGAACACATTTAGGAAGGCAGACTTCTATTAGGACTGTCTCAGTCCAGATGTCTTTTTCCTTTTTACACAGCCACTTCAAGAGTCCTAATGTGATTTAGATAAGGAAAGACAATGCTCCTAGAATTGTTGTAAGTCTTGTTATGTATATTTGTTATATAAACACTTGGGAAACCGAGAGCTAGGCTAGATTTTGTTCTAGATTTTGCTTAGATTATGTGCTACATTTCTGAAGACACAGAGTGCTCTGTTCAAGTTATTTCACTTTTAATGAAGCAGACAGTGTTGTTTTGAAAGCGTTGATTTGATTTGGAGTTAGATTCCGTCAGGTGGTAGAGGGCCCCTGCCTCTTGCACGGATTTATTAGCGTAATTTAGATAAGTATTCTAGCTGCCTTTACGTTTTTGAAGTTGAATTCGTAGTTGTTTTCATTAGCTACTATAGTTATACTCATTCTAACTCTTCCAAAAGAAGAAGCTCTTCCAAAAGATTATAATGATGAATGGGAATTGGCTATAGTATTGTAGGATTTAATTGTAATCTCTTTTATTCACCATCATAGTTATACTTATGCTAAGCACTCTTCCACAAGAAGAAACTCTTCCAAGAAATCTTTATACTGTCTTAAGCATGATTGTGATCTTGAACGTTTTAGTTGTGTGTTTTCACTAAGTACCATCGCTGTTCTTGCTCTTAAACACTTGTCCAAAATATCATAATGACGAGTGGGAGATGGCTATGATATCTTAGTTTTTCATTGCTTTCAGTCTTTATGCTTGCATTTGCACTCAATTACACAGTCAGGATTGTTCTAAAAACTCTTCCAAAAGAAGGAACTCTTCCAAAATACCGATCATGATGGACAAACAGACTGTATAATTCCATAGAATAATGCATGATAGCATAGTTAGGATACTCCGGAGTTTAATTGCACTTAACTCATGCTCAGTTGTTCTATTTTGAGTTTGATAATGACTTGTAGTTCAGCATTGTTTTAGATTAGTGAAATTTTAAGTTCAGTTTTAGTTCAACTCATTGCATTTGCACTTCACATTCAGACTGTCGTTCACTGCACATTAGATTACTTCAGTTGTTAAACTTAACAAAACAGCCTTCATTATTCACAAACCTCTTCTTGTTCTAAAATCTATAATTGCTTCATAACTACATGAACAGAAGACAATATCATTTTAAGGCCTGAAGTACCTCTGCAATTTCCTTATCATTTCATAAACAGAGCCCTCCCTCAAAAGAATACTTTGAAAAGAATCAATAACTCTTGAGTAAGGTTTTGTGACATTCAATTAAATTGCAAAATAGAGTTAGGAACTAGTCCTAGAATAGAATATCTTATGATGGTATAAATGTTTTATTCCAAATTTGATAATATGTTCCTTCTTATACAACTCATTGATATGTCCTTGCAAAAACTTACCCTCCTGAAGATGGGAAAACAATTGTGTTGGTGCTAAGGTCCACACTATCACCTTATTTTGGTAGAAATACTACTACTTTTTGTAGATTTCTGCTTCAATTTTCTATACATGTGTACTCTTGCAATGAGGCAAAAATTTCCATGGTTTCTTCACATATCTGGTTATGTTTCTTGACTGTGGTTTCAATACCTTCTAATGCAATATTAATATCTAATTTATGCTCCTCTCGCACCTCTGGTGGTGTAGCTGGGTGCAAATTCGATTGTAACTCACTAATTTGCATCTTCATCTTGAACTTGAATTTGTCCACCTCATGCTTACACTCTTTAAATATAGTGAAAATCTTCTCAATATTTTTCTCTAGTGCCATATCAACTTGAATCTGGAGATCAAGCAGCTCAGTGCAAGCTTTAGAAATAATCTCCTCCAGTTTCTTCCTTTGTGTCGTTGCCTCATCACAATCGTGTGTTACCTTCTTCATGTCATCAAACATGTTCTTGTTGTCCTACTTGAATTCCTTAATGACCATCACGACATATTGATCATGCACCTACAATTATTTCGTAACTCCTTGATGAAAATCATGCAGCACCTGGATGGGAACTACAATGAGGTTGATACTAATGTTTCGCCATCGCTGTAAGCCCTCATGATTTGCTACATTTTCCAAATTCAATGCTCCTCCAGCTACCTGTAGAGAAAGAAACTCCATCGTTAATGATATTCATTGGACTGGCTAAATTTTTTTCTTTTCTTCACCTGCATTTTCTTGAACCACACTCACTTGTGCCATGCTCGCTTGATTCATGCTTGCTTGCGTATTTAAATCACTGAGGCCCTTTTGGACCTCTATCAACACAACCTTCTAGTGATCTTTGACGTGACCCCAAATGTCCCTTGTGACATGCTAAAATTTGTCACCAATATCGTCAAGGTCCCCTTCAGTAAGGACCATCGACTATGATCCTATTGAGTGATCCAACTTATGCTTCTTTCGTGCACCTCCCATAGTAGATATCCATCGCTTCTTGAAAATTAACTGGGGCTATACTCTCATTATTGTATCGGCTAGGGGATCTTCGCCTCCCTGATCATTCCCCACAATGTATTCTCCATCCTGCTCAGTCTATGGCTCTGAATCCTACTCATTTTATTTCTCTATTTCTTTGGAAATTTATTTTTCTATGTCCTTTCCCTTCGCTTTAAATTTTTGCGTAGTGGTAGCTTTCCCAATAGTTCCTACCCGCACTACTTCTCGTGGATTCAACTAACGACTTAGCCATTGGTGTAGAACCTACAAAAGGTCCTCATTTGTGACCAAATACGACAATGGGTGCCATTCCCTCTTCAGAAACCATATGTGCGTGGATGTACACCCAATGTAAATCTAATTTAAAGTCTGTAATCCCACGATATTGTTCGAAAAAAAAGGTGATAGCCTTGGATTCTGGCTAATGAGTGTGCATAGATCCATCTCTAACAAGACCCATTATTTATTTTTCTCGATCTCTTGGGTCGATTCCTTCGAAAATCACAATGAGGTGTATCTCGCATCTTCGCATATGTCTGCATATAGGTTTGCGAATTGTGACTCCTAGGGCTTTCTCCATGCCATCAAAGCTATTAAGAGCAATAACCATTCATAGTGGAATTGCTATACTTACTCCTAAGTTTCTAGATAATCATCTAGAAACTCCTTACACAAAAACCTAGCCCAGTTGTACTGGACTCCTTTATTGCACTATGTAGCAAATGATACGTTTCGTGTCAACGCCTCCTTTATGTGGAACTTTCGCATAATATTCCTAGCCAAAATATGTGCAGAAAAGTGTACAGATTGATTATTAATAGAATTTATAGCATACCCTTAGGACTTCTTTACTAGGCCGTAGTATTCCTTCATCTTATCTTCCACCTTTTTATCCTAATATTTCAAACAAATGCGTCAGTGGAGTTCAATCCTTGGAACTTTAGCGCAATGATTCTTTAGATCAACATCTTGTCAATGGGGATTCTCTCGCCCAACCAAAGGCACTCATCATGCACAAGGGCCAGTATTTGTCACACATAGATGGTGTTAATGTTGATGTGCTGAAAATTCGGACCATAAATCATATCTAGTAGCCCTCCTTGTTGAATTCGAGCTTCCAACCTAAGTGAATCAAATCTTGTTACTATGTTTGCTTCATAATAGAATTCACAAAAATATATGCTAGGCTCGAACTGGGGATACTTACTTTGGTCATTAAAATCTAGTCCTCCATGTGTAATTGTGGAACCTTCGGAAAAAAATCTCACTCAAAGGGTACTTCATCTGGAAATAATGGTGTAAATATATAAACTTGACAGTGTCGGGATATTTTGTAAGTTTTGTAGCAGTTGACTTCCTTGGTGGTATATATGGTGGCAACCTAGAAATAAGTTTTGAATCCTCTACATCAATATCATCTAGCCCCTCGGCCACAACTTCTTCTTTTGATTCTTGAACCTCTATTTCCTACTTCTTCTTATCCATCCTCTCCTTAGTCCTTTTTTCCTTGGTGATTCTATCCCTGTGCGACTACCAGACTGTGGGCTTCTTTGGGTTCGTCATTTGTGCTTCACCTATAGGAGACTTCTTCCCAGGTGACCTTGGCCCTATTACCAGCAATGGTTGTGTGGTAGTCATAGTGTGCCCTAGTCCTTTCTTAACTAGTTCCTCTGCAAGTGATTCAAAATTCCAATCCGACATGCAGCAAAATGCTCGGCTGAATCGCAGGTGAAAAATAACAAGTCTAGTTCTTAGTGATAAAAGTGCCTGAATTCGGAGTGGGAGGAAATATTTATAACTCATTTGAATTTTAAACTCCCTAATATTTTGTAGATTCATCCCATTAATGCATATTTGGTGGAAGATTGGCCCATGTTGGCTCGAGGGGTCCTGACCTAGGTTCGAAGGTTAAGGTTTGCCAACAAACCCCTATACTACTAGCCCTTTCGGCAGTGACTTACTTGCACAGGCCAAAGTCTAACTTGAAGCAGTATGGGACAGTGCTGGAACTAGTTTTCCACACCCTGGGAAAGAGCAAGTAAGTCAAGTAAGTCTGCAATTATCAGATCTACACAAAAAGAGGCTATTCGCAGGGTTTTCGGTATATAACTAGAATGTAGCTTATCAGATCTACTTAATAGGTTCGCATCCACGTGCGTACTACCAACTATGATCACAGACAGTATAATCGCAGTGACTTAACAAATCATAGATACATATACCAGAAACACATACAATTCACAGCTATTAAATAGATACTTTCATAATCATATAACCCAAGTTTGCATCAATCATAACAGAACAGATCTAGATAACATCAGATGTCTAGCAATACTTTCGCACATATATTACTACCAAAATCCTCTTACATTCCTAGAATACCACATGCGCACACAGCCAGCAAGGTCCACACACAGTAGGATAGAGGATCTCTGCGCACACAGCTAGCAGGAGTCCTAACCCAAACAACCCTACCACAGATCTAACAATTCGTGCTTCGCATTAATCTCTATCTTTTTCCTTGCCTAAGACTCAAAAAGGCTCATCTATTTATACCGATTTATCCTACGCATCCAATGGTCTGCAAAACATGTTTTATGGACTCTTGGTGTACCCTTGACCCGTTATAATTTATTAGGGGCTTTTTCCTACCCCAAAACCCCCATGCTAGACTAATTAAGACCAAAATATAAAATATTTATACAAAATTCACAGCTTTTAGGGGACCCTGTTCCAACAGTTCCCCAATGCAATCTTGTGACTCGTCCCAAGTCATGGCGATCGTGGGTCCTCCATCTTTGCCTGAAGCTGCTTACTGCATTGATCAGTGGTGGCAGCACCTCTTCGCTTTGCGCATCAGCAATCTGAGCTATCTCTAACAATTTCTATGAATTTGGGCCTTCTGTAGCGGCTGCGACGCTCTCCAATTTTTGGTTCAACTGTTTCACTGCAACATCCACATCATGGGATAGCTTGAGGGCCTCATACACCCATGGCTTGAGGTGCATACTCAACGTCTTCTTCTGCTGTCGAAGGGCCTCCATGTTTTCTCTGAGGGCCTGGCTGCTGCGCAGTCAGCCCAAGCACTGGGTAGGGACCAACGTAGTCAAGGTAGCCTCCAAGTGATCGAAATCCTCTTGCTTCTCACACAACACTTTATTAATTTCCTGTAGGAGAGGATAGCGCTGTACCTTAGTCTATAGCTGCATCGCTGTCTCCAATAAGTGTGCGCCATGAGAAATTTGGCTTGTGATCACATTCGTGGCAACTGTAACCAATGCGGCTCACTAGGCCTTAACCTCCGGAGGTGTTTCTGGATGCAGCTTGGCCTGCAAGTCTAAGATTTTCCGTTCCATCTAAGTTTTGATGACTTATATCTCCACCCTTGAGGCTCTTAAGGCTACGACCAACCCTTCGATCTTGGCATGGGGGGTAGTTGTGGTTGGTATTTCATCTGTAACATCTACGTAGAGTTTACCAATTAAATGCTCCAGCTTCATCTGTTGTGTGGTGGCGAGGGTATACACAGCCTGTACCTTGGTTACCTCAGCCGTTTGTTCTATAATGGTCTGCTCCATTGTGATGAGCCATTGGTGGGCCTGATGGTCCCTATGTTGAATTTATTTAAACAATGAGCTATATAGAACCTATAGTGAATCATGTGGCAACCTTGCTATATCCAGCTGGACGTTTGCGTAGGCCTGGAATTGCACTTCCAATTCGGGTGGAATTACTATGAGGGATGCACCTGGAAGGGGACAAAATAAACTTTCTTCTACAACAAGTGCCATGTTGATAGGTGCGGAGGCTGAGCGGGCCTGGACCAAACTAGTTTGTAGTGTGTCCATTTTCAGTTGCGAGGCTTGGAGCTTCACCTGAAGCAAGTCAACCACGACTTTTTGCTACTCTCCCAGAGCCAGCCACTTATCCTCCATGGCCAAGGCGAGCGCATCTTCGATTTGTTCTAGGTCACCTTCTATGAGTGTAACAGTTTCATTTCATTCTATTCATTGTGCGCACTGCTTCTTTCGTGGCCCCTTAATCGTCTCACCTATTCATTTTGTTCCTATGGGGGAGTCAACACCTCCCGTCTCCTAGCCCTCTATACCCATATTTTGTTGTGACCCCTTCTACGATGGTACTTTCGCACCCTTCTTCATACTTTTATTCGGCTGCAAATCCTTCTTTATGTCTGTGTTCTTTTCGGTGCTCCTTTGTCGGTGCGAATCTCGCTATGACCCTGCAGTCCCTTCTTTCCCCATGGCTTTGCATGATCCGCTAGTTCCTTTGGCTGTGGTAGTCAGGGTAACCTTTGTAGACCTCGACCCTATGGTGCCCACCATACCAGTTTTGAACCCAATCTTCCACTATGGAGACCATGTAGCTCCTATGTGATCAATATCCTCATCTACAGCCGTATATGGGAGCGAGACCCAGGATTTATATTTGCGCGCTCTGATTTGGATGTGATGCATGGTGATCTAAAATGCAACAATGGTTTTGTACTTTTCATACACTAGTGGAGAAAACCGCGGTCGGGAATTGATGGATGCTACGAAGCTGCTCTGAAAAAGGACCCAAAAGACCTGATTGTCCTCGATACGCTACGCATCCTTGGAATCCCACAAGTTGGCATAGCATGCTCCTTCACACATGTCAAGAGTTATCTTGGGGAGGACTTCTTCTTCCAGTGTTTCCCATGCAACTAACGCAATGATAAACAACAGCCAAGAATAGCAGAATGGGTGCCCCTGATCTTGGGCTTCATGGACATTTACCAAAAATTCATTACATAAGTGCTGGGCCCAATTGAAGCACACTCCCTTTTTGTGTTGTCTTGCCAATTGAATGACATATGCAGGGATAGTTGCGGCCTGGAATTTTCATATATAATCTTTCATGGCAAAAAGATTCTGTAGTACATGGTAAGTATCGCGCACATTGTTAGTGATCTTCTGCTCATACTTCTTGCTCACTTGCAACATCAGGTTAGGTCCTTCCATGGGGAGGCCAGTAATTCGGTGAATCAGCATAGCATCAATAGGGATGCAGTCCCGAATCCACAAGCTATTGTCATGGACCAAGGCGAGCAGTTGGAGTACCAAGCAATCTGTAACATTATAGTGGCCAAAATGTGGCATCCTTAGTAGGTTCAACAGCCCAGAACCAACCAACATATTCTAGTATCTATTCCAGGTAGAACTCAGGTGCCAACTCAGGAAATGCCTCATAGTTGGCTAAGTCATGATCATCTAACTTTACCTTATGAAGCTTGCCAAAGGGTTCCCCAATGATGGGGACCTCGGCCGGGGCTAGCGGCATCTATAGGAAGGTGACCAGGCCATCGAGGTTCTTTGGTGTGTAGGTCGAGGGCTTGCGAGGCCAGAAAAATGGTGGCAACCAATTGATTGTTTGAGCGACCTGGGATTTTTCCTGATCAGATAAAAGGTGGCCTACTGGTATAGGTGAGCTAGCCAGAGCCGCCCTTCGCAGTGACTTCACATTGTGGGGAGAAGTGTACGGTTTTACCCCAACCCCTTTTGCAGGCTTCTCTGACCCTTACACTTTCTCTTTACGTTTCCCCGCTACTGGAGGGGGCGTGGAGATGACTTCTTTGGCTTCCGATTCAACCTCTACTACCTCCTTGGTTTCTGGCTCTGTTGAGGCTATCTTCTGTGAGGGCTCAACAAGGTTGGTGGCTGTCATTCTGGTGCAGAAAATGAATCCTAGCCCCAGGTGGATGCTATCAGAGGGGGTAGGTGGTTCATACACTAAATACATACAATAGGCCCAAATTATCTTAAGGCATAATCCTATAGAGCACAAACAAGACAAAAGATACAGAACCCTCTTCTGACCTATCCTTCCCCTTTTATAACCGTAGAGAGCCACTAATGGTAAGGTGAATTGTAATTTAAACTTACCAATAGATAAAAAATAAAAAATCTACTGAAATCGCTTCATTAAATGTCGGTCGCCCACTCCTTTCAATGGTAGCTTTTGTTTTTTACCCGATTTTACTGTTCCAATGGCTAGTTTTCGCACCTCCTGTGTGCCCAACGCACCCCTGCGCTCCAAGCGCACCTACTACACTTTGAATAGACACCAGTGCTTCCTGTGCCCCCCTCCAAGCTTCCAAATTTTTGGCCACTTCCTGTGCATACCGTGGTCATACTCATCTTATTTGGTGGGCATATCCTGCCCTATACAGCTACTCCAGACATATAGTCATTTGATCCCATATGGTTTGAGACGACTACCATTGACATAGCTTGGTAGCATATCACCGTGCAAGGCAGCTATCCTAACAGCTCTACCATTCATTATTTCCTTAATTGTGTAGGGACCAGGTCAGTGCTGTCAGAACTTCGCTGAGTGTTTCACAAACTAGCTATCATATAAGAGGACCAGTTCGCCCTTTGTGAATGTATTTTGGCGAATATTTTGATCATGCCAGGCCTTATCATAGGCCTTCTGAACCTGCTGATGGAAATTAGAAATAAATTAGTCTTCCTCCAAATCCATAAGTTGTGATAAGCACTCCTCCATAATGTCAAGTTCTACCATGTTGGTAAATGTTGTGATACGCAGACTAGGAAAAATATACTCCATCAGCATAATGGCCTCCTTGCCATAGACCATCTTGAATGGGGTTTTCCCTGTTAGCTTCTTGTAGGTCATCATATAGGCCTAAATAACTGTTGGATCGAGGGGTCCTGGCCCAGGTTCGGAGGTTAAAGGTTTTCCAACAAACCCCTATACTACTGGCCCTTTCGGCAGTGTCCTACTTGCACAGGACAAAGTATCACCTGAAGTAGTATGGGTGGGTGTTAAAACCAGGTTTCCACACCATGGGAGAGGGTAGGTAAGTCAAGCCGAGCTTCATTCAGCCTTGTAGTGACCAGATATTATATTACAGAGCCTAGATCTACAGATTCCCTTCGCATCCATGTGCTCAATAGCAATGATATTTATAGTAATCAACAGATCATGAAATTATATAAAGATAATGCAGCTATTCCAGATCTTGTTGTGATAGAATAGTCCCAGATCAGAGCATAAACAAGTAACACAAATATATTCGCATCTTAAATCAATAACACATCAACATATATTAATCAACCAAACATCACAGGGTAATTCCAATAGATTCAGACATCCAAAAATACTTCCACATTCATTAATCTTCCAGATCTACTTACAATACCCCAAAACCCAACCTATTCACACAGTAGAAGGTTCTGCACATAGTAGGATAGAGGCCCTCCATGCACACATCAGCAGGAGTCCTTACCCAATGACCTTGACCAGATCTATCGATTCACACTTGGCAACAATCTCTTATCATTCCTAATCTCTCCTACAACTCAAAAAGGTTCAACTACTTATACTATTTTAGCCTACTAATCTAATGGTCCGCAAACCATGGTTTGTGGACTCTTGGTCTACCCTTGACCCATTTATAATGCTTTAGGGTCTTTGACCCACCCAAAAACCCCTGTGTTAGACTAAATATAATAAAAAATGTACAAAATGGACCAGTTTCTCAGCTTGCAGGGGACCTTGTTCCAACAGTCCCCCAACACAATATTGTGACTCGTCTTGAGTCACTGCAATGGTAGGCACTCCAATGTCTGGTTTAGTCGCATGATCGCACCATCGGCATCTTGTGAGAGCTGGAGGGTTTTGGAAGCCCATGGCTTTAATCATTCCTCAATGACGTTCTTTTGTCACCAGAGTTTCTCAATCGCGTCCTGGAGAGTGTTGTTGGTATGCAAATGTGCCAACCATTGTGTAGGGACCAAGGTGGCCAATGTAGCCTCGACCTATACGAAAGCTTCTTCCTACTGTCGTAAGTCCTGATTGACCTTTTAGAGGACCGAGTTGAACTAGACTGTGGTCCAAAACTGCATGGCTAATTTGAGCAACTAGGTGCCCTGAGCAATATTCTCTATGATGGTGTTCATAGTTTCTCCCACCAGTGCAGCACGCTAGGCTTGAACCCCCGGTGGCGTGGTAGGATGCAATGTGGCATGTAAGTCATAGATTTTCTTCTCCAATTGTGCCTTGATGGTCTGCATTTCCGTCCGAGATTCTTTTACTGCTGCGACCATACTTTCTACCTTGGCCCGAGGTGTAGCTGCGACTAGGATTCCATCTAGAACCTTCATGCAAAGCTGGTGGATCACTATTTCAAGCTCCACCTACTGTGATATAGCGAGATACTTTTCTTCATATTTTCGCGTGAGGGCTCGCTTCGCCATACCCAGCTATTGATGAACCTCCAAGTGTCGCCGGTGAGTTTTTGGATCATGGCGGTGTGGAGACCCTATAATGCCTTGTTGGGAAACTTAGCCAGATCCAAGTGTACCCCTGTATCTATTTGGATTTGGGTTCCTACTAGGGCAGTGCTAGGCAAAGAGAAGAGATGGCTTTCTTTCTATGCTATCATGGTACTACTAATTGCCAAGGGAGCCCGTCTCTGAATTACACTGGTCTGCAGCATATCTGCCTTCCACTGGAGGGCACAGAGCTCAGTTTGAAAGGTGTCAATTACAGCCTTCTGTTGTTCCGGTATGGCTGCCCATCTATCCTCTATGGCTACTATAATTGCGTCTGTGATTTGTTCGAGGCCACCGTCAGTGAGCGTGACCATCGCATCATATTCCTGGCATTAGGCACACTACTTTTTTCGAGGCCCTTTTTCAGTCCCGCCTAGCCCATTTGTAGTCTAGAGGGATGTGGTAGCTTGGTTATTCATCTTGTGCATGGTTAGTGCCAGCTGCCAACCAGCCCCGGCGTCCTTATCTTCGATCTGTGGAAACTATGAGTCCCTTTCTGCGGCTGTTTTCACTCCCCTATCACTTGGTCCTGTATTTTCCTTGGGGTCGATAGTTTCACAGGTCCCTTCGGCGCTCGATTTGCCAGGGATGAAAAAAATCCTCCACCCAGGGATCCAGAGTGCAATTATCCTATCGATTTCCTCGTCCCCCGACCCAATCATGACTTCCTCCTGTTCAGGCTTTGTATGTACCAAAGCTTCCACGGGACTAGGAGCTGGTAATTGAGTGGGAATAGGGATTCCTGACTCTAGGGGCCTATCAGTAGTTGGAGTGGCTTTCTTTGCCATGAACAGGATGCTACAGGCCCAAAAAATCGTGCAGCATAGAAAAACTACATATAGGTTACTGAAGTAATACTTAACTATTGTCTGAGCTAGCCGCCCTACTTTATAGTGCCTATGGTCATCCAACGGTAGTGTAAATGTCAATTGGAGCTTACCATCAAGTAAACTGTTAGCCCCCCTATGAAATTCTTGACAAGCAAGCCGGGGGCTATATCATTTTTGAGACCTTCAAGGAATGCATCTCCCCTGAAGACACATCATCCTTGAAATCTCTCTGTGCTTTTCCTTATACAAGCCCCCTCTGTTGGTTCCTTTCCCTTAGGCTTTCATTTACCCCTTGTGCCCCTGCAAATGTCCCCTTTTTCCCCCTTTTCCTCCTTCTGTCAAAGTGTTTTTTTCCCCCTCTATTTCCCCCTATCAACCCTCTAAACCCCTCCAAAATCGCCTTTGATTCTTACCCTCACCCTTTGTTTTCCCCAAATTCCCCTTCCATCTCCCTATCGTTACCCCTTCTAGCCTTTAATTTCATTTAAAATGGCTTTAAAACCCACTTTCGACCATATAATAGGCCTCAGCCCCTTCACCGCTAGCCCCGTGCCTTTTCTCTCCATAAAACCTCGCGCCATGACCAAAGCGCTAGTCCCAGAGGCGCTTACCCCTGCGGAGGCTCTTCTCTATCTGTAGGGTCAAAACCATGGTGCCCCCACAGTTGACTCCTCGGGATGTGGGAGGACTCAATCAAATGACTATTATTCACTGCGGGGGGGTCTCTCCAAGTCCTCATGACAGTACACCTTCCCCCCCGCATTACATCTCCGCCATCCATTTAATCCCAGAGATCAACGGTTCACAGTCCATCTATATCGGGGGCATTCCTGACCATCGATCTTTATAGATCGGACGATCCTCGTTAATCCCGCAGCCTTCATCGTTTTCCCCGTTCATCACCCGTCGCCGCATCTCCATCATCCATTTAAAAGCCAGATCTGATGATCCGAAATTCACCTGTCCTTGTGGTCCCCACCACGCAATAGCCATAAAACCGCCTGGTTTATTTTGCAACGCTTTGGCACGCTAGGTGGTTTCCCCTAAGCACCCAACGATTCCACTCATCATATCCCACCTGTCTCCTGTACGACAACAAAACCACTTTCTCCCTGCACATTATCCTTCGGTCCAAGTCACACAGCAAAATTCACGACAGCCGCTAGATTTCAGGTGCCTCATCCGACGGTCATCCACCAGCAAAGTTGCACACGCAGTAACCCATGTTATGGCCCACCGTCCGTCTCCCTCTGCTGTTGATCTTCATCGCGATCGACGGTCCGGTTTTGTTCCTCCGCCATTGACTGTTCCATGGTCTCCCGTCCCACCACGTCATCTCCATTCATACCCTTTGTACCTTCGCCCATTCCATTACATATAATTGGTTTATTGTCGTGTTTTTAATGTTTTTCATTCATTTTCTCACTCTGTAGACCGCCACCTTCCACCAGAGCACTCTTTCACCATTTCTCTACAAATTTTTCCCTCCATCTCATCATCTGTACAGTCATGTTCATTATCCGTATCATCCGCCACCCTATTCATCGTTTTCTTTACGGTTTTCATGTTTGCAGGATTATAAATGATATAAGACCGCCAGGAGGCGTAGTCTCTGTTACAGCGACAGAGAAATCAAGGAATATCATCTACATCGGCTGAATTTATGAGAAAAGACCAAGGAAGGTGAAAACAGGATGGTCATTTAAAGAAACAGAGTTTAAACTCTGTAGAAAACCTTCCAGTGCCATTTAAATCTCGAGCTAACCTGACAAAAGCAAGAATGGAGCAGCAGAGTGTTTTGGTACAAAAAAAATGAGATTAAGGCGCGCCAATGGAGATCTTGAGCCTTATGTCAGTAGTTTAAGAAGCAGAACACCGGTTTTAAGACCCTGAGGATCGATCAAAGGTCCTACACGTGAGTAAAAGGTAACATCAGGGTTCATTCTTCAGCAGAATGTTTTTCTTCATCCATTACAGGGCGCCCATACAGTTTTTACTATACGTAATGTCCCTAAAGGAATTTCCACCCTGACAACAGTTCAAAGCAATTAGAAAATTTATGTGGCAGACTTCCCAGTGATCATTTTCCTTTGTTTATTTACCACAAGTACAGATCCGCAGCCGAAAAATGTCAAGACCATATTCAGAGAAGATCACTCCTGCATAAAGAGATGACAGAAATTAAATATTCAGCATTAAAGCAGAATGGTTTTTGGCCCTCTTTCTCTTCATGAGTTTAATCAGCATTTAGTTTTTCATCTACCCCTTCTGCTCCCCTTCAGCTATAAAATCTCAGAAATAAACATTGTAAAGGTTGTTGATGAGATATTAGAGAAATGAAAGCGCTTTCATCTTGAGACAAGTTTTTTGTGTAATATTGTAAGATAGGCTGAGATTTGATGTATTCAGACCGAATGTTCAAGCTGTGGGCAATGATGTACCTGATTGGTGTTGTTTTTAATATAACAAGAACATTTCTTTGGATTCTGACCTAAAGCAGCTGGTGATGTTTTTCTATCTCTGTGTGTATTTCCATTTCATTTCATTTCATCTGGATCGCATCAGAAGTTTGGCATAAGATTTACCCTTGATAGGTACCTTATTTTGTTGCTCTCCCAACCTTTTATGTTTTCTGCTATATGTGTATCTGAATATTGGTTTCAATTGATTTAACCAGTGTAGTGGATGTTGTTGCCTACTCTCGGATGTATAAATTAATGAAAACTGTGTTTAGATGTTCTTGCTAGGATTTAGTTGGATGAGTTGAGAACACTGGGAGGTCTAGAACCCCGCCTCTGCCTCACTAGGATCTTTCCATCCCAATTAAGCCTTGCTAGGATCCCTTGTATTGCCTCTGATTTTTGTCTAAGCAGGTCTGGAGTTAAATGACCTACGAACTGATCTATAGATAGGATTGGATGGTTCCCCTTCACTCATTTTCAGTCCTTAATTTCCCATTTCACCAATCATCCTTCAAGATCCAAGATGCTCTAGATGACTAGCCCAACTGAAAGCTTGCACATTGAACACAAGTAAATCCTTTCTTGACTCCATTTCCAAATGGCCTTGATGTTCCCTGAGTTATATGTCTTAGCCTAATTCCCTCTATGCTCATCCTTGTCTTATATTGGACCTTCCTTTCCTGATTCCCAACACCAAACACAAACAATAAAACAAACAACCCTGAGCCTATAACTAGCCTAAAATCATAACTTAGAGCTTCAAAGATATACACTTTGACTCATATAGAGAGATCCCTCTCTGGACCTAGGAGGGCTAGATCCTAAGGTCTGAAAGTGGTTCTATGTTGTCTCATCTTTTGGTCTTGTCAACCTGGCCAAAACATGGGAACCCCAACATAAACGGTAAAAAATCTCAAGGAATCGCCCCATTAATTGCTAGCCTCCCACTCCACTCAATAGTAACTTCTCCTCTCCACCTGATTTTACTGTTCCAACTGTCACTTTTCGCTCCCTATGTGCATTCTGCATACCTGCTGAGCTTGGACTAAACACCCGTGCCTCTTGCACATTCTCCCCCAACACAAGCTCATTCCTAAGGTACTTATTAACCAAAGACATGTTTTTCTAATAGGTGTCATCCCGACCAGACCAGATCCCCTACGTAAACAAGTTTCTCATAGGTGCAGTAAGTAGCACATATCCCCAAACAAACTTTCTGTAATACCCTGCATGGTCGAGGAGTGACCGTAGTTTTTTCCTTGTTGTGAGAGTCACTTAATGTATGATAACTTTGACTTGTGTATCTACATCCCTATTCTTAGCCAACGTAGAGTGTGTCCCATTGCTACCCATTCAAAGCCTAAGTGGCTCGGTAGTCATGCGTACCCCTTACAATTGTGAGTCAGACGTAGCTTGTGGATCATCCTTACCCTTTGTTGGGGCTAGGCTATGGTAGTTGATCATGCTTGGTATCCTTGTTTCCCATGTGGGTAATTCTGGTGTGATAAACAAGTGCGATACACCCCACACCCTAGTTTTAATGTCTCGCAGGACTGCGTCAAGTGCCCCAGTCCCGCCTACTAACCCAAATGTTCCTAGGAACTCTTCCTTCAATGTCTCCTAGTGGCAAGTGCATCTATGTACCATGCATATGGAAGCAGCCCTAGGTCATGAATCAACAGCTGAACCCACTCCTTAGTCGTCCTGTCACACCATTGTTCTTCCCATGCAAATAGATATTCATGTGGATCTTTTGATCCAAGGAATATTTTGACCCGCACACTGGTTGGGGCTTCAAATCGCAGGATCATCATATCCCGACATTCCTCCAAATCCTGGAATGCCTCCTCATGCGTCTCCCACCAGCACGCAGTTGTTCCATGCAAGGCTAGCCTAAGGGCCCATAGCCTTCATCCCTTGGGAACCTCTGCTTTGAATTCTCAAAAAAATTCCTTAATGCTACCAAAACCATCAAAGTAGGGTAGGTCTCTTACTTCGGAGGAAATTCAGCAAAATTCCCTCGTGACTCGAAGACATCGCAGTGCCGAGACATCTTGCAACTGGTTTTTCCAATTCTCCATCTGCCCATCAGAGTCAAAGAAGCACTCATTGTCCTTTTCCTGGAAGAGTACTCCTTCCACCGTGGGGTTTATCCAATATTCATCTTGCGCATTCAACTTATAAATGTGATCCACCTCCTCTTTATCGCGCACTGGCTCTGTGTATCGTTCGCCTTCTGCAGGATCTAATGGTACTATCACCCTTGTACCGTTATTCTCAAACACCATGCTTCTCTTTTTGAGGTTGATGATACCAGCCATATCTATGGCCCAGTCCAGCCCTAAGAGTGCAGCGTAGGGGTCCACATCTTCTCCAGTTTCAATTACTTCAAAATCGTCTCAGGCCTTTACTCCTGCAATATCCACTGTAATTTTAGACAACCTTCCTAGTGGGATGATTTTCTGCTGATTTACCATGTGCAAATGAATAGTGGAACATTCCAACTTAGGCTCTCCCATTCATTTCCAAGTTTGTTTAGGTAATACATTCGCATCTGACTCTAGGTCCAAAATAACATGATCCATCTCATAATCACCAATTTGTGTAGTCAGTTGCATTTCCCTACCAGTGTGTTTCTTATAATTGTATAGTTTGTGCACATCCTTGATTTCTGTGGGTAGGCTAGGTCATGCTACGTAGCTATCTATTAGTGGGTGAAGATTCTCTAAGTCTTTGGGTTGCGCAGTAGCTTCATACATGACTGTAAAAGGGGCCTGGCCTGCTCATCTTCCTTAAGGTTCGTAGGTGTCTGAGAAGTAGATGCCTCTGCTTTCGCAAATTATTTGCAAGCTGCGATAAATGTCTCTTTTTCCTTGCTTAGTTCCGAACCCTTTTTCTTGATAAAATATTATTGGATCAGAGATTCAGTCGTAGCATTCTCCCGACATCCTCCAGTGGCCATTCCACTATGCATTACGACACTTATGCTTGGATATTTGTCTTGCATCTCAACCTTAACTCTCTGTACATTATGCATAGGAGTTGGCTGCTTCTCCTGCATTTTTTCTATCAAGATTGGACAATATTCAATTGCATGGTCAAACTATCTTTAGTACTGATAGGATTGCCTCGTAGGATTCAGACAATCTCTTGCAAAGTGCCCTACTTCTCCACAGTTATAACAGATCAATTGTCCTCGGCCCCGACCTGCGCTTCCACCTCGACTGCCTGCCCTACCCCTAGCCAGGAAGTTGCCTACGCCTAGCGGAGACCTTGGTGACGCATGATCCGTTTGCACCCTATATAAGTTTCCTTGATCTATCATCAGATCATACATTCAACAGTCCTGCTAATCATGTCCTATTGACTAACAAAACCTGCTCCATTTTTGTTTTACTTCCAGGATGTACGCACCTAGGTGGGGTCAATGGTTCGTATCATGCAGGCCAGCTACGCAGCAATCCTAACACCATAACATAGGTCCATTGGAGCCTGGATGCAATGGACTAAGTCCTCTGCTTGATCCTAAATGCAGTGAACTAGGTCCTCGTGTCTGCATATATTCTATTAGTAAAGGGCAGTTATCTTTGGTGTGACCTTTCACCCTGCATTGTACGCACCACCTTTCAGAACTAGCTTCTACTCCTCACTCTTGTTGCAGGTTCTAGATCTCCATGTGCATTGATTCTAGCTACCCTTGGATCTGTTGGACACCCACCTGGGTCTCATCTCGAGGCGTAGCCTCTAACTTCATCACAGCTTCCAAGGCTCTCTCCTGCGAGTCGAAAGTTTGGTGACCCATAGGTGTGCATAAGTGAGGCAGTAACATGGCGATGAACCATTATATATGCTATCTATCATAATATTGAAATCCTCCTTCTCTAATCAATTTCTTCAGTTGTTGATCGGCCTCCCACATAGACTCAGAGGGCCCTTGCTTGAAATCTTTGAGATCAACCACTATTTGCGAGTAGGACTTAGGCTTCATAAATTGCTGCTTCAAAGCATTCTTAACCTCATCAATTGTTGCATTCACATGTTTTTCGATGTACCCCATGTACCAGTCCAATTCTCTTCCTTCAAGGGAAAGGGATAGTTGTGCCTGCCTCACCGAATCACTAGCTATGTTCTGCGCAGTCCATACCGATTCTGTGACAAACTAGAACTGATCCATGTCTTCATCTCCTACACCCTTAAAGGTGGTAACTTCATATCCATGGCAATGTCGTCTTATAGTGGTGGTGGTAGAGGTGTAGGTGACTTATTACCCCTATGTTGGTTCAAAATTGGTGTGCCTAGAGGATTCTGTGCAACCGCTTCTCTTACTTGGATCTAGATAGATCTACCTCCTTCTAGGTTGGTCCTGTAGTATTTTCCACTTTGCATTGTGCTCTCGTCCAGATCAGAGGTCATTCACTCAGTATGGCTACACAGAATAATATTTTCGCATAATAATATCTTGATCAGCAATGGTAAGGTCTTCAGAAACTTACCTCGGAACCCCATGAATAATCTTCGCTTTGCTTCAGAGTAGGAGACAAACTGATCACTAGAAAATTCTATCACAAATCATCCTAACACACTGTCTACCTAATGGTCCACTATGCGAGTGATGGTGTTATCAGTCTTTTCTAACTGCTAGATTAGTTCGGGGGTCCACTCTGTGATCCACTCATCCTTCCAACACTTCTAAGATTATACTAGTCTTACGAGCCACTCCTGGAGCTCAATCGCAATCGTTACAAAGAATATCTCGTAGATCTCTATGAAAATGTACTTATTCTTCCACTCTTCGGTGGTCAACCTCTCACTGCGGTTTTCTTTTACGGCAAATTCCTGAACTTGATGTTCAAACAATTCATCAATTTCCTTTCTTTCAGGTTTCCAATATAGCCTTGGCATTACCTGAACCCTCTCTCAAAATTCTCCTGGTCTCGGCAACGGAACCTTTTTTTTCCTCGAGGGTTCTTGACCCAGGTTCAGAGGTTTAAGGTTTTCCAAAAAACCCCTATACTATTGGCCCTTTCGGCAGTGACCTGCTTGCGCAGGCCAAAGGCTTACCCGAAGTAGTATGCATGGGTGCTGGAACTAGGTTTCCGCACCCTAGGAGAGGGTAGGTAAGTTAAGATGAGCTGCGTACAATCTTATAGTGAACAGATCTTATATTGCAAAGCATATATCTATAGATTCCCTTCACCCACGTGCTCAATAGCAATTATATTCACAGTAATCAATAGATCATGAACTTATATAAATATAACGCAGCTATTCCAGATCTTCTTGTGACAAAACAGTCCCAGATCGTAGCATAAAAAAATAACACAAATATATTTGAAACTTAAATCAATAACACATCAAAATATATTAATAAACTAAATATCACAGAGTAATTCCAATAGATTCAGACATCCAACAATATTTCCACATTCATTAATCTTCCAGATCTACTTACACTAACCCAAAACCCAGCCTGCACACACAACAGTAGGGTCCGCACACAATAGGATAGAGGCCCTCTGCGCACACAGCAGTAGGAGTCCTTACCCAACAACCCTGACCAGATCTATCAATTCGGACTTAGTAGCAATCTCTTATCATTCGTAATCTCTACTACAACTCAAAAAGGTTCAACTACTTATACTATTTTAGCCTATGCGTCCAATGGTTCACAAACCGTGGTTTGTGGACTCTTCGTCTACCCTTGACCCATTTACAATGTTTTAGGGGCTTTAACCCACCCCAAATCCCCTGCATTAGACTAAATATAATAAAAAATGTACAAAATGGACCATTTTTGCAGCTTGAAGGGGACCATGTTCCAACAAGAACTGATGGGATGTGCACGTCCCAATCGCTGCGATCTGCATTGCATACCTTAGTTAGTGCTTTCTCCAAGATTTTTTTAAAAGCTTCGACTGCTTCATTTTCCTGTGGATGATATGGGGTGCTCTACACATGATGGATCCAGAATTCTTCAGTCAAATATTGTATTTTTTCATTAATAAAGTGCATACCTCTATCGCTCATAAGGATCTTTGGACTTCCAAATCTGGTCAGAATCTGATCAAAGATGAAGTGCACAGTAGTAGCCGTAGTATAATCCTTCACCGCTTGTGCTTCGGCCCACCTAGTTACATAATCGGTGGCAGTAATTATGTAGCGCGCACCTCTCTTTTTTCCCTGGTGGGTTGATTGGTCCTACAAAATCAATGGCCAATTTGTCAAAGGCTTGCAGAACCAATTGCAGTTGTAACGACATTTTGTCTCTTCGTGATGGCTTCCCTGTCTGTTGGCACATATCGCAGGCTTTACAATAGTCATGACAGTCATTATGTAGGGTAGGCCACCATAGCCTAGCCCGTAAGATATTTTGTGTCGTTGCCTTGCCTGCGTAGTGACCTCAAGCTATGCCTTCGTGAGCTTTCGCCAAGATAGCATGCCTTTCATGCTCCAGAATGTATCTGCATAGCACTTCATCAGCTCCAAGTTTATATAAATCACCCACGATAATGGTAAAATCCACCGCCTGGGTGACCAACTCCTTCTTTTGTTGTACCGAATATTCTGCATGTGCCATGCCTATAGTCAGGAACTGAATGATATCAGTGAAGTGTGCATCAACAACCTTAATGGTGAACAACTATGCATCAGGCAACCCTTCCTCCAAGTTCGTGGGTTCTTCACCTGTCTCAATTCGGGACAAGTGATCCGGCCTAGCATTCGACTTCCCTGGCTTGACTATGATTTCAAAATCATATTCCTGAAACAACAATAGCCACCTTTAGATTTTCCTCCCCAACACAGGCTTATTCACCAGGAACTTTAAAGCCGAGTGATCTGTAAAATTTTTAAATTGTCCTCCTAACATATAGTGTTGATACTTTCGTAGTACATAGACCATGGCCAACCCTTCCCTCTCCATGGTGGCATAATTGCGCTCCACACTCAAGATTTTTCAACTAGTAAATGTGATTGGGTGATCAATGTCTCTGGCACCAAGCTCTGTAAGGACCGCTCCCAGGGAAATCCTCGAAGCATCAACATGAACATGAATAGGTGAAGATACCATATTTTCCTTTAGTAGCTCAAAGCTCTTCTGGAACTTTTCATCCCAAAAGAATGAAACATATTTCTTAAGCAGCTTTTCTAGAGGTGCTGTGATTAGTGCGTATCCCTGAATGAATTTTCGGTAGTAGCCCATATGTCCAAGGATTGAATGCAGTTGCTTCTTAGTCGTAGGTGTTATCCTCCTGTATTCTACAGTTTTCACTAGATGACTATGAATTTTATACAAGCACCTAAAGATAGCATTAATTTCCCATCAGCTATCTTTAGAATCCTCATTGCCTTTGTCATCCTCAAAAATGACAATTTCTCACTAAGCCTTCCTATCTTTGTGCCTTCTCAAATATTCACCCTACTGCACTAAAAAGAAAACTCCATTTTTGGCCTATTTGACTCATTTATCATTTCATTAACACCCTCATTTCATCTTATTTCTTCTCCTCTCAAAAAATCCTCCAAAAAATCCTCCTTCATTCACCATTTTCCTCTAAGAACCCTTAGAACAATACAAAACCCCCTTTTGCGTTGTTTATCCTAAACTCTCTAACCTATCAGAACCCTTCAAAACCCCACAAAAACCCTATTTTTATGTTAAAAGCATTTTTTTTCATAAAATAGGTGCTAAGCCCATTTTCGACCTTAAGCCCTAGCCCCTTCACTCTCATATGACCCTAAACCCCAACCCTTCGCCATTTTCCTAAGCCTTTTCCTTCTCGATCTCCGGTCCTTTCTACCCCCATAGGAAATTTCCCCTGCCTATCTCCTAAAACCCTTTATCCCTTTACATTACCTCACCTCCTCATTTCTCCCCCAACTAGTCTCCACCGTTGGTCAACCTTGATTCAACAACCCTCATTTCACCGCTGCTCATTCTGTCTCTCGACCCAACCCTTGCTACCCAAAAAAATCATATATGTCACCACCCAGCCCCACCTCCCATTCAAAAACCCATTCCCCAACCGTATTCCACCACCTGTACTCCAATTTCCCCTCCGCCAACCTACACATCATCCTTGGGCTCCATGCGCACCGTCGATCTCACTCATCGAGATCTTACGGTCGAAAACACATATTGTGTGGATTTTGTTACCAGGGTTTAATAGACCCAATCCGTACAAAATGGGCAGTATTAGCCTGGACACGTGGCGACCAATCTATGGTATCGCACGGTCACAGTTTAAAACCGTTTACTGCCCATACCCTGCGCAAAAACTGTCACGGTTTTGTAAAACCTCCTTCCTCCTTTATGCGTTGAAATTCAAAATTTCTTCGGCTCGCTTGTATTGCTTCATAAACACGCCTCCAAGATCATTCCCCTACACCTTATACTCCTCTTCAAATCATTCCCAAACACCAAAAACCCCAAAAATGAAATTTAAAACCCCCTCCGCAAGTTTTAAGTTAATAAATTGTTTGTCTATTGCAGGTTTAATGGCAAAAGAAGCCCAATGAAGCATTTTTATAATGGTGAACCTCTAGATGAAGATCCAAGAGAAAAATGCATTGTAAATAGGTCCAAATTTCTACACAAAGAGTTAATCCATCGATGTATCATGATCATCGATGGGTTTCGAACCTTTCTCCCATGAGGAAACCCTGCTTGCACACAAGGAACAGAAACTGTCAGATAAGGAATGAAAAAATAAAGAACAGGAAGCTTAAAGGGCTAATTGCAGGTTAAAATAACAAAAGAGATGATTAGCCCCTTTAAAACAATTATTTAAGATAAAGGTCAAAGGCTTAAAGATGAAGAATAAATGGAAAAAACAACCATAAAGCATAACAAAGGATTAAGGATAATGATGCATAATATCAAAGAAAATCAAGGTTAAAGGCCTAATACAGAAGATTGATCAATAAAATAGGGAATATTACCCAAAGACATCTTCGATATACTCAACAAGGGAGAAATTATTTCACCAAAGAGAAATTTTCCACCTACCAGCATTATTTCTTTCCATAAAGGCTTCAAACAGTTATTACTCAGTTAGAGATATTTTGAAGCAGCTCAACAGTTATTACAAATTTATTACTAAGCCTTAAAATTCAAATATTTCAGCCTAATTAACTTGGAAATTAAGAAAAGAATTATTATTATGAGTAAATTTTTTAGATATTTTGGTCTTGGGCCTTGCATGGTCTCAGAGGTCAAATATCATTAACTCTGCAATAAATAACACTTAAACACCCTAGCTTAGCAGCACCTCCTCATTTTGCATATAAATATTTCATATGAGCCTCATTGTAAATTTTGGTTACTTGATGGTTTTTGGACTGATTTCTGCTACTGAGCTAATTGAGGAGTCCTAGACTGAATTGAAGAAAACTCTAAGTTGGATAGATGTGTTGTGCCTCTAGTATTGTAACTTGTTTGATCATCAATAATACAACCATGTTCACTAGATCCTTGAGGTATATCAATGGTGAATTTTTCCTAATTGTTATTGTTTCTTGTTATGTTTTCCATTATGTTCATCTTTCTCTGATAAAGAAGCAGAAGTTTTAGATTAGGATTTGTTGTTCTAGCACCCTATTTCTGTCTGTATTCTTTATGTTTATGCTTTATTCTGCATAGGTTGGATTAGAAAATTCTTAATTTTCCTCTATTTATACTTAGATTTTTGTCTTGAGAATGATTCAATAGAGTGAAACCAAGGAAATTATGGTGAACCCATGTTACTTTGAGTAAGACTTGAGATATTTTTTTTAAGATATTTCTTTAAAGTGTACTTATTAAAGTCTAAACCAGTGAGGTTTAACGTATGCCCTGCCCTCTGTACTCTCTTGAAATTTTTCTTTGAAGAGTATTTTAGGAGTTTCCAAAAGCATATTAGACTTCTTTATGTTTGATCTTAGACCACTCTAACTGTTTATCTTATATGTTTTCTTTGTCTGAAACTAGTTCTTGAATTACTGGATTGTTGTCTTAAAAGTTTGCTTATTAAAGTTTGTCCAAAGAGGATTATGGTTTGTCCTACCCTTTGACTTGCTCCAAACAGTTAATTTGAAAGGATTTTTTTGTTTAAGTAGAGCTAGAAAATTCTTAACGGACTATAGCTTTGTTTCCTTCGCAACTTATTATTGTTTAATATCACAAACTAATCTAAAAAATCCATTTGATATAGTTAGCTTGCCCTATGAAATCCCTTGTAGAGTTGATGAACAATTAAATCCTCTTATGACTCCATTGCCCAATGAATTTATGTCTTCTCACAGTATATTTGATCAGCTGAAACATTTCCTCAATCAGTCACACCATTAATCCTTCAATATATCATTTAATCCAACCAAAACAAACAAATTCCAAGAAATTCATAACTAGCCTAAAATCTTAAATGGAGAGCACAAAGATAAATCAGTTAAAAACATCAAAATAGAGAGATCCCTCTCTGAATCCAGGAAGGCTATGTCCTAAGATTCCAAAGCGGTTCTGATGTGGCCCCTCCAGTGTTTGTTCTTTCCAATATATAAAATCACAGGGAGCCAACATAGTGGCGACCATACTGGGGAATATTGAGTAGTAAACACTTCAAATTCACTCAAAACTCAGAAAACCTCATTAGTATAAAAACGAATCAAGTGTCAGCCAAGATTGTTTCCTGATTGTTGATGGTGGACAACAACCAGTCCTATAAGACAAGTAAAAATCCTCCACCTGGTGAGTCCACAAATTTTCATTGACTCCACTGGGAAACTTACCCTATCATCAAGACATCCAACAATACCCATTCAAGAATACTTGTGGACTAAGTATCTCTTTTACAGTTTGGTTTGTGTCTTAAGACTATTATACCTCTAAGAAACCATTCTAACCTATTGGGTCCAAAATCCTAGCTTCTAGAAGAATACATACTAGATACCATCTTGACCCAAATCCTCCTATAATAGTTGATAATCTTGAAAGCTTTCTTAGGAAGTCCCCTACATCTGAAAATCCAACTATTGTCAAACCCATCCTAAGAGCAAGTTTTGTTCCTGAAAACCTTATAAACTTGCAAAATATCCAAGTTGACTCACCTCATATAAGAAGCCTATCTAGAACCAAGTCACAAAGTGGTATAGACCAGATAAAACTTGAGCTTCAAGACTCACAACAAAGTAGTAGCAGGGAAGCCTCTCCTTCCACTCCTCCATATCTCCATTTTATCCATAACTTTGGCTTTTCTCATCCGAGATCTGCTCAACATCACTTAGCTGGTCCAAGTACTTTAGCTACACCTATACATACACCCGTTGTTCAAACCACTCCACTTCATCAACTTCCTCCACTTGTTAATCCTCCATTATTTCCACAAGTTCATATTATGGCAACATGGTATGCTCCCTTAGTCCTTCCTTTACCTCTAGTTGTTCTTCCACTGGACTATGAGTCCAAAATTCCATTATATGATGCTAGTGGTTCTACCACAACTCAACAACATGTGGACAGAATGAATGAATACTTTTACAGACAAGAAATAGATGATGAAACTGTGAAACTTAGAATTTTTGCTCAAATTTTAGGGGGAGAAGCAAGAAAATGGTTCAAAGGCTTAACCCCTAATAGTATCAATGACCGCCCTGCTTTCCATCAATTATTCCTAAACAAATAGTAAGTCAAGAAAAACCCCCTTCAAATCCTGTTAGAATACAATGACCTTAAAAGAAATGCTGGAGAGAGTGTCCAAGATTATTGCACTAGATTCAATAGTGTTTATAATGCACTCCCTCCACAAATGAAACTACCACAAGGCTTAGCCTTAATAAATTTTCATGAAGGATTTGACCCAGACATGTGTTATCAATTAAGGGAGAGAGAACCTCTCACACTAGAAGATATGCAAAAAGGGGCAGTGAGTGTATAAGCTAACCTAATTTCCAGAAGGGCTAGATTGAAAGCAGATAAAAAGGCTACCTACAAATATGAAGCTAGACCCTCCACATCAGATTCCAAAATTGATAGTCTGGTTAGAACCATGGAAAGGATGATGGAGAGAATAAACATGAATGAGAGAGCTTATCCTAAAGAAAACCAAATAGTTCTTCAAAATAAAAATCAAAATCGAAACCAAAAATTTAGAAGGAATCCCCCTCAAATAAGACAAACAGGCCCTGATCAGCAAATTAGACCTCCTTTCCAACAAAACTATGCTGATGAGGATGAGGGATTGATTGAAGAGACAGAGGTAGATCACATAAACTTATTGGGAGTAAACAATGAGGATATTGTTTTCCTCACTGAAGAATAACAAGGCATATATACACCCTATGATGAAGAAAGACCAGAATATGAAGATTACAAACAAGGCTTTGAAAATGCTATAATGGAAGTAAACAAACAATATGACCTTAGGAGTAAAAAGAATCAAGACATTCCTAAAAACAAAACCTCTGAAATTTCTGCTAGGAGAAATCCTGAAAGAATTTCTAAAAGGACAACAGAAAACAATAAAACAATGGCTGAAAGTTCTGATAAAAACAAAGGAAAAAGCACCCAAAATTATGGCAAACCTAGTGATGACCAAAGTAGCACTAGCAACTTAGCTAATTCTCCTACAAAAACTATTTAAACTACTGTCCATCATAAAAACCAGCAAGTTGATTTTGCTGAGAAAATAGTGACTAAGAAGGCTAATTTAAACATATTAAGAGCTCAGATACCTTTCAACATAGAGAGTGAAATTGCTAAAATCAAGATCCATGTTCCTCTTACTAAGTTAGTCACCCAATATGTATATAAAACCCAACTTTTAAGAGCTTTAAATATAGGAAAACAAACTGATTCTATCAATTTGACTGTTGACAAACCTGAACTTTTGTTTGGACCAGAAGTAGAAGGAAAATTTCAAGAAGGAGATGTACCTCCCTTTTATGTCAGTCTCAACATCCATGATAAGATTTTGCACAATGCCATGCTTGACTCAGGAGCCTCCCATAACCTTATTCCTAAAGTATTAATGGAAAGACTAGGCCTTGAAATAACTAGACCATACAAGTATTTATACTCTTTTGATTCCAGTAGAGTTAAATGTCGAGGCCTAATCGAGGATCTATGTGTAGACTTAGCACAAATACCAGCCAAGAACTTAGTGATGGACATTTTAGTCACTAATATACCTCCTAAATATGCCATGCTCCTTTCAAGGTCATGGGGTGCTAAACTCCAAGGTACCCTCTAGATGGATATGACTTATGCAAACATCCATGTTTTTATTCAACCAAGAAGACTTTATAGGGAAACACACATGAAATACATGGTTAGTAGTCAAGAAAAACTAGATAACTCCCCACTTTATTCTATTCACGCGGACCTTGACACATTTATTCTTTACAATGATGAAAATCTCAATGAGCAAGGAGAAATAGATGACAAACCAATAATAGGGAAAGTGGCAAAAAAGGAGAAAGGGAAAAAATAGTTTTCTAATTTAGAAAATTACAGTAAACACAAGGAAGATACTAGGCCGCAAACCAGTCACGAACATAATTTTGATCATGAGAAACAAATAGAAAATCTTCAACACAATGGAAACCATGAGGAACAATACAAAACTGAACATAGTGCAGACCCTAAAGAACAACATAGTGGTCGCTATGACAAATAGACCAAAGAGGACAAAAATGATTTTAATGACAAATCTGAGCATGAACCTCTTTGGAGTATGAGTTTTTATGGGTCTTGTAGCAAAACTGGTTCAGGAGCAGGCATATGGGTACATAACACAATGAATAATCATGTTGAGGGCCATTCATACATAATAAACTTTCAATGCACAAATAACATAGCTGAATATGAGGCTCTCCTCTTGGGACTACAATTATTTAGAAAAATAGGAACCAAGAGGATAACTGTTCATGGGGACTCAAAACTGATTATTAAACAAGTAAATGGGGAATATACCACCAAGCATCCAAGATTACAAGCTTATAGAGATGATTTTGTTGACCTTTTGAAAACATTCACAGAATATGAGCTTAACTTTGTCCCTAGAAACCAAAACATTTTCGCCAATGGTTTGGCCTTTGCTACTAGTTCATGTCAAAAAACTTATGAGAGAAAACAATACACAATTCAAGTTAAATATATACCAGCAATCCCCGATATTATCAAATATTGGAAAGTCTTTAAAGGAGATAAACATATAGAGGATTTCCTACAATCCATAAATGGGTTTGAAATGTCCAATTCAGACTTAGACTATGAAGAAGACTGTCCTACTAAGGAAAAATATTATGGAGAAGAAAATCCTAACATTGTTGTTATATTAGAATATGATTTGGAAATCAGACCCACTAAACTGATAAAGGGACAAGGACTTGCAAAACTTATGGCTGAATCAAACCTCAAAGCCTTAGACATGAACATGATTGATGTTTTAGAAGAATAAGAAGAATGCACAGCCCCTCCTATTGAAGAAGTATTGCTAAATTCACATTGGTATGCTGATATTTTGTAGGTGCTCTTCTATCTTAATGTTCCTCCTAGTTTATCAAAGAGAAAGGCAAGATTTATAAAGTTAAAAGCTGTGAATTAATGCATTATTGATAAATGGTTATATTGGAAAAATGTTAGTGTTTTATTGCTTAAAATGTTTTCCCGAGAATGATGCAGAGAAGATAAAACATGACTTTCATGAAGGGGAATGTGAAGGCCACCTCTATTGGAAGAAAAATGTAAACAAAAACCTTAGAGCTGGTTACTAATGGCCCACCCTCTTCCAAGATATTCATAAATTGGTAATTACCTGCCACCAATGTCAAATCCTTGAAGGCAAAAGAAAACTCTTACCCTTACCTCTACATCCTATCTATGTTGAAGCTCCTTTTCAACAGTTGGGCCTAGACTTCATTGGGGAAATCCATCCTTCTTCATCTGCCCAACATAAATGGATCCTCACAACAACTGATTACTTTACCAAATGGATAAAGGCCGTCCCTTCTAGAACTGCCACTGATCTAGTCATCATTAAATTCCTTGAAAACCATATTTTGTCGAGATTTGGGTGTCCTAGAAAGATTATCACTGAAAATGCAATTTCCTTTAGATCCAAAAGGATGGTGGAATTTTGCCACAAATATCAGATCACATTGGGTCATTCCACAGCTTATTACCCTCAAGGTAATGGGTTGGCAGAATCCTTAAACAAAAGCCTGATAAAAATCATCAAAAATTTGTTGGGGGGGAATCAAAAGTCATGGCACAACAAGCTAGTACATGAATTATGGGCTGATAGGTTAACATGCAAGAAATCCATTGGAATTTCTCCCTATCAGCTAGTTTATGGAGCATATGCAATTTTTCCAACAAGCCTAGGAGTGCCTGTCATAAATCTGATCCAATAAGTACAATCTGAAGAAAATGAAATGATGAGAAGGATAAATCAGACCATACAGTTGCAGCAAACAAGAGAGGAAGTCTATAATAGAACACATAAAGTACAAGAAAACATCAAAATGCTATTTGACAAAAGGACAAAAGCAAATGATTTCAGCATTGGTGACAAAGTGCTCAAATGTGACTTAAGAAGAGAAGACAAGGGAAAACATGGTATGTTTGAAAATCTGTGGAAAGGTCCCTATATTATCCATTCTTGCAGAGGCAACAATGCATTTTTCTTACAGGAAATGGATGGAACAAAACTTTTTGGAGGTCCTTTCAATGGCAGGATGCCCAAACATTATTTCCATTAAGATAACAAGTTTAAAGCTTTATCAATTGTATATAACATTGTTTAAAGAAAAACCAGAGAAATGATAAGTACAAAAATAGAAACATAGAAAAAGAGGGCAGAAAAGGGAAAAAGGTACAGCCCCATACCAAAACACAGTACTTCTGAAAGTGTGCAAGTCTAAATCACACTACTGATTCAAAATGATACCTTGTTTAGTCATCTAGCCTAATCATGGTTAAACATGCTTTAAATTTATGTTGATAAGCTAGTAGAAACAATGATTGTCAAGATTATTTCAGACTTAACTTGTCAAAAGGAGAGATTAGGGAATTATAAAGATGCTGGTTCCACGTGCTCAAAACAGAACCAAAGAGATAGATAAGGATGCGTTATTAATGGCAAATCATAGCCTTATCTATCTAGATTCACTTTTTATGCAAATAATGATTGTGTGCAGCTTGTTTCAAATGCCACAACCATGGTTAATCAGACTATCTAATCCTGATTAAAATCATGATTTTGATTTATGTTGATAGGTTAGTGAATGAATATTTTCCAAAATCCCTAATATTGGCCTATCAGTAGACTAGATTAGATTAGAAATTTATTCCAAAAGCTCAAAATCTGAACAAAGAAAGAACAGAGGGATAAAAACGCAAATTCCAAATTTTAGCCCTCTAAGATTTTATGTTGAAAGTTCTACAAAATAAGTTCTGTATGCAGATTTGTACAAAGTATCACTTCCCATGCCAAATCAGACTGTCTAATCCTGATTTGGTTATGTTTTCAATTTTATGTTTTAGATTAGAGAATAAAGACTGCCAAACAGTTTAATCTTGGCAACCAAGTATTTTTAGGTAGAAAATAAAAGAGTTCAATAGTTTAAATTGAACTCTTGGAATAAAAAAGGATAGGAACAAATATTTTATTTCTATTTTCAAAAATAAAATGTCAAAGAGTTGCTAGTCCAAATGCACTCCAAAAAGAAGAAAAAAAATGTTAGAACTAGTGTGATGGGTAGGTAGAGGTTGAGTTGGAATTAATCATGTTATGATTCAGATACTGCAGATCACTTCTTCAAAGCATCAAATCATCAAGATAAACGAGGTCTGTCAAGGTGAAAATGAAGGCACTGGTCTACTTCTTCCAGAGATTTATCTTTTGAGGTTATTGACACCTCCTAAAGGAGCTACCCTCTCCAGCTAGAGCCACTGATATCCTCCACTATTCTATAGTTTTCACTAGATGACTATGGATGGTCTACAAGCACCTATAGATAGAATTATTTTACCATCAAATATCTTTAGAAGCCTTATTGCCTTCATCATCCTAAAAAATTACTATTTCTCACTAAGCCTTCCTATCTTTGTGCCTTCGCAAATGTTCACCTTGCTGCACTAAAAATAAAACTCCATTTTTTGTCTATTTGACTCATTTATCATTTCATTAACACCCTCATTTCATCTTCTTTCTTCTCCTCTCAAAAAACCCTCCAAAAAAATCCTCCTTCATTCACTATTTTCCTCTAATAACCCTTAGAACAATACAAAACCCCCTTTTGCATTGTTTATCTTAAACTCTCTAACCTATAGGAACCCTTCAAAACCCCAAAAAAACTTTGTTTTTCTGTTAAAAGCGTTTTTTTTCATATAATAGGCCTTAAGCCCCTTTTCAGCCTTAAGCCCCAGCCCCTTCACTCTCATATGACCCTAAATATGGACCCTCTGCCAGTTTCCTAAGCCCTTTCCTCGCCGACACCCGGTCCTTTCTACCCCCCACAGGACCTTTCCCCTGCCTATCTCCTAAAATCATTTATCCCTTTACATTACCCCACCTCCTCGTTTCTCCCTCGACTAATCTCTGTTGTTCGTCAACCTTGATCCAACGTCCCTCATTTCACCGCCCCTCATTCTATCTCCTGACCGAACCCTCACTACTCGACAAAAGCACATACATCACCACCCGACCCCATCTCCCATTCAAAAACCCGTGCCCCAACCACAGTCTGCCACTTTTACTCTACTTCCCCCTCTGCCAACCTACACCTCATCCTCGGGCTCCACCCGCATTGTCGATCTCACTCATCGAGATCTGACAGTTGGAAATGCATATTGTGTGGATTTTGTTGCCAAGGTTTAATAGCCCCAATCCGCGCGAAATGGGTGGTATTGACCCAGACGCATGGCAGCCAATCTATGGTATCGCGTGGTCAAAGTTCAAAACCATTTACCGCCCATACCTTGCATGACAACTGCTGTAGTTTTGCAAAACTACCTTCCTCCTCTGCACGCTGAAATTACAAATTTCTTTGCCCTGCTTGCATTTCTTCATAAACGTGCCTCCAACATCATTCCCCTACACCTTCTGCTCCTCTTCAAATCACTCCCCGATGCCAGAAACCCAAAGAATGCAGTTTAAAACCCCCATTGCAGGTTTTAAGTTAATAAAATGTTTTTCTGTTGCAGGTTTAATGGCGAAAGAAGCCCAGTGAAGCATTTTTATAGTGGTGAACCTCTGGATGATGATCCAAGAGGAAAATTCATTGTAAACAGGGGCAAAGGTATTCACAAAGAATTAATCCATTGATGTATCATGATCATCAATGGGTTTCTAGCCTTTCTCCCATGAAGAAACCCTGCCTGCACATAAGGAACAAATACTGTCAGACAAGGAATGAAGAAATAAAAAACAAGAATATTAAAGGGCTAATTGTAGATTAAAAGAACAAAACATAAAATTATCACCTTTAAAACAATGATTTAAGATAAAGTTCAAAGGCCTAAAGATGAAGAATAGATGGAAAAAATAGTCATAAAGTAGAAGAAAGGATTAAGGACATTAATGCATAATATCAAAGAAAATCAAGGTTAAAGGCCTAATACAGAAGATTGATGAATAAAATAAGGAAGATTACCCAAAGAAAGCTTCGAAATACTCAACAAGGTAGAAATTACTTCTCCAAAGACAAATTTGCCACCTACTAGCATTATTTCTTTCCATAAAAGCTTCAAATAGTTATTACTCAGTCAGAGATATTTTGAAGCAGCTCAGCAGTTATTACAAAGTTATTACTAGGCCTTAAAAGTCAAATATTTTAGCCTAATTAACTTGAAAATTAAGACAAAAGTTATTATTCAGAGTAACTCTTTCAGATATTTTTTCCTTGGGCCTCGTATGGTCTCAAAGGTCGAAGATCATTAATTCTGCAATAAATAACACTTCAACACGCTATCTTAGCAGCACCTCCTCATTTTGCATATAAATATTGCATATTAGCCTCATTGTAAATGTTGGTTACCTGATGATTTTTGGATTGATTTCTGCTGATGAGCTAATTGAGGAGTGCTAGACTGAATTGAAGAAAACTCTGAGTTGCAAAGCGCTGTTGTGCCTGGAGTATTTTAACTGGTTTGATCATCAGTAATAAAAGCATGTTCACTAGATCCTCGAGCTATATCAATGGTGAATTTTTCCTAATTGTTATTGTTTCTTGTTATGTTTTCCATTATGTTCATCTTTCTCTGATAAAGAAGCATAAGTTTTAGATTAGGATTTGTTGTTCCAGCACCCTATTTCTGTCTGTATTCTTTATGTTTATGCTTTATTCTGCATAGGTTGGATTAGAAAATTCTTAATTTCCCTCTACTTATACTTATATTTTTTTCTTGAGAATGATTCAATAGAGTGAAACCAAGGAAATTATGGTGAACCCATGTTCCTTTGAGTAAGACTTGAAATATTGTTTTTAAGATATTTCTTTAAAGTGTACTTATTAAAGTCTGAACTAGTGAGGTTTAAGGTATGCCCTTCCCTTTGGAATGTCTTGAAATGTTTCTTTGAAGAGTCATTTAGGAGTTGCCAAAAGCAGATTAGAATTTTTTATGTTTTATATTATACCACTCTTATTGTTTATCTTATATGTTTTCTTTTTCTAAAAGTAGTTCTTGAATTACTAGATTGTTGTCTTAAAAGTTTTCTTATTAAAGTTTGTAAAAAGAGGATTATGGTTTGTCCTTCCCTTTGACTTGCTCCAAATAGTTAATTTGAAAGGCTTTTCTTGTTTAAGTAGAGCTATAAGATTCTTAACTGACTATAGCTTTGCTGCCTTCATAACTCCTTATTGTTTCATATCACAAACTATTCAAAAGAATCCATTTGATATAGTTAGCTTGCACTATGAAAGCCCTTGCAGAGTTGATGAACAATTAAATCATTTTATGACTTCATTTCCCAATGAATTTATGTCTTGTGAAACATTTCCTCAATCAGTCACACCATTAATCCTTCAATCTATGATTTAATCCAACCAAAAAAAACAAGTTCGAAGAAATTCATAACTAGCCTAAAATATTAAACAGAGAGAACAAAGATAAATCAATCAAAAACACCTTAAATAGAGAGATCCCTCTCTGAATCCAGGAAGGCTAGGTCCTAGGATTCCAAAGCGGTAATGATGTGGCCCCTGCGGTGTTTGTTCTTGCCAATCTAGCAAATCACATGGAGCCAATAGTAGGCATTGCCAGATCGATGATAACTGCAATCTTTGTAGGGTCCACCATCAACCCTTGTCAGCAAACTATATGTCCGAGCAAGATTCCGAAGGGTACGCAGAAGATACACTTTTTATATTAAGGGAAATATGGTGTTTTCAGCAAGCTTCCAACATCATGCATAGGTTCGAAACGTGTGTCTTTACTAAGTTGAAGACAGTCCAATTATCGAAATATAATTCTAGAAATTTGTGGATGAATTCCTTGAACACTGCAACCACTACCCGCGAGAAGATAGCAGGGGCATTCTTGAGTCCAAACGGCATGACTCTATATCGGAAAAATCCCCATTCAGTGGCAAATGTAGTTTTGCTGCGATCTTTTGGTGTGATTATGATCTGATGGTATCCTGAGAACCCATCAGTGAATGAGTATGCTTCCTGGCCTCCTATGCTATCTAGTATCTCATCGTAGAATGGTGTCGAAAAGGGGTCATGTACGTAGGCATCATTTAACTTGCGTAAGTCCACACGGATTCAGATTTCTCCCTTCGTTTTCTTTTCTTGAACCACTAGTGCACTTACCCAATCTGGCTGCTCGACCAGCTCGATAATACTTGCGGTGAGAATTTTATCGATTTCTTCCCTAACCTTCTGTTTATACTTAGGGTTCAGCTGATAAATTCGTTGCTTTATAGGGTGCACATCTAGTTTCAGAGTGATGCGCATCACCCCTGAGTCCCCCGTGATCCCCTTAAGCTCCAAAAACTTTGTCAGAAATAAGTGTTGGTATTCCGTGAGCAGTTCTGCAATCTTGCCTACTGTCTCATCATCCCATTAGTCTCCAATTTTAGCCAACTTGGGTTTCTCTTCCATACCGATGTTAACTTCTTGTAGCTTTAGAGCTTTCGTAACATCCACAGTGTGTAATAGAGGTCCTGCAACTGCACATTCTCCCTATGATCTGGGATGAAGACATTACGTGGATCTTCATCGCACTCTTCCATGGTGATATTATGGCAGTTGAAAATATCCCACATCTGCATTTCCAATCTGGGTATTTTTCCTGCTTCGTAGGGGTTGGATTCACATTATACAAAGTTATCGATATCCTGTAGAGCTTCATCAAGTGTCTCCAACCCTCTCATTAACCTGAATGTCCCCAAAACTTCATCCTTTAAGGTTTCCGACTAGTGGGTGCACGGATGTAGCTTCGCATCTAGGTACCATGCAACAGGAATTGGTCCCAAGGCATGAATAAACAAGTGAACCCATTCTTCTCTAGTATGATCACACCATTTCCCATGCAGGGGAAAAAATGATCGTGCAGATCTCCTGGGCCAAGGAATATCTTGATGCGCATGTCGACCAGAGGTTCAAATCATAGGACCACCATATCTTTACATTCATCCCACTCGTGGAACACCCCCTTATGTGCGTCCCACCATCTTGTGGGCATTGCATGTAGAGATAGGTTAAGGGCCCATAGCCTTCGGTCTCTCAGAACCTCAGCTTCAAATATCTACAAAAATTCTTTTATACTACCAAAACCATCAAAGTATGGTATTTCTCTTACCTCAGAGGATATGAAATGAAAGTCCTTGGTGATTCATAGGGAGCGCAAGGTAGAGACATCATGCAGCCGATTTTGCCAATTTTCCATTTCCTCGCCGAAATCAGAGAAGCATTCATTATCCCTTTCCCAACAAAGTACACCATCATCCATAGGATTGATCCAGTCTTCGTCCCTCGTAGTTAGCTTATAGATGTGGTCCACCTCTTCTTCCTCATGCACTAGCTCTGTATACCTTTCTCCTTCTGTGGGGTCTAATGGTACGATTACCCGTGTATCTTCACTTTCAAACACCATGCTTCTTTTCTTAAATTGATAATACCACCCATATCAATGGCCCAGTCCAATCCTTGGAGTGTCAGGTAAGTGTCTGCATGTTATACAATTTGAATGACTTCAAAGTCAGCTTAGACCTTAACTCCTATGATATCTACCATGATCTTTGATAATCTTCCTAACGGGATGATCTTCTGCTAGTTGGCCATACGTAGCTGGATAGTGGACCATTCCAACTTAGGTTCTCCCATTTGCTGCCAAGTCTGTTAAGGTAGTACGTTCGCATCTGATCCCATGTCCAAAATAACATGATCCATCTTGTAATCATAGATCTGTGTGGTCAACCGCATCTCCCTACCAGTGCATCTCTTATGCTTATATATTTTGTGCACATCCTTAACTTCCATAGCTGGGGTTTTCTTTTCTGTGCAGCTATCTATCAAGGCTTGGAGGTTTTCTACGGCCCGTTGGTTGCATAATAGCTTCGTTCACGCCTGCAGGAATGGATTAACCTCATCATCTACTTTGAGGTTCGCAGGGGTTTGAGGAGTAAGTGCCTTAGCCTTAGAAAAGTTGTGGCGAGCTGTGATAAAGATTTCCTTTTCCTTTTGTAATTCCAAACCTTCTTGTTTAATGGCTGATTTGCAGATAAAAGGCTTCGTCTCAGCTTTCTCCACAGCTCCTTTGGTGACCATGCTGGTGCACGTTATAACATTAATGCTTGGTCCTTTATCTCAGGGTTATACCTTTACCCTTTGTACATTATGCGTAGGTCTATGCTGCTTCTCCTACATCTTGGCTATCAGAATCAGCTAACCTTTAACCACATGATCCAGCTATCTACAGTATCTACAAGATTGTCTCGTAGTGTTCATGCAGTGCATTGCAAAGTGCCCTGTTTCTCCACAATTATAGAAAATCAGTTGTCCTCTCCCCCTTCCTGCACTTCCACCCCGGCCTCCTCCCCTGCCCCTAGCTGGGGATCCACCCATGCTCGAGGGGGATCTTGGCAAGGATGGATCCGACTGTACCCTATATAGATTTCCTCAATCTATCATCAGGTCTTACATCTGGCAGTTTTGTTCATCATGGCCTATAGATCTACAGAACCTCCACCATTGTTGCTTTACTTCTGGGATATACGCGACAAGGCGGGGGTAGTGGTTGGTATCATGTAGCCAAGCAACATGAAAGTCATTGCACCATAGCGCCGACCCACTTGGTCCCACATCTTCCCTAGGGTGTAGCAGGCTGGGTCCCTTGGCCTGCATGTAGTCTACAAGTAGCGGAAAATTATCCTTGGTGTGGCCATTCACCCTGCATCGTATGCACCATCTTTTAGGGCTAACCTCTGTTCCTCGTTCCTTTCGTAGGTTCTGAATCTCTATGTGCATTGCTTCTAGTTGGCCTTGTATCAATTGTACACCTAACTGGGTATCATCTTTTGGTGCAACCTCCAGCTTCATGGCAACCTCCAAGGCCTTCTCTTGTGATTCAATATCTTGATGACACATCAGCACATGCAAGTGGGGCAGAAACATGGCAATGAACCATTTCGTGTGCTACCTATCATCATACTGGAATCCTTCTTCTCTGATTACTTTTTTTAATCGTTGATCCACTTCCCGTATGAACTCAAATGGTCCTTGTTTGAAATATTTTAGGTTGTCTACTATCTGAGAGTAGGACTTAGGATTCTTGAACTGTTGTTTCAAGGCATTATTGATTTCATTAATAGTTGCATTTGCATGTTGTTCAATATATCCCATGTACCAGTCCAAGGCCCTTCCTTCAAAGGTAAGGGATAGCTACGCCCTTTTCACAGCATCCCCGATGCCCTTGAAGGTAGGTAGCTTCATATGCAAGGCCATATCATCTTCTATTGGTGGTGGGGGTGAGTTCTTCCCCCTATGAGGGTTCGAAGGTGGCGTAGATGGAGAGCTATGTGTAGCAAATTTTCTTATTGGATTGTAGATAGATCGATCCCCTTCTTGATTAGTTCTGTAGTACTTACCACTGCATGTTGTACCCTCACTTTGAACGGAGCTAATTCACTCTATATGGCTACACAAAATTCGTTTTTTGCAGAACAAGATATTAATAAATAATGGGAAAGTTTTCAGAAACTTACCCAGAAAACCCTTAAAGAACCTCCACTCTGCTTCTGAGTAGGACAAAAATTGGTCGACTGCAAATTCTGTCACAAATCCTCCTATCACACTATCCACCCAGTGATCTACCATGTGAGTGATGGTATTATTAGTCTTTTCTAACTGTTGGATCTGCTCTGGGGTCCACTGTGTGACCCGTTCGTCTTTCCAACACTTCTGAAAATCAAAAAGCCTTGTGAGCCACTCTTGGAGCTTGATTGCAATCATCACAAAGAAAATCTCATAAATCTCCATGAAAATGTACTTATTCTTCCACTCCTCTACGGTCAAATTTGCACTCCAATTTTCTTTTACTGCAAATTCTTGAACTTGACTTTCAAACCACTCATCGATCTCTTTCTTCTCAGGATTCTAATATGGTCTTGGCATTGCCCGATCTCTCTAAAAATTCTCTTGGTCCTGGAAATAGAACCATTTTTTGGGTCGAGGGGTCCTGACCCAGGTCCGAAGGTTAAGGTTTTCCAACAAACCCCTATACTACTAGCCCTTTCGGCAGTGACCTACTTGTGGAGGCCAAAGTCTCACCCAAATTAGTATGGGAGGGTGCTGGAACCAGGTTTCTACACCCTGGGAAAGAACAGGTAAGTCAAGTCGGTCTGCAATTATCGGATCTACATAGCAAGAGGCTATTCGCGGGGTTTTCAATATATAACTAGAATGCATCTTATCATATCTACTTAATAGGTTCGTATCCACATGCATACTACGAGCTATGATCACAGACAGTATAATCGCAAAAACTTAACATATCATAGATACATATACTAGAAACACAAAAAATTCACAGCTATTAAACATATACTTTCATAATCATATAACCCAAGTTCACTTCGATCATAACAGAAAATATCTAGATAACATCAGATGTCCAACAATACTTTCGCACATATATTACCACCAAAATCCTCTTACATTCCCAGAATACTGCCTCCACCAACAACCAGCAGGGTCTGCACACAACAAGACAGAGGATCTCCACGCACACAGCCAAAAGGAGTCCTAACCCAAATAACCCTACAACAAATCTAACAATTCATGCTTCGCAAAAATCTCTATCGTTTTCCTTGCCTAAGACTAAAAAAGGTTCGTCTATTTATACCGATTTAGCCTACGCATCCAATGGTCCTCAGACCATGGTTTGCAGACTCTTGTTCTACCCCTGACTCATTAAAATGCATTAGGGGCTTTGTCCCACCCCAAAACCCCTGCGTTAGACTAATTAAGACCAAAATATACAATATTTATACAGAATTCGTAGCCTTTAGGGGACCCTATTCCAACAGCCCAACTAGGCTCATTAAATGCATTTCCCCCACTCTCTTTAAAGGAATCTTTCCAATCAAATCAAATGTCTCACCTCTGATGATCATATTTTGGATGGACTTTTCCGAACCGTCCCCTATGTCAGAGTCATTCCTGCTTCGTTGCAGTCTATTTGAACTTCGACTTCCTTCTGAAGACCACCTAACACTTCTTCTTCGATATGCTAGTAGTGCAGTTTATAGTCACATGCCCTCTTTGTAATATTACTAAAATTAGCATGCAGCTAATAGGAATATTAGATTTTGATTTTTACATCTAGAAGATGAATAAATTGGAAAAGGACCCACATTTAACTTGTATTGACATAAAATCCCTCTTGGTGTGAAAAGGGGATAACTTGGTGGTTGGATTTTGCATTCCCCATGTGTGAACAGGAAAAGAATCATGTTGATGCAGTCAAGTTGACCAAGTCACAATGCTACCTAAGAGGGTGTGGATTGCTTGAGAAGACAATGCAGATTTGGAGGGAAAGTATTCACATCGTGTTGGAAACCCTAATAGGTGGGACCCAAGTTGAGGAGGCTCACAAAATTTATAAGGAGGAAGATAATGGAATTTTGAGATTAGCTTATGGATTACATTTTCATGTCTTATTAGACACTTGGGCATTCTTCAACTGTCGATTTGAGTATGCAGTGTTGTTCAGCACAAGGCATTCTTGCATAGGGATTCCTTCTCCTTTATTGAGAGATCACTTGGAGGAGTTTTATCTTTGTTCTCCCATATCCAGGCTTGAGGCCTAGCACCTCCTATAGCTATAATTTTATTCTTGCAGCAGGAAATACTATGTTGCTGGGTGTGCAGTGGGAGTTTCACAACACCAGCTCTTGAGCTTAACTTTCAGAGGAGGGAGCCCCCCTTTCTTTGCAAGATCTGTACAAGAGGTTCCAAAGCACATTTCACATTTGGCATAAGGCCAACTCAGCTCCCCTCCATTAGAGTGTAGTTTACTGGGGAAACTGCGTTATTTTTTCCAGAGTTGTAGCAGCAGGGTTTGAACCTTTGTTTGTGAGCTCATTCCTTGGAGAAAGGACCAACCCTTCTCCCGGAAAGCTTTGTACTTCATTATTTCTCTTTCATTTGTACATTTCAGCCATATTTATTCAATTTTGTAGTATAAATTCATTTTTTAGATCTATATCTACATATTTTCATTTCTATACAATGTATTCTCATGAACCCTTTGCCGAGTTACTCTTGTTTTTTATAAAAAGGAAGGAATCTCCATTTTCTTGGCCATTGATGCATTTTATACTCTAGATAAGTTTTGTCTCATCATTTTCTGCATAAAACCTCATAGAAATAACATTTTTCTTGCTTCAGTACTTTCTGCATGAGATAGGCTTTGGGGTTTGGGCTTATTTGAGGCATATTGACTTGGGGAGATCTGTTTATATTGGCTATAGTGATTTGTTTCACCTCTAATTCTGCATGTGAGTTGTATATGATGTATTCTAGGGGATCCAACTCCTATTTCTCACTTGTATAGCATTATTTTCTGAAGACAACTATTTTCTGCCCTATATTGCTGCATTTCCCCACTTGGGAAGGAGGATATAGGCCATATTCTTGCTGAGGTTCTTAAATATGTTGATGAGATGTTATTTTACATCTAATGAAATGTTCTACATTTCCATGCTCATGATTTCCTGAGGCTCCAACTTTGGAATATCTTAAAATATTCCATTTGTTGTAGAAAATCCCAATTTTGGGATATTACAGTGGTATTAGAGCTCCCATCTTGGCTCAGCCTGTGGATTTTAGATCCAATCAAAATATAATAAGAAGAGGAGAAAAATATGATGGAGAGGATGAGATTACTCTCATCTATTCTCAGATCTAAGAAGAGACTCTCCAAGGAGGTTTAACCGATGGAAGAAGAAAGATGCAATGAAACTCCAAGAGTGTTTCAAGGAGGAGAAAGGTGCACTGAGACCTCTATAAAGTTTTAGGAGGAAGAAGAATATGCATGCACTTCATGTTATCATAGAGGAAGTGGAGAGAAAGAAGACCACTTAGAACATCAGATCCTGAGTGAGTATTTGGCAGAATACAAGTGCCAACCTAGGGCTTTCAAAGAGACCCTAGATTTTCCTCAATTTATTCAACTGAGAGAAGAAAGAAGACCCTATAGTGAGAGAATGATAAGAGGCAATAGATCTTTGTTGTCTACATTTGATGGATCACTCAAGTGTGCAACAAAGACTTGGGTGATGAAACTAGAGGCATTTTTCCTACTACATCCAGTAGTGGAAAAAGAGGCTGTGGAGATCTCAGCGCTGCACTTGGAGGGCAGGGAAAAATATTGGTGGATAAACCATGTAAATCATGCAAGAGTATATAATTTTTCTGATTTTACTCATCAAGTAATCAAAATATTTGACAGTAGAAGATCAGAGGAGGAGGAGTCCTCTTCTCCATTTGAGGAGCCTTGTACTAGTGTTGTCACCATCATGGAGGGAAAACTATATGTAGTAGTAGTTGGATCAGCCAACACATTGAAGAAAGGAACTCTTGCAACCCTACAAGAGGTTCCCAAGACTCACCAACGTATGCATATATTTCCATTTCCGATCATTTCAGAAAATCTTATGGGAAGCCTTCGAAATTTGTCCTCACATGGCCTACGATCAAAACACATTTTTGTGGGGGAGCAGCAAGCTTGCACAACGTTGTGCAACATGGGATTGATTCAAGAGAGGATGAAAATCCATTCCTTTGTACCCTTATTGAGTTGCATGCAGCATAAGGGTTTAGGGTGCAAGATTGGGGGAGGAATGATAAATGTTGAGTCACTTCCTATTGGTATTTGGCCTTCAGCACACTTGGATTCTTGTGGATTCAAGAGATTGGTTGATGAGAGGTATTTTCTGAAATATATCCAAGGGGTTACATCTCAAATTCCCATGAGGTGTAAGGAGGAACACTTGCTTTGGGAGAGTGGTAGTCTTCATTGGGAAGATGCCCAAGGAAAGAATGGTTAGAGGCATCCACATTTGGATGAAGGGAGGTGGGTGGAGAGCAAGAGGTTGGTGAGCCACTTGTAGATCTATGACACAGGGCAGCAAGAAGAAAAGCTACACTGGCTACTCGAGAGATTTTGGCCATCATGAGGCATATCCTTCTCCTAAGGGTATGAGGGTGGAAGAAAATTGGTAGGACAGTAGCATCATATGGGAGCCTAGAGTTTGGGTGTATCATGTTGATTTGATCCTCTTCACATCAATCAACATATTTTCACCTCATCATTTGTATGATGTAGGTGTGAGAGGGCAACAAGATTCATTCTTGTTATGGCTTCTCTTGGGGGAGTATGGGCAGAAATTTTCCCATACTTTTCATGATATTTCTGGAGAGAAGGAAGGTACATTCATGGTGCAAGGAAGCTACCCTTCAGCATTGGAGGATTATGAGAGGCTTCCATATCAGAAGGAGATCTTCCCACATAGTAGCATGATGATGGATGGCTTTGGCATGTGGAATGTCAAAGTGAGAAGTCATGGAGTGACAAGAGCCTTGTTACTAAGGGCTACAACGTTGTCACTTTAGAGCATGTTTCTATTGATGGAGTGTTCCAAAGGGAGTATGCACCCTCTCCTCTTGCAGATTTTTATGACGATATTCTCATGGGAGGACTCACTCATGGACCTCACCTTCAGCTCACACATAGTGCATGGTAAGAAATAATTTTATGTGCTTGTTGATTACTCTATTGAGTATTTGTATTTTCTCACCATATGTAAACAGTGCATTGCTCCACAAGAGAGCAAGATTATTCATGGGTTTCAAGGTCACTTTAGGGCCAAATTTTGCAATGTTGATAACCCATATCTACATGAATTTGGGAAAGTATTGTATTTATTTGATTGTACATAGCTGGTATATATTGCTGCTTACTACTCCATAGTAGATGAGCTAACATGCATAGTTGCAAATTCTTTGAAGAACAACTTTCCACTTGATGCCCTGAATCAACAGTTGAAAGGACTGCACTGTATCCACCAGAGAGACCATGCGTATCATCCAAAATTGCACATAACCTTCAACCATCTTTTGATTTGGATTCCATATGGTGATGATGTGCCATTCATCTTGTATGGAATGGTTTGGGTTGGCATGGCTCATGACTTTGGAGGAAGGGTCCTTGGGGACTCAATCTTCTTCTTTCCATTAGAGAGCAATCATATTGAAACCCAAGATCAACATGCCCTCTACACTTATCCTAAGTAGCGACGAGGATAGTGTGGGATAGGACCTCTTTCCTATCATTTTCATTTATTCAGGCCACCTACACTTCAGGAGCCAAAGGTGGAGGAGATTCATAATGAGTTGCCATGCTGGAGGGTGACTCATTTCATATGGATGATAGCTTGGGGGTGGAGGTTTCACTTGGGAATGAGGATTTCCCATGAATTTCATACTCCATGCCTTGAGAGGACCTTTAGACAACACATATTTGTCTCCTTGAGTATGTTATTTCTGCATGATGATAGCCATTTGGGGTGTCCACCAAATGCTAACATGTTTGCTTGGGAGAGGCACTATTAGGATTCATTGTTGAGACAACATCTCTTTACTTGGAGGAGATCATCATACATGGATGCTACAGGGAGAGGAGGAGACATAACTCCTTATATCCTTGCACTTGCTTGAGGACAAGCAATATTTGAGAGGGGAGGACTGTAATATTCCTAAAATTAGCATGCAACTAATAGGAATATTATATTTTGATTTTTTCACTTAGAAGATGAATAAATGGGAAAAGGACCCATATTTAACTTGTATTGACATAAAACCCCTCTTGGTGTGAAAAGAGGATAACTTGGTGGATGGATTTTTCACTCCCAATGTGTGAACATGAAAAGAATCATGTTGATTCATTCAAGTTGACCAAGTCAACAGCGCTGCCTAAGAGGGTGTGGCTTGCTTGAGAAGACATCACAGTTTTGGAGGGAAAGTATTCACATGGTGTTGGAAACCCTAATAGGTGGGACCCAAGGTGAGGAGGCTCACAAAATTTATAAGGAGGAATATAGTATACTTTTGAGGTTAGCTTATGGATTACATTTTCATGTCTGCTTAGACACTTGGGCATTCTTCAGCTACTGAGTTGAGTATGCAGTGTTGTTCAACACAAGGCATTCTTGCTTATGTATTCCTTCTCCTTCATTGAGAGATCACTTGGAGGATTTATGTTCTTCATTCTCCCATATCCAGGCTTGAGGCCTGGTACCTCCTATAACTACAACGTTCTTATTGTAGCAGGAAACATTGTGTTGCTCGGTGTGCAATGGGAGATTCTAAAAACCAGCTCTTGAGCTTATCTTTCAGAGGAGGGAGCCCCCCATTTCTTTGCAAGATCTATAAGGGAGGTTCCAGAGCACATTCCATATCTTGGCATAAGGCTAAATCAGCTCAACTCCCATCCATTACAATGCATTTTATAGGGGAAACTGTGTCATTTTTTCCAGAGTTGTAGCAGCAGAGTTTGAACCCTTGTTTGTGAGTTCATTCCTTGGAGAAAGCGCTAACCCTTCTCCCAGAAAGCTCTGTACTTCATTATTTCTCTGTCGTTTTTAAATTTTAGCTATATTTATTCAGTTCTATAGTATAACTATAGATTTTAGATCCATATCTATAGATCTGCATTTTTATACAGTGTATTCTCATGAACCCTTTGCCGGGTTACTCTTGTTTTGTATAAAAAGGAAGGAATCTCCACTTTCTAGGCCATTGATGCATTGTATACTCCAGATATATTTTTTGTCATCATTTTCTGCATAAACCCTCATAAAAATAATGCTATTCTTGCTTCATTACTTTCTTCATGAGATAGGCTATGGGGTTTGGGCTTATTCGAGGCATATTGACTTGGGGAGATCTGTTTATATTGGCTAGAGTCATTTGTTTCACCTATAATTATGGATGTGAATTTTATATGATGTATTCTATGGGATCCAAGTCCCATTTCTCACTTGTATAGCATTATTTTCTGAAGAAAACTATTTTATGCCCTATATTGTTGCATTTCCCCACTTGGGAAGGAGGATATAGGCCATATTCTTGTTGAGGTTCTTACATATGCTGGTGAGATGTTATTTTACATCTAATGAGATGTTCTACATTTCCATGCTCATGATTTGCTAAAGCTCCTGTTAGAGTCGGTCCTTACAACCCTCCGTCAGAGATCATTTCGCTTTTGCATATCATTTTTAGGTGTCTCGCTCACTTCACTTCATTGCATTTCGCTAGGGGCATGCCATTTAATGACGAGAGGGTTTGGTCGTCTTGTATTCCCTTATGCTTGTACCTGCTGGGCTAATTAAAACTCCTTAAAAATCATCGAAGTTTAGGTCACGTCATTCATGGTCATAAATGATTATTTTCGTCAACAAGAGTCTTTTAGTTTTAGAGTCTAGGGTTCAGTCTTTTGATGTATTTAATAAATGCTTTCAGGCCATGAGGATGGTTTTGAAAAGGTTCTTAATTCAAATTTTCATCATCAAACACATTTGAGGACATTTCTAGTTCAAAAGTCTGTTTTGAACAAGAAACTATCAAATTTATTTTTTGCAACAATCATGTATTTTTTCTACCATAAAAAAAATTCAATGCAGCTTCTGGTCTTTTCCGAAGTCCAAACACCAAAATCCCTACAAAAATCAAATCATTTCATCATTCCAAAACTCAAAAAATCAGTGCAAAAAGCCAAAAGACAGAAGTTCAGTGAAATGACAAAGTGCCAAATGAGAAACATTACAAAGTGGGTTGTGGAGGAAGAAAAGATTAAATCCAACTCTTGCAAGACATTTCTCCAAGTTATATAAACCATTTGAGTTAAGTTACATTTTCAAATTCTCACAGCAAAGTTGAAGTTGGAGGTTGTAGACAAATTTCATTGTTGAAGGGCCAGAATTGTGCCGACAGTTAGCGCGTGGCGCATACAAAGGAGCGCACGACGCACTGGGAAACTTTGTGCAGTTCATTTTTACATGCGCGCGGCGCACCAAAGGCACGCGGCGCGTTGGGCATGCGCATGGCGCATAGAGCCCTAAGGCCGGAAAGCTACCCTCCTTCACCCAAACTCGTATCAAATCACCTCAGTCGCCTTCAAGTAAGTTATCCATGCATGCCCAATGATTTTTGGATATGATGTGGTCGTTTAAAGGTGGAGAAAACAAATGTTTGAATCATGAAAAATGTAACCCTATGTCCACTTCGAAATCTGCTCCATAGGGTTTGAGGAGTGATGATTGTCATTTGAAATTGGTGTCAAAACTTGTGTTTGCCAAAACACTCTTATGCCATTGTTGTGTATGCTTATATCACTGCTATCATTATATCATTTTCCTCACTGCTATGATCACTGATATTATACCACAGTCCCATTGTTATACCACTGTTTCACATCCTACATTCCCTTTTGTTCCCATGTGGTAAAACTCTAAATTTATCACTTGTTATCCTTTCCCTCCATTGACAAATTTTTAATTGCCACAATATTCAAGGATTATGCCTTAGATTTCACTTACATTTTTTCATTTCACCTATTCCTATTCCCAAAAATACCTCCCTCACTATCACTGTTTTCCTATATCACTTGTAAATTGTCCATATTCCTAAATTCCTCAAATAGTGGCAGTCCTCACACTTGAGAGTACTTTCCTCATTTTAGTTTTCCTATAGCACCTTGATACATATGTGACACATTGGGAATTAGAGCATACACTGAACTCTTGTTTTCACCATACCTATATCAGCATATATTTGTCAAACATCTTGATTTCAGCATCATGTTAGAGACGGATTCAGTTTATGAGCAGGGGTATGACAGTGATTCATCTACAGAGGTTAATGTGCCAAGGAGGTCTCACAAAAGTGGCAAAAGTGGCAGGCATGTCAGGGAGGAACCCACTTCTTTGACCCAACTGCAGGCTTGCCCGCTTGCAATGGATTGTTTTCAGCGTCAGTCATGTTTCTATTATTGTGAGATGATTTCCCAAACTCAGCATCATCATGAGTTAGCTCGCCTATTTGCTCTACATTTGCATGATGGTCGTGTGAACCTTGCTGGAGTAAACTTCATTTTGTCACCAGAGACCATTGCTCAGGCCACCGGGATACCAAACGTAGGAGAAAAATGGAACAAATGACAGCAGATAGAGAAATCCTATTATGACCCATTTATCAGACCTAGATATATGAGGCAGCTGAGCAGGGTATTTCCATTCCGATTTCTGAAGGATGAGTATGCACCATTGATGAGACTGATAATTCGATATTTCAGTTGCGAGGGCAGATTCTCGCGCCTCTATGCGTACCATATCTGTTTGTTGATGCATTTCACGAGGGTAAGTATGATGAGAATTCCATACTTCATGTACCGTAACATAGAGCGGATGACATTTCTTGTACAGAAGAAGACCCCAGCACAACAGCATAACAGTATATATCATTACGTGCTGATCAAAATCATGGTGGTACATCAGCTCGCACAACAGGGCATCGCATGGGATGAGTTCATCTCCCGTGACTTCTTTGCAACGCCACAGCCGCCTCCCGAGGTAGTTCATGATGAGGGAGAGCCTTCACACCAGTTTGATATTCCTGAGACTGATCATATCAGCGTTCCAGTGTATGTGACATATCAGCGGGGCCAAAAAGCCTTATTTGCAGCTACACGACAAGTACTATCTCCACCCGGGGTGGAAGGGGTCTCGCCATCGGCATCAGAACAGGTACAGGTTCAGGACAGAGGCAAGAGGCCTATGCACGATGAGGGCCCTTCAGGAGGCCGAGACACTGATTTTATACTCATCGATGTTGATGCGAGCTCTCCTAGCTCGAAACTGAGGGAGGTCATCCAGGAGCAGAAAGCTGAGATTGGTAATTTGACAGAGAATTTGCAGAGAGCACAGTGGGTGATAACGTACCTGGAGCAGCAGAACAAACAGCTGGAGGATCAGCACACACTTGTAGAGCTGCGACGAATCCGTGAATATCGACAATTAGCCCGGAAGAGACCTGGTGACATGACACCAATTAAGCGAGAGACCGAACTCATGCATGTTAACATTCATCTAGAGAAGTTTTTGGAAAATGCCAATAGAGACAAAGACATGCTCCGTCATATGAAAGGTCATTGTTGGACCCACATGCACGTTTGCAAAGCAAAAATGAAGATCTTGAAGAGAAGGTTGAGCAGAGCACTGAAACGGCGAAAGAGGCCTGATCCACTCCGGATCTTGGCCGAGGCTTCGTTGGCAGAGCATGAGGCATGATAGTGGATCTTTGCTCCAAATTTCAGCAAATTTGGAGAAGTTTTTGTCATTTTTGAAAATTTTGGTCACAAAACAGGTTTTTCCGCCCAATGCGTAGCGCGTCCCGACGCGCGCTTATGATTGGGAAACCTTCTGGAGGAAAAATTTGTATTTTTGGATTTTTCATGGTAAGTTATGCATGCTTAGAAATGGCTGAAGCATTTCATCAAGTTCTGGATGATCAAAAGGGCCAAAAACACCATGAAAACCACCTTTCTGCCACCTTTTGCACCAGCAGGAAGTACTTCTGGGAGAATAACGTTTCAGAGGGGAAAATGAGCTCCAAATTGAAAAATTACACTTGGGTTGGATAGCCAACATCTAGGGCTTTCCAACAAGCTATCATGAGCTCAATTTGGACTCCTAGAAGTGCCCCAAAAATAGGATGAAAGTAACGCAACACATAGAGCTTTGGCACGCGGCGCATAGAGTTTTTGGGCATGTTTTTCACCTTCCAGCTCAAAAATTCGGCTAGTTTGGACTAGTTTCACCTCTTGATGTAATTTTTGGTTTTTATTGATGTAATTTGATGTACATAATGTAACTTTGGCACTTATTTACTTTTTCTAGATGATTCATTCACAAAAAAGTGAAAATCAAGTGAATGGATCAGTTTCCTAGCTTATAGAGGCAAGTTGTTTGGCTGCCTAGATTTTAGCTCTTTGTTTAGAATTGGTTCAAAATGATCCTATAAGCATTAGATCAACCCCTAGAGGCATGGGAAGGGGTTATACTTGTCTATTTATTGTATTTTCTGAGACACTTTCAGGGTTGGACTCTTGGGAAAAGTTTGGCACACTATTGTACATATTTTCTGCATTTTGGCTAAGGAAAGATCAGAGGTTTTGCAGCACATGTTGGGATTCTTGTGGCTTTCAGTTTTGATGGTGTGTTATCTCAGTTATTTGTAAGTTCTTTAATGTTTAATGTATGCCATTCCCTTCTTTTGCTTCTGAAACTGAATGAATGAGTAAATGAGGTAGAATCCATTGATTCCAGTGCTCTGCCTTTAAATTTGTTTAGTTTTATATGTTTTCGCCAGTTTGGAGAGGATCCTTGTTCTCTCTTGCCCTCTTCAACTCCTTTTAATTTTGATCCATCCATACACATAATCAAAAAGCATCAAGACTACTGCCTACCTTGCCCCAACTCGAATTCTGCAAAAATCTGGCCTCATCCCCGAGCCCAAAATTGTTTTTCCCATTTTTCTAACGAAAACCCAAAAATTTAAATCAAACCTTCCTATCTATTTACTAGCCTAAAATCAAAATCCATTATAAGTCATATAAGCCCCTTTGAAGACCTTTTTCTGATATAGACCCGGAGAGAGCCCTCTGCTGTCCTCGTAGGGCTAGCTACGAGGCTGAGCGTGGTTTGATGTTGCCTTGAGTTTTACCTTATTTCAGCCTAAGGTAGATTAGAGCGCTAACATAGGGGTGACCATACTGGGGAAAAATCTCAATGGTTTGCTCGTTGGTGTGTCAATTTCATGAGTTATAGATGGAGTCTGAAGTCACGCTAGGTAGCTTTCGAAACGCTTTTGCTATGCTTAAGCGGAAGTAGATAAACACTGCTTCAGTCGATCTCTGGTTTAGCTTGTGAACACAACACTTGATTTGAAAATTACCCCAGTACACTTGTTCATTCTAGACTTTTGGATGATTGAGTCTAGAAGTCGATAGGCTGAAAATAATCAGTTGTCTCCTTTGGTTTTTTTTTAATAGATCAATACACTGGCTTCAAAAAGGCATACTAGATCAAATCCTGATCCAAATCCACCTCCAGTATATGAAAACCCCAACCTAATCACAAGAATTTTCCGTCGAGAAGCTCCCATCATTCCTTTGGTCAAATCTCACTCATACCCCACTGTTTTTGAATACATTGAAGATATCGAGTTTGACGATCAGTTCGAGTTATCATTGTTTCAAACCAAGTCCGAAAGTGCTACTGGTTCCACCGTCATCAATCCTAAGTTCATCAAGTATCTAGAAGTTGAACAAGCAAATAGATCTATTGATAATTATATTCTGAATCTTCAAAACTCCATTGTGGCAACCAACATCCCTAAATTCATTGAATCTGCATCCGAAACTCTTGGGCCATCTGAAATTTCATCCAGTTCACAGATTCCCACTGAACCTCCCTATATCTCTACCATTCTTGTACAGCCTGAGATCTTTGATCAGCAATCAGCAGTAGTTCCTCCTCCATCTCCACCGCATACACCTCGTTCATCTACTGCTCCCATTCCACCTGTTTCTCCAAGACATATTATAAATCTGTTGGGTGTGGAGCTTGATTATCTTGTTTACTTTGCATTGGACCCCTGTACCTTAAAATGGGTGGCAACGCCGCCCGAAATTTAATCGCTGCCGTGGGGGGTCCGGGGGGGGGGGGGGGCGGCAGAGCTTTTCAGAGCCCCCCCTTGGCGGGGGTTCAGGGGCAACGCCCCCGAAGCTAAAAACAAATGTAAAATTGCCTTGTAAAAGTATAGTAATTTCTAGTCAATCTGGGCCGTTCATTAGGAAAATGATCTGACAGTAGAAGTTATGTTTAGATTAGGGTTTTCTGCCCTAGAAGGAAACCCCCTTGTATATATGAGGGCATTTTATTGCGGCTGTGTGTTATGAGTGTATTCTCGGAGTGAGAAACAGAGAGGGATACTGTGAGAAAGAACAGAGGATATTACAGCGGATCTGCTGTAGGTTTTGTCTCTTCATTTTTGTTGGATAATATAAAGGAAGGAATAGCTCTTCGGGGTGGACATAGCCCAAACTAGGTGAACCATGTATATCTGTGTCTCTCTGGTTTTATGTGTTTTGTGTGCTTGTATTTTCCGCATATTTTATGTGTTTCATTGCTCTGTAATATTTAATTTTCTAACAACTGGTATCAGAGCCGAAGGTCTATTTGGCTGATAAACTCACAGGAAAGAAGGGTTCCTGGTTCGAGTGGGAGCAATGGCGGATGATGGTAAGTTTAGGGTCGAGAAATTTAACGGCCAAAACTTTGCGCTGTGGAAGATGCAGATGGAAGATTATCTGTATCAGAAAGATCTGTACCTACCATTGAGCGGAAAAACAAAGAAGCCGGTGACCATGACAGACGCGGAATGGAACATTATCGATAGAAAGGCACTCGGAACAGTACGGTTGTGTCTTGCGGCATCAGTCGCCTTCAATATTTCGAAGGAAACAACAACAGAGGGTTTGATGCAGACGTTGGCGAAACTGTATGAAAATCCCTCGGCCTCAAACAAGGTATTTCTTATGAAACGCCTATTTAATATGAAGATGTCGAAAGGTCGATCTGTTGCAGACCATTTAAATGAATTTAATACAGTTACAGGTCAGTTAAGTTCTGTAGGGGTAAACTTTGATGATGAAGTTAGATCTCTTTTCTTCTTGTGCTCATTGCCAGAGAGTTGGAATGGTTTAGTAATGGCCATTAGTAACTCTGTCTCTGGATCTAGTACTTTAAAGTTTGATGATGTTGTTGGTGCTATCCTTAGCGAGGAAATGCGACGGAAAGCTCCGGTGAGACATCAGGTAATGCTTTGAGTGCAGAGTCTAGGGGAAGAAGAATGGAAAGAGGAAAGAGCTCGGGATATCGCAGTAAATCAAGGAAAGGCAGATCCAAGTCCAGATCGGGGATAGTGTGCTGGAATTGCGGAAAGAAAGGACACCTAAAGAAAGACTGTAGATCTCGGAAGGGAAAAGAAGGAGACACAGCAAGAAAACAATCATGAAGCAAATGTGACAGGTGATGTGTTACAAGATGCTTTGATTCTTTCTTTCGAAAATGTTACTGATTCTTGGGTTGTAGATTCGGGGGCTTCATTCCATGCCACACCTGATAAGAAATATTTTCATGACTATGTTCAAGGAGATTTTGGACAAGTTCGTTTGGGTGATGATAAACCTTGTAAAATTGTTGGAATGGGTAAAGTTCTTGTAAAACAACAGAATGGAAAGCAATGGCTACTAAAGGAGCTAAGGCATGTTCCAGATCTGAAGAAAAATCTGATTTCAATAGGGCAGTTAGGCGGTGAAGGTTGTGTGACAACTTTCACAGATAAAACTTGGAAGGTGACCAAAGGAGCCCTGGTAATAGCAAAAGGTGAAAAGGTTGGTACATTGTATTTATGCAATGGTATTTCTAACTCTGTTAATGCTTTAACTTCTAAAGGAGCAGATGCAGCATTATGGCATCATAGGCTCGGACACATGAGTGAGAAGGGAATGAAGATTCTCCACTCAAGAAATTTGTTGCCAAGTTTGAAGAATGTTGATTTGGATTTCTGTGAGAATTGCATTTATGGAAAACAGAAGAGAGTCAGATTTCTCAGAGTTGGGAAAGAAAAGAAGAGAAAAAAATTGGAGCTTGTGCATACAGATGTATGGGGACCTGCTCAGGTATCATCTCTCGGTGGCTCTCGTTATTATGTTATTTTTATTGATGATGCAACTAGAAAAACATGGATTTATTGTACTCAGAATAAATCTGATGTATTTGATACTTTCAAGAAATGGAAAGCTTTGGTTGAGATTGAGACAGGAAAGAAGTTGAAGTGTCTCAAATCAGATAATAGAGGTGAATATTGCAGCAAAGAGTTTGATAGGTATTGTTCAGAGCATGGAATTTGCAGAGAGAAGACAGTTCCAAGAGCACCACAAGAAAATGGTGTGTCAGAAAGGATGAACAGAACAGTCATGGAGCGTGCAAGGTGCATGAGATTGCATGCAAGATTGCCTTTACAATTTTGGGCAGATGCTGTAGATACTGTTGTTTATCTAATAAACAGAGGGCCTTCAAGTTCCTTGGATGGTGGTATTCCAGAGGAAGCATGGACAGGTAAAAAGGTAAACTACTCTTTTTTAAAGCCTTATGGTTGTGAGGCCTTTGTCCATATTAATAAAGAAAACAGAACAAAGCTTGAGGCAAAATCAAAGAAATGTACCTTTATTGGATATGGTGCTAATGATTTTGGTTATCGCTTATATGATTATGAAAATCAAAAAATCATTAGGAGCAGAGATGTAATATTCAATGAAAAGGTCTTGTATAAGAATCAGTTGCAGGAAAAGAAACAGGAAAAAGAAAGCAAGGAATACACGGTTCTTGATGAGATAACTGGAAAAGTAAAGGTGCCTGAAAATAATAATAATCAACAACCACAGCAGCAACAACCACCACAACAGCAGCAGGCACCTCAAACACCTGAAAGTGGTGTTAGAAGATCTACGAGGATAAGTAGACCCCCTGAATGATACTCTCCTTCATTATATTATTTATTGTTGACTGATTCTGGTGAACCTGAATGTTATGAAGAAGCAATGTAGGTTGAAAGCAGGAAGAAGTGGGAGCTAGCCATTGAAGAAGAGATGGACTCCTTAATGCATAACCAGACTTGGGACTTAGTCAGGTTGCCTGCAGGTAAAACTGCATTGCAGAATAAATGGGTTTATAGGCTGAAGGAAGAAGATGGGAGGAAAACAGAGGTACAAAGCTAGACTTGTGGTGAAGGGTTTTGCACAGAAGAAAGGTATTGATTTTGATGAAATATTTTCTCCAGTTGTTAAAATGAATTCAATTAGAACTATTTTAATCCTTGTAGCAGTGGAAGATTTACATCTTGAACAATTAGATGTAAAGACAACATTTCTCCATGGAGATTTGGAGGAAGAGATATACATGCAGCAACCAGAAGGATATGAGGTAAAAGGAAAAGAAAAATTGGTGTGCAGGTTAAAGAAGAGCTTGTATGGCTTAAAACAGGCTCCAAGGCAGTGGTATCTAAAATTTGACAAGTTTATGTCTGAACAAGGTTATACTAGATGTCACTCTGATCATTGTGTTTATCTGAAAAGGCAAAATGATGGTAGCTATATTATGTTGTTATTGTATGTAGATGACATGCTTGTTGCAGGGTCTAACATGCAGGAAATAAATGTGCTCAAAAGAAAATTGGCAAATTCATTTGCAATGAAGGATTTGGGAGCTGCAAAACAAATCCTTGGTATGAGGATAACTAGAGACAGGAAAAATCGCAAATTAACACTGTCTCGGAATGAGTACATAGAAAAGGTGTTGAAAAGATTTAATATGCAGAATGCAAAACCAGTTAGTACACCTTTTGCTAGCCATTGCAAACTTAGTAAGGAGACGTGCCCAAAGACCCAAGAAGACATGGATTATATGTCTAAAGTTCCATATGCATCAGCAGTTGGGAGTTTAATGTATGTAATGGTCTGCACAAGGCCTGATATTGCACATGCAGTGGGAGTTGTAAGCAGGTATATGAACAATCCAGGAAAAGAACATTGGATGGCAGTAAAATGGATTCTGAGATATTTGAGAGGTACCACAAATCAAGCATTATGCTTTGGTGGTTCAAACATTGCTCTACAGGGATATGTTGATGCAGATATGGCAGGTGACAGAGATAATAGGAGGAGCACTACGGGATATGTATTTACTGTAGGTGGAACAGCTGTCAGTTGGGTTTCAAAAATCCAAAGTGTTGTTGCACTTTCAACAACAGAAGCAGAGTATGTTGTTGCTACAGAGGCTAGTAAAGAAATGATTTGGTTACAAAGGTTTATGGATGAATTGGGTAAGAAGCATGATATGGGCACACTATACAGTGATAGCCAAAGTGCTATTCATCTTGCAAAGAACTCAGCATTTCATTCTAGGACTAAACACATACATCTCAAGTACCATTTCATACGGTCGGTATTGGAAGATGGAGAGTTGAAGCTGGAAAAGATACACACTAGCCAGAATCCTGCAGATATGCTAACAAAAGTTGTAACCAGGGAGAAACTGAGAACATGCTCAGTTTCAATTGGTCTTCAAGGATAACGATGAAGATGAGAAACAACCAGGTCCAAAGAGGAGTCATTGTCCAGCAAATGAAGCAGCGATGGAGTTGCTACAATCAGTCTCCAAGTGGGAGATTTTTGGGTGTGGAGCCTAATTATCTGTTTACTTTGCATTGGACCCCTGTACCTTAAAAGGGGCAGCAACGCCACCCAAAATTTAATCGCTGCCATGGGGGGTCCGGGGGGGGCGGCAGCGCTTTTCGGAGCCCCCCCTAGCGGGGGTTCGGGGGTAGCGCCCCCGAAGCTAAAAACAGATGTAAAATTGCCTTGTAAAAGTATAGTAATTTCTAGTCAATCTGGGCCGTTCATTAGGCAAATGATCTGACAGTAGAAGTTATGTTTAGATTAGGGTTTTCTGCTCTAGAAGGCAACCCCCTTGTATATATGAGGGCATTGTATTGCGGCTGTGTGTTATGAGTGTATTCTCGGAGCGAGAAATAGAGAGGGAGATTGTGAGAGAGAACAGAGGATATTACAGTCAGTCCCTAAAGGAAGGACTGACTGTTCGGGGTGGACGTAGCCCAAACTGGGTGAACCACGTATATCTATGTCTCTCTAGTTTTATGTGTTTTGTGTGCTTGTATTTTCCGCATATTTTATGTGTTTCATTGCTCTGTAATATTTAATTTTCTAACAAAATCCGCCAAGAGCCATGGTTGCTAGATTCGCACCTCTTGTTTTACCTAAAAATTTGGATCCTATGCCCGTTGATTATCAGAGTAAGATTCCAGTATTTGATGGCACTCCACAAAGTGTGTCTGCCCAGCAGCATATTGTTAGAATGATAGATTTCTTGGACCTGCATGAAATAGATGAATAAAATGTGTTCATGAGATTGTTCACCCAGACTTTTGGAGGTGAGGTTCGTAAATGGTTCAGAGCTTTACAGCCCGGAAGTATCAATACATTACAAGAGCTTTAGACACAATTCCTAGATCAGTGGGAGATGAAGAAAGATCCGCTGCAAATTACCTATGAGTATACTAGCATCAAGCGTAATCCTGGTGAGTCCATCCAAGATTATATTATCAGATTCAATACAGTGTATAATGCAATTCCAGATGACTTAAGACCGTCTAGAAAGTCAGCTCTCCTTAAATTACCGGATGGTTTCGATCCAGAGATGGCTTATTCTTTACGAGATAGAGATCTGCCTACCTTGGAAGATATGCAGAAGATTGCTGTTAGTGTTGAGGCGAATCTGAATGATAAGAGAGCCCGATTGAAAGCAGAAAAGAGAGTGACCATAAAGGAAGAAGCTTCCACATCTACATCAGAACAACACTTGCTTCGCGAAACGGAAAAAATGTTCAAAAGAGTGACGATTGATAAGCTAGAACCGCAGATTCGAAATCCAAACTACTGTGGCCAGCAGCAGCCACAATTCAGAATTAAGCAGCGTGAACAGAGAGCACAAGAGCCGGCAGCCCAGCAGCAAGTTAAAACACCTCTTCTGCAGAATTTTGTGAGTCAAGATTCAGACGATGACGATGATGTAGTAGGGGAGAAAAACCACTTCTTTACTCCCCATGATCTGCCCATTTACATCACTGAAGATGAAGAGTATGCAGAAATTTCAGCTGCACAGAAAGATGAGGATCTTATTTTAGAAAATGATGTAGCTCTGGAGGAAGAATCAGATGAATACCAAAGAGGGTATATGAATTCTTTGTCCACTCAGCAGAAGCAATACTCATTGAGAAACAGAGATGTGCCCATAAACCCAATTCAGAAGAGAAAAGAGGCTTCAGAACCGAAGATGGATTCACCTATACCACAGAAGAAAGGAAAAGAGGCGATTGATCCCGCAGCTAACAAATCATCATCAGCAGAAAAGTCAAATCAGCCAAGCATAATGAAGGATAAGGCTGAAAGGAAAGAAGTTCCAGTCAAAGATGTTGAAAGGGTTTCAGCTTTTAGTTTGGAGAATGAAATTTCTAAATTGAAGGTATCTATTCCTTTGACAAAAATTATGAAGAACAACAGTTATAGAGGTCAAGTCTCTAAAATTCTGAATTTTGATCCAATGTTTGACACGGTCAATATTGAAGATGATCAGCCTGAATTGATATTTGGGCCTGCTTTAGATGGTGAGTCCCCTGACAGTGATGTTCCTCCCTTTTATATCAGTTTGAGGTTGCATGAATATGTATTGCATAATGGCATGTTTGATTCCGGTGCTTCGCACAATGTTATGCCAAAAGCGATCATGGAAAAGTTAGGTTTAGACATTACAAGGAAGTACCATGATTTGTACTCATTTGATTCCAGCCGAGTGAGATGTATCGGACTTATCAAAGATTTGGTTTTAAGTTTAGATCAGATTCCTGCGAAGAATGTCTTGATGGACGTGGTTGTGGCAGACATTCCTCCTCGATTTGGGATGCTCCTTTCTAGATCTTGGGGAGAAAATTTGAAAGGTACACTACAGTTAGATTTCTCCTATGCAAAAATTCCTGTCTTTGGCCAAATGAGAAAGTTATATCGAGAGCAGAAGATGAAATACATGATAACAAGCAAGGAGAAACCAATCAATCATCCTGTAAATTATGTACATACCGACTTAGAGTCTTTTTTTTTGTTTTCTGATAGTTTTAATGATATAGATAGTCAGTTAGTTCAAGCAGAATATATACCAGAGATTACCGAGAATTTCAGAGAAGTTTTTCAGAAAGAAAGACGAGAAAAGAAAGCTACTGTTGAGCAATCAACTAAAGACGATGGGTAGCAAACAGAAAAAACAGAGCTGGCGCAATTTCAGCACTTAGAGGATGATGAAGATGGTCTTTGGACCATGGATTTTGATGGCGCAGTGGGTAGTGATGGTGCTGGAATTGGTGTCTGGATACGTAGTCCATTTTCCGCTCTGAATAAGGTCCCGAGCAATGTGCAAGTATGTTCCTACAAACTAGCATTTGATTGTTCTAACAATGAGGCTTAGTATGAGGCTCTGATTTCTGGCCTAAATATTCTAAGAAATCTGAAAGTGAAAATAATTGTAGTCTATGGTGATTCCGAGTTGATGATAAAACAGGTAAAGGGTGAGTTTCAAGCCAAGCATCCTCACATGAGGGCTTACCGTAATGCAGTTTTAGACATTTTGAAGTTATTTTCAGATTATACCTTGGCGTGTGTGCCTCGCATCCAAAATGGTGTTGCTGATGGACTTGCTAAAGCAGCGAGCAATTTAAAAATCCCAATGAATTCCAGCAATAAGTTCGAGATCCTTGTGAAGCACCGCCCTACCGTTCCAGACAATCAGAGATGTTGGCAAGTTTTTCAGGATGATGAGGAGATTGGCGATTTTCTGCAAAACAAGGGTAAGTTTAAAGATACCTCCATAGATACAGAACATGATGATGGTAATGATGATATGAAGATAAATCAAATGGAAGTGCTGCAGCTTAAAGATAACATCATTCCTAAAGGATTGATTCCTTTAGAGGAACTCTTTGATCATGATGATGTAGCCCGCAAACCGACATTGAGGCCGACTGAAAAAGGTGTTGAAGAAGTAAATATTGGGACAACTGAAAACCCCAAGATGGTAAAGTTATCCAAGTCATTGTCACCGGAGGTAAGAGCTGAATATGTGAGATTCTTGTCTTCATTTGCTGATGCTTTCGTGTGGGATTACTTAGATTTAAAAACGTATGACACTAATATCATTCAGCATACTATCCCTATTAAACCAAATCAGAGGCCTTTCCGTTAGAAGTTGAGGAGAATCAATTCAAAGCTACTACCCTCGATTGAGAAGGAGGTAAACAGGTTGTATAAGTCAGGAATCATTGTACCTATCAGATTTTCTGATTGGATATCCAATTTGGTGCCCGTGAGGAAAAAGACAGGTGAGATCCGTTTGTGTATTGATTTCAGAAATTTGAATAAGGTGTCATTGAAGGACAATTATCCGCTGCCAAAAATGGACCATATACTGCAGCGAGTAGTTGGAGCATCAAGGATGTCACTACTTGACGGCTATTCAGGATATAATCAAATTTTAGTGCATGAGGACGATCGTGACAAAACCGTGTTCACCACTCCATGGGGAACGTTTCATTATGCCAAGATGCCATTTGGTTTGAAAAATGCAGGTGCCACTTTTCAGTGTGCAATGGACATGGCTTTTGCCAATGAGGAAGATGTATTTTTGGTTTTTTACCTTGATGATTTGACGGTGTTTTAAAATTCTGATGAAGAACATTTGTATCACTTGAAAGTTGTTTTTCAAAAGTGCAGAAAATATGGCATTTCGCTGGATCCGAAAAAGAGCTTGTTTTCCATGGATGAAGGCAAACTTCTTGGCCACATCATATCAAAAGACTGCATTCGTGTTGACCCTGCACATGTTGAAGCAATCCAGCAAATTGAACAGCCCCGGAACAAGAAAGAAATACAACCATTTAATGGTAAAATGAATTTTCTGCGTCGTTTCATTCCAAATCTTGCTAAGCATCTTAGATAAATCACAAACATGCTGAAAAAGGACAGTCAAGTGAACTGGATAGAAGAGGCGGTGAAATCATTCAATTTGGTAAAGTTAGCTCTTTCTTCAGCTCCCATTTTAATCAACCCGAATTACACACAGGACTTCATTTTGTTTTCGTTTGCTTCTGAGCACACTTTGGCAGCCATTTTAATGCAGAAAAGAGATGGAGTTGAGAAGCCCATTTCTTTTTTCAATCGAATTATAAGGGATGGAGCTTTGAAATACAACATTATTGAGAAACAAGCACTTGCTCTTGTGAAGGCCTTGAAAGATTTTCGTGTGTATATACTACATTCCCACATTATAGCTTACATTCCTAACGCAGCTGTCAAAGATGTTTTGGTACAAGCAGATCCAGAAGGAAGACGGGGTAAGTGGATCGCTGCGTTGTTAGAATATGATGTGGAGATTAAACGGACCAAGCTTATCAAAGGACAGGGATTAGCCAAGCTCATGGCCGAAACAAATCTACATGCTTTAGACATAAATTTGATCGCTGCTATGTCTGATGAGGATGAGGAAAGTGCATCATTTCAGGTATCTGATATTTTCATTTCTTCCCCTTGGTATGCTGACATTTTATATGTACTTCAGAATTTGTCTCCACCACCCAGGATGCCTAGAAATAAGAGTATAACCTTGAAGTTGAGGGCTGCAAAGTTTTGTATATTGAATTCTGCATTGTATTGGAAAGACCCTGGTGGAATGTTATTGAATTGTTTGGTAGAGGAAGAAGCCAAAAGAGTTTTGGAAGACTTTCATAGAGGAGACTGCGAGGGCCATCTATTTTGGAAAACCACAGCGAATAATATTCTGAGAGCGGGATACTATTGGCCTACTTTATTTTCTGATGTATATAAGGCTGTTAAGAGTTGTCACGAATGTCAAATTTTCGAAGGGAAGCAAAATTACAGCCTTTTCCTCTTAAACCAATTGAAATCAATGCACCATTTCAGCAGTGGGGGTTGGATTTCATTGGGGAAATCCATCCGGCATCTTCAGGACAGCATAGATGGATATTGACAGCAACGGATTACTTCACGAAGTGGATCAAGGCAATTCCCACCCGACAGGCTACGGATGTGGTAATTATTTCTTTTCTTGAAAATAACATTCTGTCATGTTTTGGTTGTCCTAGTAAGATAATCACAGATAATGCAGCGACCTTCAAGTCAAAAAGGATGGTTGAATTTTGCAATAAGTATAACATCATCTTGGGACATTCGACTGCCTACCATCCGCAAGGAAATGGCTTGGCAGAATCTTCAAATAAGTCTTTGGTAAATATCATTAAGAAATTGCTAGAAATCAATAAGAAAGGCTGGCACAAGAAATTAGTGAATGCACTTTGGACTGATAGGGTAAGTCAGAAAAAATCCATCGATATGCCTCCCTTTGAGTTGGTGTATGGAGTAGACATAGTGTTTCCCACTTCTCTTGCTGTCCCGGTAGTCAAATTGCTTCAGGAAGCTAGTAGTGAAGAAGATCCCATGCAGCGAAGGATAAATCAGATGATTCATTTACAACAGACACGGGAGGAGGTCTTTCAAAATACATTCAATTTGCAGGAGTGCATTAAGAATATTTATGACAGGAAGGCGAAAGCAGATACGTTTCAGTTGGATGAGGTGGTCCTGAAGTGGGATGCTCAGAATGAGGAAAAAGGCAAGCACGGCAAATTTGAAAACCTTTGGAAGGGTCCTTTTAAGATTGCAGCGTATCGTGGTCAGAACGCCTTTCTTCTTAAGGAAATGAATGGGGATGATTGTCCTGGAGGGCCGATCAATGGTCGGCGGCTCAAGCGATACCATTTCTAAGTATTTTCTGCTGATTTCATTGTCAATGTATATATCATTCTATTTTTGTTTCGTCGCAAGTGTGTACTAATATCTTTTCTTCGGTCTGGGGTCCGAAGCGAAGGCTATAATTCTGAAGAAGGAGCTTAGTTGGTTTGAAGTTTGTCAAGTTAGTTTTATTAGTCATTTCAGTTTTAAATTTGAGTAGGTTTCAGTCAAGTTTTCAGTCAATAAATGTGTCAAAGATGTTATGTTATCTATTGAAATAATGACTCCATCGCCCAATGGATGAAGGCACTGTCTAACTCTTCCAGAGATCTGTCGTTCTTGGCATCTCCTTGGAGCCACCATCCCCATTGGAGCCAACGTTAGAGTCGGTCCTTACAGCCCTTCGTCAGAGATCATTTTGCTTTTGCATATCATTTTTAGGTGTCTCGCTCACTTCACTTCGTTGCATTTCACTAGGGGCATGCCATTGACTGACGAGAGGGTTTGGTCGTCTTGTATTCCCTTATGCTTGTACCTGCTGGGCTAATTAAAACTCCTTAAAAATCATCGAAGTTCAGGTCACGTCATTCATGGTCATAAATGATTATTTTCGTCAACAAGAGTCTTTTAGTTTTAGAGTCTAGGGTTCAGTATTTTGATGTATTTAATAAATGCCCGCAGGCCATGAGGATGGTTTCGAAAAGGTTCTTAATTCAAATTTTCATCATCAAACACATTTGAGGACATTTCTAGTTCAAAACTCTGTTTTGAACAAGAAACTGTCAAATTTATTTTTTGTAGCAATCATGTATTTTTTCTACCATAAAAAAAATTCAATGCAGCTTCTGGTCTTTGCCGAAGTCCAAACACCAAAATCCCTGCAAAAATCAAATCATTTCATCAGTCCAAAACACAGAAAATCAGTGCAAAAATCCAAAAGACAGAAGTTCAGTGAAATAACGAAGTGCCAAATGAGAAACATTACAAAGTGGGTTGTGGAGGAAGAAAAAATTAAATCCAACTCTTGCAAGACATTTCTCCAAGTTATATAAACCATTTGAGTTAAGTAACATTTTCAAATTCTCACAGCAAAGTCGAAGTTGGAGGTTGTAGACAAATTTCATTATTGAAGGGCCGGAATTGTGCCGACAGTCAGCGCGTGGCGCATACAAAGGAGCGTGTGGTGCACTGGGCAACTTTGTGCAGTGCATTTTTACACATGCGCGGCGCACCCAAGGCAGGCGGCACATTGGGCATGCGCGCGGCGCATAGAGCCCTAAGGCTGGAAAACTACCCTCCTTCACCCAAACTCGTATCAAATCGCCTCATTCACCTTCAAGTAAGTTATCCACGCCTTCTCAATGATTTTTGGATCTGATGTGGTGGTTTAAAGGCAGAGAAAACTAATGTTTGAATGGTGCAAAATGTAACCCTATGTCCACTTTGAAATCTGCTCCATAGGGTTTGAGGAGTGATGATTTTCATTTGAAATTGGTGTCAAAACTTGCGTTTGCCAAAACACTCTTATGCCATTGTTATGTATGCTTATATCACTGCTATCATTATATCATTTTCCTCACTGCTGTGATCACTGATATTATACCACAGTCCCATTGTTATACCATTGTTTCACATCCTACATTCCCTTTTGTTCCCATGTGGTAAAACTCTAAATTTATCACTTGTTATCCTTTCCCTCCATTGACAAATTTTTAATTGCCACAACATTCAAGGATTATGCCTTAGATTTCACTTACATTTTGTCATTTCACCTATTCCTATTCCCAAAAATACCTCCCTCACTATCATTGTTTTCCTATATCACTTGTAAATTCTCCATATTCCTAAATCCCTCAAACAGTGGCAGTCCTCACACTTGAGAGTACTTTCCTCATTTTGGTTTTCCTATAGCACCTTGATACATATGTGACACATTGGGAATTAGAGCATACATTGAACTCTTTTTTTCACCATACCTATATCAACATATACTTGTCAAACATCTTGATTTCAGCATCATGTCAGAGACGGATTCAGTTTATGAGCAGGGGTATGACAGTGATTCATCTACAGAGGTTAATGTGCCAAGGAGGTCTCACAAAAGTGGCAAAAGTGGCAGGCATGTCAGGGAGGAACCCAATTCTTTGACCCAACTGCAGGCTTGCCCACTTGCAATGGATTGTTTTCAGCGTCAGTCATGTTTCCATTATTGTGAGATGATTTCCCAAACTCAACATCATAATGAGTTAGCTCGCCTATTTGTTCTACATTTGCATGATGGTCATGTGAACCTTGCTGGAGTAAACTTCATTTTGTCACCAGAGACCATTGCTCAGGCCACCGGGATACCAAACGTAGGAGAGGAATGGAACAAACGACAGCAGCTAGATAAATCCTATTATGAGCCATATATCAGACCTGGATATATGAGGTAGTTGAGCAGGGTATTTCCATTCTGATTTCTGAAGGATGAGTATGCACCGTTGATGAGACTGATCATTCGATATTTCAGTTGTGAGGGAAGATTCTCGCACCTCTATGCGTACCATATCCATTTGTTGATGCATTTCACGAGGGTACGTATGATGAGCATTCCATACTTCATGTACCGTAACATAGAGCAGATGACATTTCTTGTACAGAAGAAGACCCCAGCACATCAGCATAACAGTATATATCATTACACGCTGATCAAAATCATGGTGGTACATCAGCTTGCACAACAGGGCATCACATTGGATGAGTTCATCTCCCGTGACTTCTTTGCAGTGCCACAGCCACCTCCCGAGGTAGTTCATGATGAGGGAAAGCCTTCACACCAGTTTGATATTCCTGATACTGAGCATATCAGCGCTCCAGTGTATGTGACATATTAGCGGGGCCACAGAGCCTTATTTGCAGCTACACGACGAGTACTATCTCCACCCGGGGTGGAAGGGGTCTCGCCTTGGGCATCAACACAGGTACATGTTCAGGACAGAGGAAAGAGGCCTATGCACGATGAGGGCCCTTGAGGAGGCCGAGACACTGATTTTATACTCATCGATGTTGATGCGAGCTCTCCTAGCTCGAAACTGAGGGAGGTCATCCAGGAGCAGAAAGCTGAGATTGGTACTTTGACAGAGAATTTGCAGAGAGCACAGTGGGTGATAAAGTACCTGGAGCAGCAGAACAAACAGCTGGAGGATCAACACACACTTGTAGAGCTGCGGCGAATCCATGAAGATCGATAATTGGCTAGGAAGAGACCTGGTGACATGACACCAATTGAGCGAGAGACCGAACTCATGCATGCTAAAATTCATCTGGAGAGGTTGTTGGCAAAGGAAAATAGAGACAAAGATATGCTCCATCATATGAAATGTCATTATTGGGCCCGCATGCACGTTTGCAAAGCAAAAATGAAGATCTTGAAGAGAAGGTTGAGCAGAGCACTGAAACGGCGAAAGAGGCCTGATCCACTCTAGATCTTGGCCGAGGCTTCATTGGAAGAGAATGAGGCATGATAGTGGATCTTCGCTCCGAATTTCAGCAAATTTGGAGAAGTTTTTGTCATTTTTGAAAATTTTGGTCACAAAACAGGTTTTTCCGCCCAACGCGTAGCGCGTCCCGATGCGCGCTTATGATTGGGACACCTTCTGGAGGAAAACTTTGTAATTTTGGATTTTTCATGGTAATTTATGCATGCTCAGAAATTTCCGAAGAATTTCATCAAGTTCTAGATGATCAAAAGGGCCAAAAATACCATGAAAACCACCTTTCTGCCACCTTTTGCACTAGCAGGAAGTACTTCTGGGAGAATGAAGTTTTGGAGGGGAAAATGAGATCCAAATTGAAAAATTCCACTTGGGTTGGATATCCAATATCTAGGGCTTTCCAAAGAGCTATCATGAGCTAAATTTTGACTCCAGGAAGTACCCCAAAAGTAGGTTGAAAGTAACGCGATGCATAGAGCTTTGGCGCGCGGTGCATAGAGATTTTGGGCATGTTTTTCACCTTCCAGCTCAGAAATTCGGCCAGTTTGGACTAGTTTCACCGCTTGATGTAATTTTTCATTTTTATTGATGTAATTTGATGTACATAATGTAACTTTGGAACTTATTTACTTGTTCTAGATGATTCATTCACAAAAAAGTGAAAATCAAGTGAATGGATCAGTTTCCTAGCTTATAGAGGCAAGTTGTCTGGCTGCCTAGATTTTAGCTCTTTGTTTAGAATTGGTTCAAACTGCTCCTAGAAGCATGAGCTAGACCCCTAGAGGGATGGGAAGGGGTTAGACTTGTCTATTTATTGTATTTTCTGAGACACTTTCAGGGTTGGACTCTTGGGAAAAGTTTGGCACACTATTGTACATATTTTCTGCATTTTGGCTAAGGAAAGATCTGAGGTTTTGCAGCACATGTTGGGATTCTTGTGGCTTTCAGTTTTGATGGTGTGTTCTCTCAGTTATTTGTAAGTTCTTTAATTTTTAATGTATGCCATTCCCTTCTTTTGCTTCTGAAACTGAATGAATTAGTAAATGAGGTAGAATCCATTGATTCCAGTGCTCTGCCTTTAAATTTGTTTAGTTTTATATGTTTTCTCCAGTTTGGAGAGGATCCTTGTTCTCTCTTGCCCTCTTCAGCTCCTTGTCATTCTGATCCATCCATACACATAATAAAAAAGCATCAAGACTACTGCCTACCTTGCCCCAACTCGAATTCTGCAAAAATCTGGCCTCATCCCCGAGCCCAAAATTGTTTTCCCCATTTTTCCAACGAAAACCCAAAAATTTAAATCAAACCTTCCTATCTATTTACTAGCCTAAAATCAAATTTATTATAAGTCATCTCAGCCCCTTTGAAGACCTTTTGGCGAGATAGACCCGGAGAGAGCCCTCTCCTGTCCTCGTAGGGCTAGCTATGAGGCTGAGCGTGGTTTGATGTTGCCTTGAGTTTTACCTTATTTCAGCCTAAGGTAGAGTCGAGCACTAACAGCTCCAACAAAATGGCAATTTTGGGATATTACACTCTTCCAACTTCTTGGAGCACTAAGACTCTTCTGCATCCATGTATTCAATGTGAAGTTTTAGTGACAAAATCATCCCTATATATATTCAACATGCTTCCATTCACTCATCCAGAAAACAACTCACCATTAAGCTTCGTGAGCTTAATTGCACCACCATCCGATATATTCTTGACAATGTATGGCCCCGACCAATGTCTATTGAAATTTTTGGGGAGCTTCGTGAACTTGCTATAATACATCAGTACCAAGTCTCCTTCCTTGAATATTTTCTTCTTGATATGCCTGTCAGGCTCAGATATTCTCTTAATTTTTGTACTTGCTGACGATATCCTACAATAAATCTATCTTCCTCAAGAGAAAGAAACTGTGCCAAAATTTATTCCACGATATCACTATCTTCCATGTTTGTTACTACTCCAATTCTTAAACTAGGTACAATATACTCCATATGCATAATTTCTTCCTTTCCATAAACCAGCCTAAAAGATTTTTTTCCTATAAACTTCCTGCAGGTTTTTTTATATGCATATACTACTGCTGGAATTCTTAAATCACAATCATTCATGTTGAAATTTCATATCTTGGTTAGACACTTCTTCAAAATATTGTTAAAATATTCAATTGTTCCATTTTCCTATTAGTGATAAGATGTGCTCTTGTGATGATGCATTTGAAATTCCTCAATCAATGACTCAATGGTATGATCCAATAAATGTGACCCTCTGTCACTCATCAAAATCTTCAGGCACCCAAACCTAGACAAATTATACTCAAAGATGAACTTTGCAGCAATATATATGGAGCAATCCTTTACGGGCTTAGCTTTATCCCATTTGGTCAGGTAATTTATGGCAATGATAATGTACCTCACACCAGTATTCTTCCCTAGTGGATTGATTGGTCTAACAAATTATATTACCCACTTACCAAATTCATGAAATTTCACTTGTGGACTCAAAGGAATTTCAACTCTCCAAGATGATCTTCCTGTTCTTTGACCGGCATTGCAGGATCTACAATATTTGTTTGCATCCTTGTGTAACCTAGGAAACCATAATCCAACTGCCAAACTATTCTATGCAATGGATTTTCCTTCATAATTTCCTCTGGTAACTCCGCCATGATCTTCTTCTATAATTCTTTTTCTTTCATGCTCAGAGACATATTTTTGTAGTATTTCATCTGGCCATATTTTATATAGATGTCCTACAGTCAAAGAAAAATCAGTTTCCTTAACTAGCAGCTCCGTTTTACATTGCCTATTATATTCCCCAGGTTCCATCCTTATGTTCAAGAACTAAATAATGTCCGCAAAGTGATCATCTATAACTCGTATAGCAATAGTTGTGCATCAGGTTGGTTCTCCTAAATGCTCGTGGGCTCTTCTCATGTCTCAATCCTAGACAGATGTCAGGTCCAACATTCAGTCTTCCTGGTTTAAATACAACTTCAAAATCATAATCATGGAAGAACAATTGACATATGAAAATCTCCCCCCCAAACACAGGCTTGTTCACTAGGTATTTCAAGGCAGAATGATTGGTGAACATTTACAAGTGCGCCCCTAATAAGAAATGCCTAAATTTCCACAGTGTATATACCATAGCCAATCTCTCACGCTCTGTTGTGGAATAATTATTTTCTTCCTTGTACAAATTCCAGCTCGCAAAATATATGGGGTTATCAATATCACCATCACATCATTGTGCTAATACTGAACCCAAATCTATGCAAGACGCATCCACATGTACATGGAACTCCTTATTCCAATCTGGAAAAACTAGAATTGGTGCAGTTACCATATTCTCCTTCAACACGTCGAAGATCTTTTTGAATTCATCATCCCAACGGTATGTAACATACTTATTTAGAAACTTCTCCATCGACGCAATTATCTACACATATGCCTTTATAAACATCCTATAGTAGCTAGTATGTCCCAGTGTGGTGCAATTTTTTTTTACTAACATAGGTGGTTCCAGGTTCACTGTAATAGAAAAATTCATGAGTTCTCAAAGCATGTTTACAAACAACATGCCTCAATAACATTCCAAAAGGTACAGAAAAGATGCATTTATTCAAGTTCAACAATATTGGATGTTGTTTGCATGTGTCCAACATCATCGTTAAGTTTGCATCATGTTTCTTCAGTAGTCCAAATATTATCCAATCATCAAAATAAACCTCCAAGAACATGTGTATATACTCCTTAAAAACCGTAACTAATACTCTAGAGAATATTTGAGGAGAATTCTTCAATAGAAAAGGCAGGATTATATACTGAAAAGATCCCATTCAGTGCAAAAAGTAGTCTTACTCTTCTCTTCTGGTGCAATTCTAATCTGATGGTACCCTCAAAATCCATTTGTAAAATAGTAGGCCTCCTTCCCTCCAAAATTCTCCAAAACTTGATTTGTAAAAGGTGTAGGGAATGGGTCATGCATACATGCAACATTCAACTTCCTTAAGTCAACACAAATTATTATTTCACATTTTTTCTTCTTCTCTTGGACAACCATAAGACTCAACCTTTCAAATTCCTCCATAGGTTCAATTATTCCATACTTAAACACCTTTTCCAATTCTTCCTTCACTTTTTCCTTAGATTTGGGGTTCACTCTATATGGTTGATGTTTTACAGGCTTCACATCTGGCTTCATATTGATCATCATAAATCTGAGGTATCTTACTATTCCCTTTAGTTCAGATAACTTAGTGGGAAATAGCTCATGATACTCATGCAACAACTCTCCAACCTTGCTAATTGTATCTGCATCTGAATAATCTCCAATAAGTACGAAATTTGGTTCCTCTTTTGTCCCTATATTCACCTTCTACGTCTTCACAGGCTACCCTATGTCAAGCAACGCAGGTTATGGTCTAGAAACCTCGTGTTTTCCTTCTGATTATGGAACATTAAGATTGTGTGTATCTTCCTCATTCTCTTCCACTGTTAGATTTTGAAATTATAAAGAAATTTCAAACTGCACGACCCAACCAGGTTGTCTCTAGGTTGGCTCTGTTGGAGTCTTGAAAATATTCACGTGGACTACCAGAAGAGCTTCGTCGATGTACATACAATCATCTTCAAAACTAAAATTCACTAGGAATCTATTGACCAAGTCCTCACAATTTGTTGTTCCATGTCGCAACTCTGTTTCAATATGTGAATTCATAGGGATTCCTTCTAATGTGTTAATGAATTTATGTACCCATTATGGTACCAAATCTTTGCCCCATAGTCCATTGGAAGATATGTCCTTGACAATAATCCTTGCCATAATATTTCCCTTTAGGTAAAGTATTCAACTGATCGAATCTAATCTTCATAAATTGTGGTATTCTCTCTAACTTCGAATGTTTCCATTATGGGTACCCCACCATCTAGCGGGTGTAGATCTCAGTGCAACATCCAGATCTTTAAATATTTTTTCTTTAGGTAATTATTCTTCAATTTTTTCAAGAAACAAATTCACATCTCCTATCCCATCATAGTATGGAAAATTACATACCTGGGTAGTGATGCAACAAAGTTATCTTGTAATGTTGTTACATATCCTTGTAGAATCTTCATGCATCCTATTCTGCCAATTCTCAAGCTCTTCATTAGAATCCAAAACACATGAACTGTCCTTCTCTTAGCTCATATTTCCATATGTACTAGGGTTGATACAATCTTCATTTTTGATGGTCAACTTATAGATATTATCGATATCGAATTCATAGTATTCATCTCGAACAAGCTCTTTATACCAAGATCCTTCAAATGGATCTAGAGGTACAGAGGAACAATGACCCTTAGAATACCATTTTTCTCCCCTTTAGATCAATTATTGCATCAATAGAAAAATCCCAATCCAATCTAAGCAGAGCTGGATATGGATTTTTATCATCTACCACCTCAATAACTTCAAAATTTTCCATCGCTCATACTCCCTCCATGTCTACTACTATATCAACTAATCTTCCCATAGGAATAATGTTTTTTTAATTAGCCATTCTCAACTAGATAAACGACTATTGCATCTTCTTCCTTCCCATTCATTCCCACGTTTTCTTTGGAAATAAATTAGTATCTGATCCCATATAGAGAATTACTAGATCCATGGCATAGTCGCCAACATGCACTCTTAATCTTAGTTTTCTGCTTGTCCTTTTCTTATGCCAATGTAACTTATTTAGTGTGTCTGGATTGCCGCATGACTCTTCCCTTTCAGTGGAGGAGTCTATCAGCCCCTGAATACTTTTACATCCTTTTGATCTCACACCAACTTCATTCAGGTCTGCAAAAAAAAATTCAATATGGCAGGATCAAATTCCTTTGTCATAGCCACAACTTCATCATTATTCTTTTGAGGTATCAAATTCTGTTGAGGCTATGCCTATGTCCTAGAGTTTAAAGTTCCATGGTCCACGAAACTCTTCTTCACCTCCAAAAATGTCTCCTTTTCTATTTTCATATTGAACCTAATGTTTTTTTCTCCATCCTTTTCAACCCATGCATCCTCCACAAGCTGCTTACCTATTGCATTATATTATCCATTGGTTGCACCACTTTGGGTTACTATGTTTACACTAGGCTCTTATTCATGCATATTTGTAGTCATCATTTGTAATTTTTGCATGGGATGCAGAGTTATTTTCTCCTGCACCTTCGCTATTAGAACATTGAAATATTCTATTACATGGTCAAAATATCTATAATACCTACATGATAAGGTTGTGGGATTCTAAAACTCTCTTGAAACGTTTCTAGCTTTGTCATAGTTTTAACATATAATTTGATCATGTCCTCGTTTAGCGCCTCCTCCTCCTCCTCGTCCGCAGCCTTGGAATCATCCACACCCTGTAGGGGAACCATGATCTTCATGAACAGGCCATTAATCTTGCATTTTGTATGCTCTTGCAAACCGCTCTAACATGAAATCATAACTGTGACAATTCCTTTCCTCATGTACTATAGAGCGACATAAATTACAAAACAACATCTTTGGAATCTGTAAATTATTCTGCATTAAATAGTATTCTTCCATGCAATGTCAGCCAAACACTTTACATAGGTCACACCATACACTTGGTCCTAGTTGTAATGGGTTAGGCCCACCAATGTTGATGTAATATCTAAATACATGGCACTTCTCTTTGATACACCATAGTTCTGGGACTATTTCTGATTAGAGTTCCTTACCCTTCTTCAACTCTTGCAAATCGAAATGCATTTCTGCCAATTGGTTTTCAATTTGTTCAACCCCTACTTCAGTGTCTGTGATAGGTTAAGCTTCCAACTTCATAGAAATTTCTATATATTCAGCCTGTGTTGCTATATTTTGTTTTGTCAATGGCAGTATGATATGTGGAAATAATTCAGCTATAATGCACTCCTTGTGCTTCTCATCAAAATTATGGAGGTTCAACTGGCTTAGTAACATCTTTAACATTTGATCTACTTCCAAAACGGATTCAGCTACCATTTTCTTGATCTCTTTTATATCAGTAATACACTATGACTACGATGTTGTTTTAATAAATTCGTCATTTCGATTGTTATTTGTATCATCCAATGTGGACGTTGGACATGTTGTGGATTACTTCATATACTAAGGCATTTCTCTTTCCTGCAGTGTTGTCACAAGTTATACCTTCTTCATATCATCATTTGCGACTTTCTGCGCTCGCCATACTACTTTAGTGACAAACCAAATTTTTTCAAGATCCTCTGATACCGGACCTTTGAAAACTGGTATTCCAACTTCATTAGCCATATGTCTTAGGGGATGGGTAGGTGGAGGTGGAGGTGGACGGAAATTATGGGGATGGGGATGATGTGGCATGGGAGTAGTGGGATGGGCAATCCAAGAGGCACCCTAATGATCTCCAAATTATAACCACGACATACTTCTAGGAGTTGTGGGGATACTTTCTCCTTCTTAGTTTTTAGATCCAAACAACAGACTATATTCCATATTAATGTCATTGTCACGATCTACCCTAAATATTTTACCACTTCGCATAGATCCAGGCTCACCCCTTCCAAACATCAATATTATTGCATGTGTAGTACACCCTTTTCACATAAAAGCATCTCAATCCATAGCTTTAAATAATTCAAGTACTTACCTTTCGGGCCCTTGAAAAATATTCTCTCAGCTTCACTATAGGATACATAGGTTTCCATGGAGTACTTAGTTATAAATCCTCCCAAAATACTATTGATCTAGAAACCAACATCTCTTGAGATCTTGTTATCAGTCTCCTTGAGTCGCTGTAATAATTAAGAGCTCCACACAATAGGCTCTCCGTGCTTAAAACAAGTCTTATTTTCAGATAATATTGACAACCATTCATGCAACTCATCTGCGAATGAGAAAAATAAAATGTCGTGCTGATCTGTAAAAAGATATTTCTGCAACCACTTTTTAGTTGAGAATTATGGATATATATTTTCTTCAATTGCAATTTATTGCTCCTTCATATCTACCCAATCTTGAATCTCTTTCTTGGTTGGATGCCACATCCACATATCCCTCAATCATCAGATCCTGGTCCTGGCAACAAAACCATTTGTTGGCTTGAGGAAATCTATATTTAGGTTTGAAGTAGTTACACTACCAAAAAAACTCTCTGTTACCGACCCTTTCAAAAATGATCTACTGCGCAGACCAAAATCTCACCCAATGCAATATTAGGGGATGCTAGAACCAGGTTTCTGCATCCAGAGGGACTATGGAGCATTTCTTTAGGGCTTATCTCTGCTCAGGGCTTAATCAGAGCATCGTTGAACCAGTAATATAACTACAACAAACAGTGTTCAATCACTTAAGTATTCTTCTTGCACACTGTGCCTTTCTATATTAACTTGCATTATTCATCAAATAAAACAACCATATAACCTTCATGATGCAATCATAGAGATAATATACAAAAAACCCTAATCTAATGCATATAAACTATAAAAACATATCACATCAAAATACATAGGAAATACACATATATGTCTTCAATTCCTTCTTTATTAAGTAAGATCCTTCAATTACAATCCTTCTTTCCCTACGCACACAACTGCAAACGTACCATGGTATCCACACAAACAGACACGAGAGCCTTCCCCTTAACCCAAAAAATATAGAAAGATATGTTATTAAAGAATCATTTCATTCATAGGACTTACATATCACTTTGAAGATATCCTTAGAATCACTAAAGCATATCCTTATATAGCTTTTCCTTTTATAATACCATGGTCCCAAAACGATTGGTAGAGCATAGAATATTAGGAAAAATCCCATCCCTTTTCAAAATAAGGAGCTTTGACCCGCTCCAAAGCCCCAACTACTCCTAAATATCCGTGTGAAGCACACTCCTCTCCTCAAAATGCATACCTTTGACCAAAACTTAGACCTAGGGGGACACTACCCAACAACAATCTTCTCCCAATTTAAGTCATGTTTCATGTGATAGAAGTGATCTAGTAAACTAATATATTGACACGGTTGTAAGTTATTTGAACTCCCGAATGGATATTACAACCATTTCAAATGTATTGGGCAGACTTCAAATGATTTTTTCAACTATATTTTGATCTGAAATTGTTTCACCAATAAGTATGATTTGATTGATGATACCCATGACTTTAGTCATGAAATGATGAAAATTATCTATGTGATTCATCTTTAGGTTTTGATATGAGTCCTCAATGTTTATAATTTAATATTCTTAATTGCATCATTACCCTGATATGCAACTTTGAGAATACCCCAAGACTCTTTTGTTGTTGTTACATTTGTTATTTTGTCGAAGATTGGACCATCAACGAAATTATGGATCCAACATTTCGCTCAGTGTTCTTTCCTTGTCAATTCAATAGTTGCATTTCTCTCATTATTGTTCATGGATTCTAATGCTTCTTGGCTCAAATCTACGTATCCTTTCTGCAATGTATCCTTGTAATCTTGGGCATGCATAAAATTCTTCATTTGTAGAGACCAAAATTCATAATTTTATCCAATAAAAATTAGTGTCTATGGAAGAGCACTAGAGGAAGCCTTTTTTTTAATGTAGATGCATTCCTTTTTATCACATACTCATTTTCAAAAAGTCTTAAATAAAACCCTTTTTATTTTTTATTTTGTTTTAACTTTTAAATGTAGTAGCAACTCTTTTTATTTTATGAGAAATATTATAAAAAAAAATTGATTAAAGCCTTTTTAAAAAATATTTAATAAAGTCATTTTCAATAGAACATAATGGGCCTTTAAAAAAAAAATTTGTGTGTATAAAGGTCTTTGTTCACTTTTGAATGATAATAAAATAACTTTTAAACATCACAACAAGTGCGGTAGTGGCCTCGTGATTCTAATTTTCATTCCTCGTGCTTTACGGCTATAATGCATCATTGGCTATGTTAGAAAATAATGTGGTAAGTTTGTGTGATTAACACACTTTTGAAGCTTTTGACATGTTCTAGGAATGAAACTGAAAATATTTTGGCATGTTTAATTGTCACAATTTTTTTTTTATTTGACTTTATCTTTGAGCTAAAAACAACAATCCATATCACCTTGGATTTCACTAATTGATTTTGAGTCATTGGCCTCAATTGGCTTGGTTGCAACTTGTTTCTTCATTCCCCTCCTTAGGATCTTGATCACTGCACCCCATCTTTTCAAATGGTGCTCTCAAGGAGTCTTAAGAAATTTCACATTGTGATATGATGACAAATATCGCAGAGACGTAAAAAAAGTGAATAAACTCAAAATTAGAAATGGAGCGAGCAATTGTTCTGATCCTTGAGTAATAATTAAATAGATTACATAATGTAACACCCTCCTCCCACATCTACTCAATTAACCATCCAATTGGTGTAATCATGTGAATATGAGTTACTATGATATGATTCAACTCTAAATATATCAGTTAAGGAAGTTGAACCCATAGAACACATTCAACCTAACCTTCTACATGTGAAACAGAAGCCCTGGGAGCCATCCAACCCATCCATGTTACCAACCCTTGATACAAAATAACATTTTGTTGCATTAATGCCTCAGTCGCTCCCTTGAAATGGGCATGCATGTGACTGGGACCCTCCAATCGCTCCCAAAACAAGGCATACCTGTGACTGGCAGCTTTTCAAGGTAGTTCTATGCCAACAACTTCAGATTTATTGCCATATTTTTGGGGTCAGGACTCAGGACACTACCCATAACTCCCCAAAAATATAAAATAACATTTAGACAATTATAAAAATTCAAATACTTGAATAAGGACTTGACTGGACCCCTATTAGCTAGGACAACCATTTTATCAAACATGACACAAATATGTATTCTACAGGTTTAAACAACAAATATTAGCATATGGGTATCACACTTATTTGAATATCGCAAAGAATAATTGGTGCATCATCAAAATAATTGAATTACCGTCTATTAAGCCATATATTCAGCATACATTTGGCCATTAACCAAAACATGATAAGGGCCATAGATTATCATTGTCATGAAACTCAGTCATAACCAACATATAACCAACGGAAATATCAAGGATATAACAACCATATGAGCCACATATAAACAAATATATTACACATAAAATACCAACGAGAGAGAGATATTATTTATGATTGCATAGGTTTACCAGGTATGGGACTTCCACAAACCACCCGACCATAGACTAGGCTAAATCAAATCTTTCTTTCATTCAGTCACCCCTCATGCCATATTACAATCATGAACGTGGAATATCATAATCAAATCAATAAAAACCAAAAAAGGGCTTCCAAACTAAAAACTACCTCAACCCTCAACCAATTATTTCACCTCATCATCATACATCACTAACCATCACTATGGTCTCTACCCAAGTTGTCTAGGGTTGGCGAGCGTTTGTTCCAAACAGGGCTTCCAAGACTAGTAACTCAATGCACAACTATCATTAGGATTCCAAAGAATTTTTCAATCCAGGGATTCAAGGAGTAGTAAATCAACCCACCAAGGGCTTTTAAAGAATTTTTCCAGCCAAGGCTTCCAGGAATAGTAACTCAACCCAAGTTGTTATAGTGCTTCCAAAGTGTTTGTCAAACCAAGGCTTTTAGGAACTAATAACTCAACCCAGATCCAATGAAACATGAAAACTAACCATAAAAATAAAAGTAAAATCCATAGCACCATGTCTATCCAAGAAATGAAAAGGCTAGGAAAAACCACTGTCTATCTAGGCCATCCTCCATTCCAATGATAGATCATAACCAAATAACCACATGCATATGTCATGCAAGACAAAAGTGGTAAGGAATTAATACATGCAACTTGATACCTGCAAGAACAACCCATTGTAGTTTTTGATCTAGATGTCCTCTTGTGCTTTCTTTATTTTCCTATTCCTTCTTGCACCAAATCCCAAGTATGACACACTCCTCCAAGAGTTTCTAAGAGTATGAGAGAGGGATAAAATTGAGAGCTCCAAAGCTGAACTAATGAAAAGCCATGAATTGATCCTCATAAGCATTTTTACTAATGAGGCCTCTATTTTCTTCAATTCTCCATTATTTTCCTTCATTTTCCTCCTCACATGCAACATGTGACATTTCACCTTCCTTTTCTCCTAATTTCCATTATTTTCGTAAATAAAATGCCAATAAATGCCACTTTAACTTTCTAAATCTTTTTCCATTTCCTTTTCTAATTTCCATAACCTTTAATAAACCAAATGAACACCCAAACTAGGATGTTTTTCCCAACAATCAACTTGGAATATGTGTCCCATGACCAAGGTATTATTTTTCCTTTATTAGCTTTTACATGGATTTTTCACTAAGGATGTTACAAAACCCTCCCACTTTGGGGAACACCATCCTAGATTTTCAATGACACCTACAACCAACAATGCTGCTGAAGAAAAACATACTGCCCATGGAGATTTATAACTTAGCTCATTGTAGTATTTACAACGATCAACATGTTGACAAGAAAAACAACATGGAAAAATATGAACCATAATAACATGAAGACATACTACTTATTACAGCTTTATAACATAGGTCGCGGTGGCATTTACATCCATATACATATGTTCATATACCAAAACACCATACCAAGAATATACCAAAGACATATATCAAGGAAATTAACTCAACCATCTAATAGAGATGGATACATAGCCCATATAATTTGATCTCCCATCTTGCATGTAGCTTCATGAGGCCCAAAGTGCTTACACTACACTTTAGCCTACTCGAGTTCTTGGTTCTGTTAGGGTCATATATTTCTTAGGTTCTGTTATAGCCTAAATCTACCTCAGGCTGAGAAAGGCAGAATCTAGGGTAACATCAAACCACGCTTAACCTGGTAGCTAGCCCTACCAGTTCGGGAGAGGGCTCTCTCCTTGTCAATCTAAGCAAAAAATGATCAGTGAGGCCTGAGATGACTTGAATAAAGGCTGATTTTAGGCTAGGTATATATGTAAGAGAGTTTGATTTTATTTTTAGGGTGTTTGTTGGATCAAAGCGAAAGGCAGATTTTGGGTCTGGGGAATGAGGCCTAGTTTTTGTAGAGATCTGAATGGGGAAAGGTAGGAAATTGTTTTGACACTTCAATTTTGAATGAAATGGATAGATTAGACTAGTGAGGAGTTGAATAGGGCAAGAAACTTTCAGGAATCCTCTTCAAACAGTTGAAAACATAGAAAATTAAACAAACTCAAGGTAGAGCACTACAAATCTAATGAATTCCACCTTTATCCTTGCTTGTTTAACTTAATAAGAAATAAGTCTAGAGAATATGATACACATAAAGCACAAGTAAACTTACATTAACAGAGAGAAACACATCATCAAAACAAAGAGCCACATGAATCCCAAGAAGTGTTGCAAACCCTAGTCTATTCCTTTGCCAAAACTGCAGAGATGAAATGTACAATGAATCTCAAAGCAATCCCAAGTGTCCAACCATGCAAATGACTGAAAAAATACAAGATATAGAAAAGCATAACTCATCCCCATGCCTCTAGGGGTCGATCTCACTAGTTTAGGAGCTGTTTCAACAAGATCTAAACTAAGAACTGGAAAATAAGCAGTGGAACAGCTTGCCTCTATAAGATAGGAAACTGATTCATTCAGCTGCAATTCACCTTTTGATGGATGAATCTACTTCCATGAGTAAAAATTTGACAAAATTACATCAAGACCCATCAAATTACATCAAATTACATCATGAGTTTAACATTTGGAGATAAAAAAGTCAAACTGTCTAAAACTAGGCGAAAAACAGAGTTACTGATTAAAAAATGAGCAAAAATCCCCAATGCGCCGCGCCTGATTTCTCTATGTGTTGCGCCAGTTTGGAGCTGATTTTGAAGGCCTTACTAGTGTCCAAATTTTCTCCACATGGGCTTGTTGGAAAGGTCGACCTGTCTAATTTCCAACACAAGTGGAATTTCTGAATTTGGCTTCCATTTTCCCCTCCAAAAATGAGTTTTCCCAACACTCCTTCCTGTGTGTCCAAAAAGGGGTAGAAAGGTAATTTTTAGAGTGTTTTCGACCCTTCTAGAAGCCCAAAACTTGTCAAAATATCTTGGCCATAGGTAGGCATGCATAAATTTTCATGACAAATCCAAAAATATAAATTTTCATGCAAGAGGAGCCCCCAATCATAAGCACGCGCCAAGTGGCGCGACGCGTAGAGCTGAAAAATATGTGTTTAGGCCAAAAAAAAAAAAATTTGGTGAAATTTTTCCCAAATTTCTTGAAATTTGGGCTGAGTTTCCTCCATCATGCAATATGCTGGGCCAAGGAAGCCTCGGCCAAAATCTGAAGTCTATCTTGCCTTTTCCAACGCTTTAATGCCCTCTTTAATTCAGCCTTCAGGATCTTGATTCATGCCTTGCAAACATGATTTCTTTCCCAATAATGATTCGCCATGTGCCTCAACATGTTATTTTCCTTGTTGGCCTTCTCCAACAACTTTTCGTCTCCTTGGTGCATGCAATTCGGTTGTAGAGTCACTGTGTTTCCTTCATCTCGGTCACAAGAGGAATCTGTCTCCATGTTTGCCAAACTTCGTGTTATCTTAGATGAATATGAGGAGTTTGGTGTCTTTAATCTTTTGCTTCCAAGGGTATGAAAATGTATGAGGCACTATGAAGGAAGAGGGTAAGAGAGATTTTATGAATGTTGCTAATTGGAATTTGGGGAATTGAAGGGCTTTAGGGACAATTTTTAGATTTTTTGGGATAACAATTAGGGTTTAGGATAGTGGGATTCAAGGAATATGGGAATTATGGAATGAATGGATTAAAGTTAAGAATGAATGGAAAATTCAAAAAGTTAGGGGGTGATTGAGTGGATTTGATAAAAAAAACACAAAGACAAACTCTAAGCCATTGGTTTTTAGCACATTTGGAAGGAGGTAGGGTTTGAGCTTTTACACACTAAACCACCATAAATTATGAGAAAAACTCTTCTCTTGCAATTGAAAAACTCTTAACTTACTTGCGCACCACATATTTGAGCACATTTGGAAATTTTTGGGAAGTTTATGGTGAAATTGGGCTTGCAGCTCTATGCACTCCGCCACAAACCCAATGCGTCACGCCCTTTTGCAGGAGACTTTTGGAGACCTTCCCGATGTACAAATTGGGAATAGGATAGCTATTTAGAAATATTATTGAGTCTAATTTCCAAAAAAACTAGAATTTTTCAATTTGGAATTCATTTTCCCTATAAAAAATCAAATCTCCCAAGACTGGTCAAAAGGTGCAAAATGAGGCTGCCTCAAGGCATAGTGCTGTTGCAGTCAATGTTTGAAGGTCTTCCTCAACTCTAAATTGATCTCATGATAGCTCATTGGAGATATAGTTGTGTCTAGTTATCATTTGACTCATCAAGAAAGTTATTTGGCCAACCAAGCTAGGAGAAAGCTTGATTTTCCCAAGGTCACTTCAAAGGTGCATCAATTCTCCTAAGGCAATTGTATTTTTGACATTTGTCTAAAACCATGACACCTGTGTAAAAAGTGAAGGAGGTTTTTCTTCCTTGGCCTATTTTGGAGAAAAAAATCTCTCCGGTTTCCAAAATTCATCTTTTATTTCTCATAAACATCATTGGAGTAAAACCTATCCCGATGTGTGGAACAAGGGATTTGTCGAAATGAAGTGAAATGAAGGGGATAAGGGGCTTCTAAATTCTTGAGAAAATTTTGGGAAGTAGGGAGGGATGTTAGGAAGTAGGGGAAAGTGGAATTTCAAATATTGAGTGAGGGGAAGGGGTCCAAAAGGGCAAAACATAGGGCTAGCCTAGAAAATTGTCAAGTTGTAGCAAGAAACTAGGGTTTGTGCGAAAATGAGGAATTTGAGGGATATCAGTGATGGGAAGTGTTTAATAAGGTACATTACAGATAGGGGAAGGTGTATGAACATAAAGATACAAGTTTTGCTAATTGTTTGACCATCCAAGAGAAATTACCTCCAAAACCCTAGGAGAGGGAAGTTAACCTTACCTAGGCACAACTGAAGTATGAACAAGGTGTAAAATGACCCAATGGAACTTGACATGATGATGAAAACCCTCTGAATGACGGTACACTCAGCTGAATGGTGACATGGACCTACATTTGGACAACTTTGAAAAGAGTGAAAACAAACCCTAGACCTAAACCTAGTGACCAAGTTTTACTTGAAGACTCACTGAAATGACAAAATTTGACCTTGACACCTTAAAATCACTTTGTAGGAGCATGTTTGATCACTGGAGGAAGGCTGCAAAGACTAACACTAACAGGTTCTCAAGGTGACTAAGTTTATTCTATGTATAAAATTTATTTCTTAAAATAATTTCCAATCTACAAATAATTTAAAAAAAAAAACGAAAAAGAGAAAGGAAATAACATAAAAAAATAAAAAGAGGGTATGTGATATAAATAAAAAAAATATAAGATGTGAACCCCATAAAAAATAAGAAAAATAATAAATTCTGAAAGTGTTGCACATCCAAATGCCACTACTCCTAGTTTAGGTTATTTCTGAAAATAAATTGTGTGCAACTTGTTTAAAATGCCACAATAGTTCAATAAAATTAAATCATATAGTTTAAGCATGATTGAATTAGGTTTAAATTCCTTTTCAATAGGTCGTGAAAAATAATTTGTCAAATGATTTAATCTTGACAGATTCATTAGTTAGTTAGAAAATAAAACTGGTTCAATAGTTTAATCTGAACCAAGGGAGATGTTGTAACATCATTTTTTTTTGATAAGTTAGCATAAGTATTTGAATAATTTTCAAAATGATAAGGTAGGATATGGATGCAAAAGAATGAAAAAGTTGAAAATGTTAGGAAGATTATTATTTTATAGGCATCGACATCAATAAAGTATTAGGTGGTAAATGCTCTACATAGTGAAGGCAAAATAAAATGTTAGGGAAGCAAGAAACAAAAAGAAAAGCTTCATTCTATTTTAAAGGTTTTGATTGGCTACTATTTTAAATGCGCCTATGGAAACTTTATTTGTATGGTTTAAATTATGATTATTAACTTATATCCTAAAATTTTAAACCATAGTCTATATCTCCCCATACTTTCATTTCATTCGTTTCCCTTTATTTACATTTCCTTCCCTGTTCATATATTTCCATACATTTCATTATAATCTTGCACATTCAAAATCACTTTCCCATAGCCCGAATACCAAAAAACCTTTGATTTTCATATCCTACAAACTTTTCGAAGGACAATATATGATGAAGTGGGACCCATTTTACCCGCCACACTTCCCTTCCATTTCATTTTCCTTTGAAAACATTGAAATTTACCTTTTCTTCCTTTTTCCACTTTATATTCCACTTTACCTTTCACCTATATATCATTGTTTACTCCCGTTTCCTATTCCCAAAATGTGATTAAAGTGGGCCATCCCTCCACGTCACCTTTTCATCCCCACCATCCATCGTAGATCGCATATTATAAACCTTTTCCCATTGCAACTAAACTTTAAAACCTGCGATTTCTGATTTGAGATTTATTGCATCACAATTTTTTAACTTACCTTTGAAGTGCCCTCAATCTATTTTATTTAACTTGCGATGCAAAAATTGTGCCCACCATAGTAGCGCCGCCCCCACTTCACAGCAGTTTGCAATCATATCACATATCATATGAAACCACATAAAACATTCGTCGATTTATAAACTTTGCCGATTGTAGTGGGTCCCTCTCCCCTCACTTCAGAAGTTTTAGGATTTAACCCTCGCACTTATAACAAAAAATTAAAGTTTGTGATTTGCGATGGAGTCCGATCCCACCTTACCTTCCACGTCACTCCACCATCCCTGCGCATGGCACGTCACAAGATTTAGATTTTACCTCCCCACTTACATAAAAAATTTAAAATGTGAAATTTGTGATGTGGTCCAGTCCCAGCTTCCCTCCACCTCAACTCCCACTTTGCATCACATCTCCGACAACATTCTTAATAAACTTAAACTCTAAATATTGTGAAGTGCGCAGACGCAATGCAGCTTCAAAATTGAAATTTAAAATATTTCAAGTCTGGTATATTGGCTTTTCACATTTTTTTTGTTTACAAAAAGGTTTTAACATGAAAAAAGGAATTTGGGTGAAAAAAATATAGAATGGTCAAGTCAGGTAGCAAGAGGTGTTCAACACTCCTTTCATACAACAATTCATTCATCATCACAACATTTAGTCTGTTAGCACATCAGTAAATAATGGTCCACGTCCAAACTGTCCCACTACATTAGCACCTGCTTTGCACAACACATTCCACCAAAGCTATAATTTTGTAATAGTTAGAGTTTTTTAGTTGGAAAGTCCATTAGAGATAGTATAATTGTAACCTTTTGTATAAATAATTTAGTTTTGGAAGTATCAAAGGTCGATCTATTGAGATCAGAACTATTATTGTCTTTTGGAGTACTGTAAGCTTTTCCAAAGCACTGGAGAATCAATAATAATCAGACCGTTCACAGGATTCTTGTGGCTTAAATACTGGTGATGTGTTTCTTCGGTTATTTTGTTTCATTGTCATCTTTCATTTTAATAATCTAAATTCCAATTGTAAATCAGAAAGCATGATGAATAGGATTTACTATTGAGTACCTTATTCTGGCTGCCTTCGCAATCATAATTTTTTCTACTTAAGGAAAAACTTAAGAATTCTTAATTTCTCTTTAGTTTTGCTGAACCTATTCATATTTCCGTCATAATCCATTTATAATTCGAAAATATCCAGTAAATATTCCTAGCTTTCCCTCTGTTTACTCTGTGAAAATTTGATGCAACCATCCAGTTATATTTTGACTCCATTGCCCAATAGATATTAATAAATTGAATACGATCAATCCTCCAAAATCCAAAACAAACTCAAAACCCCAAGTACTATCATAACTAGCCTAAAAATTACCGAAAAAAAGATAAATCTTACAGAGAGAGCCCTCTTTGAAGTTGGCATGTCTAGATCCCAAATTGCAAATTTGGTTCGATGTTTGCCTATGTGATTAGTTCTCATAATCTCCAAAAAATTATAGAATGCTAACATAGTGGCGACCGTACTAGGGAAGAATTGAAATAAATCATAATTTCTTTTAATTTCAATCTCTAGTTAAATAATCATTGTATTAATATTTCATAGAGATTGCTCTCTTTTTGATTTTTTGTAAAAATACTATGAAATTTCAAATTCAAAATATTTTTGTGAGTTACATTTTATATTGTGTGTTTTGAATTTTAAAACTGGCTTCCAAGAGACCTTATATAAGATCCCATCCTGATCCCAAACCTCTTGAAATAGTGGACGAACCTCAAAGGATTGTGAAAGAGTTAAGGATACTTCACACAAATCAGTCAAATAGATCAGTTCATCAGAAAGCCAGGTGTTAGAGTCGGTCCTTACAGCCCTCCGTTAGAGATCATTTCGCTTTTTGCATATCATTTTTACGCGTCTCGCTCACTTCACTTCATTGCATTTCGCTAGGGGCATGCCATTGACTGACAAGAGGGTATGGTCTTCTTGTATTCCCTCATGCTTGTACCTGCTGGGCTCATTAAAACTCCTCAAAAATCATCAAAGTTCAGGTCACGTCATTCATGGTCATAAATGATTATTTTCGTCAACAAGAGTCTTTAGTCCTAGAGTCTAGGGTTTTCAGTCTTTTGATACATATAATAAAAGCCCGCAGGCCATGAGGAAGGTTTCGAAAAGGTTCCTATTGCATATTTTTATTCTCAAAAACATTGAAGACATTTCTAGTTCAAAACTCTGTTTTGAACTAGAAACTGTCAAATTTAATTTTTGTAATAATTATGTATTTTTTCCACCATAAAAAGTTCAAAGTAGCCTCTGGTCTTTGCCGAAGTCAAAATACCAAAATCCTTGCAAAAATAAAATCATTATATTAGTCCAAAACTTAGAAAAAACAGTGAAAAGCCAAAAGACAGAATTGCATTAAATGACAAAGTGCCAAGATTGCCAAACATTACAAAGTGGGTTATGGAGAAAATTAAAATCAAATCTGATTCTTGTGAGATATTTCTCAACCTATATGAACCATTGAAGACAAATCATTTTCATAAGTTTCCAAAGCAAAGTCGAGTTTGGAGTGTTGGAGAGCAAAAAACTCATTTTCAGAGCCGTGGAGTCGAAGTGGAAGTGCGTGCGGCGCATACAAGTGGCGGGCGACGCACACACGGCGCGCGACGCACACACGGTGCGCGACGCACTGGGCATCACAGGGCTGTGCATTTTTTCACGCGCGCAATGCACACACAACGCGCGGCGCACTGGGCATGCGCGCGACGCATAGAGTTTCAGGGCCGGAAAACTTCAGTTCACCACCAAAATTTGCATCAAATCACTTCATATACTTGCAAGTAAGTTATTCATGCCTTCTTAGTGACTCATAAACATGCTGTGGTGTTTTGAAAGTGGAGAAAACAAGTGTTTGACGTGGTGAAATGTAAACCCTATGTTCCTTTCCAAAATCACTCCATAGGGTTTTGAAGGACATGTTAGTGATATTGTGGGGGTTTCCAAACTTGTGTTATTGATATATATTGCCATGCTATCTATTATTATTGGTGTCATCGCTTATTTTTTACCATAGCCTCATGCTCTCTCTCTCCTATTCAAATCACTACTGTCATTACCATTGTCATTGTCACACTGTTTATCATTTATATTGTAACACAGTCCCATATTTACTATTCCCCATTCTCCATTGACAAAGCCTAACTATCATAGCAAGGGTTGTTTCTTTGTCCTACACTACATTATACTCCTTCCTACTCACTTGTCAAAATCCCCATGTAGTCAAGCAGTGGCTATTTTCCATTTCAAACTTATTTGACAGTACCTTTATCATTATGGTTTTCCTATAGCACCTTGATACACATGTGACACATTTGGGATTTGAGCATACACTGAAACTCTTGTTTTTCACCATACCTATATCAGCATATATTTGTCAAACATCTTGATTTCAGCACCATGTCAGAGATAGATTCAGTTTATGAGCAGGAGTATGACAGTGATTCCACAACAGAGATTAATGTGCCATGGAGGTCTCACAAAAGTGGTAAAAGTGGTAGGCATGTCAGGGAGGAGCCTACCTCTTTGGCTCAATTACAGGCTTGCCTGCTTGCAATGGATTGTTTTCAACATCAGTCATGTTTCTAGTACTGTGAGATGATTTCACAAACCCAGCATCATCATGAGCTAGCTCGCCTATTTGTTCTACATTTACATGATGGCCGTGTAAACCTTGCCGGAGTTAACTTCATTCTGTCACCAGAGACCATTGCTCAGGCCACTGGGATACCAAACATAGGAGAGGAATGGAACAAACGACAGCAGCTAGAGAAATCCTACTATGAGCCATACATCAAACCTAGGTATATGAGGTAGCGGAGCAGGGTATTTCCATTCAGATTTTTGAAGGATGAGTTTGCACCATTGATGAAACTCATCATTCGATATTTCAGTTGCGAGGGCAGATTCTCGCGCCTCTATGCGTACCATATCCGTTTGTTGATGCATTTCACAAGGGTATGTATGATGAGCATTCCATACTTCATGTATCGCAACATAGAGCGCATGACATTTCTTGTACAGAAGAAGACCCCAGCACAACAGCATAGCAGCATATATCATTACGCGCTGATCAAAATCATGGTGGTACATTAGCTGACATAGCAGGGCATTGCTTGGGAGGATTTCATCTCCCGTGACTTCTTCACAGCATCACAGCCGCCTCCCCAGGTAGTTTAGGATGAGGGAGAGCCTTCACACCAGATTGATGTTCCTGAGACTGAGCATATCAGCACTCCAGTGTATGGGACATATCAGCGAGGCCACAGAGCCTAATTTGCAGCTACACGACGAGTACTATCTCCACCCGGCATGGAAGGGGTCTCGTTGACTTCATCAGCAGAGCCAGTATTATCTCCACATGGTGTGGAACGGGTCTCACCTTCTTCATCAGCACAGGTATGGGATCAGGACAGAGGCAAGAGGCCTATGCATGATGAGGGCCCTTCAGGAGACCGAGACACTGACTTTACACTCATCGATGTTGATGCGAGCTCTCCTAGCTCGAAACAGAAAGAGATCATCCAGGAGCAAAAGGCTGAGATTGACACGCTGAATGTGAAATTGCAGAGAGCTCAGTGGGTGATAAAATACCTGAAGCACTATAAAAAACAGCTGGAGGATCAGCACACACTTGTAGAGCTGCGGCGAATCCGTGAAGATCGACAATTGGCCCGGAAGAGACCAGGTGACATGACACCGGCTGATCGAGATACTTGCCTCACGCATGTTAACATTCATCTGGAGAAGTTGTTGGCAAAGGCTAATAGAGAAAAATACATGCTCCGTCATATGAAAGGTCATTATTGGGCCCGCATGCACGTCTGCAAAGCAAAAATGAAGATTCTGAAGAGAAGGTTGAGCAGAGCACTGAAACGGAGAAAGAGGCCTGATCCACTTCGAATTTTGGCCGAGGCTTCATTATCTAAGCATGAGGCATGATGGGGAATCTTCGCTCCGAATTTCAGCAAATTTGGAGAATTTTTTGTCATTTTGGAAAATTTTGGTCTCAAAACAGGTTTTTCAGCCCAAAGCGTAGCGCGTCACGACGCGCGCTTATGATTGGGACACTTGATGGAGGAAAAATTTGTATTTTTGGATTTTTCATGGTAAGTTATGCATGCTCAAAAATTTCTGAATCATTTCACCAAGTTCTGGATGATCAAAAGGGCCAAAAACACCATGAAAATCACCTTTCTGCCACCTTTTGCACCAACAGGAAGTACTTGTGGGAGAATGAAGTTTTGGAGGGGAAAATGAGTTCCGAATTGGGAAATTCCACTTGGGTTGGATAGAAGAAATCCAGGGCTTTCCAAAAAGATATCATGAGCTTGATTTTGATGCCAGGAAGTTCCCCAAAAGCAGGATGAAAGGTGCGCGACGCATAGAGCTCAGGGACGCGGCGCATAGAGATTTTTGGTCAATTTTTCATTTTCTAGCTCAGGATTTCAGCCAGTTGGACCAGTTTTGATTGTGGATGTAATTTTTGAGTTATATTGGTGTAATTTTTTGGTTTTAATGTGACTTTGATTCACTTTTACCTATTCTAGATGATTCACTCCCAAAAAAGTGAAAATCAAGTGAAAGAATCAGTTTCCTTCCTTTTAGAGGCAAGTTGTTTGGCTGCCTAGATTCTAGCTCCTTGTTTAGAATTGGTTCAAACTGCTCCTAGAAGAATGAGCTCGACCCCTAGAGGCATGGAAAGGGGTTAGACTTGTCTATTTATTGTATTTTCTAAGACACTTTCAGGGTTGGACTCTTGGGAAAAGTTTGGCAGACTATTGTACATATTTTCTACATTTTGGCTAAGGAAAGATCAGAGGTTTTGCAGCACCTGTTGGGATTCTTGTGGCTTTCAGTTTTGATGGTGTGTTCTCTCAGTTATTTTTAAGTTCTTTAATGTTTAATGTATGCCATTCCCTTCTTTTGCTTCTGAAACTAAATGAATGAGTAAATGAGGTTGAATCCATTGATTCCAGTACTCTGCCTTTAAATTTGTTTAGTTTTATATGTTTTCGCCAGTTTGGAGAGGATCATTGTTCTCCCTTGCCCTCTTCAGCTCCTTTTCATTCTGATCCATCCATACACATAATCAAAAAGCATCAATACTACTTCCTACCTTGCCCCAACTCAAATTCTGCAAAGATTTGGCCTCATCCCCGAACCCAAATTTGTTTTTTCCCATTTTTTCAAAAAAAACCCAAAAAATCAAAATCAAACTTTCCTATCTACTTACTAGCCTAAAATCAGTATTCATTATAAGTCATCTCAGCCCCTTTGAATATTTTTTGCCGAGATAGACCCGGAGAGAGCCCTCTCCTGTCCTCGTAGGGCTAGCTACGAGGCTGAGCGTGGTTTGATGTGGCCTTGAGTTTTACCTTATTTCAGCCTAAGGTATATTCGAGCGCTAACATAGTGGTGACTCCACTGGGGACGAACCCAAAATCTCTGGTTTCGCAGACCAGGCCTTATCCATTGGCGACTCTACTAGGGAATAATCTCAATGGTTTACTGGTTGGTGTGTTCGTTTCATGAGTTATAGACAGAGTCTGAAGTTACGCCAGGTAGGTTTCGAAATGATTTTTCCATGCATAAGCGGAAGTAGATAAATGTTGCTTCAGTCGATCTCCGGTTTAGCTTGTGAATGCAGCACTTGATTTGCAAATTACCTCGGTACACTTATTCGTTCTAGACTTTTGGATGATTGAGTCTAGAAGTTGATAGGCTGAAAATAATCGGTTGTGTCCTTTGGTTGAATAGATCAATACAATGGCTTCAAAAAGGCATACCAGATCCAATCCTGATCCAAATCCACCTCCAATATATGAAAACCCCAACCTAATCCCAAGAATTTTTCGTCGAGAAGCTCCCATCATTCCTTTGGTCAAATCTCACTCATACCCCACTGTTTTTGAATACATTGAAGATATTGAGTTTGACGATCAGTTCGAGTTATCATTGTTTGAAACCAAGTCCGAAAGTGCTACTGGTTCCACCGTCATCAATCCTGAGTTCATCAAGTATCTACAAGTTGAACAAGCAAATAGATCTATCGATAATTATATTCTGAACCTTCAAAACTCCATTTTGGCAACCAACATCCTGGAATTCATTGAATCTGCATCCAAAACTCCTGGGCCATCTGAAATTGCATCTGGTTCACGGATTCCCACTGAACCTCCCTTTATCCCTACCATTCCTGTGCAGCCTGAGATCTCTGATTAGCAATCAGCGGTAGTTCCTCCTCCGTCTCCACCGCATACACCTCGTTCATATACTGCTCCCATTCCACCTGTTTCCCCAAGACAAATTATAAATCCGCTGAGAGCCATGGCAGCTTGATTTTCTCCTCTCGTGTTACCGCAGTAGTTGAACGATATGCCTGTAGATTATCAGAGCAAGATTCCAATATTTGATGGCACTCCGCAGAGTCTTCCGGCACAACAGCATGTAGATAAGATAACAGACTTTTTCGATCTTCATGAGATCGATGAAGAGAATGTAACCATGAGACTTTTTGTGCAAACTTTCGAAGGGGAGGTAAGAAAATGGTTTAGAGCTTTTCTGACAAGAAGCATTACTACAATGGCAAAACTTCACCAGCAGTTTTTGGATCGTTGGGAAATTAAAAAGGATCCACTTCAGATCAATGCCGAGTATAACAGCATCAAGCGCAATCCTGGTGAGTCCGTTAAGGACTATATTGTTAGATTCAATATAGTTTATAATGCAATTCCAGATGACTTAAGACCATCTAGAAAGTCATCTCTCCTTAAATTCCCGGATGGTTTTGATCCGGAGATGGCTTATTCATTACAAGACAGAGATCCGCCTACCCCTGAAGATATGTAAAAGATTGCTGTTAGTGTTGAGGCAAATCTGAATGATAAGAGAGCTAGGTTGAAAGCAGAGAAGAGAGTGACCATAAAAGAAGAAGATTCCACATCTACATTAGAACAGCACTTGCTTTGTGAGATGGAAAAAATGTTCAAAAGAATGACGCTTGACAAGCCAGAACCACAGATTCAGAATCTGTAAGTATTCTGGACACCACATATCTCCACAATGGTATGATATTTTCCACTTTGGGCCTAAGCCCTCATGGCTTTGCTTATGGGCTTTACCCCAAAAGGCCTCATACCAATGGAGATACTTGTCCATCCTTATATACCCATGATCCTCCCCACTTCTAGTCAATGTGGGACTTTGGTCGTATACCCAACAATCCTCCCCTCGAACAAAGGACCATCGAGCCTCCCCTCAAACGATTATCCATCCGTCCACTCTCTACCAACCAGGATTCTCCGCTCCAATGCGTTAGAAGCACACACCTTACATGGAGCACCACCTGCCTCGACAGCTTTCTCTATCCCAGGTCAACTCCTCTTCACCAGGACACGTCCATGAAGACTCTGGAGCATACCGCCTATCTAACTGAGCTCATCCATGGATCCCATCGTGATATTACCGGGGCCCACCACCTTCGTTCGGCATTCGAGGATTCATCCACTTCGCTAACTTTGGGGCATGGCTCCGATACCACTTGTAAGTATTCTGGACACCACATATCTCCAAAATGGTATGATATTGTCCACTTTGGGCCTAAGCCCTCATGGCTTTGCTTATGGGATTTACCCCAAAAGGCCTCATACCAATGGAGATACTTGTCCATCCTTATATACCCATGATCCTCCCCACTTCTAGTCAATGTGGGACTTTGGTCGTATACCCAACATAATCCCAACTACCGTGGCCAGTAGCAGCCACAGCTCAGAATTAAGCAGCGTGAACAGAGAGCACAAGAGCCGGCAACCCAGCAGCAAGTTAAAACACCTCTTCTGCAAAATTTTGTGAGTCAAGATTCAGACGATAACGATGATGTAATAGGGGAGAAAAACCGCTTCTTTACTCCCGATGATCTACCCATTTACATCACTGAAGACAAAGAGTATGCAGAAAGTTCAGCTGCACAGAAAGATGAGGATTTCATCTTAGCAAATGATGTAGCTCTGGAGGAAGAATCAGATGAATACCAAAGAGGGTATATGAATGCTTTGTCCGCTCAGCAGAAGCAATACTGATTGAGAAACAGAGATGTGCCCATAAACCCAATTCAGAAGAGAAAAAAGGCTTCATCACCAAATATGGATTCACCTATACCACAGAAAAAAGGAAAAGAAACGATTGATCCCGCAACTAACAAATCATCATCAGCAGAAAAGTCAAATCAGCCAAGCATAATGAAGGATAAGGTTGAAAAGAAAGAAGTTCTGGTCAAAGAAGTTGAAAGGGTTTCAGCTTTTAGTTTAGAGAATGAAATTTCCAAATTGAAGGTATCTATTCCTTTGACAAAAATTATGAAGAACAACAGTTACCGAGGTCAAGTCTCTAAAATTCTAAATTTTGATCTAATGTTTGACACGGTAAATATTGAAGATGATCGGACTGAATTGATATTTGGGCCTGCTTTAGATGGTGAGTCTCTGGACAGCGATGTTCCTCCCTTTTATATCAGTTTGAGGTTGCATGAATATGTATTGCACAATGCCATGTTCGATTCTGGTGCTTCGTACAATCTTATGCCAAAGGCGATCATGGAAAAGTTGGGTTTAGATATTACAAGGAAATACCATGATTTGTACTCATTTGCTTCCAGCCGAGTGAGATGTATCGGACTCATCAAAGATTTGGTTGTAAGTTTAGATCAGATTCCTGTGAAGAATGTCTTGATGGACGTGGTTGTGGCGGACATTCCTCCTCGATTTGGGATGCTCCTTTCTAGATCTTGGGGAGCAAAGTTGAAAGGTACACTACAGTTAGATTTCTCTTATGCAACAATTCCCATATTTAGCCAAATGAGAAAGTTATATCGAGAGCAGAAGATGAAATACATGATAACAAGCAAGGAGAAACCAATCAATCATCCTGTAAATTATGTACATACAGAATTAGAATCTTTTGTTTTGTTTGTTGATAGTTTTAATGATATAGATAGTCAGTTAGTTCAGGCAGAAGGTATACTAGAGATCACCAAAAATTTCAGAGAATTTTTGCAGAAAGAAAGACAAGAAAAGCAAGCTACTGTTGAGAAATCAGCTAAAGACGATGGGCAGCAAACAGAAAAAATAGAGCTGACGCAATTTCAGCACTTGGAGGATGATGAAGATGGTCTTTGGACCATGGATTTCGATGGCATAGTGGGTAGTGATGGTGCTGGAATTGGTGTTTGGATACGCAGTCCATTTTCCGCTCCGAATAAGGTCCCGAGCAATGTGAGAGTATGTTCCTACAAACTAGCATTTGATTGTTCTAATAATGAGGTTGAGTATGAGGCTCTGATTGCTGGCCTAAAGATTCTAAGAAAGCTGAAAGCGAAAAGAATTACAGTCTATGGTGATTCCGAGTTGGTGATAAAATAGGTAAAGGGTGAGTTTCAAGCCAAGCATCCTCGCATGAGGGCTTACCGTGATGCAGTTTTAGACATTTTGAAGTTATTTTCAGATTATACCTTGACGTGTGTGCCTCGCATACAAAATGGTGTTGCTGATGGACTTGCTAAGGCAGCAAGCAATTTAAAAATCCCAATGAATTCCAGCAACAAGTTCGAGATCCATGTGAAGAACCGCCCTACCATTCCGGATAATCAGAGATGTTGGCAAGTTTTTCAGGACGATGAGGAGATTAGTGATTTTCTGCAAAACAAGGGTAAGTTTAAAGATACCTCCATAGATACTGAACATGATGATGGTAATTATGATTTGCAGATAAATCAAATGGAAGTGCTGCAACTTAAGGATAACATCATTCCTAAAGGATTGATTCCTTTAGAGGAACTCTTTGATCAAGACGATGTAGCCCGCAAACCGACATTGAGGCCGATTGAAAAAGGTGTTGAAGAAGTGAATATTGGGACCGCTGAAAACCCCAAGATGGTAAAGTTATCCAAGTCCTTGTCACCGAAGGTAAGAGCTGAGTATGTGAGATTTTTCTCTTCATTTTCTGATGCTTTCGCATGGGATTACTTAGATTTAAAAATGTATGACACTAATATCATTCAGCATATGATCCCTATTAAACCAAATCAGAAGCCTTTCCGTCAGAAGTTGAGGAGAATCAATCCGAAGCTGCTACCGTCGATTGCAAAAGGAGGTAAATCGGTTGTATAAGTCAGGAATCATTGTACCTATCATATTTTCTAATTGGATATCAAATTTGGTGCCCGTGAGGAAAAAGACAGGTGAGATCCGTTTGTGTATTGATTTCAGAAATTTGAATAAGGTATCATTAAAAGACAATTATCCACTGCCAAAAATGGACCATATATTGCAGCGAGTAGTTGGAGCATCAAGGATGTCACTACTCGATGGCTATTCAGGATATAATCAAATTTTATTGCATGAGGACGACCGTGACAAAACTGCGTTCACCACTCCATGGGGAACGTTTCATTACGCAAAGATGCTGTTTGGTTTGAAAAATGCAGGTGCCACTTTTCAGCGTGCAATGGACATGGCTTTTGCCAATGAGAAACAGGTATTTTTGGTTGTTTACCTTGATGATTTGACTGTGTTTTCAAATTCTGATGAAGAACATTTGTATCACTTGAAAGTTGTCTTCCAGAAGTGCAGAAAATATGGCATTTCGCTAAATCCAAAAAAGAGGTTGTTTGCCATGGATGAAGAAAAAATCCTTGGCCACATCATATCAAAGGATGGCATTCGTGTTGACCTTGCACGTGTTGAAGCAATCCAGCAAATTGAACAGCCCCGGAACAAGAAAGAAATACAGTCATTTAATGGTAAAATGAATTTTCTGCGTCGTTTCATTCCAAATCTTGCTGAGCATCTTAGAGAAATCACAAACATGCTGAAAAAGGATAGTCAGGTGAAGTGGACACAAGAGGCGGTGAAATCATTCAATTTGGTAAAGTTAGCTCTTTCTTCAGCCCCTATTTTAATTAGCCCAGATTACACACAAGACTTCATTTTGTTTTCCTTTGCTTCTGAGCACACTTTGGCAGCTGTTTTAATGCAGAAAAGGGATGGAGTTGAGAAGCCCATTGCCTTTTTCAGTCGAATTATAAGGGACAGAGCTTTGAAATATAACATTATTGAGAAACAAGCACTTTCTCTTGTGAAGGCCTTAAAGGATTTTCGTGTGTATATACTGCATTCCCACATTGTAGCCTACGTTCCTAACGCAGCAGTTAAAGATGTTTTGGTATAGGCAGATCCAGAGGGAAGACGGGGAAAGTGGATCGTTGCGTTGTTAGAATATGATGTGGAGATTAAACCGACCAAGCTGATCAAAGGACAAGGACTAGCCAAACTCATGGCTGAAAAAAATCTGCATGCTATAGATATAAATTTGATCGCTGCCATGTCTGATGAAGATGAGGAGAGTACATCATTTCAGGTATCTGATATTTTTGTTTCTTCCCCTTGGTATGCTGACATATTATATGTACTTCAGAATTTTTTTCCACCTCCCAGAATGCCCAGAAATAAGAGTAGAACCTTGAAGTTGAGGGCTGCAAAGTTTTGCATATTGAATTCTGCATTATATTGGAAAGACCCTGGTGGAATGTTATTGAATTGTTTAGTAGAGGAAGAAGCCAAAAGAGTTTTGGAGGACTTTCATAAAGGAGACTGCGGGGGCCATCTATTTTGGAAAACCACAGCGAATAAGATTCTCAGAGCAGGTTACTATTGGCCTTCTTTATTTTCTGATGTATATAAGGCTGTTAAGAATTGTCACGAGTGTCAAATTTTCGAAGGGAAGCAGAAATTACAGCCTTTGCCTCTTAAACCAATTGAAGTTAGTGCACCATTTCAGCAGTGGGGATTGGATTTCATTGGGGAAATCCATCCGGCATCGTCAGGACAACATAGATGGATATTGACAGCAACGGATTACTTCACGAAGTGGATCGAGGTGATTCCCACCCGACAAGCCACGGATGCGGTAATTATTTCCTTTCTTGAAAATAACATTTTGTCACGTTTTGGTTGTCCTAGCAAGATAATCATAGATAATGCAACGGCCTTCAAGCCTAAAAGGATGGTTGAATTTTGCAATAAGTATAACATTAGCTTGGGACATTCGACTACCTACCATCCGCAAGGAAATGGCTTGGCGGAATCTTCAAATAAGTCTTTGGTAAATATCATTAAGAAATTGCTGGAAATCAATAAGAAAGGCTGGCACAAGAAATTAGTGAATGCACTTTGGGCTGATAGTGTAAGTCAGAAAAAGTCTATTGGCATGTCTCCTTTCGAGTTGGTGTATGGAATAGACACAGTGTTTCCCACGTCTCTTGCTGTCCCGGTAGTCAAATTGCTTCATGAAGCTGGTAGTGAGGATGATCCCATGCAGTGAAGAATAAATCAGATGATTCATTTACACCAGACAAGGGAGGAAGTCTTTCAAAATAAATTTAAGTTGCAGGAGCGCATAAAGAAGATCTACGACAGGAAGGCGAAAGCAGATAAGTTTCAACTGGATGAGGTGGTTTTGAAGTGGGATGCTCGAAATGAAGATAAGGGAAAGCACGACAAATTTGAAAACCTTTGGAAGGGTCCTTTTAAGATTGCAGCGTATCGTGGTTAGAATGCCTTTCTTCTCAAGGAAATGAACGGGGATGATTGTCCGGGAGGGCTGATCAATGGTCGGCTGCTCAAGCGATACTATTTCTGAGTATTTTCTGTTGATTTCATCATCATTGTATATATCGTTCTACTTCTGTTTTATTGCAAGTGTGTACTGATCTCTCATCTTCAGTCTGGGGCCCGGAGCGAAGGCTATAATTCTGGAGATGGAGGTTAGTTGGTTTGAGGTTTGTCAAGTTGGTCTTATCAGTGTTTTCAATTTTCAAGTCGAGTCAGTCTCAGTCAGTTTTCAGTTTTTCAGTCAATAAATGTGTCAAAGTTTTGTGTTATCCGTTCAAATAATGATTCCATCGCCCAATGGATGAAGGCACTGCCTAGCTCTTCCAGAGATCTGCCGTTCTTGGCATCTCCTTGGAGCTACCATCCCCATTGGAGCCAATGTTAGAGTCGGTCCTTACAGCCCTCCGTCAGAGATCATTTCGCTTTTTGCATATCATTTTTAGGCGTCTCGCTCACTTCACTTCGTTGCATTTCGCTAGGGGCATGCCATTGACTGACGAGAGGGTCTGGTCGTCTTGTATTCCCTCATGCTTGTATCTGCTGGGCTCATTAAAACTCCTCAAAAATAATCAAATTTCAGGTCACGTCATTCATGGTCATAAATGATTATTTTCATCAACAACAGTCTTTAGTCCTAGAGTTTAGGGTTTTCAATCTTTTGATACATATAATAAAAGCCCGCAGGCCATGAGGAAGGTTTCGAAAAGGTTCCTATTTCATATTTTTATTCTCAAAAACATTGAAGACATTTCTAGTTCAAAACTCTGTTTTGAACTAGAAACTGTCAAATTTAATTTTTGTAATAATTATGTATTTTTTCCACCATAAAAATTTCAAAGCAGCCTCTGGTCTTTGCCGAAGTCAAAATGCCAAAATCCTTGCAAAAATAAAATCATTACATCAGTCCAAAACTCAGAAAAAACAGTGAAAAGCCAAAAGACAGAATTGCATTAAATGACAAAGTGCCAAGATTGCCAAACATTACAAAGTGGGTTATGGAGAAAATTAAAATCAAATCTGATTCTTGTGAGATATTTCTCAACCTATATGAACCATTGAAGACAAATCATTTTCATAATTTTCCAAAGCAAAGTCGGGTTTGGAGTGTTGGAGAGCAAAAAACTCATTTTCAGAGCCGTGGAGTTGAAGTGGAAGTGCGCGCGGCGCATACAAGTGGCGCGCGATGCACACACGGTGCGCGACGCACTAGGCATCACAGGGCTGTGCATTTTTGCACACGCGCGACGCACACACAGCGTGCGATGCACTGGGCATGCGCACGACGGATAGAGTTTTAGGGCCGGAAAACTTCAGTTCACCACCCAAATTCGCATCAAATCACTTCATATACTTGCAAGTAAGTTATTCATGCCTTCTTAGTGACTCATAAACATGCTGTGGTGTTTTGAAAGTGGAGAAAACAAGTGTTTGACGTGGTGAAATGTAAACCCTATGTTCATTGCCAAAATCACTCCATAGGGTTTTGAAGGACATGTTAGTGATACTCCATAATTGTGGGGGTTTCCAAACTCGTGTTAATATATATGCCCATGCTCTCATTATTATTGGTGTCATCGCTATTGTTTACCATAGCCTCACGCTCTCTCTCCTATTAAAATCAATCGCCAGAGTTACCATTGTCATCATACATCGTTTATCATTTATATCAGAATACGCTCCATATTTACTATTCCCCATTCTCCATTGACAAAGGCTAACTATCATAGCAAGGGCTGTTTCTTTGTCCTACACTACATTATACTCCTTCCTACTCACTTGTCAAAATCCCCGTGTAGTCAAGCAGTGGCTATTTTCCATTTCAAACTTATTTGACAATACCTTTATCATTATGGTTTTCCTATAGCACCTTGATACACATGTGACACATTTGGGATTTGAGCATACACTGAAACTCTTGTTTTTCACCATACCTATATCAACATATATTTGTCAAACATCTTGATTTCAGCACCATGTCAGAGACGGATTTAGTTTATGAGCAGGAGTATGACATTGATTCCATAGCAGAGATTAATGTGCCACGGAGGTCTCGCAAAAGTGGTAAAAGTGGTAGGCATGTCAGGGAGGAGCCTACTTCTTTGGCTCAATTTCAGGCTTGCCCGCTTGCAATGGATTGTTTTCAACATCAGTCATGTTTCTAGTACTGTGAGATTATTTCACAAACCCAGCATCATCATGAGCTAGCTCACCTATTTGTTCTACATTTACATGATGGCCGTGTAAACCTTGCTGGAGTTAACTTCATTCTGTCACCAGAGACCATTGCTCAGGCCACCGGGATACCAAACATAGGAGAGGAATGGAACAAAATACAACAGCTAGAGAAATCCTACTATGACCCATACATCAAAACTGGGTATATGAGGCAATTGAGCAAGGTATTTCCATTCAGATTTTTGAAGGATGAGTTTGCACCATTGATGAAAATCATCATTCGATATTTCAGTTGCGAGGGCAGATTCTCATGCCTCTATGCGTACCATATCCGTTTGTTGATTCATTTCATGAGGGTACGTAAGATGAGCATTCCATACTTCATGTATCGCAACATAGAGTGCATGACATTTCTTGTACATAAGAAGACCCCAGCACAGCAACATAGCAGCATATATCACTACGCGCTGATCAAAATCATGGTGGTACATCAGGTTACACAGCAGGGCATTGCTTGGGAGGATTTCATCTCCCGTGACTTCTTCACAGCATCACAGCCGCCTCCCCAGGTAGTTCAGGATGAGGGAGAGCCTTCACACCAGATTGATGTTCCTGAGACTGAGCATATCAGCACTCCAGTGTATGCGACATATCAGCGAGGCCACAGAGCCTTATTTGCAGCTACACGACGAGTACTATCTCCACCCGGGGTGGAAGGGGTCTCGTTGACTTCATCAGCAGAACGAGTATTATCTCCACATGGTGTGGAAGGGGTCTCGCCTTCTTCATCAGCACAGGTACAGGTTCAGGACAGAGGCAAGAGGCCTATGCATGATGAGGGCCCTTCAAGAGGTCGAGACACTGACTTTACACTCATCGATGTTGATGCGAGCTCTCCTAGCTCGAAACTGAAAGAGATCATCCAGGAGAAAAAGGCTGAGATTGACATGCTGAATGTGAAATTGTAGAGGGCTCAGTGGGTGATAAACTACCTAGAGCAGTGTAACAAACAGCTGGAGGATCAGCACACACTTGTAAAGCTGCGACGAATCCGTGAAGATCGACAATTGGCCCGGAAGAGACTAGGTGACATGACACCGGCTGATCGAGATACTTGCCTCATGCATGTTAACATTCATCTGGAGAAGTTTTTGGCAAAGGCCAATAGAGACAAAGAAATGCTCCGTCATATGAAAGGTCATTATTGGGCCCGCATGCACGTTTGCAAAGCAAAAATGAAGATTCTGAAGAGAAGGTTGAGCAGAGCACTGAAACGATGCAAGAGGCCTGATCCACTTCGGATTTTGGCCGAGGCTTCATTATCTGAGCATGAGGCATGATGGGGAATCTTCGCTCCGAATTTCAGAAAATTTGGAGAAGTTTTTGTCATTTTGGAAAATTTTGGTCTCAAAACAAGTGTTTCAGCCCAACGCGTAGCGCGTCACGACGCGCGCTTATGATTGGGACACTTGCTGGAGGAAAACTTTGTATTTTTGGATTTTTCATGGTAAGGTATGCATGCTCAGAAGTGGCCGAAGCATTTCACCAAGTTCTGGATGATCAAAAGGGCCAAAAACACCATGAAAATCACCTTTTTGCCACCTTTTGCACCAGCAGGAAGTACTTGTGGGAGAATTATGTTTTGGAGGGACAAATAAGCTCCAAATTTGAAAATTCCACTTGGGTTGGATAGCATACATCTAGGGCTTTTCAACAAGATATCATGAGCTTGCTTTTGATGCTGGGAAGTGCCCCAAAAGTAGGATGAAAGGCGCGCGATGCACAGAGCTCAGGCGCGCGGCGCATAGAGATTTTTGGTCAATTTTTCATTTTCCAGCTCAAGATTTCGGCCAGTTGGAGCAGTTTTGATTGTGGATGTAATTTTTGAGTTATCTTGGTGTAATTTTTTGGTTGTAATGTAACTTTGATTCACTTTTACCTATTCTAGATGATTCACTCCCAAAAAAGTGAAAATCAAGTGAAAGAATTAGTTTCCTTCCTTTTAGAGGCAAGTTGTTTCGCTGCCTAGATTATGCTCCTTGTTTAGAATTGGTTCAAACTGCTCCTAGAAGCATGAGCTCGACCCATAGAGGCATGGAAAGGGGTTAGAATTTTCTATTTATTGTATTTTCTGAGACACTTTCAGGGTTGGACTCTTGGGAAAAGTTTGGCACACTATTGTACATATTTTCTACATTTTGGCTAAGGAAAGATCAGAGGTTTTGCAACACCTGTTGGGATTATTGTGGCTTTCAGTTTTGATGGTGTGTTCTCTCAGTTATTTGTGAGTTCTTTAATGTTTAATGTATTTCATTCCCTTCTTTTTCTTCTGAAACTAAATGAATGAGTAAATGAGGTTGAATCCATTGATTTCAGTGCTCTACCTTTAAATTTGTTTAGTTTTATATGTTTTCGCCAGTTTGGAGAGGATACTTGTTCTCCCTTGCCCTCTTAAGCTCCTTGTCATTCTGATCCATCCATTCACATAATAAAAAAGCATCAAGACTATTGCCTACCTTGCCCCAACTCGAATTCTGCAAGGTCTGGCCTCATCCCCGAACCCAAATTTGTTTTTTCCCATTTTTTCAACAAAAACCCAAAAAATAAAAATCAAAATTTCCTATCTATTTACTAGCCTAAAATCAGTATTCATTATAAGTCATCTCAGCCCCTTCGAGGATTTTTTGCCGAGATAGACCCGGAGAGAGCCCTCTCCTGTCCTCGTAGGGCTAGCTACGAGGCTAAGCGTGGTTTGATGTGGCCTTGAGTTTTACCTTATTTTAGCCTAAGTTACATTCGAGCGCTAACACCAGGGAAGTAACAATCCTATCCCTAGAGCACAATCCCTCCCTCATAAGATTGAAACCTTACAAGATATCGACTTTGACATAAGGTTTGAGCAAAGCCTATTTAGAAGAAAATTTATAAATTGGGCAGACACATTAGTCATTGACCAATCGATTCTGCATCCAGTTTCACCTAAAAGTATGCCTTCTTTAACAAAATCGGATCAAGAAATTGTCCAGGATTTTAAGATCCTAAAATATTTGGTATTAGACTTCACTTCAGTAGTTACAAATGCCTATCTCCAACAATCAGTAGAATTGTTTGCATTAAATATTGTTGCTTCATCTATTACATCCCAAAGAGTTCAAAAAAGATATGTGAGTCCAAGCTCTTCTGAAAATTTTACTACTTATCCTCTCATAAACATGCAAAGGCCTTCATCTCCATCACTTCATCCATCCTCTCCTTCACATATAGTTAATTCTTTACCACCTCCTCCGCCACCTATTAATCCACCACCTTTCAACCCTACACCTCCAATAATGGCTACACGTTATGATCCCTTGGTTCTTCCTCAAAATCTAGGGGCTATGCCCCAAGCTTATCAATCCAAAATACCCTAGTTTTATAACACCCAACCCATTACTGCTTAGCAGCATGTAGACATAATGAATGATTTCTTTGATCACTATGATATTGATGTTGATGATATTATGATGAGGTTATTCATTCAAACCTTTGGAGGTGAGGTTAGGAAATGGTTTAGAGCTTTACCAACTACTTCCATCAATGATCTAGTAGCCCTATTACATCAATTTCTAGATATAGGGCAAGTAAAAAATAACCCCCTCCAATTTCTCTCAGAATATGAAAATATCAAAAGAGATAATGGAGAGAGTGTGCAGGATTATTGTGCTAGATTCAACTCTATTTATAATTGTATTCCTTCTCACATAAAACCACCCAAATGATTAGTGCTGATTAAGTTTCTAGATGGTTTTGAAATAGACATAGCTTATCAGTTAAGAGAGATAAATCCTGGAACCTTAGAGGAAATGCAGACCATATTAGTTAGCGTAGAAGCCAATTTGTTGGCCAAAAGAGCTATAATGAGAGCTGAGAAAAGAGTTACCATAAAAGAAGAAGCATCAACCACTAGCACTGATGCCATGGTAGATTATTTAGTTAGGGAAATGGAAAGAATGGAAATTGATAGAAACATCCCTAGGGAAAATCAAACCCTCCCCAAAATTGCAATCAAAACAATAGAAGAAATCAACCACAGATCAAGCAAAGGGGACTTGACAAACAAATTAGACCCCCTTTTTCAAGAAAATTATGTTGATCAAAATGAATGTATCCCTCAAGAGGAAGAATACAACCAAATAAATTTGTTTGGGTTTCAAAATAATGATACTATTTTTCTCACAGAAGAAGACCAAAAACTATTTGCATTAGCCCAAACAAAACTTGAGTCAAAAGAATCTGAAGAATATAAACACGGATTTGAAAATGCTATTATGGAGGTTCACAAAAAATATAATCTTAGGAGTAGAAAATATTTTGACAATACTCCTAAGAAGAACATTGATCAACCTGCCAAAATTTTTTCTGATTTAGATCCTAAGAAAACAGTAGAAAAATGTTCTAAGAGATCTGGTTAAATTGTTGGAAAGAAACCTTCAGAGGCTTCTACTAAAAACAAATTTTATTTTGTTTCTAAACCAACTCAAAGTGATGTTTCAATTACCAGTCAACAAATCCTACTCAAATCTAAAGAAATTGACGATATACCTAACATTCCCAATATTGTAAAGATTCCATGATCATTTAATCTTCAAAATGAAATAGATAAAGTCAAAATTTCCATCCCTTTGACAAACATAATGAAAAAACAAGCATACAGAACTCAGGTAATGGAAGTGTTGAAGATTGGGGAAACCGCAGACACTCTCAACCTTAATGATGATAAACCTGAATTACTTTGTGGTCTATAAGTAGATGGTAAGTTACAAGAATGAGAAGTTCCTCCATTCTATGTCAGCTTAAACATACATGATAAAATATACACAATGTTATGCTGGATTCAGGTGCTTCACACAACTTAATGCCCAAAGTTATAATGAAAAAGTTAGGTCTTGACATCACTAGGCCTTAAAAAGATCTATATTCATTTGATTCAAGTAAAGTGAAGTGTTTAGGTCTCATCAAGGACCTGTGTGTAACTTTGTCTCAAATCCTAGCCAAAATCATAGTTATGGACATTGTCGTAGAAGATATTCCTCCTAAATATGGCATTCTTTAATCACGTTCTTTGGGAGGAAAGTTACAAGGAACCCTTCAACTAGATATGACCTATGCTACAATACCATTTTTTGGTCAACAGAGAAGGTTGTACAGGGAAAATATCATGAAATATATGGTAAGTAGTCAAGAAAAACATCATAATTACCCTCTATATTCTGTTCACACTCATTTCGATTCATTCATATTATTCAATGATACTGAAATTGAAGAAAAATTTGGAAATAGTATTGATGAAAAACCAGTTCAACTCGACCAATTAGATCCTCCTCTAGAACTATTCTGGAATATGAGCTTTGATGGAGCGTGTAGTAAATAGGGCTCTCAATAAGGAATCTGGTTACCTAATTCGTCTAATAATCATTGTGAATGGAATTTCTATAAACTTAATTTTCAGCACCAACAATATCGCTGAATATGAAGCTTTGATGTTAGGTCTACAATTACTTAAGAAATTAGGTGCTAAAAGGATTGTTGTGCAGGGAGATTCAGAATTAATTATCAAACAATTAAAAGGAGAATATGCTGCTAAACACCGTGGATTAAGAGCCTACAGAAACACAGTGTACCATTTCTTAGATACTTTTGTGAAATATGATCTAGCAGTAATTCAAAGAACTCAAAATGTCATAGCTGATAGTCTTGCGGGATCTGCAAGCACTTGTTAAATCCCTCACCCGAACAAACCACACATAATTGAAATTAAACATCACCCTGAAGTACTAGACAAGATGCGATACTAGCAGGTGATCATAAACGACAAACAGATTGAAAATTTCTAACTATCAAAAGATGAGTTTGAGTAAACAAAGTTAGATTTGGATAATCATGAACAAAATCAAATGAAACGAGAAGATCATGTAGAAAATAAAATAGTTGTATATAATCCTTTTATAAACTAGTGTGATAGATTGGATGTAAATAATATTTTAGGTGAAAGTGTGCCTAAATTAGAAATTCATCAAATAGATCCTATAAAATAAGATTTTGAAATGCTTCAACTAAAAGATAACGTTTTTCCTCGAGGATTAGCTCCATTAGAAGACCTTTTTAACTTCAATGATGTAGCAAAGAAGCCTAAAATTGAGCCCATAGGTGCAGAAGTTGAGGAATGTAACATAGGTATTGAACAAAACTCGAAAACGATCAAACTGTAAAAAAAATTACCTCTTATGACCAAACAGATATATATATCCCTTTTCAAAGAATACATTTATGTTTTCTCTTGGAATTATGAGGACCTAAAATTTTATGATTCCAACATCATTCAACACAAAATTCCAATTAAAGAAGAACAAAAGCCTTTCAAATAGAAACTTCTGAGGATAAATCTAGTTTTGTTACTTTTAGTTGAGAAAGAAGTTAAAGGAATGTATGATGCTAAAATAATAGTTCCCCTCAGATATTCCAAATGGGTGTCAAACACAGTACCAACAAGAAAGAAAACTGGAGAAATCGGATTATGCATTGCTTTCAAAAATATGAATAAGGTTTCTCTGAAAGATAACTATCCCTTACCCAAAATGGACCATATCTTACAAAAGCTGATAGGATAAACTAGGATATCATTACTATATGGTTTCTCTTGCTATAACCAAGTCTTGTTTGATCTAGAAGATCCGGATAAGACATATTTTACCACTCCATGGGGAACTTTCATATATGTGAAAATGATTTTTGGACTAATGAATGCAGGGGCCACGTTCCAAAGAGCAATAGACATTGTTTTTTTAGAAGAGATTGGTCTCTTTATTGTAGTCTATCTGGAAGATATAACTGTGTATTCAAAATCTAATGAAGAACACTTGAGACATTTGAGACGAGTCTTTGAGAAATGCATAAAATTTTGCATATCATTAAATACTGAGAAAACACTATTTGGCCTGGAAGAAGGAAAACTGTTAGGACATATCGTATCAAAATATGGATTTAGAATTGACCCTGATATAATTAAAGCAATCCTAAAGATCAGTTCCCCAAGAAACATTAAGGAACTTCAATCCTTCATAGGTAAAATAAATTTCCTTAAAATATTTACCCCTAATCTTGCTAAACTTCTTAGAAACATAACTAATATGCTCAAGAAATAATCTGAGATCAAATGGAGCATAGAGGCTAGGAAATATTTTGACATGGTAAAACATGCATTAACTAAAGCACCAATATTAATCAGTCTAGATTTTACTAAAGATTTTATAATCTTTCCTTTTGTTTCTGAGCACACTGTTGTAGTTGTTTTACTATAGAAAAACAATGAAGGATTTGAGAAACCAATAGCCTTCTTTAGCAAAGATTTAAGAGATGCTTCTCTCAAGTACAACATCAGGGAAAAAAATGCCTTTGCACTATTCAAAGAAATTAAAGATTTTAGAGTTTATATTATGCATTCAAATATAATTTCTTATGTACCTAATGCTGTGGTAAAGGATATTTTAACATAGAATGGACCAGATGGGAAAATAGGTAAATGGATTGCAATAATTTTAGAATATGATCTCGAAATAAAACTTACCAAACTAATTGAAGGGAAAGGACCTGCCTAACTTATGACTGAGTCCAATTTTCAAGCTTTGGACATAAATTTTGTGGTGACTTTGGATGATCAAGAGGAGCACGAAACTCCACAAATCAATGAATAATTTTTAAATTCTCCCTGGTATGCAAACCTGCTTTATGTATTGTTTAATTTAAATTCTCCTCCTGGTCTTACAAAAAACAAAGCCAGATTTATGAAATTAAAGGAAGTAAAATTTTGCATCATTCATAATGTCCTTTTTTGGAAATATTCCAGTGGCCTATTACTCAAATTTTTGTTGAAGAATGATGCAGACAATATTATGCATGATTTTCATGAAGGAGACTATGGTGGCCACCTGTATTGGAGGACTACTGCTAATAAAATTCTCAGGGCTGGTTTTTACTGGCCTACCCTTTTCTCTGATGTTCATAAGAAAATCAAAACTTGCCATAAGTGTCAAATTTTTTAAGGTACAAGGAAACTCCTGCCCTTGCCTCTCTAACCCATTTCTGTTGAAAGCCCATTCTAGCAATGGGGTTTGGATTTCATAGGTGAAATATATCCTCCTTCCTCTTCCCAACACAAGTGGATTTTAACAGACACATATTAATTCAGTAAGTGGATAGAAGCCATCCCTTCCATAAATTCCACTGATGTTGCTATTATCAAGTTCCTTGAGACCAATACCCTATCGAGATTTGGCTGCCCAAGAAAAATCATCACTGATAATGCAACAGCTTTGAAATCCAAAAATATGATTGATTTCTGTAATAAATATCATATTTCTTTAGAAAATTCAACAACCTATTACCCACAAGGTAATGGAATGGCTGAATCATCCAATAAGAGTCTGGTAAACATCATCAAGAAGTTATTAGAATGGAATAAAAAGTCTTGGAATAATAAGTTAATCAGTGCACTTTGGGTTGATAGACTTACTACAAAGAATTCCATTGGTATGTCACCATACCAACTTGTCTATAGGATGGATGTTGTTTTTCCATATCCTCTAGCATAGACGGTGATAAAGATAATGCAATAATTACAAGTGGAACCAAATGATGCACTCAGAAGGATCCATCAAACCATTCAATTGCAGCAAAGAAGACAAGAGGTGTATAACAGAACACAACTCATTTTGGAAAATATCAAGAAAATATTTGACAAAAGGACCATGGAAGGATATTTTTCTATTGGTGAAATTTTTTTAAAATGGGACGCAAGGAGAGAAGACAAAGGGAAGCACAAAAAGTTTGATAATCTATGGATGGGACCATATATTATAAAATATTTTAGAGGTGACAGTGCATTTTTTCTCACATATATAGATGGAACAGAGTTACTTGGTGGTCTTGTAAAAGGAAGGATGTTGAAGCATTATTTCTCTTAGTATAAATATTCTTTTACATCATTGTAAATATCATAGTCAACATAGATTGTAATGGATGTTTTGTTGATTAAGGTTAAATCCCGCAGAGAAGGCCCTAAGCCATGGTCAACAGATCATCATAATATTTGAATCAGAAAGGAATCAGATTGCAGATTACTCAGATGTGCAGATGGATAAGGCTATTGATTGCAATTTATTGACACTTCAATGCATTGAAGCGACATCCCCAATTGGAGCCACTGTTAGGGTCCTATATTTCATAGGATCTCAAGGTGACTAAGTTTATTCTATCTGTAAAATTTATTTCATAAAAGGATTTCCAATATAAAAATAATTTTCAAAAAGAAAAGAAAAGGAAATAACGTAAAAAATCAAAAGATGGTATATGTTATAAATAAAAAAGCATAAGATGCGAACCCCATCAAAAATAAGAAAAACAATAAATTCTGAAAGCGTTGCATATCCAAATGCCACTACTCCTAGTTTAGATTATTTATAAAAATAAATTATGTGCAACTTGTTTAAAATTCCACAATAGTTCAATAAAATTCAATCATATAGTTTAAGCATGATTGAATTGGGTTTATATTGCTTATCAATAGATAGTGAAAAATAATTTGTCAAATTGTTTAATATTGACAGATTAATTAGTTAGGTAGAAAATAAAACTGGTTCAATAGTTTAATCTGAACCAAGGGAGATGTTGTAACATCATTTATTTTTGATAAGTTAGCATAATTAGTTTAATAATTTTAAAAATGATAAGGTAGGATATGGATGCAAAAGAATGAAAAACTTGAAAATTTTAGGAAGATTATTAATTTTATAAGCATCCACGTCAATTATAATATTCCTAAACTAGCATGCGGCTAATTGGAATATTAAATTTTGATTTTTCTTCTTAGCTAGAAGAATAAGAGGGTAGGGAGACCCATAAATCACCTTAGTAGGAATAAAACCACTCCAAATTTGAATGGAGGGCATAAAAAGAGATAGATAAAGCTCCCCTATCTGTTTGGGTGAAGTGAGCCATAACTAAATCTTATAACCCCCGCACTTATAAATAAAACTTAAAGTTTGTGTTTTGCGATGCAGTCTGGTCCCACCTTACCTGCCATGCCACGTTGCCCTTCATAGGATTTATAGTTTACCTCCCCGCTTAGAGATAAACTTTAAAAGGTGTGATTTGCGATGCGGTCTAGTCCCACCTGCCCTCCACCTCAACTCCCACTTCGCATCGCATCACCGATAAAATTCTTCATAAACATAAAATCTAAATATTGTGAAGTGTGTGCATGCGATGTCGCTTGAAAATTTAAATTTAAAATATTTCAAGTCCGGTATATTGGTTTTTCACGCAGTTTTGTTTACAAAAAGGTTTTAACACGACAAAAGGATTTTGGGTGACAAAAAGACAGAAAGGTCGAGTCGGGCAGCAAAAGGCGTTCAACAGTATTTTCATACAACAATTTATTTGGTAGCACAACATTTAGTGTTACAACACATCAATAAATAGTGGTCCATGTCCTAAATATCCCACTACATCAACACCTGCTTTGCACAACACATTCCATCGAAGATATAATTTTATAACAGTTATATTTTTTTAGTGCAAGTCTGTTAGAGACAATATGATTACTATATTTTGTATAAATACTTTATTTTTGGAAGTATCAAAGGTCAATTTATTGAGATTAGAGATATTATTGTATTTTGGAGTACTGTAAGCTTTTCCAAAGCACTAGAGCCTCAATAATAGTCAGACCATTCACAGGATTCTTGTGGCTTAAATATTGGTGATGTGTTTCTTATGTTATTTTGTTTCATTGTCATACTTCATTGTAATCATCTGAATTCCAATTATAAAGCATAAATATTAATGAATAGGATTTAATGTTAAGTACCTTATTATGGCTTCCTTTGCAATCATATTGTTTTCCACTGAAGGCCAAACTAAATATTTCTTAAGCTCTCTTTATTTCTGATGAATCTATTCATATTTTTGTCACAATCCATTTGTAATTCGAAAAGATCCAGTAAATATTCCTAGCTTGCCCTGTGTTTACTCTGTGAAAATTTGATGCAACCATCCAGTTATATTTTGACTCCATTTCCCAATAGATATTAATAAATTGAATATAATCAATCGTCCAAAATAGAAAACAAACTCAAAACCCAAAGTACTGTCATAACTAGCCTAAAAATTATCCAAACAAAGATAAATCTTATAGAGAGAGCCCTCTCTGAAGTTGGCATGGCTAGAACCTAGTTTCCAAAGTTGGTTTGAGGTTGGCCTATGTGATTAGTTCTCACAATCTCTAGAAAATTACAAAACACTAACAAGTTCTAGAGCATGAGAATCTTTCTCGGCAATATACACTATGATTATGGCTGGAATATCCTTATGGATTCGATTGCAATACATACTAGTCAATCACATGATCAACATCATTAAAATGACACATGTAAAAAAACATGGAATTTCACTATCGCGGGTAGTGAAAATCGATAGGATACTGGTCCAATCATTTCAAGAACCTTGAGAGGTCCAAAAAACTGAGGTGCCAACTTAGCACATGATTCAATCCTCAAGGAGCACTTCCTGGGCTTGATCCACAAGTACACCTCTTCCCCAACCCGAAAATCCTTAAACAAACTATTCTGATCCGCATAAATTTTCTATCTATCCTATGCTACCTTTAGATTATTCTTTATTACCTTCATTTATGTTCTATATTTTCTAACATCTCTGGTCCTATCAATACAATTTTAACTATATTACTCCAACTAATAGGAGTATTACAAATATTACCATAGAGTGCTTCTAACAGACTCATCATCAAAGACTCCTGATACCCATTGTTTCAAGCGAACTCAACCAATGAAAAGTACTCTTCCCACTTTTGTTGATAATCCATCACATAAATCCTCAACATGTCCTCCAATATCTTTTTGACCTCCTCTATCTACCCATTTTTCCATGTATGATAAGATGTAATAAAGGCTAACCATGTACCCAAACTTGCAAATAACTCTTTCTAGAACCTAGATGTAAACTTAACATTCGTATCCGACACAATATGATTTGGAAAACCATGAAACATCACTATGTCTCTAATGAAAACCTATGCCATAGCATTTGTTGAATAACTAGACTTCAATGGAAGGAAGTGCACTACCTTTGTCAACCACAACCATAATCGAGTCATGTTTTCTAGACGTGTTTGGAAAAACTGTGATGAAGTCCATGGACATGAACTCCCATTTCCACTTTGGAATTGAGATTGGTTGTAGTAATCCACCTAGATGATTACACCCTGCGTTTACCTGTTGATAGTCCAAGAATCTCACCACAAACTCTACGACTTCTTTCTTCACACTTCGCTAGTAATAGAACTTCTTCACCACTATAAATTTATTTTGATATCCCATGTCACCTGAATATTGTTTCACATGAAAATATCTTAAGATAAGCTTCTTGAAATAAATGTCATCTAGCACATATATCATGTCCCTAAATCTGACCAAGCCATCTATTGTGAGATAATAGTCCACATCCTATGCACCTATATCTGCAACTGTAAACCTTTTCCTATACCTATACTCTGTTGTGACTTGTTCCTCAGCTCCACGTACCTATTATCTTTGCAGAACTTCCTGTAATATCTTATCTGGTGAGTATGTCCCATAAGAACTCGTAGATGGTATGTGGTTCACCTATAGCTGCCTTCTAAGAGCATCTCTAACATTTTCCTATTTACATCGATATACATGATTTCAAAGCTGAACTCGCTCATCGTGGCCAAGAATATATCTTATGACATTCAAATTCAATTGGTAAAATAGATAACTCAATTCATTGTGAGCCATCATCAGTACAAAATTGATGAGCTCCATAATTAGACATATTTGGAGGGGTTAATGGTCACCTTTTTACCTTCTTAAATCTCTTTTTCTTCAATTTTTATTGCTATTTGGTTTTATAATGCTAGTATAGGTGGTGATTAAGGCTAACATACTTTGAGTTCCTAATATGAGGTTGAGTGTTGAAAATCACGAGTAATTGGAATTATTTTTGAAGATTTTATCATAAAGAATTGAAGGAGACAACAACGAGAAATTATAGGAGGATTTTCCACCCTCCTTAACTCTCGAAGGAAGTGAAAGGATCCCCAAGGATTCTCTCCAAAAATTTGAATTCCAGAGGCAGCCAAGCAACTCAAAGACAAAATTGCACTCAATATATGTTTACTTGGAGTCAAGTGGACTCAATCACTATTTTAAAGGGAGATGTTGGTATCTGCCCTATAGAATAAATGGAGCAGAGCTAGAGCTAGGAAGGATTCGATTCTATTGGGAACTTTGCTGCAAGCTATTGAGCTTTTGATTATTGTACTCAGCGATTAAACTTTGAGAAATGTACGAGACTATTCTTTCATCAAATGAGCAGACTGATTTCATTTTACTGATTTAAGTTAAGAGAGCTAGGCGCATGGGTTAGGGCTCAATCCATGTTCCTCAGCCTCTCTGATTGTACTTGTTATTTGCTTGCTATCAGTAGATATGCTTCCGATAGTTTCATTATTGTTTAGTTTTTATTTCAGTGTGCTTCTGTAGGTTTCATTTTATTATGAGTAATAGAATAGAGGATAAAAATATAAAAGTTTTGGATCAACACCTCCCTTCTTATCTCCATCAATAGAGCACGAGGAGGATGAACCTTCCCACAAATCCAAAAATTTATTTCTTTTCACAGTTTCTGAGAATAGGGTAGAGCCGCATTAACATTTTCATCCTTGATTTTGTACTGTGTTTTCACGCATTTGTTTGTTCTTCATGCATGGATCAGCAGAGTTGTTTGTAGGAATAACAATCAAAGTACCAAGGAATTCCATTTGCACCTCCCCGCTTCATTCTCCATCTCTGTTTTTACACCTCCATTATTGTTGTTGCACCTCCATTTCTCTCCTATTCCTTTTATTGGAGATTCCACCCCTTTTATTCACAAGACACTTAAAAATGCTAAGATTTTGACCTTCACCCTTTCCTCATTGAAACTCTCGCTACCGTACTTCGCTCTATCGCAAATCGCAAATCCTCCTAAACTTCATTAATACTTCCCACTTCCGAGCTTCGATTGAGATAGTTCATATAACCCTTCCACCTTAACTTCATTTATTATCACAAAAATATTCAAAAACCTTTTGAAACCAACCTTTTCCCTTCAAAAGACTTACCACAATTCCTTTCGCAAATCACAAATCGTAGTTTTTATTTGGTTCCTATTAACACTTACCACTCCAAACACCAATTGTGATAATTCTTCGTACTCCTCCACATCACAAATCACAAATCAAAATTTTCATTTGGTTTGGACCCATTAACAGTTACAACTCCAAATTCCGATTGCGATAATTATCCGTACTCCACTACATCCCAAATCACATTTTTTATTTGGTTCTCATAACACATTTTTCTCCCAACGCCGATTGCAATATCACTGTCGTACTCTCCCACCGTCCCTACCACCACGTCATCCCGTCGCATTTCACATTTCGCAGTCTTTATCCTGTCACATTTCTCATTTCGTAGTCTTTATCACATCGCATTTCGCAATTCGTTCCCGCTCCTAAACAACACTTCCACAACCCCTACGGATTTCTAATATTGTGATTGCGATATCACATATCACATATCTCACTTCCATCCTCCCATCGCTAGTCTGCCATCACACTTTTAAAGGCCTCACACTCCAAAGGGTTTTTTCAATATTATAAGTTTTAATAAAGTCTAAACTCTCTTTCACAATTCTAAGCCTTTTATCATGTGTTTAGCCTTCCCTTACCACCCTTTACCCCGTTTTATCCGAATTGCAAGAAACACTTCACCAAGTTTAGTTATATCATGAATAGAAGCATGATAGATATAGCAAGAAAATTGTAGGAGTTTACAGGGTAAGTTCCGTAGATCAAAAACCAAACGTCACTTCTCACAAACAGATCAAAAATTAGTACACCAGTATTATCATGTGGTTAAAACCCTCAAAGAGGGAAACAATCCATGGTTTGAGCCAACGCAGTCACTTCAAGAAATTTATTAATATAAAAAGAAAAGTTACATATGTTTCTCTCATAAATGGTTACCGGAGAAATGACCCTCCATGCTCTTTAAATAGAGATCATGGACCAATCGGGTGCTAAACCACGGATCAAGTGTCATTAATACCGAGGAGAGAGTGAACTATCAAATCACTACAAATCGTGACCATCAGATTATAAGTTACAAATGTGCATAGTAAAGAAACACACTTCACCTAACTCTATACTAGACTAAGTTATTCTTAACTATTTCCTACGTGTCAGAATATCCTAACATCCCCCCTTAAAAACAACTTGGGATAGGATTGAAGGATTTACAAAGGTGACACAAAAGGATCCTATTTCCTGGGTCTCGAAATATCCTAACATCCCCCTTAAGAACAAATTGGGATAGGATTGAAGGATTTACAAATGTGACACAATAGGAGAAGTAAGGAGGCATTAGAGCCTATCCCCCCTTAATGAAAACTTTCCTGAACTCCAAGCATGGATCGAAGTTTGGTAAACTTCACTTCTATTAGAGCCTTTGTAAAGATATCGGCTACTTGATCATTGGTTGGACATTACTACACTTCAATAACATGATCATGAATGAGCTTTAGGATGAACTGTATGTGGATTTAGATGTGTTTCATACGCTGATGCTGAACTGGATCTTTACATAGCTAAATGGCACTCTGATTATCACACCAAAGTGTAGTTGGATGCTGCTGATGAAGACCAAATTAAGACAGGATCTGAGGAAGCCACATGACTTCCTTGCTAGCTTCAACTGCACCGTGATACTTTGGTTGAAGAAAGAGAGATGGCACTTTGTTTCTTACAAGACCAAGTAATAGGTCATGAACTAAGAGTGAATACATATCGTGCAGTAGACTTCTGATCATCAAGGTCACCAGCCTAATCAGAATCAGTGAAACCAATCAACAATGGAGATGCTCCTGCACTGTAATGAATCCCGAACTGAATTGTACCTCGAATATATCAAAGTATTATTTTAGCTACTTTAGAGTAACTTTCATGAGGTTGGTGCATAAACCAAGTGAGAAGACCAATGACAAAGGAAAGGTTAGGACTGGTATGGGTTAGATACATAAGTTTACCAACAATTTGATGTTATAATATAGCATCAACTTCAGGAGTAGTATAAGTGACTAAAAGCTTGAATCTATACTGAAAGGGAGAAGGCGCAGGCTTATAGTCTTCCATGTGAAAGTGGTGTAGAAGATCACATGCATACTTGGACTGAGAGAGGGTAATTCCTTCCTTGGATTGCAAGACTTGAAGTCCAAGGAAATAATGCAAGTGTCCCAAGTATGTCACTTAAAACTTTTTTTTGAGGCTATACTTCACATGGTTTATATGGTTTGGATCACTACTAGTAAGGATAAGGTCATCAACATAAATAACAAGGATGGTGAAGGGCTTACCCACTTTCTTGGTGTAGACAGTGTTATCAGAAGGACACCTAGAAAATCCATTATCTAATAGAAATCTATCCATTTTGGCATACCAAGCCTGAGGAGCTTGTTTGAGACCATAGAGAGACTTCCTAAGGTGACAAGCAAGGCTAGAGTCATTTTGGATAAAGCCAGGGGGGTTGTTCCATGTATATTTATTCATGTAAATCTCCATGTAAGAAGGCAACTTTAACATCCATCTAAAGGACTTCCCATTTAAAGGAGGCAGCAAGGGAAAGAGCAAAGCAGATAGAATTCATTTTGGTAGCAAGGGAAAAGGTTTCAGTATAGTCAGTGCCTTCAACTTATGAAAATCCTTTAGCAACAAGATGAGCTTTATGTATATAGACTTTTCCATCTAGTCCAAACTTTTTTTTGTAAACCCATCTGCATCTGGCAAGTTTTCTTCCTTTTGGAAGAGGAACAGGATCCCAAGTATCATTCGCTAATAAGGAACGATATTATTCATTCATAACTTCATCCCAATCTGGATTACAGGAGGCTTCTTCAAAGGTTTCTGGATTAGGATTTTCTGTAACTTGAGCCAATAAGGAAGAGGCTCTTTCAAACTGAGAAAGTGTACGTCATCGATTGGCAGGGTCACCTGCAAGTGAACCTCCTACATCCCGAGTAGAGAAAACCCATCTTGGAAGTTGTGGAGTAGAAGGAATAACTTCAAGAGGTGGAGGAGGATTTTCATCCTTGATGTCATTATTTGAACTAGAAGGAATTCTATTAAAAATAGAAGAGAAATATAGAGGTGGCACATATGCCGAATCAGGCTCGCAGGCCAAAGGTGGCACACCCACCAAAGTAGGCTCACAGGCCAATATATTTTCATCAAATGTTAAATCTCTTATAATGATTATATTTTTGGATTTTGGTTGAAGAAGTCTATAACCTTTGACATCTTTAGAATATCCAACAAAAATGCCTTTTTCACTCTTAGGTTCTAAGGCTTTATGTTTCGCATTTGGAATATGGGCCCAAGCATCACTTCCAAAAACACGAAAGTGACTTAAATCTCGTTTGATTGAGCTCCAAGCTTCTTCTGGAGTTATATTCTTTAAAACCTTAGAAGAAGTGCGATTTACTATGTAATTTTCATATTTAATTACTTTTGCACAAAAATTGAGACTATGTCCTTTAGATTGAAGCCTACAATTAGCCATTTCTTTTAAGGTATGATTTTCCTTTCAACTAGACCATTTTGTTGTGGAGTATATGGAACGGGCAATTGAATGTCATGTTCAATGCAAAATTTGATAAATTTGTTGTTAGCATATTCTCCTCCATTGTTTGATCTTAACTTAAGAATTTGATGTCTAGATTATTTCTCAACAAAGGCCTTAAAGGAAAAGAACATGTTAAAAACTTCACTCTTGAGTTTTAAGAAGTATACCCAAGTGCATCTGGAAAAATCATCAATGAAAGTTAAGAAGTACTTGCAACCAGAGAAAGAAACAGCAGGAAGTGGACCACATAAATCACTGTGAAAAAGCTGCAAAGGGGCTGAAGCTTGCGAAGAGGTACGTTTGTCAAAACTATCCTGATGATGTTTTCCAAGTACAAATCGGAGCAAACACCATCTGGGCAAGATACCATAGGAAGGCCCATCACCATATTTTCCTGACATAGAATTTGAAGAGAGCGATAGTTTAAGTGACCAAATCTCTCATGCCAAAGTTTTCTCACATCATCATTATGAGCAAAAAAAACAAAGGGAAGACAGGATGACCCAAAGTTGTCAAAATTATACAACCTTGTGGAATAATCAACAATGCTAGTAGCTAAAATATGTTGAGGATATTTGAGGTCCTTTATTACAACATCATGAGGTGATAATTCTACTATTTTCCCTTCAGCTCAATGAGTTATTTGATAAAAAGATAGAAGGTTGCATGACAAGGTAGGAACACATAGTACATCATTAAACTCACCATTATCGAGATGAATGGTTCCAAATCCTACAACACTAAGAGATCTATCATCACCAACATAAATATGTTTGGTGTTACAATCATTTAAAGAAGAACACATGGCTTTATTTTTGGCCATGTCGTAAGAAGCTCCAAAATAAATGAGCCACTCATGAGACTGAGAAGAAGAAGATACATTTAATGCATAACTAGATCTTGATGCTTGAGAACCACAAGTAGAAAGTGTCATTCCTGAAGATGAAGGTGAAGAGTGCTCCAAATTGATGTTGTGCTTCTTCATTGCTGCTTCTAAGGCTTCGATATTCTTAAAACATTTGGACTCTATATGGCCATCATGATTAACAAAATTGCAATGTCTATATGTCTTCTTCCCTTTGTTTTTATATGCCTTATCATTTTGGTGAGTTTTTTTTTCAGTTTGTGGCTGAAATTTCTTAAGACCCTTGTTTGGTTTCAGACCATACTTTTTAGGATACTACTTCTTGGGATTCTCTTGATATGATTGTTTTTGGGCTACTAAGGTTTTATTAGTTGCATTTATAGGAGTGATAAGACCAAGGTGTAAGATCTTTTCTTGTTCTCTTATCAATGAATCACAAAAGGCATAAAAAGAGGGGTTCTTGTAGGTGGTTCCTGAAGAAATGATGGCTTCTCTAGTGGAATGGAAGGAAGAAACAAATATAGAGTATGCAGGGCCAAGCTTAGAAAGAATGCAATAGATGAGGCCACCATCTTCCTTTTTGACCTTACAACCTTATAAAAGAAGTCTAAGGGTCTTCAATTTGGACAAAAAATCTTCAATAGAGGAGAAATTATTGGGGTCCAGAGTAAGAAACTCATTTTGAAGTTGGTGGGCCCTAATTTGATTTTGAATGCCAATGAAAATATTTAGCTTGTCCAGGGCTTCATGAGGGGTGTCAATGTCAAGGATATGAAATCGAAGATCTTGAGAAATGGACATTCCTATCAACCGTCGTGCTTGATCTTGTTTATTTTCCCATTTAGTGACTTTATCATCATCAGAAGCTTTAGTTTCTAGTCCTGTGGCTATTCTATAAATCCATTTACTTCTAATTATATCTAGCATGTGAGGTAGCCATTAGAAATAATTGGCGTTGTTAAGAATAATCGGGCATCCACTTTTCATATAAAACAAAAAACTAAAGCTGAGAAAAGATGAAGCTAACTGCTCCAATGGAAATATCTCAAAAAATTAGGCAAATTAAAACAAAACGGCTCAAGAAACGACTTCCGGATGAAGAATTTATTTCTTTTTGAAAAAAGAAAGTTGTAGATGCCAAATAGTTACGGGAACGGATTGAAATTTGATGATGAACTTTGACTTTTTAAAAAAAATCTTGCCCCTTTAACAAAAAACTTTCTACAAAAGAAACTTGAGAAAGAGACTTGAAGCCAAGACCTCTATTCTCATAAACTAACTTCTGACCAAGTGAGATAGTAAAAGGATTTTGTAATTGTTTGAAAGGAGGAAGGGTTCCGTTTTTTTTTTTTTGGTTTAACTCTTCGGTGTGCATGCCTTTTCTTGCACAAAAAAAAAAAAAAAAAAAAACCGAGCAAAAAAAAAAAACAAAATGCAAGCCTTACGACAGAATGTTAGATTTTCGGTTAGCCTTACCAGCAACTATCTATCTTTTCACTATTTTTGATTTCCCGAGATCACACAAAGACGTGGGGAAAGAGCATATGTAGCAAAAAAATCCCTTTTCCCCGTTTCTGATTTGCCGAGGTCACACACAGCATAGAGCAAAGAGAATACACACAGAAGAGGTTATAGATCTGGAAACTAAATAAAACCTAAAATCCTAAAATAAGAAGAGGGAATCGAAATAAGAAAAATTATTAACAAATATAACTGCAAAACAAATACTTTAGACCTCCAGATCTAAACTGACATAACTTGGGAAACTAGAAAAATTTTCGCATGAAACGAAAGGCATTCCTCACTGTAACAGATGCTCCAAACACAACAGAGTAGTTCTTCAAGCCCGAAAATGTTCATAAATAGTAGATCTAGAAAATGGCAGTCGCATGCAATCAAACCGGCTTTCGATTTTGATCAACAATGAATGCAACCCTAAAAATAGCTCTGATACCATGTAGGAATTTACAGGGTAAATTCCATAGATCAAGAACCAAAGGTCACCGCTCACAAACAGATCACAAATCAGTACACTAGTGTTATCACGTAGTTAAAACCCTCGAAGAGGGAAACAATCCACGACATGAGCCAACGCGGCCACTTCACGTAATTTATTAATATAAAAAGAAAAGTTACATATGTTTCTCTCATAGACGGTTATCGGAAAAATGACCCTCAGTGCTCTTTAAATAGAGCTCATAGACCAATCAGGTGTTAAACCATGGATCAAGTGTCGTTAATATCGAGGAGAGAGTGAACCGTTGGATCACTACAAATCGTGACCGTCAGATTATAAGTTACAAATGTACATAGTAAATAAACACACTTTATCCTAACAAAGATAAGTAGGGTGTGTTTAGCCAATTGGCCAATTTAAGTGTGGTTTAGAATTAGTTTCCTTTCTGCACATTAAATTAGTTTCATTTCTGTCATTTCTATTCTACAAATTAAATTAGTTTCATTTCCATCATTTCCTCTCTGCAAATTAAGTTAGTTTCATTTTTTTCATTTCCTTTCTTCAAATTAAGTTAGTTTCCTTTCTGTCATTTCCTTCTAGCAATTTACTTTCCAGTTCTTACCATCGTTTAAGAAATAACACCCTTTCTTAAAGTAGAAGAGGATGACATGGGAAAAATGCATCTACTGTGTATATAGCACTATCACCTCCAAGTTTGTGCAAACCCCAGATTGATAAAGTAATGTAGGGAAGCCCTTGGGGAGTTGTAGCACTCTATGTGAAATACCAGGACTGACCACAAATCTCCTACCAAGAAGATAGTGTCTCCACATCTACAATGCATGGATGATTGTTGGCAACTCACGATCACTTGTCGGATAATTCTTCTCGTGCGCATTTAGTTTCTGTGATTCATAGCATACTTCCTATCCTTCCTTCATGAGAACTCCACCAATACCTCTCTTATAAGCATATGTGAATACCAAAAATTCTTTGTTCAGATCTGCAATATTTGCACTGGATCATTTGTCAACAATATATTCAACAGCTCAAAATTTGTTGCCCATTCGTATAGTCATTCAAACTTCTTAGCTTTTCGGTGCAATTATGTGATAGGATATGTAATTTGAGATAATTTCTTTATGAACCTCCTATAATATCTTACTAGCCCCATAAATGATCTTACCTCATACATGTTTCTAGGAGCTTCCCACTTGATGATAATCCTTATCTTATGTAGATCCAATGATATACCTTCCTTGGAAACCACATCTCCCAAGTAATGTACCTCTGTTTGAAAGAAATTGCATTTGCTAAACTTGGCATACAACTAATTTTTCTTAATAATATTTACAATTCTACTAAATGTTTGACATTATCTTCTTCATATATATAATATACCAAAATATAATCAATGAATACAATAACAAACTTTTCCAGATAAGGACACAACAAACTATTCATCAAGCACATAAAATTAGTTGGAACATTAGTCTAACCAAATTGAACTACAAGAAACTCATAATTTAAGTACCTAGTCTAAAAAATTTTCTTCTAAATGTCGTATTCTTTAAGGCATACCTGATGATATCCTGATCTCATATCTATCTTTGAGAACATTGTTGCTCCCTTCGACGAATCAAATAACTCTTAAATCCTCAGCAATGGATACTTCTTGTTAATTTTCAACTTCTTTAACTTCCTCTAATCAATTCATAACGCAAGGGTATGATCCTTATTCTTCACAAACAATACAAGTGTGCCATGGTAGTACAGTTTGCCTAATGTATCCCTTTTCAAGCATTTCCTTCAACTGCAAATTCAACTCTACCAACTCTAAAGTCATCCTCTTGTACATTTCCTTTTATTTTGGTGTTTCCCTTGGTACCAACTTAATAGAAAACTCTACATCCCTTATAGGAGGTTATTTTAAAATCTTAGGTGGAAACACATCCTGAAACTGTTGTAAAATCGAGTATCATTAGGGGAATTTTGATGTGTAAAGTGGGTCTCCTAAGAAAAATGTACAACAAAAATAAACATTATAAGAACCAATAGGATTCAAGATGATGATGTCAACCATGGGGGATGATTCACCATTTTTTTAAGTAAAAGGGTAAAAATATTAAAAAATAATAAATAATAAAACTACTTTTCCAACTCGTATTTTCAACTTATCTCCGAAATTTTTTACTCAAATTTTGAGCAGGAGTACTCGTTGGATTCAAAATTTAATTCCTCATCCGAGTACCCATGTTGCATACTTTCGATGGACCCTGCTACATGAAAAATTAGAAATACATAAAAAAACGTGATTGAAATCATGTTTTTCATGTAGCAGGACCCATGAAAAGTATGCAACATGGGTACTCCATGGATGAGGAATTAAATTTTTCATCCAAGGAGTACTCGCGCTCAAAATTTGAGTAAAAACTTTAGGAGATAAGTTGAAAATACGAGTTGAAAAGGTAGTTTTTTCTTTTTTCCCTATACAATTTGAAGAAGTAATCAAATCTTATTTTATTATTTCCACTATTATTTTATAATTTCCTTAAGAGGCCCATTTTAGACCTCAAAATTCCCCTAATTCTTCTCAAGGCATCCCCATCCTCAAATTCCTTACCTTTTTCACTAGAAATATGCAGTGCAAATAACACACCCTTTCCTATGAGTATGCTTTTCCTGCATAGTTGTCACTATTCTAACTGATGCTTTCTTCTTCTTACCCTACTAGACTCTCAGTTCTCCATTGTCATCCAAGCACTCAATACCTTGTCATTGCAGTCCACTTTGGATCTGTGAAGAAACAACCAGTCCATACCCAAAAGCATGTCATACGAACCCAATGGAAATACATTCAAATGTGTTGATGTAGACATACCATTCAAATCAAATGCACAATCTCCTACCCAATGATGAACTTACTTCTTAAATGTACCTGTAGCTAACTACACTAAGAAAGACTTTATCTGCACTACTTTATTCAAACCACACTTATCCATCAGGTGAGGATTAAGGTAACTATAAATATATCTAGGGTTAATCAAAATAGAAATAACTTTATCAAAAATATTACCATCCATATTGATAATAGATGCTTGGTGATCTTCCTTCTTGATATCCAACGCTTCATATATCCTAGGAACGCTTTTTCCAACATTCCACACTTTTCGTGCTTCCTGAGCGTTGTAGATATGTAGTTTGCCACCCTAATGTTGTGGAAAATCTCTCCTGTGATGATCTTTCCACATGTCCAACATTGTATAGGCTTCCAACCTGCACCCTTGTTCTTCTCATCCAATTGAAATCCCTAACCTTTGTGAGTTACATTGAACTTCTTGTGTGGTGTTGCATTCTCTTTGTTACCCGTGTCCCGAGGTCTTATTTTCTTCTTATCCAACTTAATTTTATTCTTATCATTATATTTCCACTTATAAAAATGCTTTAGCATTTGAATGGCCTCCTACAATGATCTAGGCTTATCAAAATAAATCCTCTCTTTGAATGCTATTGAAAACCCATTAAATTTGGGCCTTCTCTACCTTGAGGTAAGGCACCTATCTCAACAACTATATAAATATGTTGGTGTACTCCTCATTGGTCATAGATCCCATATTTATCTCATAAAACTCCTTTTCCCTGTTGTCATATTATCTTTCTGATGCATAATGTTTCTTGAATAGTCTCTCGAATTCACTCCAATTCAACTCCTCCTCACAAAAATCTCTAACGTTCTTTACATTTTCCCACCAGATATTTTCTTTACATTTAAGTTTGGACGTAGTTATTTTTGCCTTCATATTCTTTGACTAATCATGTAACTTGAAAGACTTTTTCATTCCAATAAACCACGCTTCCGCATCTTCTGATTTCTTCATTTCTTCGTCAAATTTAGGTGGCTTTGATTTCCTAAACCCATTTTTCATATATCCCCTATCACTAAATATGTAAGGATGATAATGATGATGGATCATGATACCTGTCAGAACCAACATTAGAATAAAACATAAGTTCATCACCTCTCCTATCTGAAGTATCAAAGAACCTGCCATATTTTATCATGTAATCTCTATCTGGCCTGTTCCCACTATGGGATCTTTAACCAGAGGCCACATTAGTCCTATCCTCCTCTCCATAGTTGATCCAGAGTGGTCCCCATCTCTACAATTATGACAAACTTTGAAGAATTACTCCATTGAATTCTACTTGTTTCTCCTGTGCCTGCATGATTTTGTTATTATCTGCTTTGCAACTCCTTATTTCTTCCTTCAAACTCCTCAATGTTTCTTCTAAGTTATAACAGTTCCCAATACCGCACTGCTCTTCTAATTCATAGGGAGAATCTTTGTAGTCTACCATTATCAGCATATAAGAGTCCTTTCAACCATTATTGAGTTATCAATGCATGGAAATGCTAACCACGTACAATGACTTCATGCACAATGACCATCATGCAATCAATGTATGCATACCAACATATAAAAATTGACCCACATAAACAATGCACGACTAACATATACTCACAAAAAATACATTCAACAATGACACCATCAAATTTCACATGAATACACCACTACAATCATGAACAACACCATGCATACATAGCAAGACAATATACCATAAGAATAAGAATCTATATGAAACCAACATGTACGTACAACAACACATCATCCAAGGAGAACAAAACCATACATCACCCAAGTAGAACGGAACCATGTTCTGATACCCCGTTGTAACACCCTCCTCCGACATCTACCCAAGTGGCCAACGGTGCTAAGCATGTGATGATGAGTTACTATGATATGATTCAACTCCCTATACATCAGTTAAGGAAGTGGAACCTATGGAACAATGCCAACCTGACCTTCTACACATGCAACATAACTGCGAGGAGCATTCCAGCCCATCTAGGTGACCAATCCCTAAGAAAAATAGAAATTTTGCTACATTAAAGCCTCAGTCGCTCCCCTGACATGGAAATACATGTGGATGGTACCCTCTAGTCTCTCCTAAAGCAAAGCATGCCTAAAACTGGGGACTTTTCTAGGCAGTTTTGTGCAAGCAACTCCAGATTATGTGCCACTTTTTTTGGGGTAGGACTCATGCCACCCCCCAAAACTCCATGAAACTTTAAAAAATAGAAAATAAAATCGAAACAAATATACAAGTGAAAATAATTGAATAAGGACTTTAATGGAACCTTACTATCCATGACATACATTTCATCAAACATGTCACAAATATGCATTCTACAGGTTTAAATGATAGATCTGAACATAGGGGTCTCACACTTATCTCAAAATTGTTAAGAAGGATTGATGACTCATCAAAATAATTACATTACCATCTATTAAGGCATATATTCATTTTGCATTTGGTGACTAACCAAAAAAATATGAGATCCATATATTATCATTGTCATAAAACTCAATCATAACCAACATATAACCAACATAAATATAAATGATATAACGACCATATAATCTGCATATAAGCAAGTATATTTTCCCATAAAATACTAAGGAGAGAGATCTCTTATTGATGATTTCAAAGGATGACCAAGTATGCGACTTCCACGAACCACCCTACCATAGACTAGGTTGAAGCAAATATTTATTTTGTCCAATCACCCCCATGTCATATTCCAAGCCTCAATGTGGGATCTCATAAACAAATCAATCAAAACCAAAGCAGGGCTTCGAGAGTCCAAACCATCTCAAATCTCAACCAGTTATTCTTCCTCACAGTCATACATCATTAACCATCACCAGAGTATTCTCTACCCAAGGTCTCCAGTTTTCCAAAGCCTTTGTTCCAACAATGGATTCCTTGACTAGTAACTAAACCCTCAAATATCTCTAGGCTTCCAGAGCATTTATCCAACCAGGGCTTCCAAGACTACTAACTCAACCCAACAATGGATTCCAGAGTATTTTTCCAACCAAGGATTTCAGAATAGTAACTCAACCCATGTTTTTACAAGGCTTCCAAATAATTTGTACAACCAATTCTTCTAGGAACTAATAACTCAACCCACAACGAAAGGCTCATGAAAACCAACCAGAAAGAAAGAAAAAAAAAAACTGATAACACCATGGCTATCTAGGAAATGGAAATGATAGAAAAAACCACTGTCAATCTACAAAATCATCTATGCCAATGATAGACCATAACCAAATAACCACATGCATATGACATGCATGCGAAAACTAGTAAGAAAATCATACATGCAACATAGTACATGCAAGAAAAATTATTGTAGTTTTTGATCTCGGTGTCCTCTTGCACTTTCCTTATTTTACTTTTCCTTCTTTCTGCAAATCCGAAGTATGCCACACTCCTCCAAGAGTTATTCAAGAAAACTCTAAGTATGCAAGAGTATGAGAGAGAGAGAGAAAAATGAGAGCTCCAAAACTGAAATGATCAAAATCTATGAAGTGCTCTTCATAAACATTTTATTAACGAGGCCTGTATTTTCTTAAATTTTCCATTATTTTCCTTCATTTTCCTCCTCACATGAAACCCGTGACCTTTTCACCCTCATTTTATCCTAATTTCCATTATTTTCATAAATAAAATGCCAAAAAATGCCACTTTTCCTTTCGAAAGCATTTTCCATTTTCCATAGCCATTAATAAACCAAATGAATAGCCACACTAGGATGCTTTTCCCAATATTCTACTTGGAATACATTTCCCATGACCAAGGTCTTATTTTTCCTTTATTAAGTTTTACATGGATTTCTTACTGCGGATGTTACACATAACATACATGGAAACAACATTTCAATAAATAACTAGACTTTGTCTCAACTACAACTCAAATAAAATCAACAAATTGAAATGAATTAAAACTAACTATGAAACCTAGTAGATAAACGAGAGACAATAATATTAATTCTCTCAAGAGGGTGAAATGGTCACTCGCCATCGTAACAGTTAGATAAGATTGGGGTCCATGTTCAATCGTGATGACCACTTCCAATGACATGTAATGGACATGTGCTTATTGGTCAGTTATTATTGAATCATGTACCAAACCCATTGGTAAGTTGAAAAAATGCATAAAAGTGTGCAAGAGTTGATCGACCCACATCATACTTACACACAAATAAATTTGTGGTTTCCCCATCATGCAGGTGTGCAAGTGGAATTACAGGAAATATTGATAGAATGAATGGGTGCAACAAAATGAAGGATTTCAATTAGATCTCGCACAATAATGTTGGCTCGGGTGGTATTGCAAATTGAATGAGTGCAAAAGGCGAATAGGTGCATCAAATCATTCAATCAAACTAAGGCAACTGTTAGAGGGCATGCACAAATTATGGTATTTACATGAAAATGGAATGAACGAAGAAGACATCAAAGAAGGGTGGACAAGACACATCCAACATTGTGCATCTTTGTTGTTACACAAAATATTTCATAACCCAATAAATGTTGGAAAAGAAACAAGACGAAAAACGATCTTCATTAATTATTTTTAGTTTCTATGATGCAAAACATTGAGTTGTTTATCTTTTTCCCATGGATGGTTAAATAAAAATGGGAGCATCATTCTACATTATGCTTGTTGAGGAGTCTTCCTTCAAAAATTATCCCATTCTAATAAACTCCATTAAGCATGTTTATGTGAGTCCTATTTTATCTCAAGGTTAATTTCCCTTTTGGCACTTATTTCATTTTTTTAATTTTAATGGTTCATAAAATAACTTATAATAATATTTGGTTATGCCTAATCTAAGTTGTTTTTTAGAAAGATTTGGAAGAACGATTTTCCCAATAATGGGATGTTATCTCGAACATTGTGCGTGAAGTTGTACGCCCCTTGGGATAGTTTAATTTCCCAAGAGGTGTCTCCCATCCTCAAACCTCTCGCTGAATCTAAACCCTGTACAAGTCAATTGGTCTACACCACTTCGTTTAGCCAAAATAAAAATGGTTACAACAAAGCTCATAATATCATTTTTAGGAATTAAATCTCGATACAAACAATAATCATCATTTCTTTCAATCATTGAAAATAAACCCAATTAACTATGTTTTCTTTATTTATACTAGCACCATTTTACATTATATTATTATTAAATTAAAATAAAATTACTATATAAAAAAACACTAATTAAAATGTTTTTTCAAATAAATCAATGCTTTCCATAAAAAATTAAATCAAACAAGCACCCATTTGAAATAATTATCAAACACATAGCTTGTAAATTCATAATCCAAATTCAAAAACTTCATTGAGAGGCCATTAATGTAATTAATACAAAATAAAATGTATTTGTCAATTAAGTAAATTTATCAATTTTAAATTAAAAAATAGATAATTATAAAAATTAATATATAAATAAATTTAAAAATAAATACTAATGTTCTCAACATTAAATATTTCAAATTTTTTTTTTGTAGTTTATTGCAAATTGTACTCATATTCAAAATAAACTTGCATCAGTTTCTAGAGTTGACATAGAGATCCACTAACCCAATCTAAGAGTAGCAGAGCAAGATTGTTCATGACTAGAACAGTTAACATAAACAAACAATAAAAAACCAAAATCCCAAGACCAAACAAATAACTAACTGATCTACAAAAATACAATGCAACATTGCCATAAAACTTATTGCCAAATACATCGAACCATGGACACACGAACACCATCAGATAGAAAAATATTTCAGGGCTCTTCTACATATTGGCTAGAGGGAATCCAAAACCAAAACTAGACCCTGAAGATTGTTCACAATATAAAAAGAGTCACACAATCACAAGGAATAAGAAGACCCTCCTTGAAAACCCACTTCCTTTCTGCCAGGACAGCTTGAAGGAAACAACCTCCATCAAGGACACTTAATTATACAAATGAAAAAAATCCATACACTGAAAACTAAAACAAAACTTACATCAAATGAAATATGCTTAGTTTTCCAAAGACAGACAAAATAATTGAAGTTACGAGGATATATAAAAAGAACATTCTTCATGTACTAAGAGAGAACATTATATATAAGGACCAAAATCCACATGCAAACATCCCATAGAGAAATTCAGATCTACATGGCTCCCAGATAATGCAAAAATGATGGAGAAAACATGCAAACAAAACATACAATTATTCTATGCCCCTTAACAGAGATAAGTTATAGACTACCTTAAAGAAAGCAATTTTTAGAGCATATATGAAAATAAAGCACAAAACTATCTGAAACTTGTATTGTTTGTCATGATCCGAAGAAATCAAGGTAGGTGTTTGAGCACTACCATGTGAAGGGTTTGCAATATTACGAGAGGCAAAGTCACTCACCAAAAATCTTTCCACATGAGTTAGTCGTTGAAATACACTATCCACGAAAAAGAATCGGTTTCTTAACATACACTTAATGTCCCCTAAAGAAGAAAAAATACTATAGGCCTCCACTTTCCTGTCCTTAAAAATTAGGCAAAAGAGCGTGGCCATTTTTTGGTGACGCGCCAAAGAACTCACAAAGCGTAGTCTCCTTTTTTGGAACCTACCACGTTTAGAAACTAATTGCATATCCTCCCCTGTCAATTCAAATTTTAAAGAATATGATCGATCCCCAAATTCTCTAGTTTGCAACAATAGTATTTCCTTTCGCACCTAAAAATGAAAGACATTGAAAAACATTAGGGGAATTTTGAAGTCTAAAATGGGCCTCCTAAGAAAAATATACTTTATAAAAAAAAATAGGAATCAGGATTATGATTTCAACCATGGGGGATGATTCACCATTTTTTGATTAAAATAGTAAAAAGATTAAACAATAATAAAATAATAAAACTACTTTTTCAACTAGTATTTTCAATTTATCTCCATAAGGTTTTACTCAAATTTTGAGTGGGAGTACTCGTTGTATGAAAAAATTAATTCCTCATCTAAGGAGTACCCATGATGCACACTTTCGATTGATCTTTCTACAAGAAAAATGAGAAATACATGAAAAACGTGATCGATAGATCTCCGTAAGGTTTTACTCAAATTTCGAGTGGGTTTACTCATCGGATGAAAAAATTAATTCCTCATCCAAGCAGTACCCATGATGCACACTTTCAATAGATCTTTCTACACGAAAAATAAGAAATACATGAAAAACATGATTGTAATCACGTTTTTCATGTATTTCTCTTTTTTTCTTGTAGAATGTTCCATAAAAACTATGTAACATGGGTAATACTTGGATTATGAATCAAATTCTGCATCCAACAAGTGTTTTTGTTGTAAATTGGGTAAACCCATAGGGAGAGAAGTTGAAAGTACGAGTTGAAATAATACCTTTTCTTTTTTTCCCTCTAAAATTTGATGATGTAACCTAACATTATTTTATTATTTCCACTATTATTTGATAATTTCCTTAGAAGGCCCATTCTAGACCTCAAAATTACTCTAATATGTTTCAACCGAACCATAGGAGAAATGGTGAACCCTTTTGTACCCAATATTACTAACGCCACCCCTTCTGTAGCTCAATACTTTCCTAGGAGGCATGAGGAGTGATTCCAAAGGAAACCATGGACAAAGACAAGAAGAACGTTTGCCAAAAATACTATAGAAATGAGAAGAAAGAAGGTCAGTAAACCCATTTATGAAAATAGCTATGTCATCTCCCATACGCTACGCTGCAGAATCCAAACCCAGCAAATAGTTCAAACTAACACATTAGAATGACATAAAACAAGGAAAATAAGGAAAAAACTAAGTCCTAAGGGAAATAATTAAAATAGAAAAACTCTAAACCAAGCCCAAACTTTGAATTAAAACTCGAAATCTATCAACAAACCCTTTCCACTTAAGCTTTTTTATAAAAAGAAAAAGACAAAGAAAGATAAGCGCTAGAGCTTCAAACACATATATCTTCTGAAACAAAATAAACCCATTAACTACAAATACCCTTCAATATAGTAAATAACTTCTCTCTCAAAAATTAAAAAGACATGTTAACCACAAGCAGAATGTAGAGCCCATAAAATAACCATTAGACTCACGAGGCTCACTAATATACAACATAATTACAATATCCTTGGGAGACTAAAGGACCATGAAAACCATTGTGGCAAATAATGGATAAAGCAATATTCTACCAAGAAGAAACCGGAATTGAAGGACAAGAAGAAGTCCTTCCCTCCTTCCACACAAAGCACGTACACCAGCTAGTCCCTCATGCTTAGGCATTTAAAACCATAAATTTCCCACACATCGAAACCTGCAAAATTAACTACCCACTTCCATGTAGTTAGTAGGAGAGGACAAGTGTGAGGGGAGCTCCCAGTACGATGCAACTATTACATGCTGAGAACCGACCCCATCAAGGGTAACATATTTCTTTACTTTTGAACCTATAAATTTATATGATTAGCTTATTGTGAGTTTTATTAATAATTAATATTAATAGTATTTTCTCATATACATTTTTAGTATTGAATATATAGTGCATAGCCATTACAATGTGTGTATGTATAGGAATATATTGAAATATAATTTATTATTTAATTCAAAACATGGTATTTTTTAATTTTCTAAATTATACATATGATTCTTATTTTATCAATTAGACCCTTCATAAGGAATTATACATACCATAACAATTTACAGAGAAAATTTGAAAGTTCAACCACGCATGATTCATTACTCCGAGACGTTTTTATGTCTTTATGGATATTGAAATATATTTGTTGGGAAGACACTTTTCATTTCAAATAAGTCTAAAATTAATTAATTAATTATAACTATATATATAGATAGATATATATTAATTAGTTAGGTATGTTAAGTCTTGATATTGTTGGTAAATTTATATAGCTTAAGTAGTAGAGTTCACAGTCAACCTCGCACTCCATAAGATTTCAAACTTATAACCTTTTTATCAAAGAGTACCTAACATAACACTCAGGATATATTCTACACCATGTCAACTAAAATTTCAAATCTTTATTTTATGAAATATAAAATTTAAAAATTATTGAATAATAATTAAAAGTATTATAATCTCAAATATTAATACGATGAAATATTAGACTAAACGGTTAATAAATATATGAAAGTTTTGATTAATATCATATTGTTATATAAAAAATGTTATTAATTTAATATATATATATATATATATATATTAAACTTTCAAAATATATAGAACTATTTCATTTATATTAATTTTTTTAAGTATTAATAATTAAATAAATAAATAAATAAATTTTATTTATAAAAACATCGTTTCATTTTTTTCTTCACGGTTTAGATGATGTTTTAATATAAATATATAATTTGTTATGACATATTTTGTATACGAGTTTATATTGTAATTATGTATATGATTACATAGTGCAATAAGTTGTTTGCATTTTGCTTATGTTGTTTGACCAAATAACATAAGGATATTCAAATCGATGCCTCCATATGGGTTAAGGACTTGAGTTTACTTTGATGGTATTTATAGGAATCATGATTTGAGGGTTGATTCGGGGTTTGTCTTATATTTAAGAGAGATGTTTACTGTTTCAATTTTAAAGCTAATAATGTTCAAGGTATCAATCAATTTTGTAATTTTATTTCTTTTATTTTACCCCATAGAAATAGTATGAGGTAGATCTTAAGTAAAGGTAAGCTTAAATGTAAATGTAATGCTTAATATTTAATACATTTAATTTAATGTTGATTTTACTTAAAAATAAATTTATTTATTTATATATATAAATATAATATAAATTTAAAATATAAAGAAGTTTACTAACATTAAAAAAGGAGATATGGTAAATAAATATAAATATAAATCTCTTTTTATACTTTCTCCAGAGGTATAGTAAACAAATAAAAATTCATGTAAATTAAAGATATGGTAAATAAATAAAACATATTTTTATATTCACTCTATAAACCTTTCTGTTTTAGAAAATTCAGAAATAGGTTTTTATTTAGATAAATCCTATGGGCCAAATATCATTTTAATACCATGAGCTAAATACTATGGTCCAAATACCATATTTATAAAAGAAGCATGGTAAATAAATAAAAATATATCAAATATTATTAGAAATCAAAATCTAATGATATACCAAGCCTATGGACCAAATACCATGGTAAATAAATAAAATATAAATAAACCATAGGTAGGGTAAATATCTAAAACCTGTTTTTATATTTACTCCATAATCCTCTTTACATCTACACTCAAAAAAGAGATTTTATTTAGGTGAATCCTATGAGCCAAATACCACATCCAAAATTATTATTAATACCATGCAAAAAAACCATTATTAACCCTAATATTATTATTAAAATATTATTATCATTACTATTATTATTAAATCTAATATTCATATTAATATATTATAATATTAATATTATTAAATTTAATAAATTTTGATTAATGCAATATTAAGTGTGTTATATTATAATATATATTAATATATCTTGATATATATTAACTCTATATATATGGGAGGGAAGAAGAAAGATATAGAGTGACATAGGTTGGGAAATAGGGGGGAGCCACAACAAAGAGATGGATATAAACTAAAGGAGAGGGGAGAGAAGGAATGAAGAGAGAGAAATAGGAAGAAGAGTGAGAGAGGTATAGAAGGGTAACATATGGAGAGGGAGAGACAAAGATGGCAGGGGGAGAGAGAGAATGAGAGATGGATGGAGATAGGGAGAGGATTGGAGGGTAGAGAAAAAGAGAGAGAGAGACGGGGGAAGGGATAGGGAGGCAGGAGAGAAAGGGAGAGAGAGGAAGGACGAGAGAGAGGAGGATAGAGAGGGATATAGATATGGATTTTGAGTGGCAAAGTGGGAGGGAAGAAGAAATACATAGAGAGTGAGAAGTGGATAGATAGAGGGAGTTAAAAGAGAGAGATGGAGAGAGAGTGTGTTTATTTAGGGGTGATATAAAGAGACAAATAAGGAGAGATGGAGAGAAGGGGGGAGATAAGGAGGGACAAAGGGATATAGTAACGCACACATACACACACGCGCGCCCATAAATATAAATAGAGCGAGGAGGGATGGGGGAGAGAGAGGATTGGAGGTCGAAGAGAGAGAGAGTGATGAGGGAAGAGAGAGGATTGGTGGCCAAAGAGAGAGATATAGGATTGGAGGAGAAATAAAGAGAAGGAGAAAGTGGACTAGATAACAAAGAGAGAGAGAGAGAGATGGGGAAGATAGAGGGAGGTAAGAGAGAAAGGGAGAGAGAGGAAGGATGAGAAAGATGATTAGGGAGAGAGAGAGAGAGATGGGGGAAGAGAGAGGGATGTAAGAGAGAAAGGGAGAGAGAGGAAGGACAAGAGAGAGGACGTAAGAGAGAGGAGGAGAGAGGGAGGGACAGAGAGATGGAGTTGTAGGGGGGGATATGGAGGTAAGAAGAAATCCGTAGAGAGAGAGAGAGAGAGAGAGAGAGAGACTAACAAGGGAGAGATAGAGAGAGTGTGTATGTTTAAAGGTAATACAAAGATACAAAGAAGGAGAGATGGATAGAAGTGGGGAGAGAAGGAGAGAGAAGGAGGGAGGGAGGGATATAGTAACAAAGTTAGAGAGAGAGAGAGAGAGAGAGAGAGAGAGAGAGAGAGAGATGAAGGAAGAGAGAGGATGTGAGAGAATGGAGAGAGGGAGGTAAAGAGATACGGATTTGGAGGGGAGGAGAAATGGAGGTGAGGAGAAATACATAGAGAGAAAAATGTGGATAGAGAGAGGGAGTGATAAGGAATATGGAGATAGAGGGAGATAGGAGAGAAGGAGGAAAGAGAGAGGATCAGGGGAGAGGGAGAGAAGGGGAAGATATTGAGGGATAGGAGGACAGATGGATATACAGATAGATTGGAGAAAGAGAATGTATGTTTTGGGGGTGATATAGAGATACAGAGGGAGATAGAGATATTGCTGGAAGGTGAAGAGAGGGAAGAGGAGAGGGATGTAGAGAGGGAGGGAGGGACAAATAGATTGATAGATATGGAGTGAGAGAGCACGTGTGTTTGGGGTAGTGAGATAGAGATATAAAGAAGAATATATGGAAGGAGATATAGATATATATGGAGGGGGGAGAGAGGGAAGAATATTTATTGTGCTAGATGCATTGATTTCAGTGTAGATGGTATGTTCTAATATTATTTGATTCCTTGCACTAGATGAATTGATTTTATTGTAGATGTTTATTTCTAATGATATTTTATTGCTTGCAATAGATTCATTTATCTCAATTTAGATAATTTCTAATCCCATTTGATTTCTTGTGCTAAATGAATTGATTTCTGTGTAAATGGTGATTTATAATCCTATTTGATTACTTGCACTTGATGCATTGATTTCAATTTAGATGTTGATTTATAATCATATTTGATTGTTTGCACTAGATGCATTGGTTTCAATGTAGATAATTTCTACTCCTATTTGATTTCTTTCACTAAATGCATTGATTTAAGTGTAGATGGTGATTTAAAATCCTATTTGATTGCTTGTACTAAATACATTGATTTTGATGTAGATGGTGATTTATAATCCTATTTGATTGCTTGCACTAAATCCGTTGATTTCAGTGTAGATGTTGGTTTCTAATCGATTTGATTTGTTGCACTAAATGCATTGATTTCAGTGTTTATGGTGATTTCTAATCCTATTTCATTTCTTTCACTAGATTCATTGATTTCCATGTACATGTTGATTTCTAATTATATTTGATTTCTTGCACTAGATGCATTCATTTCAATGTAGATGATTTCTAATCCTATTGGATTGCTTGCACTAAATGCATTGATTTCAGTGTAGATGGTGATATTTAATCCTATTTGAGTGGTTGCAATAAATTATTATATTTCAATGTAGATGTTGGTTTCTATTCCTATTTGCTTATTTTCACTTGATTCATCGATTTGACTATAGATGTTGATTTCTAATCCTATTGATTGCATATATCAAATGCATTGATTTCAGTGTAGAAGTTGTTTTCTAATCTTATTTAAAATTTATTGGAAATGTACATTGATTTTTTTGTTATATTAATTAAACCTATTACTATTGGATAGAAAGAGAGACAAATTATGATTTTTACTAGAACAAATCGAGCTAAATTTTTAAATGGTTTACGATTTCAAATATCATTTTCATATAAATCGATATGAGAAGATCACAAAACTAAAAACAGTTAAAATAAGAATAGTAGAAGAAAATATTTTGAGATTGATCACAACGAAGGCTATTTCTAATTAAATACATTCTTATTATTCACATTTTTTGTCATTCAACACTATTACATTGTAACTTTGCATTAAAAAATTGTATTTCATCATTTTTCATCATTAAAGTTATTAACAATATTTATCATCTCATTCTATTAATTAATGTACCCTAAGAAAGTAAAGAAGGAAAGGTTACCCAAATCCCAAAGGAAAAATAACCAATCCCTTATGATTTGGGAAAGGAAACTTGAGATAAGTTAGCCATTCAAACAACAACCATTTCGATAGATCAAGCTAGATAAGTTGAGTCTCTAGAGAAAGAATAATCACCACCTCAATATAATTCAAGCATAGAAGAATTAAATAGGTCTCAAATACTTAAAAATAGGTATGGAAAAATTTAGGGAAATGGAAAAAGAAATCCTGTGTAGTATCTCAACAACTTGTAACAAGAATTGGAGCTTCAAACCTCGTCCAAATCATGTACTGATTTTTTGTCTTATTATATAGCCAAATCTTGAAAGTAATATTTCAATGCAAGAAATATTGCAATGTAATTCTTTAAATTAAGCTAATAATGTTTTTCATGGCTACTTTGATAGTCACTAATTCTAAAAAAATTAGTCAAGGGTCCATATAGGTGATTATGATTTAAGTTACTTGTTAATGCCTAAATATGGTTAAGTTAGGTTAACTATGGGTAACCGTGTTTAATTATAGTTAATTATGTTTAACCATGCTTAAAAAATATTCTTAATTTATTTATATAATTAGGCAATCAAATAAGTAAAATCAATTGTTAATTATGATTAAAAATTAGTCATAATTATTGTATAATTGTATAATAAGTTGTTGATGATGATGATGATGATGAAAATGATGATGACAATGATGATGATGATGACGATGATGATGATGCACTAAGAATTTTATGGTCTATTGGACCTTAAAAAATAAGAAATTAATTGATATTATTTAATATTCTATTTAAATGATCTAAAAGAAGGGAGGGAATCATCCCTAGATTTCCATAGTTTTGTTAGCTTAACATGTCAGGAAGGTTAGTAGTATGACAAATATTTTGAAAATTAGAACACATGTGAATAAGAGCTAGGAAATCCAAGCGAAAGTGTTTTTCATATTCAACTCTCTTAATATTGAAAGGTGATAAACTCTTTTGTTCCAATGTGGTTTTTGAATTGACCAACTCTTAGTTTCACTTTGAATCTCATGAGATATAGTTTTTATCTTGGTAATATTCATTTTCTTCTTACCATTGGTCAAGTCAAAAAGGTAATTTTTGTTATCAATATTGGGGTTGATAGCCTCCTTATAATACATTTTCTTCTTTTTCCCCTCTAACTCCTCATCATCCCACAACTTATCCTTAAATTAGGTTGGGTCCATCCCACTCACTTTGAATGCCATAATCCTTCATCATTATGTTGAAGATATTGTTTTTATGGTGACGAGTCCCTATAAACTTAATAGGAAACTAAGAATCCTCAAGGATAATACAAAAAACTAGTTATGTTATATTATGTACAACAACAATAAGAAAGTGACTTCATACAATTACATCAAAATCATTTTTTATAACAAATTTAATAGGAATTGTCACATGGAGAAAAGGATAAATTGAGAATGGAAATATTATTATAAACTTGAAAATACATGTAAATTAAAGGACCTTTAGCATTTTTACAAAAGGAAATTCCTTTCTGAAACTCTTGTTTCTTCTATTATATTATATGATTGTGAAGCTTGGGTATCAACATCTATTGATAATTGTGGGGAGTGAATAAAAAAAATTTCAAATCTTATCCTTTCAAAATTAAGGGAAATACACTTTATCTTATCATTCTCTCATAGAATATTTTTAAGTATAAACAAAAATTTCTAAAATTGCTTCAAACTACACTAAAAAACACCTATAACTCAAGTTAGATGGCATAAAAATACCAATTTGAGTTAAATCATTCAGAAATAAAAGAAACAATAACTATAAAACATAATATAACGATGATGATGATGCTTAACGTCCATTGAGACCAATCTCTGGTCTATCGGACCTAAAGAAACGAATTATTTAGTTTGATTTAATATTTTATTCCTATGCTCAAAAATATTGGAGAGAAGCCTCCTGAGCTCACTATAATTTGACATCTTAAAAGGCTAGCAAGGTTAGTATTGCAACGAAGATTATGAAATTGAGACATAATGTGGTTGTACGTAGGGCATTCTAAGAGGAAGTGATTTTCATCCTCGTTGTTCATATTCTAATAGAGATGGCATATCCTTTCCATCAATGGTGTTTTAGGAACTGTCCAATGACCTATTTCACTATGGTGCTCATGAGATTTCATTCTAATCTTGGCCATATTAATTTTATTCTTTGAGCTAGTTAAAACAGAGAGATACTTTTGATCTTCTAGGGTGGGGTTAATGACCTCCTTATAATATCTTAATTTTCTTTTAGCTGCTAGATCTTTCTCACAACACATTTTTTCTTTGAACTTAGAAGTAACAATTTTTTTAATGTTATTAATGTTTTGAAATGCCACATTCTCGTCGATCTCCCAATGGTTTAACCAGGCCCTGGTGTCTTCATACCAACCTCGTTTGAGCCTTAGGTGATTATGGCTGGAATTTAAAGCTAGCTTAGGAAGTCTATGGTCTCCTATGCTATTGAGTTTGTGCTTGTACAAAAAAACCCTGGTCATACCTAGGCTCTCGATAGGGGAAAGACCCACTTCTATAAGGAGAATATGATATGGTGTATTTCTTTTAATTTTGAGGTTATTCGTTATAAAACGTTTATGGATTTGCAAGATTCTCTAGAGATGCTGCAACCCCAAACCTCACATCCATATAAGATAGCATGAGTGACTAAAGTTTCAAAGAGGAACTTCTTTCTATCCCACATTATGAGGTTTGTTGTTTTACAATTATTTTCAAGACCAAAATAAGCTTTCCACCCCCCCATTAATCCTTTTCTCAATGCTATAGTTCCAATTGAGCTTGTGATGAATATCAATTCCTAGGTACTTGTAAGAAGACACTTCCTCCAAGTTACTATTGTCATACATAAAATTAGCATAAGTGTCCTTCTTGAATTTGATAATCATAACTTTTGTTTTGTCACTATTAACAATCATACCCATGGTAAAGCAGAAAATAATAAAAAAATTGAAATACTATAAAAAAGTTATTAATAATAAGTTTGAAAAAAAAAATATAACTATTTATTTTATTTTGAAAAAAAAAAAAACTCAACATTATTAAAATCATAACAAGCTAAATAGAATTATAAAAGAAATTAAATAATTTTATTTTGAGGCAAAAGAATAAAAATTTAGAAAATCAACATTATTAAAATCCTAATAAGCTCAACTCAGCATTACTAAAAATTATAACGAGCTCAATAGAATTTTAAAATAAATTAAATAATTATCTTTATTTTTCAATGTTTAATAAAAGAAATTTAACTTTGGTTGATTTTAACCATCATTATTATGAAATTTATTGTTTTTAAAATTATCTTCATTTATATTATCATATTCATTTTAATTTCAAAATCATTCATTTAGTATTTTTTGGTCAAATTAATAGATTATATTTTTTGCTTTAATAAAATCAAATCTATACCGAAGAACCTCAACGAGATTTGTTTTCTGAAAAATCTTTGTGATCGATGTTTCCATATTTGATATGCACACTATTAGTAAACATTCTCAAGTCGGTAAACTTTAAAAACTACTGCGATAATCCGAATTCTTTTTCTGCAAGAGGTTTAATATTTTTCATATGTGAATCACATAGTCCATATCAGATACGAATAGCTTCACTCAACTTCCTTTGGATTAAGGCCATGTATTCACGCAATGAATACTATTTTTCGTTACATTACCTATGGTTCAGGTAATTTCTATGTAATTTTAACAAGTCATGTAATGTTCCATGAACTACAAAGTAGGCCGTCAATTTCCACCGGGATGGACAGTGGTGAAACGATTGGCCTACCTCACTAACGTCTTTTCTACAATAAAATCAGATGAAACGATTGGCCTACCTGAACGGTAACGTAATAAACAATGGCGGATCAATGGGCGTTTGTTTGGTGGGAATATTGTTTGATGAAAGACACTAATGAAGGGTATATACAAGAAACAACCGCGGATCCATGGGCGTTTGTTTGGTGGGAATGCTTGTTTGGTTCGAAGAAAGACACTAACAAAGAGAAGGAGAGGCGTTTCAGGAGTTTACGGTTTTAACTCAATTCAAAACGATTAGGGTTCTAACGGAAGGAGAAATAGGGTTTTAATATTTATACTGAACCTTTGTAAACCGCCAGATTATAGATTTAAATCAAATCTATTTAGATTAAAAGAAAAAGAAACATTTACACTAAAGAAGCTCATTGACATTCATTGTGGCTTATGATGCTATGATGTACAGTAGAAAGAATAGATTAGACTATTTAGTAATAGGATTAGTAAAATAAAGGATAAATATATCTGGTAGGTAAGTAATGAATTTATAATCTATATAATTGTTTCATATTTATCAAATTTACTTAGAAATATTTTTGCTAAAAAAATTATATATATATATATATATATATATATATATATATATATATATCTCGAATTTAAAGCAATATTTTTGGTAAAAAGTCCATGAAATTTGAAATAGAAATTTGAATAAATATTTAATTATATTTTAGATAAATGTCTTTTGGATTAATCATATTATTAAGATTTGGTCGACTTTTCGAACCATCATCTAATGTGGTTCAATGATGTGATTAATCAGAAAGACATTTATCTAAATTATGGATCACAAAAGTCTTAGATTTAACAAAATAATATTTAATTATAATAAAATTTTGTATTCCACATAAACAAATACTAAATGTTACTGTTATTGTTAATTTTTACAATGTAAAAATTGATTTCATTAGATTAATGAATCATTGGTATGTGAAAAAAATAGATGTTTTGCTAAGTGTTACAAAGTAAAATTTGAGTTGTTCGAGTCAATAAGTAACTAGTAATTGAAGATATAAATGTATATTGAAAAGAATGTTTGCATATATTTTATATAGGAATCCATTTAATGTGGAATCTATATAATTTATTTTATTATATATTTTGAATGAAAAGGAAGTTTATATTACCCACCATGTAATACATGCTGTAATTTTAAACACAAAAATTCTCACAATATGTTTGCTTGGTAATGTGAGTCCTTACATGACTTCACGTCAAATCTATGGACATGAGAAACCGTGACCTAAAGGCATTTGGATTTTTTTTTTCCTTACGGAGAATTAGAATCTCTAACCTTTTCATCACTAGTGTCTTAACAACACACACTTCATAGTAGAACCAAGCATAATTATCAGAATATGTTATTCTAATGTAAAACTATGCATTTTACTTAGATATATGACAACAAATTTTAAAATATTGTCAATATTATATTGTATATTTCAACTTTTTTTTTTAAATATTGAAATAATAATATATTTAAGTTTTTGTAAATTTCTACTATGTTGGAATTTAATTCCAACTGCAATCTGAAACAGGTGAACAGAAATCTAATTTCTGTGGATATTTCAGAAGGACGGATGTCTCAAAGTCGTGTTTTATTTTTGCACTCCACTGTGCATTAAATTTTCATAGTTAATGTCCCTGCAACAGCCGACTTTGTTTTTCAAAAGGCACCACGTTATCTCCCACCGCTTACTGCATTTAAGAGGCTGATAATTTTAAAAGATATTTTTATTATTTTAATGTTTTAAGTCAAATATGTTTTTCAACATATATATGTAATAGACAGCAATAGTTTTAATGTTAGAGAAATAGAGAAAGACAAAGAAGAAGACAGAGAGCAGGAAACGGAGGAAATCAGAATCGTTGTGTTTTGTAGCAGCAATGCATTTTCCAGAGTGTTTCGGCAACAGACTGTGTGTTTCAGCAACAGACTGTGTGGAGTTTCAACAACTGACTGTGTGTTGCTGAAACACAAATTTGTGTAAAAACAGAAATTGAAAAACAGAGTAAGGAGTATTTTGTTTATTCCAGAGTTGTAGTTCTGAAGAAGTTTGTATTTTGTAATAGTCAATTTTATGGTTAATTAAATAGAGCTTTTCTCCATCTCTTTGTCCACATTTGTATCATTACTTTGTGTTGAGTTGAGGAACTTTGTTTCCTCTATTTTGTTCGAAATATACAGAAATATCAGAGCTAGTCTAGGCACTCAGTGAGAAAAAACAAAGTTTTCTTTTCCACTGCAGGAGCTGTAAGAAGCTTACTGAGAAGATTTCTCCAACAGAAAAAGTTCTTTCTTGTTTTATTATATAGTCCGTGTCTTTTCTTTACTTATATAGTTAAGATGGAAGATGCTGGAACTGGTTTGACAAATTCCCAACCTCCAGAGTTTAATGGGAAGAATCACAGTTATTGGTCCATAACTATGATAGCATTGTTTGCTTCTCAAGGATTATGGGAGCTAGTTGAAACTGGCTACCCTGAACCTGCAGATGCAGCAGCGTTGGCCGCTTTGACAGTAGCAGAAAGAGTCTTGTTGAAGAGCGACAAGAAAAAGGACTCCAAGGCCCTCTTTTTTCTCTTTCAATCACTACATGAGAGTGTTTTCCCATAGATTGCAGCAGCAACAAAATCTAAAGAGGCATGGGATCTTCTCAAAACTGCCTATCAAGGCATGGAGAAGGTGAAGACTACAAAGTTGCAGATGTTGAGGAGAGACTTTGAAACACTCAGCATGAAGGAATATGATATAATAGATTCATTCTTCACTCAGGTTATTGGGTTGATAACTCAGATAAGATCTCATGTTGAAATTCTTGAAGAAAGAAGGATTGTAGAGAAGATCTTGAGAATTTTACCCTCAAGGTTTGAAGCTGTTGTGGTAGCAATAGAAGAGACACAGGATCTCTCACAATTCACAGTAGATGAACTGAATGCTTCTCTTATGTCTCATGAACACAGACTGAGTAGAGGAACAGATTCCTCTTTTGAGCAAGCATTCAGGACTCTGATGTCATTCGGCCGAGGAAGAGGTCAAGGTAGAGAAAATAACAGAGGTCATGGGAGAAGCCAAAATAGATGCAGAAATAATCCTGCTAGCACAAGCGAAAGGAGAAGCAATCAAAACCAAGATGAAGGTTCAAGAAAACAATAAGCTCATGGACAAAGGTATGAAAAATCCCAAGTCCAATGTCAGTATTGTAAGAAATATGGGCACTATGCCAATGAATGTAGGAAAAAGAAAAATGACATGAATAATAGGCAAAATGCTAATTTTGCAAATGAAGAAGATAAGAATCCAAAGATTGTGCTGTTAACATGTAACATTGCACAAGACAAACAAGAAGATTTTTCGTTCTTAGATTCAGGTTGTAGTAATCACATGACTGGAAACATGGCAATGTTTGCCAATCTGGATGAAAATATTAAATTTGAGGTAACAACAGGAACTGATTGTAAGATATCTGTCAAGGGTAAAGGTAGAGTCAGTATCCTAGAAAGAAATGGAGAACAGATGATTGTGCTAGAGGTATACTATGTACCTGGTCTGAAATGTAATCTTTTGAGCATTGGACAACTCATTGAAAAAGGTTACAATGTGTTCTTCAAAGATGATATGTGTACAATCAGAGACATACCTCGAAGTAAGAATTTCATTGCAAAGGTGAAAATGACCAACAATAAAATTTTTCCTCTCAAACTCAGGGCAAATTTGAAGGAAGGAAGAACTATTGCAGCTGTAACACAAAAGTCTTTCAAGAAAAAGTGAAAGATGAGAATTGGTTGTGGCACTTGAGATTTGGACATCTCAATTTCAGAGGCTTGATTTTTTTTCACAAAAAGGGAATGGTAAAGGGATTGCCATTGAATGAGAAGCCGGACAACCTTTGTGAAGGCTACATCTTGGGCAAACAACACAGAGAAATCTTTCCAGCAGGAAAGAGTATAAGGGCAAAAGCACCCTTGGAAATTGTTCACTCTGATGTGTGTGGACTGATGCAAATACCATCATTTGCTGGAAATAAATATGTTTTAACTTTCATTGATGATTACACAAGAAAGACATGGGTGTATGTGTTGAAACAGAAGAGTGAAGTGTTCGAGAAATTCCGCCACTTTAAAACTCTTGTTGAGAAGCAGTGTGGGCATTATATCAAAGTGCCCAGAACAGATAGAGGTGGAGAGTACATCTCCAAAGACTTTCTGCCTTTCTATAGAGAGAACGACATACAAAAGCAGTTCACCGCGAGGTATACACCTCAGCAAAACGGTGTTGCAGAAAGGAAGAATAGGACCATTTTGGACATGGTCAGAAGTATGCTAAAGGCAAAACACTTGCCGCATGAGTATTTGGCTGAAGTTGTCGCTTGCACAATTTACATCCTGAACAGATGCCCAACTAAAGCTATCATGAACAAAATACCAGAAGAAGAATGGAGTGGACAAAATCAAAATGTCACTCACATGAGAGTATTCGGCTGTGTAGCATATGCACATGTACCAGATCAGCTAAGGAAGAAGCTTGATAGTAAGGGGGAGAAGTGTGTTTTTATTTGCTACTGTGATGAGTCAAAAGAATACAAACTCTATAATCCATCCACCAAGAAATTGATAGTAAGCAGAGATGTGCAGTTCATTGAAGATGAAGCTTGGGATGGAAGCTTAGAGAAGACAGTGAACGTGAAGACAATTGTGTCTCACGAAGAAGAAGAGGAAGGGACAACATCAAATAACCCTTCCTTGGTGGGTCCTCCTCCACCACAGCAAGTACAACAAACCACACCACAAGCTAGAATTCGAACAACCTTGAGAAGTCAAGGAAGTGCTTCTCCAAGCACACCACAGGGATCAGAAATACCCTCAAGTTTGAATGGTACTCCAAGCACACCAAGAAGGCCAGGATTCAGAAATCGGAATGAGATTTATGAAAAAGGAGAGGTAAGTAACAATACCAGTCTGAATTCATTATTCGATTTATATTGTCATGCTGATGACCCAATTCATTTTGAAGATGTTGTAAATGAAGATAAATGGATTGAAGCAATGAATGAAGAAATTGGTGCAATTGAGAAGAGTAAAACATGGGAGTTAGTGGAACTCCCTGAAGGCAAAGATGCCATTGGATTTAAGTGGGTCTATAAGACCAAAATCAATGATGAAGGCAAGATCGATAGGCACAAAGCAAGACTTGTTGTGAAAGGCTACAAGCAACAACAAGGTAGAGACTATGATGAAACATTTGCACCAGTAGCAAGGATGGAAATAGTCAAAACAATGTTGTTTATTGCGAAACAACACAAATGGAAGATTTATCAGATGGATGTTAAATCTACATTCCTGAATAGAGTGTTAAAAGAAGAGGTTTATGTTGAACAACCTCCATGCTATGAAATTTAAGGCCAAGAGCATAAATTATGCAGACTGAAGAAGGCTCTTTATGGGCTGAAGCAAGTTACAAGAGCATGGTACAACAAAATAGATGCTTATCTGATTGAGAATGGATTTGAGAAGTGTGATGGTGAACCCACACTCTACATAAAGGAGAATGAAGATAAGATTCTTATTGTTGTTTTATATGTAGATGATTTAATTTTTACTAGCAATGATGCTTCTCTCATTGTTGATTTTAAGGCAGTCATGAAAAGTGAATTTGAAATGACTGACTTGGGCTTCTTAATATATTTTCTTGGAATTGAAGTAGACCAAAGTGAAAATGGTGTTTTCATTTCCTAAGTTAAATATGTAGAAGAAGTGTTGAAGATATTTAACATGCAGAACAACAAGGCAACTGTGACTCCAACAGTAATGGGGTTGACATTGAGCAAAGAAGACAATAGCAAGGATTTTGATCCAAAGTTGTACAAGAGCATAGTTGGCAGCCTTATGTACTTGACTGCAACTAGGCCGGATATAATGCATTCTATGAGTTTAATCTCCAGATTTATGGAAAAACCAAAGGATACTCATTGGCAGGCAGCCAAGAGGATTCTAAGGTATGTGAATGGAACGAAGGGGTTTGGTATTTTATACTCCTCTTCTGAAATTTTCATGTTGACAGGTTACACTGATAGTGATTGAGCTAAAAGTGTTGATGATAGGAAGAGCACATCTGGATATGTGTTTCATATGGGATCAGGAGCCATCTCATGGTCTTCCAAGAAGCAACCAATTGTGGCTTTGTCAACAGCAGAGGTAGAGTATGTGGCAGCAACATCAGCAACATGCCAAGCAGTATGGCTGAGAAGAGTTCTCAGAGATTTGTGTCATGAACAAGAAAAGGGCACAACCATTTACTGTGACAATAGGTCGGCGATACCATTGTCTAAAAATTCTGTTTTTCATAAAAGGACAAAGCACATAGACACCAAGTTTCACTACATACATGAATTGGTTAACAATGGTGAGATTGTTTTGCAGCACTGCTGAACAGAGGATAAATTTGCTAACATCTTGACAAAAACATTTGGAAATAAAATTTTTAATCATTTCAGGGAATGCCTCAGTATGCAGAGAAACCCAGCATTTGAAATTAAGGGGGAGTGTTGGAATTTAATTCCAACTGCAATCTGAAACAAGTGGACAGAAATATGATTTCTGTGGATATTTCAGAAGGACGGATGCCTCAAAGTCATGTTTTATTTTACACTCCACTGTGCATTAAATTTTCAGAGTTAATTTCCCTGCAAAAACCGACTTTGTTTTTCAAAAGGCACCACGTTATCTCCCACCGCTTACTGCATTTAAGAGGTTGATAAGTTTAAAAGATATTTTTATTATTTTAATATTTTAAGTAAAATATGTTTTTCAACATATATATGTAATAGACAATAGTATTTTTAATATTAGAGAAATAGATAAAGACAGAGAAGAAGACAGAGAGAAAAAAACAGAGGAAATCAGAATCATTGTGTTTTGTAGCAGCAATGCATTTTCCAGAGTGTTTCGGCAACAGACTGTGTGTTTTAGCAACAGACTATGTGGAGTTTCAGCAACTGACTGTGTGTTGCTGAAACACAAATTTGTGTAAAAACATGAATTGAAAAACAGAGTAAGGAGTATTTTGTTTATTCTAGAACTGTAGTTCTGAAGAAGTTTGTATTTTGTAATAGTCATTTTTATGGTTAATGAAATAGAGATTTTCTCCATATCTTTGTCCACATTTCTATCATTACTTTGTGTTGAGTTGAGGAACTTTGTTTTCTCTGTTTTTTTCGAAATATACAAAAAATTCAAACATATTATCCAATTTTTTCTTTACTAAATTTTAAACAACTAGTGTTTTTTTAGTATTGAATGAAATTCAAACTTGGTAACTATAATTTGTTGAAACATTTTCAATAAAATTTTCCTTGCTAGATTTTAAGTAATTAATTTTTTTTAAATATCGAATTGAATTCAAACTTGGTAACTATAATATGTTAAGAATTTTCAGTAAAATATGAAAATTCCAATTATGCATTCTAAATAGGCGTACTATCAAATATCATGCACGTGTGTTATGAGAAGAATCGACATTAGCTTCCTGCATAATAATAAAAGATGGAGTATTTTCTTTTGTTGCTCCATCTGATATGGAGCTGACCACAAAACAATGCGCAATGTCATTCAAGGGTTCAAGATATCATGGCCAATGTATACACCCGGAGGATTATTTAGAAGGTTGATGCGATGGAGATGAGTTGAAAGATACACGCATAGGATTATTCAGAAGGTTGATGCAATGAAGAGGAATTGAAATATGTTACATAGTTTTTATATTGGTTAAAAAATAATATTAATTTTAAGATAATTTTGAGAAAATTAGATAGAAAGTTTTGGAAATTCGGGTTAAAGGTGTTAAGTACAGTTGTTAATTTAATTTTAGGTGTCCATGAGTTTTAGTTTTTGATATTATTGAATGCATTTTTATTATAAAAAATAATATTCAAACATTCTTACTATCATATTTAAAAAAAAATCATATTTAAAAAAAAATACTATGTTTCTGGAAAAACTATTATTAGATAGCAAATATTTTAGTTACAATAATGTCTAGAGTCATGAATGCCATGAATGCCTAATATAAATTTTGATAACAATAGCCATAGTCTAAATCTTATGTCATGGACTTTCTATGTAAAACACTATTTGACATATTTTTCCATGGGTTTTATGTACTGATGTGTGAGTTTTTCCCAAAAGTGGGCAAACAAGTTTTTTCAAATCTTCATTTTTTAGTTTAAGATAATTTTTGGATTAGTATATGGATTCAGTATTTTGAAAAAAAATTAGTACACTTAAAAACTTAAAATGTAAATTGTGAATGCTTATAGGAAACTAAAATGTAAATTGTGGAATGTTTATAGCAAGTATTGCAATAAATTTTAACCAAATCATATCCAAATTTGACCTAAAATATAGCCAGACGAACTCTTATAACAGATAGAGTACGGTTTTGCAATGGAAAATGCTAATTTTTTTTCTTTGAAAAATTTGCAGCGCAATATTACTTGATGGTTAATAGTTTTGCTCACACATTCATAACATATAGTTTCTTGTCACTCACTTTTGACCGCATAATCGACGAAAGAAAAAACTAGGATTTTGACAACAACTCATGTCCACTTTCTGAAACTCTAAGGATCCATTCAGGCAATGCGTATTTTAAAGTCCCCATATGTTTTACTCATAGTTAGATTATTTTGCGAACATTATTTATCCTTAATTTATGTGTAGATCGTTAATACACTCAAGTGAGAGTGAGCAATGGAGAAACCTACATTTAAAAGTTATAGTATCGTTGTAGAAACCATAGACGTGATTTCCTTCCCTTGTCCGAATTATGTTTTGCATTTTCTTCTTCCGATTAATTGAAATATTTAAGGCATGTGACTTTCGGATTAATCGAAACCTTTAAGGCATGTTGTTTCCTTGAAAAACGTGAAAGCATGAAATTGTCGCAATTCTAATCTAGAGCAAAGCAGTTGAAATATATTCAAACAAATTTACCACTAAACTACAGACCAACCTACCCATATGATGGAAAATCATGTCATTTGGTAAATTCCCATGTTATTTGATGAATCTTGATTCTCTGTATAATATTAGTTCTTTTCTACCGAAAATGGGAATGGTGGCATAAGTCAAATCAAGCTTGATCGAAACTCCAATTTTTTACTCCCGCGATCTGGACACCAACATCCCAAACTTGAGCGGTTTGTCTGCCACCACTATGTCCATCACCATGCTTTTTGCTCGAATTTGAGCCATATTTACCACCAAATATTTTATCACCCCGAGGTATTTTACTCTCTTAGATTCAAATGATTTGTAAGGCTTTGTAATTTTCAAACCAAGTTGTTCCACGACAGACACTGATATAAAGTTATGACATGCTCCAGAGTCTAGCATACAGTTATGGAGCAGTAGCTCACGGATTACCAAAGTCACATAGAACAGGGGTTTCTAAGGGTCTTTCTCTTCTTTATGAGGTCCAAAAACGACCATGGGTCTCTCTTCCTGCAGATTAAGACTATTTGGGATCGAGGCCTCACAAGAGGGGTGTATGAATTGAGTGACATGAGCCTTATATGACGGTTGTTTCAACAATTCAGTAAGGGGTACCGAGATCTTGACTTTCTCTAATTACTTTCGAAGATTAAAGGTGGAAGGAAAATTTGCAGATATACTTCGGTTGGTTCCCTATCATGGTCAGTCAAGGGTGATGATAATATAGGGGACCTTTCGACTTTAACGGTCTCAGATTCCTGAGCAGTTGGTTTGGACACGGTGGTCTTTTGATGATCATTTTTTTCTACCGTATTCTTACCTTTATCAGGGGTACTTGGGGGTTATGTATTTTCGACAAAGACTCTTCATTTTGGGCTTGCATCCTAGTTCTCTTCGGGGAATACCTAAGGTCATATTTGTTATGAAGACGAGCCTGCATGGAATCCACAAACTTCTTGCAGTAGCTATTAATGTCTTTAACACTTGGGGGGCGGGGGGTTCATGTTCTTCCCCACCTTCTTACCCTCATTTGTATGTCCCTCTAGCTATCCTTCTAAATACAATGGAGGTTGAATGTGGTCTCGCTGCATAGAGGGTTTTGGTACTGAGGATTGAAATCTTGACTCAGAACCATTTTATTTGAGCGGGGAGGGGAACTCTTCTTCTCTAGTTCAAGCTTGACTAGCTTGTTGGATAGATTTATTATTAACTTGTTCATTTCTTCTATTCTGTGATCCTGAGATTCTCTCTCCTAATTCAAAGTGGTAGCCTCCTCCTTACCCCTCCTTATATCTCCCTTGTCTGACTTTCCCTGGAATTTCCCTGTAGAAGAGAAGTTGGCTTCTACTTCCAACACATCAGTTTAGATCTAATCCAGGAATATAGGCTTCCTTTCTCAGAGGGTGAACCCAAAATCAGGTTTGAAGGCCCAGACGGATACTACCTTAGTAGCATCTTGAATAGTTTTTATCTCTGTAGGGAGATTATTATACAATTTGTTGAATCTCTTAATAAAATATGTGACATCCTCGATGTGTTTCTTCTTCATAACATTAAAAGTAGTGGGGATGTATCCATGATCCCTCTTCTCTCCCCATTTTTTGTAAATATATTTTACATCTCTTCCCATTTCTGAGCCTCGCCATACAAATATTGGATGAAGAGTCTCAACAAGGCATCTAGGTGTTGCGCATTTAAGTTTTCTAAAAAATAACAAAATTTTTGAAGGTGTGTCTGTGCTCCGATGTTATCTTCTCCTATGAACCAAGGAATAAGATTCAGATAGTCTTGAGGCATATCATTCCGTAATTGGGGAAGAGTCATGGGGGTATAATTTTTCAGCATAAATCTAGGTATTTCCATGTTGTGCATGGGAGGGGGAAGATTTATGATCTGAATTTTCTCATGCAAAATATATGGGATGTCAAGTCTATTCTACAAGGATGGAGTATTTGTATCGAGGTGGAGGTGATTTTCGGGGATCTCTTCGACCTCAAGTGTCATGTGAATCCCAAAAACGGAATGGTTAGTGGAGTATGCCTTTTATTTCACAATATTTTTACAACGATGTAAGAAATTATGGGGGTATTCCAAAACTCGGGCAATAGAATGCGTGCCACAGATTTCAGCTCTTTATGTGGAGGAAGATGCTTCAAGGGAGAAAGGAAGTTGATCATACTGACTGAGGACATTTTCCTTCCAAATTCTCTTGAATATTAGTCTCTAATGGTTAGATACAAAGGGTTTCCTTTGTTGAGTGGTATCTCATAGTTTGTAGGCCTCGTCAAAGCCAAAGTTACTCATACTTTGAATTTTATAGCAGTGGAGTCGCCAAGGTGAGATATTAACAACCCCCAACCATTCTTGCTCACATGACTAAAGGATGGATTATGTCATATCTCAGGGAAAGTTTTTCTAATTCGTTCCCTAGTAGCAGCTCCAAAAGGATGTTGTCACTCCTAGAGACAGGCCTCGAGTATTCAAGAGACCAGTTCTTAGGACATCCTATAATCAAAGGACAATGATCTTACTCAAAGCTTCCTCTAGATTCTATGGGTCAGGAAATTTATGGTATAACGGTTCAAGAATAATGAAGATTCTTAATATTGATCTTATAGAGACATTATGGCTAGAAAATGGTTTTGAGAAACTGTATTCAACTGAACTGCATCGATAGGGCCAAACTTAAACCAATGAACATACTTCAATCTAAAATGGATGTGTAATGGAGGTCTTTAAGAAGTAATCCTGGCGATATTGGGCTTTGAAGAACTAAGAATCCAAGTCATCCAGGATTAAAAGAAATGATGGTATGGAAGAGACATACAATGGTGGGATTCCATAGAGCATGATTTAAGGTTGCAAACCAATTCAAAACACGAGTGCTATCTATTCTCACACATAAATTTTCAAATTTTGATTGATAGGGTCACTAACCTAGGTTTAATTTTGTCTCATAAAGTTGTTTCATGAAATTGAGGAGAAAATCTGAAATGTTTCTTATCCTAAGTCTAAAATACTCCATTAGTCAAGTCATCTCAGCGAAATATATCAAATTCCACCTTAGGCTCATATGCATTGTTTCAAATTTAGGTAGTGGCCGCCTGTCTGCTTTTTCATGGTTTTGCAGGGAATATAATTACAAACAGGAAGATTTCGCTACGGAATCACCTTACCAGTCCGTAGCGAATATTTCAGGTTTATAACTAAAAACGTTGCGGAATCATGTTTTTCAGCACCAAAATAGAGGATGATGAGATGTCAATTTTCTAATGGTTTAGGATAAATGTGAGGTCATGTAATTGGTGATTATAGTCATCCAAGCATGAAAAATCATAAGTACCATTCGTCATTACCTTTCACCCCTCCCATTTGTCGTCATTCTCTCCACATTCAAATTTCACTTTTTGAACTTATCTCCAAAGTATCTCTCTGTCATATTCCCTTCCAGCTTTTCCTGCATCAACCTATTATCATCTTTGAGGAGTATATTCCTACCATAAGCAGCTTTTTGTTTATTCTTTTCCCTTAAAGGTGTCACAATTCAAGAAGGCAGCGTGGTTATAAAATAAGATGGACATGAAGAAGAAAACAAACAAAGGGGGATCCTATGTGACATATGAACCCATGGACCTCAAGCTACTCAATGAAGACCCCAGATTTGTGGAAGCCTTCAACAATGTTGGATGCCATGAATTCTGTCAAAAAATCCAAGGTTTTCATGCTCAGGTATCAAAGGATTTTGCAGAAAATTTCATAGGCACGGATTTGAAGGTCGAGGTTCTAAGTTTGACAGTGTCACTTGAGACCATTTCTCAAGTCACAAAGATACCAAGGGAGGGTGAATAGTGGTTCAAAGCCACTAATTTCAATATGCATAGCTATGATGAATTTGTAAAACTAGAACACATTGGAGCTGACATGGCATCTGGAATTCCAAGGAGCTACATGAAAGACAACTACTCAAAATTTTTGTATGTATTGAAAAAGTACTTTACTTGTGAGGCAAGATTTCATATGGTTTACCTGTACCATTTTAAGCCTTTATTGCACATCGCTCGTAAGAAATATCTTGATCTCCCCTTCTTCTTGTTTAGGAGCTTAGGGAAAATGTCTGACAAGGTTCAGGCCAAGTTAGAAAACACTGAGACATCAATTTTCCACTATGGTTTGATTAAACTCCTGGTGCTGGAGGAGTTGAAGAAATTAAACAGAGACTGGGCTACCTTTAGTTTCCTCATTGGTTATGAAGTTGATTCAATGACACACAAGAAAACCCCAAAGTCAAAAGCTACTCCATAAAATAAAAATGATAAATCTCAGTTGGGACAGAGGGTGTAAATGAAGAAGAGATAGAGCCCATTATAGAGCCAATGGATATTGAAATAAAACCTATACAAGAGGAAGAAATCCCATAACCTTCACCTACAAGAAAGAAACAAAAGATCAGTAATCAAGGCCATAGAATGATAACCAGAATTCAAACAAGTGGAAAGGGAAACCTTGAATACATCTTTCAATCTATGCTATTGAGGAGACTGTAGTGGCCAGAGCTAGATATATTGAAGGTGACAAGAAGAAAAATAAAGGTATGAGTGTTAAAAATCTTGTTTCTACAGGAGATGATGCAGGTTTCATCTTTCAACCAAGGAAACCACTCACTAGGCTGCAACTTGCAAAGGGTGTCATGGAAAATAAGAAGAAAATATTCTACCAAGGGAAATCAACCTATCACAGAAGATATTATTGATTTGTCTCCAACATCAGATGAGGTCATTGTGAAAAGGAAAGGTAAAGAAAAGATGGTGGAAAAAACTAAAGTGCAATTACTAAAAGAGCAGTTGAGAGAGGTCAGAGAAGAGGTCATTGAAACAAAATTAGAGTTGTAGGAAGCCAAGTTAGATAGAAAGATGATGGAATATTTCAAAGAAAAATTAAATGACAAACTAAACCAATATGATGAATCATTATCCAATGCCAAGAAGCTACTGAAAAGGGCACTTCCTTTGAGAAGGGTAATGAAGCACACTAGAAACATAAATTTATGGTTACAATTTGAAAGGAAGAAGCTCAAAAGTCAGGTCAAAGAGTTAGAGGATAAAATGGAGATGATACAGTCAAAATTGAAGAAACGAGGTCTTAAAATCATAGTCATAAATGAATTTGAAGAGATTTAGCCTCCTACTGCTAAAGATGAACCTCCCAAAGCTTGAAGAGTAGATCTAACATATTTTTGACAATTTTGAAGCATTCAAAAATCAACATTCCCAAATCTAAAGGAAAAATTTTGAAGAAAAGGGACAACTTTTGGTTTTCTGCCAATTAGAAAATTTCGTAGCGAACCCAAGGCTTGAAGCCCAGATTTCGCTATGAAATTGTTGTAGGTGACTTTTTGTTAGAAATCATGGATAAATTCAAAAGCAAGGTGGGAGAAATTTTCCATTTAGCTCATTTAGTTCAACAAACATCTCCAAATTAGAAAAGAAGGCTAACACGTGGCACAAATGGGTGAAGTAAATTTGCTACAAAACCTCGCTACGAAATTGTTTGAATTCCCTATTTTTGCAGCGAGCAACATTTCATAGCAATTTTGTGATTTGAAGGCAGGGAATATTTTAAGGGAGGAAGTTTATTTTAAAGTTTAGAAACCTTGGCGAATATTACTAGACCCTAATATGCAAACTGTAAAATGCTTGGTGATATTTTTATAGAAATATTTATATTTCCAATGTTTTTATATTATTCTATATAAAATTTTTGTGATTTTTAAGGTAAAATAATTTTGTATTAGAAAAATTTAGCGAGTCATATTTAGGAAAAAATGGAAATTAGCGAACATTTTTTTGGAAAAAGCAAGGAAAATTAGCCCACCTGTGAATATTAGCCCCTAAAATTTTCCCTGTTTGAATGTTCATTGGAGGCTATCTAGCCACATGGAGAGTTTAAAGAGTATAAATGGAATATTATGGTGGTGTTTTAGCCTTTGACAAGGTTTTCTAGTTCACCAACTTAGTATGAAGATGGACATCAAATATCATGACATAATTTCCTTAAAAATAGGATGATTAGTTTCTAAATCTAGTGGGGGTATTTATGACTTGATTATGGTTAGTCCCACTTAAGCACTTAACCATTTTTGATGTAATTTTGTAGCCCTTCAGTTAGTGAATGTAACAAATATGTGTAAGAGTCCTAATAGGTCTCTAAGTTATAACTCAATAGGTGTCATTATCAGTCCCATGTAATTTTCTTCTTGTTAAGATATGCGTCAAAAAAATTAGTTCGACGATCTAGCCATGTAGGTAGATCAAATGTAAGGTAACTAAATCCTGTTAATAGGCATAATTTCGAAGAATTTAGGGTAGGAGGATCTTATTCTACACTACTACTATTGTAAAAAAAATTCTAAGAAGTAATATATAATGACTATGTCTTTCTTCTTTACCTGAGATTCATTTGGTGTTTTCGTCAACATTTATCCTATGTATATTATCATTTTTATTTGAGTATCATAATGTTTAATTACTTATAACTCATGTACATCATGCATTGACTTCCTTTAAACATTAAGCTATTATATAACTGTGTGTGTTTTCCTTTCACTGAAACATCTACATGCCTCAGCTTCCACAAGGAGAACTATTTCATTGAATTTCCTAATACTGACTCCGTAAGCCCAATGGCAGTAAACCATATATATTTTTCACCTGCATACAAACACATTCAAGACACTATTAGAGAGTTATCCATATAATTGAATCATATTTGAATATTTACTTTTTGAGAGAGCCCTCTTAGGCTGAAAAAGCTAATTTTCAGTCAAAAGTTGGTTTGAAAGAGTTACTCTAGGTTGTCTCGTGGAGCAACCCATTTGTACGAACTTAGTGATAACACTATATTTCCTCTACGAGAACATAAAAAATTTTATGAAATTAAACGAGTTGCAACGAGAAGCTTTTGACACATGGAATATGAGAAATAACATATATAGAATGTTTGATAAACATCAACTAGAGAAAACAAATATACATATTGTTCAATAAAAATAAGTGGAATCTCGTTGAAAGAATGATTTATATTATATTAGCTGCAAAAAGCTTCACAAAATAAGCATTTCATAACCCAAAATGCTTATACATCATTCATAACAGATAGGACCAAAAACTTAGACAAAATTCAAAACCCTTTGTTTGTCTGTGATTCTCCCTTTTATAGAGTTTTCTTCAAGGATTTACCCGAGATATTATCACTTGATCTTACATTTTAGTATCATGATTCAAAATTGAGTGTGATCCGAGCACAAATCTCTAACAAAAAAACAAACTTATAAAATATCAATAGTGAAACTGTAATTTTACTGTCAAGACAAAGTAAAAGTAAAAACAAAATATCTGAAAGCCACATGGGTTAGATCTTGAAAAGTTTATCTGATGCGGTGAGGGGTGCAGAAGGCTCTTATTGCCGTGACCGCGCTAGGTTGGAGGATGAGCCAAAATGATGAGATGGTACAAGGGCTCTCAGTTGTGAAGTGGAAGTTGCTGGCAGATTTGCGTGTTCGTAGCATCTTTTCCACAAAATCTACGAGGGAAGGGGTTCTGTCCTAAAAAGCTCAAATAGAGAACAAAGTTGAGTTAACTCAGAGTATTCTAGGTTGGCTGAAATGAGTTTTTTTACCTTTCCCAAAAGCATGAATTCTTTTATGAGATTGGCCACCAAACTTTTAGCCTTCAACCAAGCTATTTTCTCCTGTGATGAGTCAGCTCTACATTTAATTTCCAATAGTATTTTCTCATAAGTCGCCCAGGGGAACAATGCACCTTTCATATCCCAGCAAGTAGGTAATCCCACCTCAAGACTTTTCCTAGTTTACTACCAACACCCATCAACCTTAGCCCGAGCATCTTCTTTCTATACCATTCTCACGATGTCCATCACTGTCCCAAACCCGATCCACCAATTCACGCATTCATAGCTCCTCATTTTGGAATTCGTTCATGAACTAGATGTAGTTTCATGCGATAATTATGTTTTCAGTCCCTATTCGTCGCCCTGAGTCCAGTAGAGTTTTATAATCGTGGATGGTGATCTTATTGTCTTAGCCATATTGATATACTCCCAATGATATTTTACCTCTTTCATAACGTCACCCCATACCATCTTCGTGGCTTCTACCAGTGCCATATTCCCCTTTAGGTGGACTTTAAGATCTTGGACTGATTTGTTCAACTCCTGTACCTCTCTTCAACTGACGTCAATCTCCATTTGCAGTGAAGAGATCTACTGATCCTTATCAGCTAAAGTTTTCTTAGACTCTTCCAGGTACCTACGCACTATCTTGACCTCATCTTCTAATACTTTTAGCTTGGCGAGTTCCTTGGTCAACTGCTTCGAGGGGTTTTGTGGATCTTTTGGTATGGTTACTATACAAACTTGGTTATCCACCTATTTTTTCAACTCTTCCAGCTTCTTCTTGAAATCCACTACCTCATCGTTCTTCTCATCTAGTAAGGTAGAGAGAGCCTCCTTTTCCTTCTCCACTTGAGTGAGCTTGGGAGTTTGAAAATGTTTCAAGCTAGGTATTTTCAATCTTCATTGGAGATCTTTCACTTATAACTCCACTTTCTAGAGAAGAGTTTGCGTGGTTGAAAAATTCTCAGTCCCCTTCCCTTTCAAAATTTCTTTATAGTGTGTGAGATGTCGAGAGAGAGCCTTGGAGTTTTCTCTCTCCCTTTTAATAGTTTCCACCATCTTTTCCACTTCATTCTGCGTTATTTCCAAGGCCAAGGTCTGCTTCAGGACTTTATTATGTATCATATCCCCAATATCCTTATGGATATTTAAGTTTTCTTGTAGGGGGATAAAGGCCAATTCCCAGGTCATCTCTAGTGCTTTGTAATTTGATCTAGGAGGAAGAGGGTGAAAGGATGGGTGGTGCACTGAAACCACGAATTGGTCAGTCTCCACGTCTAGGGTCACTAATAGTCTGGCGTGGTGTCTGCCTCTATGTTGAGCCAACTCTACCTTCAACTCTTTCCTAACTGACTGAATATTTTCATTAATTCTTTCCCCTAAAGGACATTCCATCCCTGTACCTGTCACAACCTCTAAGGGGTTTTTACTTGGGGTGATTACCTGTGAAGAAGAAAATGACGCCTGAGAGGAGGCATCATCCAAAGAAACTCAAAAACCTAGCTTGTTCTCACCTCGGTCTATGTAATTCGGGACCACCTCATTTGGTTTTTCAATGATGTGTCCTTCAAGTAATTCTTTCCTTGGTTTTTTACTTATGGGACCCTCTTCCTCCACCTCAATGAAATCCTCTACCTGTACATAGTCCTCCTACTCTTGGAACTCCCCTTCACCTATAGATCATTATTTTTCTTACACATTGTCTCCCATCAGTGGTTCTTCTACAAGTGGGCAGCCTGTTTCCATCTCTATATCCAAAGGCCATGAGTCAAAATTAGCTTTCCATTCAATATTTTGTCTAGGCTCATATTCATAAGTTGAGGACTTAATATTATTCCTCCTTTGTTCAATGACTCCCTTAGGATCGTAATGCCATGTGTCTCTTTGCTGGAAGCTCATATTCTGTAGCATCCCCTCAACCAGAGGGAATGCATGTCATGAATTAATGGTAAATGACCCCACTACACTTAAGAGTTTGAAGATATGCCATTTCTTTGCAGGAAAAAAATTAATTTTCTTTGCACTCACAATTTTCCTAATGAACTTGAGAGAGAAGATTCTCATGTGCAAGAATATTGGGAAGTGGAAAGGAGGAAGCTCACTGCCATAAACTCTGACTTCAGTGTGATCCTCAAACATATACCAATCCCCCACACAATTTGTCTTGCTGAACTGGAGAAACTCTTTATGTTCAGGAAAAATCTTGGGCGGAGGGGTCCCATGTATAATTGTATAAGCCCTAGAAATAAAGTTTGTAATGAAGTTTGCATAAGCATTTCCTTTGGGTTGTTTTAAAACCGAGAGGTTCTGATCAAATATGGATTTATGCTCACTCCTTTTCTGCGAACACTTGTCAACGCCTAAGCCATTAAACTTGTTGGCATGCGTGAACAAGAATAGATAAAACACTAGTGAATATTACCTCCAACAACTCGAGGTTGACATGTCCTGGAAGTGGTCTTGGATTGTTGAGGCCATGAACAATGAAATGTAAAGTAAGACTACTACTTGCATCATGAGGTTAAAAAACCCTAAGTAGGCCTTAGTGACACAACTGGCATTGTCCTGCCTAAACATACTTGAGATAATTTCAAGGATTGGCTGGACAATATCACAAAAGAGGGATAGCAAGAAGTTTCTAGTGGGGGGTAAGGAAGACAATTCCGTAGCTATGATTAACTCGAGGAGAGACCTCTACTTATCAAGGGGGGCGTTTGAGAAGTGATGCATGAGGGTTACCTGAAAGAATTCAAGGAAATCCTGAGAGGGGAGGTAGCATAAGGTTTTTCTGATTAACTGGGGGATGATTTCAAGTATCTTATTTCCCTCTGAGGAGAGGAAAAATCCCTTCTGTTCAATGTATGCATCAATGATCCATGAGATAAATTCAAGGAAATGGTGGACTCATGGATCTATTTGATAATATAATCCCCACAATACCACCCTAAACAGGTCTTCAGCCCACCATTTATAACCCATAAGCTCATAGCGCTTGTTTGCTACATTGAAAGGGTAAACAGGGTCACAAAGCTAAGCCTGGGTGTCCATGAGTGGGTTAGGGCCATAGGTGATCCTGACCTCTGGGGCCTAAGGAGTCTCAGGGGTAGAGGTTTTCATTTTTAATGAAAGGAGAGTTAAACTGTGAAAGGAGTAAAACTGGAGGGCTGACTAAATACTTGAGATGATGAGAGTTACTTGAGGAGAGGCGTGTGCATGAGACTGGTCCTTTACCTTGGCTCTAGACTAGTAACAACACAAACAACAAAAGACAATGGTTGGGAAAAAAATGAGGAGGGAATGATGCTTTTTAGGACGAAGGAAGGACAACACGAGGGTTGATTTCAGCCGACTGACACATGTCACATGGGGATTGGGTGAGGGAAATCAGGTAGGTGAGAGACCATGTGTCCGACGTGTGGGACACATCGCTTTCAAGTCTTACCTTTCTTCTTGATTTCTTTGGGATTTTTTTGTGTGTTCCCCACCATTATTTTCGGAGGGCTATGAGGGCCTTTAAGACCTTCAGAGCCAACCCTCAGAATGCCTCTCATTGGTTGTCCCGTCGACTGACGTCATCCTCTCCAGGGAGTCATCTTTGTCCTCTACTTGTAGTCTGGCACCTGATGGAATGTACACACATCAGTTTCTTGACCAACCTGCATAGTGACCACATGCACGACAGTTTCTTAACCAATCTGTGTAGTGGTTGCGTGCACACTAGTGGCCTAATCAAAGCGCGCGATGATGCCATGCTCATTATTGATCCTCATACACCATTCATGCTTTTTTTGGCCTTAATGCACATAATTTCTCTTATTTTGGTGCCATGAGAGATTTTTTGAGGTTAGCATGTAAATATATCTCTCAAAGTGTAATCTTATTTTCTAGAACTGACCACGGTTAGGGACCCATTGCATATCCTCCCTTGTCAATTTACTGTCAAAGTGATACGTTCGATCCCTAAAATCTTTCATGTGCAACAACATGATTTCATTTTGCACCTCAAAAGGAATGACATTGAAAAATGTTTCAACAAAATCATAGGTAAAATGGCGAGCCCTTTTGTGCCCAATATTACTACCGCCACACCTTTTACAACTCAATATTTTCCTAGGTTCCATGAGGAATTATTCAAATGAAAAAATATGGTCAAAGAAAAGAAGAACGCCTGCCAAGAATACTGTTAAAATGATGAGATAGAGGACCACTAAACCTATATCTGAAAATAACTATGTCATCACCCACACACCACGCTAGAGGACCCAAACCTAGAAAGTAGTTCAAACTACCACATTGCAATGACATAACACAAGGACAAGGATAAGGATAGGATAAGAATATATTGAAATATAATTTATTATTTAATTCAAAAAATTAGATAATTAGATAATTTAACCACACATGATTTTTTACTTTAAGATGCTTTTGTCTTCATGGATATTGATATTTATTTCTTGATAAGAAAATCTTCATTTCAACGAAGTCTAAAATATTATATAATGTTTTTTTTTGTTACGTATTGTTAATCTTGATATTGTTGACACTTATAATCTATGGCTTGAGTAGTCGCAAACAAGGAGCAACTAAACTGTTAAAATCAACTAGAAATCACACTCGACATGAAATTTCGAACTAGTGACCTTTTACCAAAGAATACCTTAACAAAACAATGGCCATTTATTCTATACCATGTAGCTAAAACATCATATCATTATTTTATGAAATATAAATTCTAAAAATTATTAAATAATAATAATTATTATTATAATCTTAGATATTAATATTATGTAATATTAGACTAAAAGGTTAATAAATATATGGGAGTTTCGATTAATATAATATTTTTATATGAGAATGGTTATTAATTTAATTGATATATATTAATTTGAATTTATCAAACTTAGAAAAAAATACCGAACCATTTAATTTATATTAATTTTTTTTTATGTATTAATAAATAAATAAATATATTTATAATAACATAACATTGTGAAATAAATTGTTTACATTTTTATTATGTTGATTGACCAAAGACCCTAGGAGAGGATAAGTTTCTTTTGATGGCATTTATAGGAATCATTATTTGATGGTTGGTTCAGGGTTTGTGCTACACTCGTGAGAGACACTTATTGTTTCAATTTTATAGCTAATAATGGTCATGGTATTAGCAAATTTGGTAACTTCATTTCCTTTATTTAATTAGTCCCTATCCCTTCAGGGTTGCAGGGACTATAGTAATCGTTTATGAGCTTTGGATTATTCCTTACACAAAAACCAAAGTCAGCCAATTCAATTTAACCTAATGTTTTTTATTTATATTTAAAAAAAAAAAAAAATTCATCTACAAATGAGCTTCATCCAATTATTTTTTTAACCAATAGGCAACTTAGAGGTCTTATTTGGCCTCATATCAAGGCAAGGCATATTGAAACTTAGTGTAAATGTCAATTGATACAAAGATTCTCACAAAAGTTTCAGTTTTTATTAAATAATGCTAACATTAGTAAGAAAACATTTTATGTTTGTAAATTAATAGTATATCCTCATATTTAAAAGATTGCAGAGGGATTTTGGAGGGTTTACACATGGTTCCCAAATGTTTAAACACCACACTCCACTTGTCTTCACTTCAACTCCATGATCTGCATGTTCCACTTGTATTCACTTCAACTTTGTGATATGCATGTTCCCATTAAAGCCTCATCCGTAGTTGCTGAAACCTATTTTCACTTTAGAAGACTTACTCGTATTTGCTTGATTTTTTTTGTATACATATCTGGCTTTCATTCCTCGTGCATCCATATTTCAGGTCATTGTTGAAATAAGAGCCCTGTTGAATTTGGTAAGCCAACTTCACCTCATATTTCATTTTCGAATCAACTCCATCTGTCTGTTTCTTTGTCCACAAATAACATTTGTTTAATTGGTCTCTAGCAATTTCCTATGGAAAATGGATTTTTTAATTAGCATGATAAGTGGGTAATCCCTTCTCTTATGAGTGAATCTCTATGGCTTATTTCTTTTTTTTCTTAGGCATATTTTCTGTAAGTTGAAGTCTTGTTAAAGCGCTCTATATATAAAGTTTTTCCTGGGATTTTTTTGTGAACTAGAATTTATTTTAAGTTTGTGAACTAGAATTGATTTTACGTGGTGACTTGAACATTTCTCCTCTCTAGCATGTTTTCCAAGCTTCAAATTCTGAAAATTTTTGTCGATGGAAATAATGCTTTAATTTTTTTTTTTAATTTGGGTGGCTTTAGACCCCGTTGGATATATTTTGTTAAAAATCTTGATGCTTGAGAAACGCTATGTAATATTCCCAATTAGTGATAGATAATTGGAAATATTAATTTACATTAATTTTGCCTTATATATTTAAAATATAAATAAAGTGGGTAAAAGAAGAATGTGACTCACTTAGAATAAAACACACTCCCTAAAGTCACCTAGGAGACATAACGTTGTGGAAAAGGTGGGCCAAGGGGGCCAAGTGACAACAAAGGGGGTGACACACTTAGGCAGCGTGGGCCTAGCTAGCGCAGATGAGTTGGCAGCGTGCACCAAAGAGAGACAGTGTGAACGTGGTGGGGCAAAGGAGAGAGGGAGGCTCACCAAAGATAAATAGAAGGGAGGCTACCTCATTTATATCATTGATGATTATGCATTTTGTAGTTTGTGTCTAGACATTGAGCACGCTTGCTATTTAGCTAGTCTGCATGTAATTTTCAGTACACAGGGTGTCTCCGTATGGAGATGCCACCCTCAGCACTGAGAGAATTCGAGTGCTTGATCGGGTGAGGAGTCCTACCATATTTTACAGGGAGAGATCCAAACTCTAGCCATTGAGGAGCATTCCTTGGAGAGACTGTGCAGTATTGGAGAGGGAGGACGTAGATCTAGTTGGGGAAGCTCTAGATTGAGGTTATTTTGGTGGGTTCAAACCGGAGGATTAGGGAAGGGATCAACCCTTACCTATTGGAGACATTTTGTAGAGGGAGAGGCCGTATTTTGCATTATTGCCTTCATGGTTAGTGTTTTCCCTTGAGGGATAGCGTGGTGCCTCAAAGGAGGTATTTTCCGGGGTCAGCCATTCTTGAAAAGCTCTCTGGGATTTTCTGGGTATTAGGAGTAGAGGTCATTCCCAGAGTTTCAAAATTTTTCGAGTTGGGGAGTAGCCCCAAAGACTTGTTTCATTTCAGTAGTTACAACAACATGACAACATTTCCAGCAGCTTGGAGACTATGCAGTTGATAGAGGGAGAAAACATTCCACACATTGTTCTGAGAGTATTTCTACACTTTCCTTGTGCAAGTCGAGGTGCCATCATTATGACCACCTTTGTACTTATTTCTTATTTCTCAGTATTAATAAAATGGCTCAGTATTCTCCATATTGTGTATTTTGTCTCATGGTTGGTCTCTAGTTGCTGTGTACCTTGTTTGTGTGCCTTATATTACTATTTATTTCCCTTCGGGATATTAAAATGGTATCAGAGCTCATAGACTTGGCTCAGCCTATGGAGCAAGTTTTCTATGACACCAGAAGAGAAGCCATATATTTTTTACAGTGGTAGGAAATACCATGACCGAGAGTGTAAGTTGAAAATCACCTATGGAGAGGGTGGCTGTGCTACAGTACTGGACGCAGAGTAGGAGGAACCGATGGTAGAGGAGAAAGATGCCATGAAGGAGTTTGGGGACATGCTCGTCAAGTCAGTACAGGATCTGTCTAGGTGGATAGAGGAGATGGGGTAGAGATTCACAGTAGCAGAGTCCAGATAGCGTGAAACCCTAAGAGGTTTCCACATTGGAGAGGGATCGGGTACATCCCATAGTTTGCAAGAGCACTACGCAGCACAACATGTGGCATCCCATACACCCCCACGCTCCATGATTCCCACTTTTTTGGCAGCAGATACATGGGTGGGAGTATATCAGGAGCAGGAGTGAGCCCAGATGGGTGATTACTTTACTGAGTGCCAGGCCTATGGACAGGAGTTCAGAGATGCACTCCCATTTCATGAGTTTGTCTTGCTCAAGCAAGACAGTAGACCCCGCCATCATTATAGGTGGAACAGACATTCTCAGGACGGATATGTTCATCGTACTGTGGGCAGGTTTCACTTGCCAAATTTTGATGGTTCGTCAAATAGTTCGGCAAAGGCATGGGTAGAGAAGCTGGATATATATTTACAGCTCAACCAGATGGCAGAGATGGAGGCCATCAAGGTGGCAGCGCTGCATCTTGATGGCGGGGCCTAAGATTGGTGGTTTCATGGGATGGCTACACTCGGGCACTCGATAGTGACAACTTACTCCGAGTTCACTCAGAGGTTGATAGAAAGGTTTGATCAAAGGGATCTAGAGGATCATTTTGTTGAGCCGACGAAGCTCAAGTAGACCGTGATTCTGGACACATACATCTCAGATTTCCTGAGAATCTCAGTGATGGTATTAGATTTATTTGCAGCATAGATGATCTAGATGTTTATCGATGATTTAGCAGAGCCTCTTCGGGGATTGGTCTAGTCCACTAGGCAAACCACACTTCATGATGCAGTTGGTAGGACCCGAGATTTACAAGATTTTTTACCCCAGACCAGAGCACTGTACCCTCAGAGAATGGCTTTCTGGCCCAAGGGGAAAGACGTGAGGGTTCCACCTCCTAAGGAGAGCTAGAGTAGAGGACCAATAGATGATGATACCAGGAGGGATATGAGGAGGAAGAGACTGTGTTTCACCTGCCAGGAGCCATGGGCACTAGGACACCATTGTTCCATGGGCAAGGCACCTTATATTGAGGTTGTCTCCAAGAGCAGTGGAGAAGAAGATTAGTACAAAGACATAGGTGCAGGGGGGAGCCATGCAGTGTAGAGGGAGGATCATCTTCCGCCTCCACCACCAGGAGCAGGAGGTGCATCTTTCGCACCTACTAGAGGAGCCCTTGCAGATTTGCGAGGAGTTCCCAAGTATTTTACACTACCTATATGAGGTACAGTGTGAGGGCGGCGAGTGTCAGTACTAGTAGACAGTGGGGCAGACCATAACTTCATTGATGCATAGTTGGTAGAGTGGAGAGGCATTATGACAGAGAGTTTTGATGGGTTTTCAATGTTTGTTCCAGGGGACCAGACTATGCAGTGTGCCAGATACGTTCCAGGGTTGGCAATGATGATGGGCACTTCCACACTGACTGACTGCTTCTTCGTGGTGAACATTTCAGACACTGACGTGATATTGGGAGTGCAGTGGCTGATCACTCTAGGAAAGGTCATCATGGACTAGGAGGCCTTAGAGATGGAGTGGGATGAGAAGAAGATAGGGAAGCATGAAAAGATATGGGGCATGCATACTTATCCACCTCAGACAATCTTAGCTCACCAGATGGAGGCAGACTTCTAGAAGGGAGATATAGAGTCGCTAGTGGAGCTGCGTGCCTAAGAGGAAAGATATAAAAAGCAGGCCATGCACCCAGAGGTGCAGAACCTTCTTGATAGGTATGCTATGGTATTTGGGGAGATATCGCCAGGACAGCCACCAGATCAGGGATTTTAGCAAACTATCGAGTTGGAGCATGGCATACAAGCCATCATCACAACACCCTATAGGCACCCCAAGGCCTATCGGGATGAGATTGAGCGGCCTATCCATGAGTTGCTAGCTCTTGGACACATTCGACCTAGGACCAATCCTTTCGCTTCTTCAGTAGTACTGGTGAAGAAGAAGGACGACACATTGAGGATGTGCATTGACTATAGGGCCCTGAACAAGAAAACAATGAAGAATAGTTACCCTATCCCACTGATTGACAAGATGATGGATGATTTGAGGGGGGCGTAGTTCTTCTTGAAGATTGACTTGAGATTCAGGTACCACCAGATTCACATGAGGGAGCTGGTAATTCCCAAGACTGCTTTCAGAGGTCACTATGGCCATTTCAAGTTTTTGGTAATTCCCTTCGAGCTAACTAATGCACTAGCCACCTTCTAGTCATGTATGAACCACATCTTCCTCAGTCATCTGAGGAAGTGTGTACTGGTTTTCTTTGACGACATGTTGATATAGAACAGGACATGGGAGGAGCATCTCCGGCTCATAGAGGCAGTATTGCGTATTTTGGAGGAGCAACAGTTTTATGCTAAGCTCTCCAAGTGTGAGTTTGGGTTGACAGAGATGCTCTATTTGGGGCACATCATCGGGGTGGAAGGAGTGAGGGTCCACAAGGAGAATATCCGGGCCATCAGGGATTGGCCAGAGCCGAGGAATGTGACGGAACTTCGAGGGTTTGTGGGTAGCTTCACCTACTATAGGAAGGTCATCAAGGGATTTTCCCAACTTGCTGCACCCCTTACAGATCTGACCAAAAAGGGGGCTTTCAGTTGGATGGATACAACGTAGAGGGATTTTGACATGCTCAAGGAGGTGATGAGCAGTTTTCCGGTGTTAGCATTGCCAGACTTCATGCAGCCCTTTATTTTGGAGTGTGACGCATCGATAGAGGGGATAATTGTGGTTTTGATGCAAGGAGGCCACCCCATAGCTTCTGAGAGCCGGAAACTCCTACCACATGAGCAGTTGTATGAAATATATGACAAGGAGATTTTAGCCATCATGCACGCATTGGCCAAATTCTGGTAGTACCTAATGGGCAAGAGGTTAAGGGTGAGGATAGAACACAAGAGCCTCAAATTTTTTTTAGAGCAGAAGAAGTTGCAGGAGAGGTAGCAGAAGTGGGTCAGTAAGATCCAGGCTTACGATTTTGATATCGAGCATGTCAAAGGGAAGAAAAACATGGTGGCTAATGCACTCTCACGCAAACTAGCATTGTTGTCCTTGATGTGTTTAGACACGGATTGGAGGGCTCGGCTGTTGGTGGAGTACTCCAAGGACCGTTTTTCCTGTGAGATTTTGGATGGGAAGGTGAAGGATGACAGGTAAAGGGTGATGGATGAGATCATCTGTTACAGGGACATGATCTTCTTGACTAAGGGCTCTCAGCTCAAGAATAATATATTGCAGGCTTCTCACGACTCACCACTATCAGGCCATCAAGGGTTTACCGAAACCTACAGGACCATCAGGGAGAGATTCTCTTGGGAGGGCCTCAAGGAGGACATACTCTAGCATGTCAGGGAGTATGAGGTTTTCCAGTGCAAAAAAGGGGAGATGAACCATCTAGCAGGTTTATTGCAGCCTCTTCCCATACCAGAAGGGAAATGGGAGAACATTTCAAAGGACTTCATCATAGGGTTGCCCATGGTGCAGGGTAGGGATTGCATATATTTAGTCGTTGGAGTGACAAAGTATGCTCACTTCTTTGCTATATTCACACATTACACAGCAACATAGGTGGTGGAGCTATTCTTTCAGGACATTTTCAGGTTGCATGGTCTCCCAAAGACCATTTTCAGTGACAGGGACAACCACTTCATGGGCGGATTTTGGCAGGAGATTTTTCGTTTGGTGGGCATAGAGTTGACATCGACTACTAGCTACCATCATTAGACAGACAGACAGACCGAGATAGTGAACAAGTGGCTAGAGGGCTACTTGCACAACTATGTCAGTGGGTAGAAGAGGGATTGGTTGAAGTGGCTGCACTTAGGAGAGCATTGTTACAACAACACTCATCAAATTTCTATCGGTATGTCTCCATTTTATGCTAGCAAGGCTCCTAGAGCCAAGGATTGGATCCAAGAGAGTCAGGACATCCTCCGAGCTCTCAAGGACAACATGGCTACAGCGCAAAACCAACAGAAACTGTATGCAGAGAGGGGTCGGGTAGAGAGGCATTTTGAGGTAGGGAATTTGGTCTACCTACGCTTACAACCATACCGAAAGTCCAATCTGAAGCATAAGGGGGTTGAGAAGCTCAAGCCACGCTTATACAGTCCATACAAGGTGATACGTACAGTAGGATAGGTTTCTTATGAGTTAGAGCTACCTCGGGGTAGCAAGATTCATAATATCTTTCATGTATCATGCCTGAAGAAGGCATTGGGTTAGAAGGTGATGGTAACAAAGGAGATTCCACCTACACCAGGAAGAGACAGCTGCGGAGAAGGAAAATCCAAGAGTTCCTAGTGAGGTGGAGAAATTTTCCGGATGAGGATACCACTTGGGAGAGTGAGAAGATCTTACAGCATCCATCATTACAGTTGCTTGAGAACAAGCATCATTTTTCCTGGGACACTGTAATATTCCCAATTAGCGATAGCTAATTGGAAATATTGATTTTGATTAATTTTTCCTTATATAGTTAAAATATAAATAAAGTGGGTAAAAGGAGAATGTGACTCACTTAGAATAAAAAACACTCCCTAAAGTCACCTAGGAGACATAATGTTGTGGAAAAGGTGGGCCAACGGGGCCAAGTAACAATGAAGGGGGTGATACACTTAGGTAGCGTGGGCCTAGCTAGTATAGATGTGTCCGCAGCGTGGGCAAAAGAGAGACAGCGTGAACATGGTGGGGCCAATGAGATAGGGAGGCTCACCAAAGATAAATAGAAGGGACGCTACCTCATTTATCTCATCGATGATTATGCATTTTGGAGTTTGTCTCTAGACATTGGGCATGCTTGCTGTTTAGCTAGTCTACACGTACTTTTCAATACATCGGGTGTCTCTGTGCGAAGATCCCACCCTCAGCCCTGGGATACTTTGACTTATTTCTTGAGTGAGGAGTCGTACCATATTTTGCAGGGAGAGATCCAAGCTCCAGCCATTGAGGAGCATTCCTTGGAGAGACTGCGCAATCTTGGAGAGGGAGGACGTAGATCTAGTTGGGGAAGTTATGGATTGAGGTTATTTCAGTGGATTTAGACCGAAGGATTAGGGAAGCGATCAACCCTTACCTATTGGAGACATTTTGCAGAGGGAGAGGCTGTATTTGATAGTATTTCCTTCAGGATCAACATTTTTCCTTGAGGGATAGCGTGGTGCCTCAAAGGAGGTATTTTCCGGGGTCAGCCATTCTTGAAAAGCTCTCTGGGATTTTCTGGGTATTGGGAGTAGATTTCGTTCCCAGAGTTTCACTATTTTTCGAGTTGGGGAGAAGCCCCAAAGACTCGTTTCATTCCAGCAGTTGCAACAGCACGACAGCATTTCCAGCAGCTTGGAGACTACGCAGTTGATAGAGGTTGCATCCATTCCACACATACTTCTGAGAGTATTTCTAAACTCGCCTTGTGCAAGTTGAGGTGTCATCATTCTGATCACCTTTGTACTTGTTTCTTATTTCTTAGTATTAATAAAATGGCTCAGCGTTCTCCATATTGTATATTTTGTCTCACGGTTGGTCTCTAGTTGTTGTGTACCTTGTCTGTGTGCTTTATATTATTGTTTATTTCCCTTCGGGATATTACAATGGTATCATAGCTCATAGAATTGGCTCAGCCTGTGGAGCAAGTTTTCTATGACACTAGAAGGGAAGCCATATATTTTCTACAGGGGTAGGAAATATTGTGACCGAGAGCGTAGGTTGCAAATCACCTACGGAGAGGGTGACTGTGCTCCAGTAGTGGACACGAGCAGAATGAACTGATGTAAAAGGAGAAAGATGTCGTGAAGGAGTTTGGGGACATGCTCATCAAGTCAGTACAGGATCTGTCTAGGCAGATAGAGGAGATGGGGCAGAGATTCACAACAGTAGAGTCCAGAAAGTGTGAAACCCCGAGGGGTTTCCACATTGGAGAGCGATCAAGTACGTCCCATCGTTTGCAGGAGCACTACGCAGCACAGCATGTGGCATGCCATACACCCCCACGCTCCACGATGCCCACTTTTTTGGCAATAGATACAGGGGTGGGAGTATAGCAGGAGCAGGAGCGAGCCCACATGGGTGATTACTTTGTTTAGTACCGGGCTGATGGTCAAGAGTTCAGAGATGCACTCACATTTCATGATTTTTTTCTTACTCAAGCAGGACAGTAGACCTCGCCATCATCATAGGTGGAACAAACATTATCAGGATGGATATGTGCATCGTACTGTGCGCAGGTTTCACTTCCCAACTTTTGACGGTTTGTCAAATAGTTTGGCAAAGGCATGGGTAGAGAAGCTAGATATATATTTCCAGCTCAACCAGATGGTAGAGACGGAGGCCATCAAGGTGGCAGTGCTACATCTATATGGTGAGGCCCAAGATTGGTGGTTTCATGGGATGGCTACACTCGGGCACTCGACAGTGACAACTTATGCCGAGTTCACTCAGAGGTTGATAGAGAGGTCCGAACGAAGGGATCCAGAGGAGAATTTTGTTGCGCTGACGAAGCTCAAGTAGACTGGGAGTCCGGACACATACATCACATATTTCCTTAGAATCTCAATGATGGTGCCATATTTATTCGCAACGTGGATGATGTACATGTTTATCGATGGGTTAGTAGAGCCTCTTCGAGGAATGGTCTGGTCCACTAGGAAAACCACACTTCATGATGTAGTTGGCAGGACACGAGATTTACAGGATGCTTTACTCTAGACCAGAGCGTCGTACTCTCAGATAATGGCTTTCCATCCCAAGGGGAAGGACGTGAGGGTTCCACCTCCTAAGGAGAACCAGAGTAGAGGACCAATAGATGATGAGACCAGGAGGGATCTGAGGAGGAAGAGACTATGTTTCACCTGCCAGGAGCCATGGGCACCAGGACACCGTTGTGCCATGAGCAAGGCACATTATATTTAGGTCTTCTCTGAGAGCAGTGGAGAAGAAGATGAGTACGAAGACATAGGTGCAGGGGGGAGCCATGCAACGCAGAGGGAGGATCACCTACTGCCTCCACCACTAGGAGTAGGAAGTGCATCTTTCGCACCTACTAGAGGAGCCCTTGTAGCCTTGTGAGGAGTTCCGAAGTATTTGACACTATGTGTCTGAAGTATATTGTGAGGGCAGCAAGTGTTAGTACTAGTAGATAGTGTGGCAACCCATAACTTCTTTGATGCACAATTGGTAGAGTGGAGAGGCATTCCGACAGAGACTTTTTATGTTTTTTCAGTGTTGGTTCTAGGGGACCAGACTATGTAGTGTGCCAGATATGTTCCAGCGTTGGTAGTGATGATCGACACTTACACACTAACCGACTGCTTCTTCATGGTGAACATTCCAGACACTAACGTGATATTGGGAGTGCAGTGGCTGATCACTGTAGGAAAGGTCACCATGGACTAGGAGGCCTTGGAGATGGAGTGGGATGATAAGAAGACAGGGAAGCATGAGAAGATATGGGGCATGCATACTTATCCACCTCAGATAGTCTCAGTTCACCGGATGGAGGCAGACCTCTGGAAGGGAGATATAGAGTGGCCAGTGGAGCTTCATGCTTCAGAGGCAGGATCTACAAGGCAGGCCGTGCACCCAGAGGTGCAGACCCTTCTTGACAGGTATGCTATGGTATATAGGGAGATACCTCCAGGACAACCACCGGATCGGGGATTTGAGAACACTATCGAGTTGGAGCAAGGCATATAGGCTGTGGTGGATCATTATCTACATATCCTTTTTATATTTCATTTTGAAATTTTAAAAGAAAAAAAAAATAATAATAATAATAAGAATGCGAAAATATGCTATAGTATGTAGTTTTTAATACTTTAGCATAAAAAAGAGAGGAATGCAATTTATTTCCATTTTTATTTATATACATGAAGCGGTCGTCAACCTTAGGTTGATATATATATATATTAAGGTTAAGACTCGAGCAACTTCCCGAGCGGAAGTTGCAATCATACAGAGAAGCTTACGGGTATGCAATTGCGGGGGGTGAATTAGCCCGACGGTTATCAAATCCTGACCCCCCACAGTTGACTGGTCAGATCATAGAAATGTTATGATCAACGGTTTAGATTAATTACGGGGGGTATGGATCGAACTTCTCCGCCGTACTCACAGACCCCCCGCATGACGTCATCAGCCGAGATGGAAGACAGCTGTCATCCACTGTCAACTGTTTCTCCGCGTCACTCCTGCATTTATTATGGTTTCCGTAGCCTATAAAAGGGATTCTTCCGTCCCGTTTGGATTTATTTGTGACTGTTTTCCCTGTTTAACTACGTCCCGCCACCTTTGCATTACCCATTGCCTCGCGAATTTCTTTCAAATTCCTGTCAGCCATGGCCAAGCGAACATCGTTGTCTGGTTCATCAAGTCTTAGTACCCTTCTAGATAGCGAGAAGGATGTTCATGATACCGCGTCATCCGTCAACCACCCTCTATTGCATTACCAAGTAACCCTGAACACTGACAAGTCCCCTGTGTTCTTTGCTATGAAAAGTTTGGGTGTGTTGTCTGCTTGTATTCTGAAAACTCATTTCTTCCCCGAATTCATTTCTTGGTTAGTTTCGTCCATGTACCCTGGCAAGTGTTTCGTTATGAATTCTCAGGGGGGAAATATCTTGCAGGTTTCAACACAATTAATGCGTCAAGCATTATGTTTTCCAGAAGATGAGTCTCCATTGCAGTTCTCCGAAGATTCGTTGGTTCAGTATTTCGAGGAGCTTTCAAATGAAGAGTTTAATCGCTGCATGTCATTTTTGATACCAAGTCCAGAGAAAACTCAATTTGAAGCAGGAAAGTTCAGTTTGGAGGCGTTCAATGTTCAGTATAGGCCAGTTCTGAGCTGCATTACGGAAATTTTGGGAAGATATGATGATCACGAAATTGATAAAGAAGTCTTGGGAATGTTCACTCTAATGATGAAACCAGGTGTGGTGCTAGACATCCCGTCTTTTTGGCAAGAAGTAGTAAACTCCCAATTGATCGCCTTCCCTCTAACAGGTTTTTTCAGATTTCCATCATTGGTAGTCTACTTATTTTTATATCAAAATGTTGAATAGTTCATGAGTGTTGGTTTAAATAGAATGGATAGTAATAAAAATAAGCAGTCAGTTTTTCTTTGGACCGATATGGTTAGAAAAGAAGAGAACGAATCCAAGCTGTTTGAATTTGCTGACCATTTCATGTCTACTGCTTTTAAAATTCTGAATGGAACTCTTCCTCCATGCTTTCTGCCAAAGGCCCAGGAGTTCTTACAGTTAGGACCCAATTGTAAATTTTGAGATTGGTTTATATTTGAAGATTACTCTGAGATAAGGCTGCATGGAGTTAGTATTGAGCCCTATAGGCTCCCAACCTTTGTTCCCATGAGACTTTTTGCTTTGGAATTTATAAGGCAAAATCTTAATGTAGATCAAGTTCATTTTTTGCCCATGAAGAAAGGATTGATGTACAAGTTGCCTATGAGTGTAGGCCCTTTTGTTGTCAATACAAGACAAGCTTTTGAAGAGGTATCAAAAATATTGGAAGGGACGCAGTTGTTTTTGGGAGAGAAATGGCCCTATGATCCACATGGAATAATTTCTCAAAAAAGGGTCGAGAATGGGTATGCTGCATTTACTCATGTAAGTAAACCGGATTTGGAGAAACTGGCTAATCCAGGAGGGTCAAGTTCAACAAAGACCAGTATTCAAACGCCTGCAATTTTGGAAAGAATGAGCAAAAGAGGTAGAGAGGATGTTATTGAAATCGATGATGAGGAGCCCCGAGAGGAAAAAAGGACCAAACTAGCAGAAGACCATTCCTCCAATTCACCTGGTTTTACTCTCCAGGTCAATGAAGAACAAGATTGCCCCTCATCTCCTAATAGACAGGAACTTCATTTGGATAAGGCTCCTTCCATGAAGCAAGTGTTCACACAGATTGAGGAAAGGAACCAAAGGATAAAGGCCAATATAGAAGCACAAGCAGAGCACAATATACCTGCTGACCAAACCAGATTATTGGAATGTGATGGATCTGGAGAAAGATCAGTTTAAGATGGCTCTGTCACATCCGACAGGAATGTCCCTTGGACCTTCGGGTAGCTTTAAGGAGTTAAATATAGTCATGGATGTTAAAAAAATCCCCTTGTGGGACAAAATGAATCTTCACATGCAGACCGGTCAGCTGATTGTAAACGATTTGAGCAAGACCAATGCTACAGCAGTCAAGACTGAAAACATGCTTGCTAAGGTCATCAAACAATGAAAAATGGAGAAAGCTAATGCAAGGGCATTAACAACTCAAAATGAAGAGCTGAAGAATATCATTATGAAAATCGGTGTGGATCCAAATGATAAAGCCGCAATTCAAAAACTTATGAAAAGTGCAGAAGCGGAAATATCTTCATTAAGGAAAAAGTTGAAATTACCAGCTACAGAGCACTCATTGGCGGCCGAAGTAGCTGAGGTTGAAAAGGAGAAAGAGGAATTGCGACAGCAGTTGATGAAGAAGGACGAAGAACTCACTAAGGTAAAGCAGACTGCTATAACCTTACAGAATCAAATCGAGAACCATACTTGTACTTTTGATTTTTTTGCAGGTGGAGCTGATCCTCAAGCCCAGGTTGTTCAGCTAAACACAGAATTAAAGATGGCGGAAAGAGATTGTAAACAAGCCCAGTCAGAATTGGCCACAGTTATCAAGATGATGCAAGGATGGGAAGGAAAAGCACATGAGAACGAGCAGAAGCTACAAAAAGCTGAGGATGAAATCAAAGAGCTCAAGGAGAAATTAAAGGGAAATATTTCCCTTATCAAAGCTAAGGATATCATCTGGAACGAGATCATTTCAGAAATGCAGTCAAAATGGGATTCCATGAATATAATTTCCAGAGAGAAAAACATTGTTTCAGAGCATGAAAAGGAGCTATTATCGGAGAAGCAGGCTGCTATTAAAAGATAGAATTGGGCCAGAAAATTCATAAATTTTATTAATGCCAAGACAGATGAAGAGTTAGGAGATATGGGGATACAGGATAGGTACTTCTATGCTGAAGAGGTAAATAAAATGATCATCAAAAACGACCTTCTAAAGGCCTCAGAGAAACGGTTACAGGGAATTAAAGAGATAATTAAGAAATTTGATATTTCGTTTGAGAAGTTGACGAGAACAGGTTTGCCCTCGTGCTGGACGAAGAGAGGGGAGATTATGTCCTGGAAATTCTATGAAGATCAGTTGATATTTGCAAAAAGCAGAGCAGATGGCCGGCATGAGAAGACACAGATTTTGAAGGGAGAAACGGTATTTAATTTCTTACAAAGGCATTTCCTTCTGCTATGGATGGTGAAGACATTGTTCATAGGTAATCTTACTCACAGTCAGGTTGTTGCGTTTACACTGGAATATCATCGTTATAAGAACGCTCCGACGACTCAGGATAAGCTTTGGAAAGAATGCAAAATATTTTCTATGGACACAGACAAGGGAACTCCAGCCACTCAGCCACAAGTAGTCGTTCAGCCACCAATAGTCATTGAGACAACCAATATTTCAGGAGCATCAGCTCCCTTAGATTATGGATTATCACATTTTATTATGTTTTAAAATGCAGTCATGTAAATGTAATAGAACTTTACGAGGCATGTACCTCCACTAGGTGAGCAGTTAAGCAGCTAGAGTTAGTTAGAATCAGTTTCATTACTGGCAACCATTTTGATCATATTGTATTTAAAGACAATGGAAAGAAGGATGAAGGTTCCGAGTTTTGGACCTTGAAGGCTAATTTTGTACTGAACAATATTGAATGAATGAAAATTTTTGCAAGTTTCCATTATTCCATCTGTATTGAAGAGTTTTCTTGGTTTTCATTTCATTTCCATATTTGTGAATAAAGTAGAGTGATTTCAGCAGTAGGTCTCTTGATATTTATGTATCTAAGAGTTAAACATCCTTAATGGTCACTCCTCTATTTTAGCTTATTTATTACTCACTTCTTCAGGATTTTATAATGGTATTTTCTGTTTTAAGCAGCATGGCAAATTAAAATCCTTTTCTTTCTTCATCTTCCATTTGCTCACTTCAATATAAAGGGAACGTGGCATTGCAGAACTTGTAAAGATTTAATATTTGGGAAATATATTATTAATATTTGAAGGTTTAATAAACAGAGACAGACATACACTTTGTGACATAATCTTTAATGTCTTGAGCACGGATTCCTATACACAGCAAGGAATTGTTTCTCAAGGAACAACATAGGCCATCATCACCACTCCCTATAGGCACCCCAAGGCCTATCGGGACGAGATTGAGTGACCTATCCATGAGTTGCTAGCTCTTGGACACATTCGGCCTAGCACCAATCGTTTCACTTCTTCAGTAGTACTGGTGAAGAATAAGGATGACACATTGAGGATGTGCATTGACTACAAGGCCCTGAACAAGAAAACAATGAAGAACATGTACGCTATCCCACGGATTGAAAAGATAATGGATGAGTTGAGGGGGGCATAGTTCTTCTCGAATATTGACTTGAGATTTGGGTGCCACCAGATTCACATGAGGGAGCTAGACATTCCCAAGACCTATTTCAGATGTCACTATGGCCATTTCAAGTTTTTGGTCATTCCCTTCGGGCTAAGTAATGCACCAACCACCTTCTAGTAATGTATGAACCACATCTTCCTTAGTCATCTGAGGAAGTGTGTACTGGTGTTCTTTGATGACATATTGATATACATCAGGACATGGTAGGAGCATCTCCAGCGCATAGAGGCAGTATTTCGTATTTTTGAGGAGCAACAGTTTTATGCTAAGCTCTCCAAGTGCGAGTTCGAGCTGACATAGATGCTCTATTTGGGGAAAATCATTGGGGTGGATGGAGTGAGTGTCCACGAGGAGAATATTAGGGCCATCACGGATTGGCTAGAGATGAGGAACGTGACGGAACTTCGAGGGTTTGTGGGTAGCTTCACCTACTACAGGAAGTTCATCAAGGGATTTTCCCAACTTGCTGCACCCCTTATAGATCTGACCAAAAAGGAGGCATTCAGTTGGACAGATACAATGTAGAGGGCTTTTGACAGGCTCAAGGAGGTGATGAGAAACTGTCCAGTGTTAGCATTGTAGACTTCACACAGCCCTTGTTTTGGAGTGTGACGCGTCGAGAGATGGGATAGGCGTGATTTTGATGCAGGGAGGCCACCCCATAGCTTATGAGAGCCAGAATCTCCTACCACATGAGCGGTTGTATGCCATATACGACAGGGAGATGTTGGCCATCATGCATGCATTGGAAAAATTCCGGCAGTACCTAGTGGGCAACAAGTTAAGGGTGAGGATAGACCAAAATAGCCTCAAATTTTTCTTAGAGCATAAGCAGTTGCAGGAGAGGCAACAGAAGTGGGTCAGTAAGATCCAAGCTTATGATTTTGACATCGAGCATGTCAAAGGGAAGAACAACATGGTGGCTAATGCACTCTCACACAGACCAACAACATTTTACTTGATAAGTTTAGACATGGATTGGAGGGCTTTGTTGCTGGTGGAGCACTCCAAGGACCGTTTTTCCTGTGAGATTTTGGATTGGCAGGTGACAGATGACATGTACAGGGTGATGGATGAGATCATCTATTATAGGGACATGATCTTCTTTACTAAGGGCTCTCAGCTCAAGAAGAAGATATTGCAGGCTTCTCACAATTCACCACTATCAGGCCATCAAAGGTTTACCAAAACCTATAGGGCCATCAGGGAGAGATTCTCTTGGGAGGGCCTTAGGGAGGACGTACTCCAACATGTCAGGGAGTGCAAGGTTTTCTAGTGAAAAAAAGGGGAGATGAACCATCCAACATTTTTATTGCAGCCTCTTCCCATACCAGAAGGGAAATGGGAGAGCATTTCGATGGACTTCATCATAGGGTTGCCCATGGTGCAGGGCAAGGACTGCATATTTTTAGTCATTGATCGAGTGACAAAGTATGCTCACTTATTTTCTATATCCGCACATTACACAGCAGCACAGGTGGCAGAGCTATTCTTTCAAGATATTTTCAGGTTGCATGGTCTCCCAAAGACCATCTTCAGTGACAGGGACAACTGCTTCATGGGCGGATTTTGGCAGGAACTTTTCCATTTGGTGGGCACAGAGTTTACATCGAGCACTAGCTACCATCCTCAGATAGATGGATAGACCGAGATAGTGAAAAAGTGGATGGAGGGCTACTTGTGCAACTATATCAGTGGGCAGTAGAGGGCTTGGTTGAAGTGGCTGCACTTAGGAGAGTACTGTTACAACAACACTCATTACATGTCTATCGGTATGTCTCCATTTTATGCATTGTATGGATATCATGCTCTATCTTTTGTTGACATGATTTTTGGTGCCAGCAAGGCTCCTAGAGCCAAGCATTGGATCCAAGAGAGTCAGGACATCCTCTGAGCTCTCAAGGAAAACATGGCTACAACACAGAACTAGCAGAAACTTTTTGCAGACAGGGGTCGGGTAGAGAGGCATTTTGAGGTAGGGGATTTAGTCTACCTATTCTTAGAGCCATACTGATATTCCATGCTAAAGCATAAGGGGGCTGAGAATCTCAAGCCATGCTTCTACGGTCTATACAGGGTGATACGTAGAGTAGGATAGGTTTCTTATGAGTTGGAGCTACCTCGGGGCAGAAAGATTCATAATATTTTTCACGTATCATGCCTGAATAAGGCACTGGGTCAGCAGGTGACGGTAATAGAGGAGCTTCCACCTATAGATGATGAGGGGCACTTGGTGCTATAGGCGGAGGCCATTATTGACACCAGGAAGAGACACCTGCGGAGAAGGACAATCCAAGAGTTCCTAGTGAGGTGGAGAAATTTTCCAGATGAGGATACCACTTTGGAGAGTGAGAAGATCTTACAACATCCATCATTACAGTTGCTTGAGAACAAGCAACATTTTTCCTCAGAGACTGTAATATTATATTGATTTTGATTAATTTTTCCTTATATAGTTAAAATATAAATAAAGTGGGTAAAAGGAGAATGTGACTCACTTAGAATAAAACACACTCCCTAAAGTCACCTAGGAGACATAACATTGTGGAAAAGGTGGGCGAACGGGGCCAAGTGATAATGAAGGGGGTGACACACTTAGGCAGTGTGGGCCTAGCTAGCGCAGATGAGTTGGCAGCGTGGGCAAAAGAGAGACAGCGTGAACGTGGTGGGGCCAATGAGAGAGGGAGGCTAACCAAAGATAAATAGAAGGGAGGCTACGTCATTTCTCTCATTGATGATTATGCATTTTGGAGTTTGTCTCTAGACATTGAGCACGCTTTTTGTTTAGCTAGTTTGCATGTACTATTCAGTACACTGGGTGTCTCCGTGTGGAGATCCCCCCCTCAGCCCTGGGAGACTTTGAGTGCTTGCTCGAGTGAGGAGTCATACCTTATTTTGTAGGGAGAGATCCAAGATCTAGCCATTGAGGAGCATTCTTTGGAGAGACTGCACAGTCTTGAAGAGGGAGGATGCAAATCTAGTTGGGGAAGTTCCAGATTGAGGTTATTTCGGTGCATTCAGACTAGAGGATTAGGGAAGGGATCAGCCCTTACCTATTGGAGTCATTTTTTAGAGGGAGAGGTCGTATTTTGCAATATTGCCTTCAGGTTCAACGTTTTCCCTTAAGGGATAGCTTGTTTCCTGAAAGGAGGTATTTTCCGGGGTCAGCCATTCTTTAAAAGCTCTTTGGGATTTTCTGGGTATTGCGAGTAGAGTTCGTTCCGAGAGTTTCAACATTTTTCGAGTTGGGGAGTAGACCCAAATATTCGTTTCATTCCAGCAGTTGCAACAACACGGCAGCATTTCCAGCAGCTTGGAGACTACGCAATTGATAGAGGGAGCATCCATTCTACACATTGTTCTGAGAGTATTTCTACACTTGCCTTGTGAAATTCGAGGTGCCATCATTTTGATCACCTTTGTACTTATTTCTTATTTCTCAGTATTAATAAAATGGCTCAGCGTTCTCCATATTGTGTGTTCTCCATATTGTGTATTTTGTCTCATGGTTGGTATGTAGTTGTTGTGTACCTTATTTGTGTGCTTTATATTACTGTTTATTTCCCTTCGAGATATTACACGCTATTCTCAAATTTTAGTCGATTTTATTTCAACCTAGGCGTTAGGCTTAAGAGCTATACTATTATTTTTTCCTCATGAACCATGGATCTTTATTTTGAATTCTGAGGCTAAAATTATGAGCGGTTTTACATTTTTTGGTGAACACTGGCTTCAATCACAAAATATTTGTAGAAATCTTCAACAATTTACTCTACAATAACACTTCAAAGAGTGAAGTATTTATACATGACTGTTTACAAAATATCCTAGAACGCTTCTAGGAATTATCTAAGGGAAATGGAAATATATTTACAACAAAATAGAGATAGCTTCTTAACAAATCAACAAGTTGTCCTATCTATCCAAATAAAATAGAAACTAATTATGGATAAGGTGCAACTGGCTGCCTTGGTGTCCTCCTTGTTGGCTTTAGATATTTCAAGTTGGTTTTGAAATTTGATCTGCTTTATGTTATACTCTTTCATTGATTCTCTTTTTAAACTCGAATACTCTTTAACCACTGTAAAATTGTTTACTGTTGTAACAAAAATCTATTTTGACTGTAAATCAGCAAACTGTTTTCTCTTTTATCTTTCTGCCTTTTTACCTTTCACAGTAAATCTGTAAGTGACTGCCAATATTCATTATTTGGAATTTGTATCTTCTTTAGCTTCCTGAAGTTTTCACCTGATTCAATATACTTGACAAAAGTTAGCTTTATGACAAATAAATGTCTTATCTCATGCTTCAGATAGAATAAATTTTCAAAGCTTCTATGTAAAAATTTGCCAGTGGGAATTCCTTGTCCTTGTGTCTTTTTCACCTATTCCTTTGCATATTCTCTGATCTTTTTATTGTAGTCATCCTAAGGCATCATTTTTTCATTGATGACCAAAATGGTAGGGCGACTTAATCTTTGTCTCAAATTTTAAAATTTAACCATGAATATGGTTATTGCTATGTTCATATTCTCACACTTCTCCTCAAACTGCTTCATTAGGTTCTTCTTGGTGATAACTTTCCTTATTTCAAGGATATTTTCAGTCCTTTCAGTAATTTCAATCTCTTCGAACTCTTTGCTGTTTTTGCTGTTGAGAAATTTTATTAGTTCTAAATCTTGCTTAGTTTTGATGCCTAGCTCTTCTTTAGTTTTCTGGATTTCTGCTTGTGTTGCACTTAGTAAATCTCTCTGTTCAAAGATAACCTGAATTGAAGGCCACACATCATTGATGGATTCAATGATTCTGCTCCATAGATGGTTTTTTACATATGATATGGGCTCTTGTAAGGTTAAATCTTTTTGTAATTTCTTCAATTCTTCATTAATCCTATTAGCACTTTGCTCTTGAGTCTTAGCATTTATTTGAGCTAATTTCTTTTGATCTTAAATATTTTCAATCACCTATTTCAATCTATTAATCTCACTTGTCTGTAGTGACATTTTTTCCATAGTTTTTACTAGTTTGCTGGCCTCACCTATAGGGTGAGCTGTTGTAGTAGATGACTCTGTAGCTGATGTTGTAGATGATGTCATTGGCACTGCAGTAGCCAGTGAGACTTTGGGTGCCAACTCTTCTACTAGAGTTGAAGGCATAGCTGTAGTAACCATAGGGATGACTGTAGGTGGTCCCTCTGTTTTTACTGCTTCTCTTTCATGGACAAGCTTGTCCATTTGAATCTCCATTTCTTTTATCTGTGCTATAAGCTGAAAGATTAAGCTCAGCATATCATCATTCTGAGTCTATTGCTGTATAGTTTCTTTGGCCTGGGGATGTTCACTTGAAGGAAGTTTGAGTTGTTTCCTCAATGATGCAATGTCCTCATTCTTTTTCTTCACTAACAGTTCTGCTGCTTTGACATTTGCAGGGTCCCAACTTGAATTACCAATTCTTCTAAAGATTTTATTATGAGATATTTAGCATATAATGAGGCTTTATCATGTTTTATTTGGTCTTTCATGTTTGTGATAGTGTTCTAAAGTTTTTGATCACTCATTTCTTTGATTGCAACAGTAGAATACAACATCTCTTAACTCTTTCTATGAAATTCTAATTGATCAAGTGCATGAATACTTTATCTTGGCACTTCTATATCAATATTTTTGTAATCTGCAACTGTCTTTGGTCTCTTCAATGTAGGCTATAATAATGACATGATAAAATTTTTATTGGAGTAATCAAAGGAAGAAAGAAGTTTGTTTTGAATATTTGGTGTTTTCTTGAGATATTGAGAGTAAATCTAATTTTTAATCTCTTCATTCTTTAACTTTATCTGTTTGTAATTTTCCTTGATATCTAGATCCTTTTCCTTTGCTGTCTGTGAGGATGAAGCTTCCATATTCTGTTGTTTTTCTATCATTTGTGCATTTGAATTATCAACCTGTTTTTCATACTCATTCTCAGTAACTATCTCATTGATGATGAATGTGGCAGTGTTAACATTTGTCTCTATCATATCTGCATCTTCTACCTCAATGGTTACTTTTTCTTTACCCACTTCATTTAACTTATGCTTTTTATTATATCTCAACTTGAACCTAGTTTTAGTATTGGTTTTAGAAACATAGGTTCATTCTTCTCTTACTCTCTTGGTGGCTTTCTCTATTTGATCTGCAGCTTGTAAAGTGTGACTAGTATCACTTTTCTTTACTGGATCTATTAAGGTATTTTCTGTCCACTCAATCTGATTGGCATATTTTTCTATCTCTGGTTTTTTCTCCTGAATGAAGGGTGTTATCTTACACCTAATCATCATTTTACTTAGGATTCCTTGGGGATCATAATTCTAGGAGAAACTCTCTTCAAATATATACTCCAATAATTGTTTAGTTGCTTCTTCCTATACATCTCTATCATTGCGAATGAATGGTCCTACTTGATTCTTCAATTTGAACTGTGTTTTCTTCTTTGCTGCTAAGAAATTGATAGAATCAGAGTTTAATATTTTCCTGATATACTCCAAGGAAAAAAACCTCATTGATACATGTCTAGGTAGTTTCTAGGGCAACAAATTAGATCCAAAAACTTTAATATCTATGTGTTGTTCATAAAAATACCAATCACTAGTCTTGGACTGCTCTGATAACTGTAAAATCTTCTTCACCTCATCATTTATCCTTGGATGTTTAGTATGTGTTAACATTTTAATCAATGGATGGATGAAGAAATATGAAAAATCTGCATAGGTGAGGTCTGCGGACTCTTTTCTGATCAAAGAAGTCTAGAAAATAACTGAAAGAGGCTTTCCTTCTATGTCAAGCTTTTGGAGGGTTATTGGAAAATTATCTACTTGAAAATAGAAGAACATGTGGAAGAGGAAAGAAGTGTATCTAAACACTCCTTCAGTTTGTAATTTGACCAATTGGTCATGGATATTGTCTACAATATACTCAACATAGTTGAAGATAACAGATGGAGGTTTCCCTGGTGAAAAAGTGGATAAGAAACCTAAAATGGATTCATCTATATGTTCATCAGTGAAATACCTCAGGATGAATGATAGCATGGAAATAACATGCCTTGAACATTATGGAAACCTTGAAGTGGAATATGGGGGATTAATTTGAAGAATTTCCACATGCAAGGGCATGAATACTTGGAAAATTTGGAATTTTAAAAAAAAATCGAGGCTAATGTATAGCTTGGTAAGGGCCTCTATCGACACAGGTACTGCTTGAGGATTAGGCTTGAGCTGTAACATTTGATTAATGGACTCAGCAGTAATGGTAAAAAGTACATCTTTGTTGGCATTTACTATGGCTCTCTGCATAAGCACATAATAATGATGGCATAACCTAATGACCTCTTGATAGGGATGACTAACTGGAACAACATATTTGTGCAAGTGTGATTCCCAAATTTGAACTTCTTCAACATTATCTAAAGATTTTTCAAAGCTACAGTTATGAAGTTCGAACAAATTGAATTCTACAACAGGGTCTGCAATCTTATAGTCAACATCTGCTAATGGAGTCTGGTCAATGTCTACAACAGGAGGTTGTAGAGGATTTACTATGATGGAAGTCTTGGAAGATGCAACTGGAGTAGTTTTAGGCATTTTGAGACATTTTGGACTACAAAACTATGCTTTTAGGCTTTTCTGGCTACTTCTACAAGATTAAACAGTTTGCAGAAGTATTTTTGACTCTGATAGGGAATTTTAGGTAGAATATGGTCTATCCTTGGATTTTTCCTTTAAATTTTGGACTCTCAACATGATTTACAGACCTTCACTAGTTTATAAACAAGAAACAGGGGTTTCTTGGGTTTTTTCAATGAGTAATTGGGCTAAAAAAAAATAGGCTACCTTCAAAGGATTTCTGGGCTCAATTTGGAGTTTAAAACAGTTTAGAAAAACTATTTAAACTCAAATTTTCTCATTTAAAATAGTGTGCAGCATAAATAGGGGTTTCTTCAGAAATTTTGACAGGGTTTGGCCTATTTTTTGGATATTTTTAATAGGCCTATTTGGATAAATTTAAAACTTTGAGTAGAATTTTTCTTTAAAAGGTCTTTTAAAACTGATAACAGGCTCGAATTCGGGAGGAATTCCTGTTATACATAGGTACATGATTTGAGGATCTCTCTGAAGGTTTTTGAATGGATTCAATGGTGTCTTTCGGATCTTTGGAGCAATTCAAAACTCCTTGGAAATCTTCAATAGGTACAGGAGGAAATTTGCAGGTTCTTGGGAAACAATACGTTGAAAAATGCTTGTTCTCTATGAGTTCAAATGGCGGATACAGTCAACAAGCACTAAAAGGGATAAATGATGCATTTTCAAGATTTTTTAGCAAATTAGGGTTAATTGGTGCTTGCAATAAATGGCGGTCAAGTCAAGCAATGGCGGTTTTTGGGCTCAACGGGTATAAAAATGTCAGTGGTTATCACGTTCATTTTAGGTGGTAAGCAGTTTTGGGTGAAACGAATGTGATCCATTAAGAAAGAACCACGTGGAGGGGGGAGAAATTCTGAATACCACCCATTTCACGTAGAAATGAGATGGTGGATATTGCGCAACTTTATTTGTGATATGGATTTTCTGTCATTGGCTTAGGGAGTTCGATTGCGAACGGCTGAGATCTAATGTGGAATTTGCATCTGGATTTGAGTGGGGTTGGGGTGTATTAATGCAACAGGGACAATTTTAAACTCTGAAAAAATGTATTTACAATGTTTAAAACTTTATATTATATGATGGCGGAGGGGTATAGTCATATACGCTTTTAATTAAAACATTAAAAAATGTTCCAATTATGAGTGCGGGTTTTATTATATAGTATTTAAACGTTTTGATAAATGTTTAAAACCATAGGGGCATGGTATATTTTTGTTATTTCTATATGTTTAAACCTATGAGATAATGGGGGGATTATTTCATCACGTGGGATATATAATCATAGGTTCAAACTTAAAATAGAAGGGTTTTGGGGTTATTTAATGTATGAAGGATTTAATAATATATGGGGGGGTATAGTTTAGGGATTTAATATATAAGTTAGAAATTAATATGAAAAAGGGGTAATGCATGTAATGAATAAAAAATACATATTTTAACACTAAGTAAAGTGTAAATAAAGCATAATTGTCCTATTATTGTTTTTTCACACTTAAACTTAGGATAAAATGCATTTTATGGGTTTTGAGTGATTTTGGAAGGAAATGAAATTAGTTATTTAGGGTTTTACTTTCACTAGGTAAAAAATGGGTTTTTACTTAGGAAAAAAGGGATTATGATTAATGGATGAAGGGTAAATGTTGATTAATATGGGTTTTGTGTAGGAATTCAATATTTTTTAACCAATTAGTTACTGAGCCTTGGGTCTAGTCCCAACAGAAGTCAGAGAAATGCTCTAAGCCTTTTTAACTAATAGTTTAGAATATTGAATAATTTAAGGGGAAGGGAATCTAGTAATTTTTGCCCGATGATGCTTTATTATATACTTGCACAACTGCTTGCCACCTATCCATCATTATTTCTAACATTTTTTACTTCATATTCATGGGTGAATTTAGGCTTGCAACCCTAAATCATTTTTCTTTCAAAGCATAAAACTATCTAAATCTAACCTTATTTCATCCGAGGGCTTAGATTAAACTGTTGAGCTCCTCATTTATTCTCTAACTATTTACTGATTTGTCAAGTTTATACTGTTTGACGTATCTTTATTTTCTATCTAAAATATGAAATTCAAAACATGAAAATTTAAGTTAATTAAACTGTTTAACTGATCATGGATTAAGGCATTCATTGACAATCTGCACATAATCATTATTCTTGTGGTAAAAGTAAAGTAGTGGCATTTTGACTTGCTCACTTTCATGTCTTATTTTTACCTCTTTTTTCTTTTGGGGTCTATCTTTTTCTAAGTCCTTTGATATTTATTATAGGACTTTTACCCCCTTTTCATTTTTTTATTATTTTTCACTTTTCAAAATATGGGGAAACAACTTGCAGAAAGAAATATATGTACATATTTACAAAACTATCAAAGTCAATTAAAAAATTATGAACCCTATTATTATAGGGCCCTAACAATAGCTCCACTTGGGGATGGCATTTCTTGGTGAAATGTCAAGAACTTTTAGAATAGTAGCCTTTGAAATTTGACTATGATGACCCTGTAAGTATCTTCTGATTTCTACAATTATTCATACTTATGATATTTTACCTTTCAAAGCTTAAGGCCTTCTCTTGGACTTCAGTTTTTTTAGGAAAACATCCAATCCAATCTAAAAAAGCTTTAGTGTATATTTACAATGTTCAAAGTAAATGAAACTAACTATTTTTTATCTCAGGGGAGTTAGTAGTGCTTTATCATTCTACCATTTAATGCTCCATCTGACATCTCTGACCATTCATTTCTCTTAGAAATAAAGCATTGTTACATCTGTAACCATAAATAACATAAGGTCCTCTCCATAGAAAATAAAATTTTCCATGTTTACCTTTGTCTTCCCTTCTTGAATCCCATTTATTTAAAAATAATCTATGAAAAATAGCTAAATCAGCTACACTACCAAATGCAAGACATTTAAACCATTTCTTAACTTCCCCTATTAATTTTTTTTCAAAGAGCCTCATTTGTAAATTAGATTCATATATCTCATGGAGTTCAAAGTAATCTGTCATTTACTAATATGTTGTTGTGTTGTGTAATGGGTAGTAGCATCAAACTGTGGTATCTTACTTTGATAATATTGAGGCATATCATGAAGTTGTACTGGAAGGACAAGGGGAGCATACCTAGTAGCCATAGCTTGAATTCTATCTTGGCTAGGAGGTAAAGTAGAAGTGCCTGGGGCTGAACTGGAAGTAGTGGCTGATGAAATTGGAATATAAGGTGCAGAACTAGAAGAAGCAGTAGATGAACTAAAAGCTGAAGTTGAGGCACTAGAAAGTGCAACTGAAATATATATGGAACTACTAGAAAATGATAATGATGTGTTTGAAAAAGTAGAAGGTGAACTAGGGGATGAAGTGGATGTAGTGGATGTAGGGGATGAAAGAAATAATATTCTAGGCTGCAATGGTAATCTAGGACTAAATGGATTTGTAGATTGGATGGTAGTAGAAACTATAGATGATGTAGTGGTATCTAAATGAGGAATATAAGGTTTAGATGTATATGCTAACAGCTGAGCTAATATCAATTTCCTTAAGAATAGTAGCATTAATTTCTTCAAGTTTCTCTTGATTTCTAACTTTCTTCAATTCAGAATCTGGTTTAATATTTTTCTCTTTTTTTTTCCAAAAATGAAATAAAAAGAGGATCTAAAACATTAGTACTTAAATTACTTTCAGATTTGGTCCTGAATAAATAATGTTCAAATTCTAAGCCAAAATCTATATCCTGCAAACTTACTAATTTTAGGGGTAATGAATTGGCTCTTATTAATGAAACTTTAGCATCTAAATCTCCTATCCATTTTTTATTTTTCCCAATTCTATTTGGGTTGTCCACTATAATAGCAGGTTTAGGATCTGGGTTCAACCTGGTATGGTAAACTTTCCTAGAAGCGAGAGTTACAATTTTTTATACCCACAACTAGTCAAATAGTCTTAAAGGAAAAGGGATAATAAAAATGATTTCCTTTAAGATCTATTTAAAAACTGAGGATTGGTTGATTCCCCAGTATGGTCGCTAGTATGTTATCACTCTAGTAATTCTTTAGTTGTGAGATTTTTGTTTTTAGTTAAGAAAACTAGAGGTAACCACATACCAACTTTTAAACTCTAGGATCTAGACTTCCTAGGGTTTAGAGAGGGCTCTCTCTATAAAATTTAAGTTTGTTTTTAAATCTGATTTTAGGCTAGTTATGATTGTGAAATTGGTTTTGGTTTGTTTGTTTTAGTGGGAAAAACAATTGAAGAGATGGATAGTGGGAAATCTATTTTTCCATTGCGCTAAGGAGTAAAAATTCAAGCAAACATAACTAGGATCAAGGCCAAAAAGTCAAATGTTTTGAGGGAAAGATAGATAACCCTTGGATATCTTGGAATTTTTTTTTTTTGAGGTGATATGATCGGGATAAAGAGAAATGAAGGGTTCTTTGATCCAGAAAAGAGAAGTAGTAGGAAGAGGTCAAACGAAAGAGGGAGAAATTAATGGTTCCCTACTCTCAAAATCAGCAGAAAACATAGAAATGACATACAGTAAAGACAGGGTGCTTTTAACAAATCCTGAAGTAAGACTCATGTTCATTCATTCAAATTTAGAAAAAATATATGGATACATGTCACAAAGAAAGATAACAATGACAAGTAGAATTTACTTCACTTCAATAGCTCATCACATGAATCCTAAAATATGATGCTAGTTGGTTTGATCCAGTATCCTAATCGAAATTTGAAATACAAAAGCCTTCAAGTCCAGAAAAATGACTATAGAAATCTGCATCAATTTATTCCACAATAATACTTTAAAGAATGAAGTATTTATACATAACAGTTTATAAAATATCCTAGAATGCTTCTAGGAATTATCTAAGGGAAATGGAAATATCTTTAAAACGAAATAGAGAGAGCTCCTTAACAAATCAACAAGTTGTCCTATCTATCCAAATAAAATAGAAATTGATTATGGATAAGGTGCAACTGGTTTCCTTGGTGTCCTCCTTGCCGGCTTTAGATATTTCAAGTTAGTTTTGAAATCTGAGCTACTTTATATTATACTCTTTCACTGATTCTCTTTTTAAACCCGGATACTCTTTAACCACTGTAAAATTGTTTACTGCTGTAGTAAAAATATGTTTTGGCTATAAATCAACAAACTATTTTCTCTTTTACCTTTCTGCCCTTTTACCTTTCACAGTAAATCTGTAAGTGACTGCCAATCTTCATTGTTTGGAATTTGTATCTTCTTCAGCTTCCTGAAGTTTTCATCTGCTTCAGTATATCTAACAAAAGTTGGCTTGATTACAAATAAATGTATTATCTCATGCTGCAGATAGAATAAATCTTCAAAGCTTCTATGTAAAACTTTGGTAGTGGAACTTCCTTGTCCTTGCGTCTTGTTCACCTATTCCTTTTCATATTCTATGATATTTTTATTGTAGTCATCCTGAGGCATCATTTTTTCATTGATGACCAAAATGGTAGAGAGATTTCTTTGTCTCAAATTTTCAAATTTAACCATGAATTTGGCTATTGTTATGTTCATATTCTCACACTTCTCCTCAAGCTGCCTCATTATGTTCTTCTTGGTGATAACTTTCCTTATTTCAAGGATAGTTTCAGTCATGTCAGTAATTTCAATCTCTTCTAACTCTTGCATGATCTTGTTGTTGAGAAACTTTATGAGTTCTAAAGCTTGCTTGGGTTTGTTGCCTAATTCTTTTTTGGTCTTCTGGATTTCTACTTGTGCTGCTCTTAGTAAATCTATTTGTTCAAAGATAACCTGAATTGAAGGCCACACATCATTAATGGTTTCAATGATTTTGCTCCATAGATGGTTTTTTACATATGATATGGGCTCTTGTAAGGTTAAATATTTTTGTAATTTCTTCAATTCTTCATTAATTATATTAGCTCTTTACTCTTGAGTCTTGGCATTTATTTGAGCTAATTTCTTTTGAAATTCAAGATTTTCAATCACCTGTTTCAATCTATTAATCTCACTTGTCTGAAGTGGCATTTCTTCCATAGCTTCTACTAGTTTGTTGGCCTCATCTATAGGGTGAGTTGTTGTAGTAGATGACTCTGTAGCTGATGTTGTAGATGATGTCACTGGCACAGCAGTAGCCAGTGGGACTTTGGGTGCCAAATCTTCTGCTAGAGTTGAAGGCACAACTGTAGTAACCATAGGGATTACTATAGGTGGTTCTTGTGTTTTTACTACTTCTCTTTCATGGACAAGCTTGTCCATTTGAATCTCCATTTCTTTTATCTGTGTTGTAAGCTGAAATATTAAGCACATCATATCATCCTTCTGAGTCTATTCTTGTATAATTTCTTTGGCCTGGGGATGTTCAATTGAAGGAAGTTTAGGTTTTTTTCTCATTCTTTTTCTTCACTAACAGTTTTGTTGCCTTGACATTTGTAGGTTCATATCCCACTTGAATTACCAATTCTTCTAAATATTTGATTTTGAGATATTTAACATATAATGAGGCTTTGTCAAGTTTCATTTGGTCTATCATGTTTGTGATGGTGTTCTAAATTTTTTGAACACTCATTGCTTTGGTTGCAGCAGTAAAAGACAACATCTCTTAACTCTGTCTATGAAATTCTGTTTGATCAAGTGCATGAATACTTTTTGTTGGCACTTCTATATCAATCTTTTTATAATCTGCAACTGTCTTTGATGTCTACATTGTAGGCTGTAATAGTGACATGATCAACTTTTTATTGGAGTAATCAAAGGCAGAAAGAAGTTTTTTTTTGAATACATGGCATTTTCTTGAGATATTGAGAGTAAATTTCATTTTTAATCTCTTCATTCTTTAACTTTATCTGTTTGTACTCGACCCTGATATCAACATCCTTTTCATATGCTGTCTATGAGGATGAAGCTTCCATGTTTTGTTGTTTTTCTATCATTTTTGCATTTGAATTATCAACTTGTTCTTCATCCTCATTCTCAGTAACTGTCTCATTGATGATGACTGTGGCAGTGTTAACATTTGTCTCTAGCATATCTGCATATTCTACCTCAATGGCTACTTTTTCTTTACCCACTGGATTTAACTTAGGATTTTTATTATATCTCAACTTGAACCTAGTTTTAGTAGTGTTTTCAGCAACATAGGTTCCTTCTTCTCTTAATCTCTTGGCGGCTTTCTCTATTTTATCCACAACTTGTAAAGTGTGACTAGTATCGCTTTTATTTGCTACATCTATTAAGGTATTTTGTGTCCACTCAGTCTGATTCGCATATTTTTATATCTCTAGTTTTTTCTCATGAATGAAAGGTGTTAGCTTACACTTAACCCTCCTTTTACATAGGATTCCTTGGGGATCATAATTCCAGGAAAAAATCTCTTCAAATTTGTAATCCAATAATTGTTTAGCTTCTTCTGCCTCTGCATCTCTATGATTGGAAATGAATGGTCCTACTTGATTCTTCAATTTGAATTGTGTTTTCTTCTTTGCTGCTAAGAAATTGATAGAATCAGAGTTTAATATTTTCCTGATATACTCCATGGAAAAAACCCTCATTGATACATGTCTGGGTACTTTATAGGGCAACAAATTAGATCCAAAAACTCTAATCTCTGTGTGTTGTTCATACAAATACCAATCAGTAGTCTTGGACTGCTCTGATAACTGTAAAATATTCTTCATCTCATCATTTATCCTTTGTTGTTCAGTATTTTTTAACATTTTAATCAATGTATTGATGAATAAATCTGAAAACTCTACATAGGTGAAATTTGTGGAATCTTTTCTGATCAAAGAAGTCCATAAAATAACTGAAAGAGGCATTCCTTTTATGTCAAGCTTTTGGAGGGTTATTGAAAAATTATCTGCTTGAAAATACAAGAACATGTGGAATAGGAAAGAAGTGTATATACACACTCCTTCAGTTGGAAATTTGACCAATTGGTCATTGGTATAGTCTAAAATATACTCATCATAGTTGAAGATACCAGATGGAGGTTGCCTTGGTGAAAAAGTGGATAAGAAACCTAATATGGATTCATCTGTATGTTCATCACTGAAATACCCTAAGATGAATGATAGCATGGAAATAACATGCCTTGAACATTTTGAAAACCTTGAAGTGGAATCTGGGGGATTAATTTGAGGAATTTCCACATGCAAGGGCTTGAATACTTGGAAAATTTGGAATATTTTAGGAAACTCAAGGCCAATGTATAGCTTGGTAAGGGCCTCTATGGACAAAGGGACTGCTTGAGGATCAAGATTGAGCTATAATATTTGATTAATGGACTCAGTATTAATGGTAAAAAGTACATCTTTGTTGGCATTTATTATGGCTCTCTTCTCAGACACATATAAATGATGGCATAACCTAATGACCTCTTGACAGGGATGCATAACTGGAACAACATATTTGGACAAGTGTGCTTCCCAAATTTGAACATCTTCAACATTATCTAAAGATTTTTCAAAGCTTCAGTTATGAAGTTCCAACAAATTGAATTCTACAATAGGGTCTGCAATCTTATAGTCAACATTTGCTAATGGAATATGGTCAATGTCTACAACAGGAGGTTGTAAAGGATTTACTATGATGGCAGTCTTGGAAGATGCAACTGGAGTAGTTTTAGGCATTTTGAGTCTTGTTGGACTACAAAACTCTACTTTTAGGCTTCTCTAGATACTTTTGCAAGATTAAACAGTTTACAGAAGTATTTTTGACTCTCATAGGGAATTCTAGGTAGAATATGGTCTATCCTTGGATTTTTCCTTTCAATTTTGGACTCTCAACATGATTTACAGACCTTCACTAGTTTAGAAACAAGAAACAGGGGTTTCTTGGGTTTTTTCAATGAGTAATTGGGCTAAAATTATTTTAGTTTAGGAACAAAAGTTTAGGCTACCTTCAGAGGATTTCTGGGCTCAATTTGGAGTTTAAAACAGTTTAGAAAAACTATCTAAACTCAAATTTTCTCATTTAAAATAGTGCGCAGCATAAACAGGGTTTGTTCCATAAATTTTGACAGGGTTTGGCTTGTTTTTTGGATCTTTTTAACATGCTTATTTGGATAAATTGAAAAATCTGAGTAGAATTTTTCTTTAAAAGGTCTTTTAAAACTAATAACAGGCTCGAATTTGGGACGAATACCTGTTATACGTAGGCATAGGGCTTTGAGGATGTCCCTAAAGGTTTTTTAACAGATTTAATGGTGTATTTATGATCTCTGGAGCAATTCAAAGCTCCTTGGAAATATTCAATAGGTACAAGCAGAAATTTGCAGGTTCTTGGGCAATAAAACGATGAAAAATGCTTGTTCTCTATGAGTCTGAAAGGTGGATACAGTCAATAAGTGGTGAAAGGGATAAATGATGCATTTTCAAGGTTTTTTAGGCAAATTAGGGTTAACTGACGCCTGCAATAAATGGCAGTCAAGGCAAGAAATGGCGGTTTTCGGGCTCAAAAGGTATAAAACTGCAAGTCGTTATCACGTTCGTTTTAGGTGGTAAGCATTTTTGGATGAAACGAATGTGATCTAGTAAGAAAGAACCACGTGGAGGAGGGAGAAAATCTGAATACCACCCATTTCGCGTAGAAATGAGATGGTGGATATCACGCAACTTTATTTGCGATATCGATTTTCTGTCGTTGGATTAGGGAGTTCGATTGAAAATGGTTGATATCTAATGTGGAAGTTGCATCTGGATTAGAGTGGGGTCGGGGTGTATTAATGCAACAGGGACAAGTTTAAACTATGCAAATATGTATTTACAACATTTAAAACTTTATATTATATAATGGCGGAGGGGTATAGTCAGATACGCTTTTAATTAAAACATTAACAAATCTTCCACTTACGAGCGCGAGTTTTATTATATAGTATTTAAACCTTTTGACAAATGTTTAAAACCATAGTGGCGGGGTATATTTTTGTTATTTCGATATGTTTAAACCTATGGGATAATGGGGGGGATTATTTCATCACGTGGGGTATATAATCATAGGTTTAAACTTAAAATAGAAGGGTTTTGGGGTTATTGAAAGTATGAAGGATTTAATAATATATGGGCGGGGGGGGGGTATAGTTTAGGGATTTAATTTATCAGTTGCAAATTAATATGAAAAAAGGGTAATGTATGTAATGAATAAAAAATACATATTTTAACACTAACTAAAGTGTAAATAAAGCATAGTTGTCCTATTATTGTTTTTTCACACTTAAACTTAGGATAAAATTCATTTTATGGGTTTTGAGTGATTTTGGAAGGAAATGAAATTAGTTATTTAGGGTTTTAGTTTTACTAGGTAAAAAATGGGTTTTTACTTAAGAAAAAGGGATTATGATTACTGGATGAAGGGTAAATGTTGATGAATATGGGTTTTGTGTAGGAATTCAACATTTTTTAACCAATCAATTATTGAACCTTGGGTCCAGTCCCAACATAAGTCATATAAATGATCTGAGCCTTTTTAATTGATAGTTTGGAATACTCAATAATTGAAGGGGAAGGGAAATTAGTAATTTTGGCCCGATGATGCTTTATTATATACTTGCACAACTGTTTTTTACCTACCCATCATTATTTCTAACATTTTTTACTTCATTTTCATGGGTGCATTTAGGCTTGCAACCCTAAATCACTTTTCTTTCAAAGCATAAAACTATCTAAATCTAACCTTATTTCATCCGAGGGCTCAGATTAAACTATTGAGCTCCTCATTTATTCTCTAACTATCTACTGATTTGTCAAGTTTATACTGTTTTACATATCTTTATTTTCTATCTAAAACATGAAATTAAAAACATGAAAATTTAAGATTAAATTTTTTAACTGATCATGGATTATGTCATTCATTGAAAATCTGCACATAATCATTATTCTTGCAGTAAAATTAAAGTAGTGGCATTTTGACATGCTCACTTTCATGTCCTATTTTTATCTTTTTTTTCTTTTGGGGTCTATATTTTTCTAATTCCTTTGATATTTCTTTTAGGACTTTTACCCTCTTTTCATTTTTTATTATTTTTCACTTTTCAAAATATGGGTAAACAACTTGCAGAAAGCAAGGTATGTACATATTTACAAGACTATCAAAGTCAATTCAAAAATTATGAACCCTATTATTATAGGACCCTAAAAGTGGCTCCACTTAGGGATGACATTTTCTGGTGAAATATCAAGAACTTTAAGAATAGTAGCCTTTGAAATTTGACTGTGATGACCCTGTAAGTATCTTCTGATTTCCGCAATTATTCATAATTATGATATTTTACCTTTCAAAGCATAGGGCCTTCTCTCCGGGCTTCAACTTTGTTATGAAAACATACAATCCAATCTAAAAAATCTTCAATGTATATGTACAATGGTAAAAGTAAATGAAACTAACTATTTTTTATCTCAGGGGAGTAATAGTGCTTCAACATTATTCCATTTACTACCCCATATGACATCTTTGACCCAGCCATTTCTCTTAAAAAGAAAGCATTTTTACCTCTATAACAATAAATAACATAAGGTCCTCTCCATAGAAAATAAAATTCTCCATGTTTGTATTTGTCTTCCCTTCTTGAATCCCATTTATTTAAAAATAATATATGAAAGATAGCTAAATCAGCTAGACTACCCACTGTAAGATCTTTAAACCATTTCTTGACTTCCCTTGTTAATGTTTGTGAAAAGTGCCTCATTTGTAAATCAGATTCATCTATCTCATGGAGTTCAAAGTAATCTATCATTTTACTAATATGTTATTGTGCTATATAATTGGTAGTAGCATCAAACTGTGGTATCTTACTTTTGATAATCTTGAGGCATATCATGAATTTGTACTGGAAGGACAAGGGGAGCATACCTAGTAGCCATAGCTTGAATTCTATATTGGCTAGGAGGTAAAGTAGAAGTGCTTGGGGCTGAACTAGAAGTAGTGGCTGATGAAACTAGAATATAAGGTGTTGAACTAGAAAAAACAATAGATGAACTAAAATTTGAAGTTGAGGCACTAGAAAGTGGAACTAAAATATATATGGAACTACTAGGAAATTAGAATGATGTGTTTGAAAAAGTAGAAGGTGAACTAGGGGATGAAGTGGATGTAGTGGATGTAGGGGATGAAGGAAATAATATTATAGGTTGCAATGGTAATCTAGGACTAATTGGATCTGTAGATTGGATGGTAGTAGAAACTATATATGATGTAGTTGTATCTAAATGAGGAATAGAAGGTTTAGATGTATATGCTAACAACTGAGCTAATTCAATTGCCTCATCAATTTCCTTAAGAATAGTAGCATTAATATCTTCAAGTTTGTCTTGATTTCTAACTTTCTTCAATTCAGAACCTGCTTTAATATTTTTATGTTTTATTTCCAAAAATGAAATAAAGATAGGATCTAAAACAACAGTGCTTAAATTACTTTCAGATTTGGTCCTGAATAAAGAATGTTAAAATTCTAAGTGAAACTCTGTATCCCACAAACTTACTAATTCCTAGGGTAATGAATTGACTCTTATTAATGAAACTTTAGCATCTAAATCTCCTATCTATTTTTTCTTTTTCCCAATTCTTTCTGGGTTGTACACTATAATAGCAGGTTTAAGATCCAGGTTAGACCGGGTATGGTAAACTTTCCTAGAAGCAGAATCACAATTTTTTATACTTAGAACTAGTCAAACAGTCTTAAATGCAAAACGATAATAAAAATGATTTCCTTTAAGATCTATTTAACAACTAAAGATTGGTTAATTCGCTAGTATGGTTGCCAGTATGTTATCACTCTTGTAATTCTTTAGTTGTGAGATTTTGGTTTTTAGTTAAGAAAAATAGAGGTAACGACAGACCAACTTTTAAACTCTAGGATCTATCCTTCCTAGCGTTCAGAGAGGGCTCTCTCTATAAAATTTAACTTTTTTATTAAATATGATTTTAGGCTAGGTATGGTTGTGAAATTGGTTTTGTTTTGTTTGGTTTGGTGGGAAAAATAACTTGAAGAGATGGATAGTGGGAAATATATTTTTCCATTGGGCTAAGGAGTCAAAAGTTAGGCAGACAGAACTAGGATCAAGGCCAAAAAGTCAATTTTTTTCAGGGTAAGATAGATAACTCTTGAAGATCTTGGAAAGTTGTTTTGTGAGGTGATATGATCGGGATAAAGACTAATGAAGATTTATTTGATCCAGAAAAGGGAAGTAGTAGGCAGAGGTCAAATGAAAGAGGGAGAAATTAAGGGTTCCCTACTCTGGAAATTAGTAGAAAACATATAAATGACGAACAGTAAAGATATGGTGCTTTTAACAAATCTTGAAGTAATACTCTTGACCATTCATTCAAATTTCGAATATATATATGGATGCATGTAAAAAATAAATATAACAATGACAAGTAGAAGACACTTCAGCTCAATAGCTCATCTCATGAATCCTAAAATATGATGCTAGTTGGTTTCATCGAGTCTGCTACTCGAAATTTGAAATACAAAAGCCTTCAAGTCCACAAAAATGACTATAGAAATCTTCAACAATTTATTCCACAATAATACTTCAAAGAGTGAAGTATTTATATATAACTATTTACAAAATATCCTAGAATGCTTCTAGGAATTATCTAAAGGAAATGGAAATATCTTTACAACAAAATAGAGATAGTTGCTTAACAAATTAGCAAGTTTTCCTATCTATCCAAATAAAATAGAAACTGATTATGGATAAGGTGCAGCTAGCTGCCTTGGTGTCCTCCTTGCTAGATTTAGATATTTCAAGTTGGTTTTGAAATTTGATCTTTTTTATCTTATACTCTTTTACTGATTCTCTTTTGAAGCTCAGATACTCTTTAACCACTGTAAAAAATTTTACTGCTGTAATAAAAATATGTTTTGGTTGTAAATCAGCAAACTGTTTTCTCTTTTATATTTCTTCCTTTTCACCTTTCATAGAAAATCTGTAAGTGACTGCCAATATTCATTGTTTGGAATTTGTATCTTCTTTCACTTTCTGAAGTTTTCATCTGCTTCAGTAGATCTGACAAAAGTTGGCTTTATGACAAATAAATGTCTTATCTCATGCTGCAGATAGAATAAATCTTCAAAGATTCTATGTAAAACTTTGCCAGTGGGAATTCCTTGTCCTTGTGTCTTGTTCACCTGTTCCTTTTCATATTCTCTGATCTTTCATTGTATTCATCCTTAGGCATTCAGTCCCGTCAGTAATTTCAATCTCATCTAACTCTTGCCTATTTTTATTGTTGAGAAACTTTATTAGTTCTAAAGCTTGCTCAGTTTTGTTGCCTAACTCTTCTTTAGTCTTCTAGATTTCTACTTGTGTTGTTCTTAGTAAATCTCTCTATGCAAAGATAACCTAAATTGAAGGCCACACATCATTGATGGTTTCAATGATTCTGCTCAATAGATGGTTTTTCGCATATGATATGGGCTCCTGTATGGTTAAATCTTTTTGTAATTTATTCAATTCTTAATTAATCCTATTAGATTTTTATCTCTTGAGTATTTGCATTTATTTGAGATAATTTCTTTCAATTTTCAAGATTTTCAATCACCTTTTTCAATCTACTAATCTCACTTATATGAAGTGACATTTCTTCCATAGATTTTACTAGTTTTATAGCCTCGTCTATAGGGTGAGCTGCTGTAGTAGATGACTCTGTAGCTGATGTTGTAGATGATGTCACTGGTACTATAGTAGCCAGTGGGACTTTGGGTGCCAACTCTTCTGCTAGAGTTGAAGGCACAACTATAGTAACCATAGGGATGAATGTAGGTGGTTCCTATGTTTTTACTGCTTCTCTTTCATGGACAAGCTTGTCAATTTGAATCTCCATTTCTTTTATATGTGTTGTAAGCTGAAATATTAAGCTCATCATATCATTCTTCTAAGTTTGTTCTTGTACAATTTCTTTGGCCAGGGGATGTTCACTTGAAGGAAATTTAATTTGTTTCCTCAATGATGCAATTTCCTCATTCTTTTTCTTCACTAATAGTTCTGCTGCCTTGACGCAGGGTCATATCCCACTTGAATTACCAATTCTTCTAAAGATTTGATTCTGAGATTTTTAGCATATAATGAGGCTTTGTCAAGTTTCATTTGGTCTTTCATGTTTTTGATAATGTTCTGAAGTTTTTGAACACTCATTTCTTTGGTTGCAATAGTAGAATACAACATCTCTGAACTCTGTCTATGAAATTCTATTTGATCAAGTGCATGAATAATTTCTGTTGGCACTTCTATATCAATATTTTTTTAATCTGCAACTGTCTTTGGTGTCTTCATTATAGGTTGTAATACTGACATGATCAAATTTTTATTGGAGCAATCAAAGGCAGAAAAAATTCTTTTTTGAATACTTTGTGTTTTCTTGCGATATTGAGAGTAAATCTCATTTTTAATCTCTTCATTCTTTAACTTTATCTATTTGTACTTTTCCCTGATATCTAGATCCTTTTCCTCTGTTGTCTTTGAGGATGAAGCTTCCATGTTTTTTTGTTTTTCTATCATTTATTAATTTGAATTATCAACCTATTCTTCATCCTAATTCTCAGTAACTGTCTCATTGATGATGACTGTGGTAGTGTTAACATTTGTCTCTAGAATATCTGCATCTTCTACCTCAATGGTTACTTTTTCTTTACCCACTGGATTTAAATTAGACTTTTTATTATATCTCAACTTGAACCTAGTTCAATAGTGGTTTCAGAAACATATGTTCCTTCTTCTCTTACTCTCTTGGTGGCTTTCTCTGTTTGATCTGCAGTTTGTAAAGTGTGACTAGTATCACTTTTCTTTGCTGCATTTATTAAGGTATTTTCTGTCCACTCATTCTGATTCACATATTTTTCTATCTCTAGTTTTTTCTCATGAATGAAGGGTGTTAGATTACACTTAACCCTCATTCTACTTAGGATTCCTTGGGGATCTTAATTCCAGGAAAAACTCTCTTCAAATCTGTACTCCAATAACTATTTGGCTACTTCTGCCTCTGCATCTCTATGATTGCAAATGAATAGTCCTACTTGATTCTTCAATTTGAACTGTGTTTTCTTCTTTGCTGCTAAGAAATTGATAGAATTGGAGTTTAATATTTTCCTGATATACTCCATGGTAAAAACCCTCATTGATACATGTCTGGGTAGTTTGTAGGGCAACAAATTAGATCCAAAAACTATAATCTATGTGTGTTTTTCATACAAATACCAATCACCAGTCTTGGAATACTCTGATAACTGTAAAATATTCTTCATATGATGATTTATCCTTGGATGTTTAATATTTGTTAACATTTTAATCAATTGATGGATGAATAAATGTGAAAACTCTGCATAGGTGAACTCTTTTGACTCTTCTCTGATGAAAGAAGTTTAGAAAAAAACTGAAAGAAGCTTTCCTTCTATGTCAAGCTTTTGGAGGGTTATTGGAAAATTATCTGCTTGAAAATACAATAACATGTGGAAGAGGAAAGAAGTGTATCTAAACACTCCTTCAGTTGGAAATTTGACCAATTGGTCATGGATATTGTTTGCAATGTACTCAGCATAGTTGAAGATAACAGATGGAGGTTGCCCTGGTGAAAAGGTGGATAAGAGACCTAAAATGCATTCATATATATGTTCATCAGTGAAATACCCTAGGATGAAATATAGCATGGAAATAACATGCCTTGAACATTCTGGAAACCTTGAAGTGGAATATGGGGGATTAATTTGAGGAATTTCCACATGCAAGGGCGTGAATACTTGGAAAATTTGGAATTTTTTAGGAAAATCGAGGCCAATGTACAGCTTGGTAAGGGCCTCTTTGGACAAAGGGACTGCCTGAGGATCACGCTTGAGCTATAACATTTAATTAATGAAATCAACAGTAATGGTAAAAAGTACATATTTTTTGGCATTTACTATGGCTCTCTACTCAGGCACATAATAATGATGACATAACCTAACGACCTCTTGAAAGGGATGAGTAAATTGAACAACATATTTGGGCAAGTGTGATTCCCAAATTTGAGCTTCTTAAACATTATATAAAGATTTTTTAAAGCTCCATTTATGAAGTTCCAACAAATTGAATTCTACAACAGGGTTTGCAATCTTATAGTCAGCATATGCTAATGGAGTATGGTCAATATCTACAACAGGAGGTTCTAAAGGATTTAATATGATGGCAGTCTTGGAAGATGCAGCTGTAGTAGTTATAGGAATTTTGAGACTTTTTGGACTACAAAAATTTTCTTTTAGGATTTTCTTGCTACTTTTGCAAGATAAAATAGTTTGCAGAATTATTTTTTACTCTGACAGGGATTTCTTGGTAGAATATGGTCTATCCTTGGATTTTTCCTTTCAATTTTGGACTCTCAACATGATTTACAGACCTTTACTGGTTTAGAAACAAGAAACATGGGTTTCTTGGCTTTTTTTCAATGAGTAATTGGGCTAAGAGTATTTTGGTTTAGGAAAAGAAGTTTAGGATACCTTAAAAGGATTTATGGGCTCAATTTGGAGTTTAAAATAGTTTAGAAAAACTATTTAAACTCAATTTTTCTCATTTAAAATAGTGCGCAACATAAACAGGGTTTTTTTTCAGAAATTTTGACAGGGTTTGGTCTGTTTTTGGGATCTTTTTAATCGGCTTATTTGGATAAATTTGAAACTATGAGTAGAATTTTTCTTTAAAAGTTCTTTTAAAACTGGTAACTGCTCGAATTCAGGAGGAATACCTGTTATACATAGGTACAGGGCTTTGAGGATGTCTCTGAAGGTTTTTGAACAAATTCAATGGTGTCTTTCTGATCTCTAGAGCAATTCAAAGCTCCTTGGAAATATTCAATAGGTACAGGTGGAAATTTGCAGCTTCTTGGGCAACAAAACAGTGAAAAATGCTTGTTCTATGTGAGTTCGAAAGGCAGATACTATCAGTAAATTCTAAAAGGGATAAATGATGCATTTTCAAGGTTTTTTAGGAAAATTAGGGTTAATTGGCGCCTGTAATAAATGGCGGTCAAGTCAAGAAATTGTGGTTTTTCGGGCTTAAAGGATATAAAATTGCAAGTGGTTATCACATTCGTTTTAGTTGGTAAGCAGTTTTGGATGAAACAAATGCGATCCAGTAAGAAAGAACCACGTGGAGGAGGGAGAAAGTCTGAATACCACACATTTCGCATAGAAATGAGATGGTGGATATCGCACAACTTTATTTGCGACAAGAATTTTCCGTCATTGGATTAGGGAGTTCGATTGCGAACGGTTGAGATCTAATGTGAAAGTTGCATCAAGATTGGAGTGGGGCCGGGGTGTATTAACACAACGGGGACAAGTTTAAACTATGAAAATATGTATTTACAATGCTTAAAAAATTATATTATATGATGGAAGAGGGGTATAGTCATATATGATTTCCATCAAAACATTAACAAATGTTCCAATTACGGGCGCGGGTTTTATTATACAGTATTTAAACATTTTGATAAATGTGTAAAACCATAGGGGCGGGGTATATTTTTTTTATTTCGATATGTTTAAACCTATGGGATAATGGGGGGATTATTTCATCATGTGGGATATATAATCATAGGTTTAAACTTAAAATAGAAGGGTTTTGGGGTTATTTAAAGTATGAAGGATTTAATAATATACGGGGGGATATATTTTATAGATTTAATATATAAGTTAGAAACTAATATAAAAAAGGGGTAATTATGTACTGAATAAAAAATACATATTTTAACACTACGTGTAAATAAAGCATGATTGTCCTATTATTGTTTTTTCACACTTAAACTTAGGATACAATGCATTTTATGGGTTTTGAATAATTTCGGAAGAAAATGAAATTAGTTATTTAGGGTTTTAATTTTACTAGGTAAAAAAAGGGTTTTTACTTAGGAAAATAGGGATTATGATTAATGGATGAAGGGTAAATGTTGATGAATATGGGTTTTGTGTAGGAATTCAATAATTTTTAACCAATCAGTTACTGAGCTTTGGGTCTGGTCCCAACAGAAGTTAGAGAAATGCTTTAAGCCTTTTTAACTGATAGTTTAGAATACTGAATAATTGAAGGGGAAGGGAAATTAGTAATTTTTTCCCGATCATGCTTTATTATATACTTGCACAATTGCTTTCTACCTGCCCATCATTATTTCTAACATTTTTTTAATTCATTTTGATGGGTGCATTTAGGCTTGCAACCCTAAATCATTTTTCTTTCAAAGCATAAAACTATCTAAATCTAACCTTATTTCATTTGAGGGCTCAGATTAAACTATTGAACTCCTCATTTATTCTCTAAATATCTACTGATTTGTCAAGTTTATAAAGTTTGACATATCTTTATTTTCTATTCAAAACATGAAAATTTAATATTAAACTGTTTAAATGATCATGGATTATGGCATTCATTGAAAATTTGCACATAATCATTATTCTTGCAGTAAAAGTAAAGTAGTGGAATTTTGACTTGCTCACTTTCATGTCTTATTTTTATCTCTTTTTTCTTTTAGGGTCTATCTTTTTCTAAGTCCTTTGATATTTCTTTTAGGACTTTTACCCTGTTTTCATTTTTTATTATTTTTCACTTTTCAAAATATCGGAAAACAACTTGCAGACAGCAAGGTATGTACATATTTACAAGACTATAAAAGTGAATTAAAAAATTATGAACCTTGTTATTATAGGACCATAACAGATCCCAAGATTTCCCCTAAAAGCTAATTTGTATATGTTTGAACTCATTTGTTTCAAAGTTTGAAATAGAGTAATCCTGCTATAATTTCTTTGTTGCTTACTTTTCAAATACAAATTTCTTTGTTGGGAATACATGTAAAAAAATAAAATTGAACTACAACATATATAATAATACTTTTTATTGCTGAAACTATCTGCTCAAAGTTACTGGTATCAAACTCTAATTTTTTTCTATTTTTTTCAATCCATTTAACTCGTCTAGAAAAAATATATTCACAAAAATTTGTATGACTCCGCTAGATTTGTGCTTACAGGTAATGGTTCAACATCTGGATTTTGAATTTGTGATTACAGGTAATGGTTCAACATCTGGATTTTGATTTTGCTGTGGAGTCCCCTCACTACGGCCATGCTTGCGTAGATCTAGCATTCTACTTTACAACAAATAGGATCAGAAGCCACATCCTACACTAGACACTTTATTAAGTTCTGTATCCTATCATTTGTATGACTCAGATAAATTTTTTCTTACAGGTAATGGTTCAACATCTCGATTTTGAATTTGTGATTACAGGTAATGGTTCAACGTCTGGATTTTGATTTTGCTGTGGAGTCCCCTCACTACGGCCATGCTTGCGTAGATCTGGCATTCTACTTTACAACAAATAGGATCAGAAGATAAATCCTACACCGGACACTTTATTAAGTTCTGTATCCTATCACTTAGACCGCACCATTTCGGGTATCACTAAGACCATACTGTTTTGGGTAGAGTGTACAAATAAATACGCCACAATGCATACACCACAAGCATAACAGGTCCCAGCTTCAGATCATCATGCATCCGCTGAAATAAAGCTACACAAATGAAAATAACTCTCCTATGTGTAGGTTTATACCAAAGAAATAAATACCACAGATTCCAATGTCCATGACCCAAAAAATTACAGCTGCACTAGAAGATTGACACTTCCATCCATGAAAGCTTGGAACTTGTGAAGATTATGCTAGCTTCTTTAAATTTCTCGGACGTGTGAAGTCCATGCAAGGTTCCTCTGACAAGTTTTTTCCTTTTATTTCAATTTTACTTTATTTATAATTTATCTTTCTTTTTATTCATTTTTAAAATTGGCATGTTGTCGAGATCATTTTACCAAGTGTTTAGGTAGTTGGTTGCACTTGGACTGTACTTGGATTGTTGAGTTCCTTTGAACCATACCTACTTGTACAAAGATTCAAATATATGGCATAAAAAAAGAAGCTAGTCTGATGTGGAAGAACTTACCTCACCATTATGGCCTTTCTGGCCTTTTTTGCTTCATTACTTATACATTTTCACTATACCTTGTTTCACAAAATTTATACCACTACAAATCTAATTTTAATTCCACCATATATTTTCTTGGTGTGCATATTTTGATGCAATAATAATATATAGTTTTAGGGTCATCAATACGCCAAGACAATATATATGATTATTGCATCCAAATATGCACGTTAAGACAATATATATATGATTACTGCATCCAAATATGCATCGTCGGCCCTTCCAACCTCTATTCAACTTTAATCCATTTAGCAGAAAAGGTAATGCACTGCCCATCCTTGCATCCTCTATTCAACTTTCATCCATTTAGCAAAATAGGTAAAAGTAGCATGTCATATACTTCTTAATCGACTGAAGAATAAACTAGTGTATCAATTGTTGAATTAAACATGTCTGATTTAAGTTTTAAAAAATATAAAAGTCATCAAAATTTTTACATTACAGATAATTACAATTAAATCTTCCTCATCATATTAGAAGCATGGATGATTTATAGTGCACAATAAAACAAACATGGAGGATTTATAATGCCCAATAAAACATTCATGTTATAGAACCTTGGAACTCAAATATTGCTGATTGATATCTGTAAGACCAATCATTGGTTTTATAATCTCAGGTAGAGAAAATCATGCAATAAACTACAAGATGGAATTCTAATTTATTGTAAGTAGTCTTGATTTCTAATTCTGGTAAGCATTTCCACAATTTTTTATCCAATCACTTACCCACAAGTTTAATCACTATTTTTTTATCCAATTATTTACCCACAAGTTTAATTTCTATTTGCTCTAATGATTGTCTATTTGTTTATCCAATTATTTACCGACATGTTTAATTTCTATTTGCTGGGATGATTGGCAGGAATTTATCTTAATTTATATTTGATAGGATGATTGGCAGGAATTTAGTTTAATTTCTATTTTCTAGGATGATTGGCAGGAATTTAGTTTAATTTCTATTTGTTGGGATGATTGGCAGGAATTTATAGCTTGCTTCTTTAATTTCTTGGCCATTAAAATGGTGAGTTTGTTGCTCTGTGTTTATTAATTTCTATAGGTGGAAGTGAGCTATAGAGTTACCTATAATCATGATTGGGTTCAATTTTGACCACATTTAACCAATCCATAGTGAATTAATTCACCCTCAATATCGTGCAAATTATTTTAATCGGGAAAAATTTATAGGGTTTTTTCGTTCTCGTTCTCAAGGAAATTCAAAGCTAAGCTGGTGTGCAGCTTTTTCTACCATGAAAAGCCCATGAAAATCACAAAATATCACAAGTTTTGATTTTTTAATTACTATTAATAAGTTTAACTTTCCAACATGTGGCAGGGACTTGTTGCTCAACAACACTCTTTGTTTTAAATAAGATTTGAGAACACACTATATGTCAACACTTTATAAGTGAAGGGAGACACAAATTTGGGAATATTACAATAGGTTAGCACTTTGTAAGTGAAGGAAAAATATTTACTAATAATCACTTGCATGATTGAAATAGTTCATGTCATAAAAATATTATTTTTCAATCTAGATAGGTTCTCCAAGTATCTAAATCATACATTCCAACTTACTTTTATAGAGATAAAAAATGTGGAGATAGAGAAGTTCTCAAAACTAGGTTAGGATTTAGAAAATATTTCTGTGTTTGAAGAAATAGAGAACCAACCAACATAATTTCTAAGTATGATAGGCATTTTTGGAAATGTCTAGTCTTAATTTTATTTTGAATGACTATAATATTGGTTTTTGATTTCCGGAACACATAAAAGGCTATTTTATATAAATTTTACCCAAAATAGAATTTGATTAATCACTTATTTTCATAACCACATAATTAATAGTGTAAATTAAATTTCTTTCTTACTCATATTTAATTTTTCTCCCTATTTTCCCATATATTCTTTGTTCTTTTGCACATGTATTAAAATCATTTTAATTCTACTTTAATAAAAATAGTTTTATTTAGTAGAAAAAATAATTTCATGTTATTATATAATTAATTATAATGATTAAAAATATATATGTACGTTTTTTTGAATAATAAAATTATTTTTAGTGTAGTTTTAACAGAGATCCATGGACATTCTCTTCCATATGGTTGTGGCTAGGATTTAACTCTAACAATTCTCTACGCATTTTACTCATTCTCTTTTTCCTCAAATCTTGTATCTTGATCCATGACATTTTTGGTGTTTGTATCTTTTTCATATCTATGTCTTGTAAATTCTATTTCTTATGTACCCTTCACCATACCATAAATGTCCAATATTAATAATGATGCTTTTAGAGGCTTCTCTACGCAGTAAGGGCCTCCTTCATACCATTAGGGGAATTTGGAGCTATAAAATGAGCCTCCTAAGTAAAATTTAAAATAAAGGTTGAAATAATAAAATACAATTAGATTACATAATCAAATTTTAGAGAGAAAAAAGAGAAAACTACTTTTTTAGCTCGTATTTTCAACTTATATCCTTATGGGTTTACTCAAATTTCTAGAAAGAACACTCATTGGATGCATAATTTTATTCCTCATCCAATGAGTCCCCATGTTGCATACTTTCGATGGACCTTGTTGCAAGAAGAAATAGGAATACATGGAAAAGGTTATTGTAATCATGTTTTTTCATGTATTTCTCATTTTTTGTGTAGCAGGGTCTATCTAAAGTATGAAACATGGGTACTCCTTGGATGAGTAATTAATTTTTTTATATAACAAGTATTCCTGCTCTAAATTTGAGTAAAACATTACGGAGACAAGTTGAAAAAGTAGTTTTATTATTTTATAATTTTATAATATTTTGACTTTTTTACCCCAAAAATGGTGAATCATACCCTATGGTTAAAATCATCATCTTGAATCCAAATGGTTCTTAAAAAGTTTATTTTGCTTGTATATTTTTCTTAGAAGACCAATTTTAGACCTCTAAAGTTCTTTAATGTTTCCTTCTATTTTGGGGCATGAATCCTCAGTGATTTCCATTCCCATGGAGCTTGACGCTAAAGAATAAGAAAAAATTCTCATCCTTAAAGGTGTGATTTATCATTTTATAGGTTTTTCCCTTAGCTTGTGGATCTTGATGACTAGATAGTGAAATAATCAATCTCGTGATTAAACAAGATGTCTTCATCCACCCCTTTACAAATGGATTCTTTGATGTTATTTTTTTCTTTTCCTAAGATAGGGTTTCAAATGTTAACTTAGTTTCTTGATTTGGGAAAATTTGAGGTTGTGAATGATGTCATGTTGCCCCTTCATTAATCCTTTTATAGGGGTTCTAGAAACAACTCTTGTTGAAGTGAGGCTCCCAAATCTATAACCCGTTTTTTCGGATTTTCTCTCTTTTTAAGCAATTGAGTAATCTTTGTGAATGTTCCATTTTGTATGTTGTGAAACACAAAGGTGAAATATATAAATACATACAAGAATTTGTGTGGAATTGGATTTCAATGCATGGTTTCTAGTATAATTTTTTTTTAGAAGTAAACCTATTCCTTGACCCAAAAATCATATTATGAGAGAGTCTCCTTGTACTCTACTGCTCGCCTCAAAATCAATCATATTGCAACTCCATTTCCACAAGGGTATAATAAAAGAAGGAAGCATAATGAAAATAAACTTGGTGGGTCGATTGTTTAGAAAATTACTAAATATTCTTATGAGATAAATCACCATAAGAAAATCATTTCATTCTATTAATTAATGTACCTCAAGAAAGTAAATAAGGAAAGGTAACCCAAATCCTAAAGAAAAAATAGCTAATCCCACATGATTTGAGAAAGGAAACTTAAGATAAGTTAGCCATTCAGAAAACAACGAGTTTAGTAGATCAAGCTACATAAGTTGAGTCTCTAGAGAAAGAATAATCACCATATCAATATACTTCAAGCTTAGAAGAATCAACTAGGTCTCAACTACTTCAAAATAGGCATGGAGAAAATTAGGAAAAGTAAAAAGGAATTCCTTTGTAGTGTCTCAAAAACTGTTAACAAGAATTGGAGCTTAAAACCTAGTCTAATCATGTATTGCTCTTTCCCCTTGTTATATAGCCAATTCTTGAAAGTAATATTTTAATGCAAGAAATATCACAATTTAATTCTTTAAATTAAGCCAATTATGTTTTTCATAGTTATTTTGATAGTCACTTATGTTAAAATAAAATATTTAAGGGTGAGTATAGATGATTGTGATTTAAGATATTTTTTAATGTCTAAACATGTTTAATTTAGGTTAACTATGGGTAGCCATGTTTAATTATAGTTAATAATGTTTAGACATGTTTGAAAAAAATTCTTAATTTATTTGTATAATTAGAATATCAAATAAGTAAACCGAAAAAATTAATTCTTAATTAAGATTAAAAATTCGTCATAATTAATATTATTAAAAAATATATATATAATAAATCATAATCAAATCCTAAAATAAGGAAATTCTATAATTTTATAATAAATTATATATCCACATTCAATGATAGAAAAAATAATTAAATAAAGATGAATATAGGTGACCTTGATTTAGGATGATGATCATGATCATGACAACAACGATGATGATGATGAACATCCACTAAGATTTGTATGGTCTATTGGACGTTAAAAAAGTAAGAAATTAATTGATATTATTTAATATTTTATTTCATTGATAAGAAAGAAGGGAGGGAAGCATCCATATATTTCCATAGCTTTGTTGGCTTAAGAAGTCAAAAAGGTTGGTAGTAAGACAAAGGTTTTGAAAATTAGAAAAAATATGAATAAGAGCTAGGCAATCGAGGAGAAAGTGTTTTCATATTCAACTCTCTTAGTATTGAAAGGTTATAAAATCTTTTGTCCCAAGGTGTGTTTGGAATTGACAAACCCCTCGTTTCATTTTGAAGCTCATTAGAATTAGCTTTTATCTTTGTAATGTTCATTTTATTCTTACCATTAGTTAAGTCATAAAGATAATTTTTGTTATTAATATTATAGTTGATCACCACCTTATAATACCTTGGCTTCCATTAACCCTCTAAATCCTTATCATCCCACAACTTATACATAAGTTTGAAAGAAATAATATTTTTAATAATATCCTTATTCTCTAAGATGATCTCCTCCTTTACCCCCCAATGGTCTAGCCAAGAGAGTTATCCTTATGAGAGCCTCGCTTGATTTAGAGGTGGGGGTTTTGGCTAGAGTTATAAATAGTGTTTTGGGAACCTCTTGGTTTCCATGATTTATATATTCTCTTTATACAAAAGATACATAATCACAACCATTCTTTTGATGGGGGGAATACTAGCTTCAATAAAGAGGATAGGGTACCAAGTATTTCCTTTAATCTTGAGGTTGCAAGCTATGAATTTCTCTTGGATCATCCCAATATTGCTCCATTATTCTCTAGATTTACTTCAATCCCAAACCTCAGATCCTAACACAATAAAAGGAGTGTTGAGAGTCTCAAAGTGATCAGGAGATCAAGTCTTTTGTGGAAAAATGCTCAAAAAATTAGTTGCTCAGAATTGGTCCAAAATAGAATGACACGAAAGAGCTCAGGAAAACGATCATGTAGACACGAACGACGCTGAAAACCGACGTTGTATGAGAAAGTTATTCGTCTTTGAAGTTTGTCAATTTTAGTAAAAAAATGGCCAGTTTGACTTTATATAATTTTTATTAAAAAGAGAATATTCCACAAAATATTCCATGGAATATTCGATAGAATATTCTGTAAAATATTCCAGCGGTGGCCAATCAAAATGCGCCATGTGGCCAGCCCGGAGGCTGCCATGTGGCCCCAAGTTCGAATGAAATTGTGTTATTCAAAATTTTGTTTGGAGCGACAAGGTTCGACCCTGGGTCGGGGCGGACAAAGTCGGGTGGCCCAACCATTGGGTCACGACAGCAATTCTAAAAAAATATTAGAATAAACTTCTATTTAAATTTTTCATTGGGTTTGGGCAGGGCCCGAAAGGGGGCCCGCCCCCAAGGGCCAGCCCCCTCTGTAACGTGACCTCCGCTTGGAACCTGGAGCCAACCGGGCGATGCGCATTGTATGGGTCATGGTCCTGTGGACCCACGGCCGGGGTGAATGCTATTAAATTATGTGATTCAAACCTTATCACATGTCGAATGTAACACAAAGTTAATTCAATGCCTTTCGATCGATGCGGTCCTATGGGCCTTAACCTTAGCACCTTAATTCGATGGTTCGCCCAACTTTAGCACCGACCTCTATATTTTTCGGAGCTATCTGGAGTTCCACCAGATTTGGTGGAGCTTTCCTAGCCCTAACTAGGCAAAAACTTGAGTTGACCATAACTTTGGCTAGGGAAGTCCATTTGGGATGATTTTTTTTTTAATAATTTGCATCATTGAAGCATTCTGAAGCTGTTGGAACAAGTTGCAGAGCCATCAGGGCAATCTGTCAATGATTTTATCAGCGAATTTGCTTGTGGAGCCACGAGGACTAGGTGAATGATCAGCTGTTTTGGACTATATTCATCCGTTTGAGGTGAATGAATAGTCAATTTTTACTGTTTCCAGCACTCTGTTTCTGAATTTGCAGCTATTTTAGCCTTTTGAGGCTTTCTTCATGATGTAATACTTATTTTGAGCATTAATAAAAGAGGGAAAAGCCTATTTGGATTGGACCCAGCAGAGGTAGCCCAAGAGAGGGGTGACCTGCTTAAACAAATGCTTATTGTTATGCTATGCATTTTTGCTCCTATTTTCCAAAGATTTCTATATTAAATAGTAATTTTTAATAAGTCCACTTTTCACAATGAGACTTATACAATGATCAAAACTCATTTGTTTCACTTCAAACCATACTACTTCCATTGCAGAATACTTGAACTTGCTTATTCACACATAAAATTTGGTTAATGAATACTTTGTAGACATAAACAAATACTTTCATTGCCAGATCGATTTAGTGTTTACTTCATATTTCTTTAGGCACAGCCAGTAAGAGGGCCATAAGCTTCTAGTTTCTTCCTTTCTAGTAAAAGTGAAATAACCAGTAAAAGCCCCTAGTGTCTATCTCTGTATAAGAAATATTTTGTTCACACTTTTCAAATCAGATTGGTATCAGAGCTCTAGGTTTTGCTTAAGATTTTGTGAAATTTGTGCAAGAATATTGTGTTATTCTGCAAACTTTGATGCTTACTAGGCTGAAATTGAAAAGAGGGGAAGGTCAATTGGTTAGAGAACAAGATAATCCTCAACCAAGGAGGGCCAGGGTGCCATTATCTCCACCCTCCATTTCATCCTCATTAGCCTTAGAATCAGCCACAAACATGTCTTCTAGAGAAGGAGAAGTACATGAGGAAATGGATCCGAAGAAAGAAGAAAGAGTCTTTAGAAAAGCTTTCTTGGACATGACTGAGATGGTTAGGATCCTATACCAGGAGAGAAATGATAGGATTGCTGGATAAGGGTCTAGAAACCAAAGAGAAGAAGGAGATTATTCAAGAGGGAAGAAACACAAGGATAAGTCTAAGAAAGGGAATGGAGGAAATGGTGATCCTTCATCTCCATCGTCATCCTCTTCCTCCACATCATCCTCTTCAACTTATGTTAATTAGTCACACAAAACAAAAACATCTCTTAGAAATCCTTTGTTAAAGCTTGATGTGAAGTTTGAGTTGCCGATGTTTAATGGTGATGTGAATGCAGAAAAATTGGATAACTGGATTAGACAGCTAGAAGTCTATCTAAGAATTCAGAATTTGCATGATGATGACACAAAAATCCAATTAGCCTCTTTGAGAATGGATGGAGCAGCTTTGGTTTTGTGGGAAGTCAAGACCAGGGAGGAAATAAAAAATCATGGTAAGATAACTCTAACTTGGAATGAGTTTATTACTGCTATTAAGAAATAGTTTTATCCTCTTTCTCATATACATAAGGCAATCATGAATTGGAAAAATTTCAGGCAACTTAAGGGTCAAAATGTGCAAGATTATACCCAAGATTTTATAAGGAGATCGCTTCTACTTGGGGTATACTTACAAAGTGAAGACACCTTGTTGAAATACATAGGAGGTTTGCACAATTACCTTCAACATACTATTATAATGTTTAATCCTACTAGATTAGATGAAGTCTGTGTCCAGGCTACACATTTAGAAGCTAGAGGAAAGAATACTTTTGATGAGGATAGTAATTTCAAAAACAAAGGAAAGAAAAGAATTGCAAATTCAAGAAAAGAAAAAGGAAAGTTCTTTTGCAAGAACTGTTCAAAGACAATTCATGATGAAGATCATTGTTGGAAGCTTCATCCTGAATTGAAACCAGAAAAATACAAGAACAAAAGCAAGACCAAAGAAAAGGAGAAAACTATAGCAACATTTGAGCAAGACTTAGGGTCAGACTCAGGAGATGAGATAAAAAGCATAGCCATGGTTTTAAAGAACATTAAGGGGAAAGAAGTGGTGCAAGACACAAATCCCAATTCTAGCTCTTTGAATTGTCACAAAGATACTCATGAAGAAAAGAGGAGGATAGAGCTCTTCCATGTGAGGGTAATTTCAAAACATACCAAAATTGACACACTGTTTGATAGTGAGTCACAAGCGAATCTCATATTTGAATATTTGGTTAAGCAGCTTAAACTTGAAACCATTCCACATCCGAAGCCTTATCCACTTAGATGGATATGCAAGGATGCCAATTTGCAAGTTTCAAGGAAGTGCATATTGTGCTTTGCAATAACTGCACACTCTATTGGCACAGTTGAACTTGATGTGGTGTCGCTTGATATCTTAAGTATTGTTTTGGGAAGTCCTTACTTATTTGACAGGAAGGCCATTTTCTATCGCCATGAAAACAAGTATCACTTGTTCAAAGATGATAAAGAGTACATTGTGAGAGCACACAAGAAGAAGCTGGAATCTTCTTTACTCCGTGCAAGTCAATTGAAAAGACGGGTTAATGCAAGTCAAAGTCTAACTTTGTTAATGTTGAAACGACCAGATTTTCAGCATTCACCTTTTTATGATGTTGTTAATGATTTGTCTCAGTTTAATAACAGTTTGTCTTTGAAAAAAGATGATTTTATGTTGCGCAAATTACCTTTTGGGTCATCCAATGCAGTGAATGAAGTGTCAAAGCAAAGCAATGCAAGCAAGGAGGACACACCCTTCAGCATGGGAAAAAGTTGGTTTCAGAATGGTAGAATTCGCCATGGGAATACTTTGCAAGGTGAAAGTTATTTTAAGTCTTCTGGGAAGTTTGACCAGTGTAGAAAAAGTTTGTTTTCTCCAGATTACAATTGCTGTTCTGCAAATTTTAATAATTTAAATCATGACTCTGTCAATCTTATCAATGGTCGATCAGTTGATTCCAGAGACAGATTATCATTTTCTCAAAAGCTCCATTTGATGAAAACGGGTAGATTTCAGTTATTCAAGAGTGGAAGAGTGGAGAATCAGTCTCCACATTATCATTTTCACTAGTCAGAGAGATTTTGGGGTCCAAAAGCTTCCCATTTGGGAGGTGTGATCACGATATTAAGTCTTTTGTGGAAAAATGCTTAAAAAATTAGTTGCTCAGAATTGGTCCAAACCAAAACAATAGGAAAGAGCTCAGGAAAAAAATCCTGTAGACATGAACAACACTGAAAACTGACGCTGTATGAGAAATTTATTCAGCTTTGAAGTTTGCCAATTTCAGTAAAAAAATGGCCAGTTTGACTTTATAAAATTTTTATTAAAAAGAGAATATTCCACAGAATATTTTGGGAATATTCCATGGAATATTCCATAGAATATTCTGTGAAATATTCCAGCGGCAGCCAATCAAAAGGCGCCACGTGGCCAGCCCAGAGGCTGCCACGTGGCCCCAAGTTCGAATGAAATTGTGTTATTCAAAATTTTGTTTGGAGCGGCAGGGTTCGAACCTAGGTCGGGGTGGACAAAGTCGAGCATCCCAACCATTGGGTCATGACAGCAGTTCTTAACAAATATTGGATCAAACTTCTATTTGAAGTTTTCATTGGGTTTGGGCGGGGCCCGAAAGGGGGCCAGCCCCCAAGGGCCAGCGCCCTCTGTAACGTGACCTCTGCTCGGAACCTAGAGCCAACTGGGTGGCATGCATTGTACGGGTCGTGGTCCTGTGGACCCGCACCTGGGGCGGATGATATTAAATTATGCGGTTCAAACCTTATCACATGCCGAATGTAACTCAAAGTTAATTCAATGCCTTCTGATCGGTGCAGTCCTATGGGTCTTAACCTTAGCACCTCAATTCGGTGGTCCGCCTAACTTTAGCACCGACCTCCATATTTTTCAGAGCTATCTGGAGTTCCACCAGATTTGGTGGAGCTCTCCTAGCCCTAACTAGGCAAAAACTTGAGTTGACCATAACTTAGGCTAGGGAAGTACATTTGGGATGATTTTTTTTTTAATAATTTGCATCATTGGAGCATTTTGAAGCTGTTGGAACAGGTTTCAGAGCCATCAGGGCACACTGTTAGTGATTTTATCAATGAATTTGCTTGTGGAGCCACTAGGGCTAGGTGAATGATCAGCCGTTTTGGACTATATTCATCCATTTGAGGTGAATGAGTAGTCAATTTTTACTGTTTCCAGCACTCTATTTCTGAATTTGCAGCTATTTTAGCCTTTTGAGGCCTTCTTCATGGTGTAATACTTATTTTGAGCATTAATAAAAGAGGGAAAATCCTATTTGGAGGCTTTTGGACCCAGCAGAGGTAGCCCAAGAGAGGGGTGAACTACTTAAACAAATGCTTACTATTATGTTGTGCATTTTTGCTGCTATTTTCCAGAGATTTATATATTAAACAATAATTTTTAATAAGTCCACTTTTCACAATGAGACTTATACAGTGATCAAAACTCATTTGTTTCACTTCAAACCACATTACTTCCATTGCAGAATACTTGAACTTGCTTATTCACATATAAAATTTGGTTAATGAATACTTTGCAAACATAAACAAATAATTTCATTGCCAGATCGATTTAGTGTTTACTTCATATTTCTTTAGGCAGAGCCAGTAAGAGGGCCAAAAGCTTCTGGTTTCATCCTTTCTAGTAAAGGTGAAATAACCAGTAAAAGCCCCTACTGTCTATCTTTGTATAAGAAATATTTTGTTCACACATTTCAGATCACAAAGAGGAACTTTTATTTACTCCATACCAAAATATCTATTTACTTACAATTATTTTCAAGTGCATAATAAGCTTTCCATCTGCTAATGATCCTTCTCTCAATGCAATAATTCTAGTTGAGTTGATGATGGATGTTTGTTCTAGGATACTTGTATGAAGAAAAATTCTACAAATATTTATTATCATAAATTAAATTATCATAGTTGACCTTTTTGGATTTAATTATCATGTCTTTAGTATTGTCAATATTAACAGTCATACCCATATTTTAACTATAATCTTGGATAATTTTAATCTACCTGTCAAGATCAGTGTGACTCTTGGATGGAAGTTCGATATCGTTGGAATAAAGGAGAAGATTAGTGGAATTACCATTGATCCTAGGGCCATGACATCTTGTATCTTCAAAACATTCTTCTAACTTATCATTGTAAATTCCAAAAAAATTATGGGATAAGGGAAACCCTTGTATGACACTGATATTGCATTTAATTTCTTCTTACCAGTCCTCGATGGTCCTAAGATTGGTTGTAACATTCTCGTATAGCCTAGTCATAAAAACCTGAAACTCGAGAGGAATGTTTGTCTCTTCTAGCATCTTCCATAGCTTATCCCAAGGAATTGTGTTGAAATATTTTCTAAAGTCAAGAAAATAATAGAAGAGATTAATTTTACTATTGTGAGATTCCTCTGCAATTATCCTCAAGTAACAAGATGGTCTATAGTTGAGTAGTGCCTCCTAAATCTAGGTTGTATTTTAGCTCTTTACCATGGATTTCAAGCCAAAGGCTAAGCTTCTTTTCAATGAGACGATATAATTTCGCTAAAATGCAACTAGTCATAATGGCTTAATAGTTAAACGGAATGTTTTCACCCCCAAATTTAAAGATAGGCACAATAAGGATTTATGTCCAAGGCTTAGGTAAGAATTTCTTTACTGCAGAATTGAGGATTTTATGTATATGAGGGATGAGGATAGACCTTCCCATTTTTAAAATACCGGCTTGGTAGCCTTCAGTATCCCTAACCCTTTAGCGGGCCGCTTAATCCCGAACTCCACGTCTTCCAAAAAAACTATGTCCTCCTCTATAGGAGTGTTCAAGATGGTGCCATAGTTGCAGGGGATTCATAATTATTCTTAAGATAGATATCCAAGTTCTTTAAGGGAATCAAATTATTTTATTTTATTTTATAAATAAGAATATTCCTTCAAGTTGCAATATAGGAATAATAAATGTTCTCCTTCGTACCCTAACCTTTTTGACATATACATTGACAAGTTAGAGAATTGTTTTGGTCCCACTCAATCGGAATGTCGTCATCTTTCTTCATTATGTTGAAGATATTGTTTGTATAGTGAGGAGTCCCTTATAATCTTGATAGTAAACAAAGAAACCTCATGGATTTCTACTCTAGTACTGGCATGACTATTAACATCAATAGAATGCAAGTTAATGATAATTGAATACAAAAAGAATAGTTACCCTATTTTTCTGTATAACAACAATAACATGGAGAGAGTGACTTCATACAATTACATCAAAATAAATTTCCATAAGAAATTTAATTAGAATTAACACATGGTGAAAATGATAAATTGAGAATGAAAAGAGTGTTATAAACTTGAAAATACATGTAAATGAAAAGAACTTTCCCTTTTTTACTTGAAAAAAATAGTTGTGAAGCTTGTGTCTCAACATCTATTGATAATTGAAATCATATCACATCTTTTAATATAAAAAATAATGGATATACAATTTATCTTATGGTTTCCTCATATAAGAATTTCTTTTACCTATTGAAAACATATGTATGATTTTTTTTTTTTAAATTGCTTCAAATTGCACTCGAAATCACCAATGATTGGAGTTAGATGGCATAAAGATACTAAGTTTTAACTAAAATATTGGGAAATAAAAGAAAATTAATATAAGAAAACAAAAATATTATAAATAACTTATTAATAATAATCTTGAAAATTAAAAAATTAACTATTTATTATGACAAAATATCTCAACATTGTTAAAATCATAACAAACTCAACAAAATTTTAAAATAAAATAAATAATTATCTTCATTTCAATAATCTTGAAAATTAAAAAATTAACTATTTATTACGACAAAATATCTCAACATTGTTAAAATCATAACGAACTCAACAAAATTTTAAAATAAAATAAATAATTATCTTCATTTTTCAATGTTTAATGAACTAAATTTAATTTTAATACATCTTAACCATCATTATTATAAAAATTATTATTTTTAAAATTATTTTATTTATATTGTTTTATTCATTTTAATTTCATAATTATTCATTTTAATTTTTTTTATCAATATTTTGATATGCATTCTATTACTAAGCATTCTCAACGTAGACCAACTTTGAAAACTACTGTTATAATCCGAATTCTTCTTCTACAAGAGGTTTAATATTTTCCATATCTGATAGACAAAGTACATATCAGATACATTACTTATGGTTCAGGTGATTTCTATGTAATTTATAAGGCATGTAAATTTTTTCTCCAAGTGCAAAGTATAACGTCAATTTCCACCCGGATGTGAGAACTACAAGCTCAGTGCAACCTCACTAACGTCTTTTCAACACAAAAATCAGATGAAACGATTGCTCTACCTGAACAGTAACACAATAAACAACTGCGGATCCACGGGCATTTGTTTGGTGGGAATATTGTTCGATGAAAGACACTAATGACGGGTATATGCAAGAAACAACGGCGGATCCATGGGCGTTTATTTGGTGGGAATGTTGGTTGGAAGAAAGACACTGACAGGGAGAAAGAGAGGGGATTCAGGACATTAGGGTTCTAACTGAATTCAATCCTTGGGCGTTTATTTGGTGAGAATGTTGGTCGGAAGAAAGACACTAACAGGGAGAAAGAGAGGCGATTCAGGAAATTAAGGCTCTAACTGAATTCAAAATTAAAAGGAAAAATAGGGTTGGGTTTAAAAATTTACGCTGAAGAGTTATGTAAACCATAAAATTTAAATCCACTTAGATCAAGCCCAAAAAAGCATTCAGACTAAAGAAGCTCATTCACATTCATACCAGTATTTGAAACTTGTTCAGCAAATTATGAGCACTCCACGTATGTATTCTAAATAGGCGTACACCAGATATCATGCACGCGTGTTATGAGAACAACTGACATTAGCTTCCCGAATAATAATAAAAGACGGAGTTTTTGCTTCAGCTGCTCCATCCTTCAGGATGATATGGAGCTGGCCGCAAAACACTGCCCAATGTCATCCAATGGTGCAAGATATCAGGGGAAAAGTATACACCAAGAGGATTATTCAGAAAGTTGAAAGATTATTCAGACGGTTTGATGCGATGAGGAATTGAAAGATGTTAAGACGCGTTATTAAACTATTCGTTTAACAAGGTTTCAAATTTGCGTCTTAGAATAATTTTATGTAGAAATTTTTAGAAATTTGGATTAAAATGGTTAAGTACCATTGTCAATTTTAAAATTTTAAATATTTATAAATTTTTTATGGTGTTAAATCTAATTTCACCAAATTCAAACAAACAAAACTATTTAAAAAAACAAAACTGATACTAAATGAAAATATTTTAGTTACAATACTCTCTAGAGTAATGAATCCATAATATAAAGAAGATTGAGAACAATAGCCACAGTCAAAATCTTATGTCTGGGTACCTTCTATGTAAAACACTAATTTAACACTAAATCGACATATTTTGCAATGGGCTTTATCCAACGATGTGGGAGTTTTGGCCTAAAACTTGGCTAACAATTTTTTTCAAGTCTTGGTCTTTTTTGGTGTAAGATAATTTTTGGATTAGTATATGCATTCAAAAAAATTTCTATACACTTAAATGGTAAATTGTGGAGCGTTCATAGCAAACTTGTGATTGCAATAAATTTTAACCAAAGCATATCCATATTTGACCTAAACTATAGCCAGACACGAACTCTTATACGTGATAGACTACGGTTTGCAATGTAAAAAACTAATTTGTTTTTTTTGACAAATTTACAGTCCAATATTACTTGACAGTTAAATTCACAACATATAGTTTCCTGTCACTCACTTTTGACTGCATAACCAACGAAAGCAAAAACTAGGAGTTTGACAACTGATTTTCACTTTCTGAAACTCACTCTAAAGATCTATTCACATAATGCGTATTTTAAAGTCCCCATATGTTTTACTTATAGCTAGATTCTTTTGAGAACATTATTTATCCTTCATTTATGTCCAGATCGCTAATACACTCAAGTGACAGTGACCAGTGGAGCAACCTACAAAATTATATTTCCTTTCCAAGTTAGAGCGACCAGTGGAGCAACCTACAGATCGCCGTAGAAACTATAGATGTGATTTCCTTCTCCTGTCCAAATTATATTTTGCATTTTCTGATTAATCAAAATTTTTTAAAATGTTATCGAATGAAAGAATTTTAAGGTATTATATATTAGATATTATTTTTGGAATTTAATTAAGTTAAATAAATCATTGAACTATAATCATTTTTATGAGAAATAGAAATAACTGACTAATCTTTTATAAATTTTTAAATAATACACTTAACACTCAGTATACTAGTAATAATAAAACATAGAATTACAACAATTCTAATATGAAATTGAAATATATACCAAAGAAATTACTGCTGAAATACAACCCCACCTACCCATACACATATGACGGACAATCATGCATTTACGTCTGAACTGCAACCAAACCAACCCAATTGGGAATCATGTCATTTGATTAATTCCCATCAATTTACGTTGGAAGTACAGCCCAGCGAGTTGACGGCCACGTTATAAGATAAATTCGTATGTCTCTATTGCTCAACTACAGATCAGCTTACCAATGTTGGCCAATCATGTTAGAAGATAAATTCCCATGGTTTTATGGTTGAACTACAGCCCAGATAAATTCCCATGTCTACGGCCAATCATGTTATATGTATTGAGTTGATTGTGAGTGTCGATAATAGTATGCATGCTAAGCAATCAATGTGATATAAATCAAAATGGCGAGCCTTATTTCAGGTGCCATTAATGGGCCAGACAGCTGATGCTCGCCTTCGGATTAAAGGTGTAAATCATCCTGCTGCGGGCATCAGCGGCCTGGCCGCATTAATGGGCCTATGGCCGCTGAAATAAGGCTCGCCGATATATTGGACAGCGTTAGATTTGAACATGTGGATTATAATCAATGTGATGACAGCGTGTTGAGACGAGTATATATTCCATGTTATATAAGATCAATTATCAATTATACTCTTAAATACGCACTATTAACCATATAAATCGAACAACGAACAAATCATCGCCATGATCGAGCGTAGGTAGGATTGGCCATGAAGGTCCTAGTATCCTTTCGATGGTTGCTGATAATGGCAGGGAGGAACCGTCACTCGTAATAGAGGAGCAGCTGGCTGCAAAGCCAATCTAAGCCAATTATTGGTTTAGTGCATTGACGGTTCACTGTTCAAATGTAGTTAATGACATTGACCCACGTGTTTAATATCATCTCCCTTCCTAGGAGTTCAAACTTCTCAGTTGGTTGGGAGATTTTTTGAAATAAAATTTCAAACTCTATAGTTCTCTTTGAAATGAAAACTCCGGATTTCTTGGTAATTTTTATTTCGATTGGAGCAGCAACAAAGAAGGGGTCATCTGCATGTCCTTGGTTCAGGCGATTCAATACAATTTGGATAGAGAGTTTTATCAATGGGTAAACTACAAAGAAATGGATTTTGATGAACGATCTGTGCCATGGTAAGCCATTTTCACAGGGCCCATTAAATGGAGATTTTTTTTTTCTATTTGCAATAAAAATATAAATACAAATGTGCTGTGAATAAAATAAAGTAACTTTGTCTGGCTTATGTTTCTGTGGATTTTTGTTCCATCGTAACATGGATTGCATTATTTACCATGACGTCCAAGAGAATCTAATCCCAACCACATGTTAGGTGTAGAAACCATTTGTCTAAGTGTCACAGTTAAGTTTCAGTTAGTTCAGTTTAGTGGAGTTACACTATACTCATTTCTTGTTGATGTTTCCAATGTAATCTTATATAACTAATTTGTAATAGTGAGAAAAGTAATCTTTTACTCCACTTTTTTTTCAGTTTTCAATTCCTGTCATGGTATGAGAGCTACCTTGCATAAGACTCCCGAGAGAGCAACAACAGAGCCAAATTGAAGCAGCAGAGAGAAGAGGCTAGCCTGCATAAGACTCATTGAGAGAGCAACATAAGTTTGAAGAAATTGAAAGATGCCTCCTAAGAAGAAGTAGCAAAAGAAAGAAAAAACAAGGCGAAGCTCGTAAAGGCGTCGGTGAAACGAATTGAAGAAATTCAGCTGGAAAAAAAAAAAAAAAACTGAGATTTTTTGATGTGCATCGAGAGTAATGCACCCGATCAATTCAGAAGGAGCATTACTAACGCAAATAAGGAGTCTTAAAAGCCGCGTTAGTTTCAAAAAACTTACACAAATTCCTCACACACGCGGGTCTAGGGTTAACCCTCTGCGTTAAGGCGATTTTTTGCATTAATGTTATTTGATGAAGCACCTGTGTAAAATGTTTTCAAAGTATTATTATGATCTTTTAAAAAGCATGTGATCTACGAAAGTGAAGGTATTAATATGATCCCTTAAAGGCATTTAAAGGATTTTAAAAAGATATTGATGAATCCAGCAATAGATCTTGTTAGAAAAAATTTGATGATTCCAACAACACAACATGTTGATGAAGATTTGGTGATTCCAGCAACAGAGATTGATGACGAAGATTTGATGAATCCAGCAACACAGCTCGCTGATGACAACTTGGTGATTCCAGTAACAAATATTGCGGATGATGATATGTTGAATCCAGCGACGTAGCTTGCTGATGTAAACTTTGATAAAGATTTTTTTATATTCAATAAAAAAATTTATATTCACCTATTATAATATATGTTATCATAACCACCTAAACTTTTCCTCAAAATTTGGTATTAACAAATAAAACTATTTTATTTTTATTTTATTTTATTATGTATTTTTTATTTTTATTTTATATTTTTTATTAATTAGGCTAGGGTAACTAATAAATAACTCAATAATCAATAATAATAAAATTTTTAAATGTGTCATTATAAAATAAAAAATGAAATAAAGAAGAAATTTTGAATAAACTAAAATAAATCATAGTTAATATATAAAAAACTTTAAGAGCTTGTCTACCCTTTCATTCTCCTTCTTTCCACTATTTATTAACCTTAATCTTCTCTCTTCTTAGCAGGTTGTCCTGAAGATGAGTCTTGATTTAGACTTGAAACGTAGACTAAAAATGACGACTGTAGATATTACAAGTTTTATATCTGAAAGAATTTTTTGCTAATAATGATTTTCTTGAGATGATGCAACAAAAACATCATATTAGCATGATGCTATTTGGTGAGATAATCTCACTTGAATCAGTGGAAGACAAACTGTTTACAGCATCACAGGTTAATGAAGAAATAGAGATAACAAATGTAAAGAAATAAGTCTACAAAGGTAAGGCAGAAACACAAATAGAGGAAGAAGCAGATAAGGAGACACAACAGGAGAAAGCTTTCATTGCAGAGAAAAAGGAAACAAAGATAGAGATAGAAGAAGATAAAGAAACCCATAAAGAGAACTCAAAGTGAGAGGAAGTGCAACATGAGAAAGCGCTCTCTGCAAATATTTTTAATTCCAACATTGATTTCAAGTGTGCAGGTACACAGATTGATTATGAAGAAGAGTTAAAGTTTATTGAAACATGGCTTGCAATAGCATGTCTGGATGAAATCTACATAAAAGATGTAGATATGAATGTTGAAGATGACATGCATGATGAACATGTCAATGAAATTTTCATGCATTGGAGTTTTGAAGAAATAAGATATTATTCTAATCTTATGTTGCAGCAGATTGATAATGATAAGTGCATTATAGAAGACAATATGTGGTAGCAGCCTACATACAATTCATTTCTTAAAGAAGTCCAGGACATGCTTAGACATCCTGGAACAATAGAAGACCTGCACCAGCAAATAAAGAAACAAAGTTTCAAGAATACAACAAGAAAAAAAATCTCAAACAATTTAGAGGCTACAAAATCTAGAAGAAGAGAAGAAAAGTAAATCTACTAGATTTTTTTTTTAAATTGTAAGCCTCACTGAGACATAGACTAATAGGTATCTTAATCAAATTTTTATGTGGTTTTCATTAAAGGGAAGTGTTAGAGAATCTAATACCAACCACTTGCTAGGTGTCGAAACCATCCGTCCAAGTGTCACAGTTCAGTTTCAGTTAGTCCAGTTTAGTCGAGTTACACTACACTCATTTATTGTTGATGTTCCTAATGTAATATTATATAACTAATTCGTAATAGTGAGAAGAGTAATCCTCTGCCCCACTTCTTTTCAATTTTCAATTATTGTCAAAACGTGCACGACGTTTATTATGCCCACTATGATTCCACTGCTCATCATTTTTGTCGCTTATCATGCCCGCTATGATTCCACTGCTCATCATTTTTCTTGTGACTTCTAGGCTAGTTAAATTAATTTCCACTTTGAGTTTTAATGGGGCAATGTGATCGTGGAAACTGACAATAATTGTGGTTGTACACCCAATTTCTCCAACAATTTCATAACATTCTCTCCCACACATCATCGAAGAATATGTCAAAACTCTAACTCTGACTCTGCTGCAATTGAATATGCGACCCGAAACATGAGGGATATCGATTTTGAAAATTTGAAAAAAAAATCAATATACAAATTAAGAGTAATATTTATATAAATTAACTTTTAGTAGCAATTAGCTGTAGATAAAAGTGTCCTAGTTGCCAAGTTGCTAAGGGAAAGCAATTGTAGGCACTATTTAGAGCCCATTCCATTGCCTTTGTGGATAATGTTTAACACACAAAGCATATCAAGTCAGTACATATTTATATTATTTTGGCATTCAAGAAATAGAAGTGCAAATCTTCACTGTATTTTCTGATTCTGACTTCACACGGTTGGAATAGGAATAAGAGCTCGCGAATTGAATTTCTAAAAGATTTGAATTTGAATTTTGGAATTAAATTAATTTCATTTCATTTTAAAAATTAAAAGATTGAGACGGTTTCACATTTGGAATGGATAATGCCGGAGAATTTGATCACGGAGGACGTCCGAAAGCTTTCTTATTTGAAGTGAGCAACTTCTAACCTCACAAAAAAGGAATAGACACATCTCGTTTCATTCTTCGAGGTCGTTTTAATCTGTAGCCTGAGGAATATCATTTTTGAAAGATTGTTCCATTTACAAATTAGGGATACCGCGACGGTATACAATGAGTATTATAAATATTCTGAATTAGAAAAGGAACATATATTTTTCTTTTTTAATTTTTAGAAATGGAAAATATTCTGTGTGTATTTTAATAAGGGGCATATTCCAAAATTGTATTTAGATTGACGATATACGCTGTTGTACTTTTTAATTATGTTCAAGGTAAGGAATGATAGTTAATGAAAATATTTTATGAATACGTATAATAACTATGTTATATTTTTTTAGTATTTCATTAGAAATAGATATTTAATTGGGGTTATCTTATATGTTTTGCTAGAACAATCATTATTGTTTTCATATGGGGATAAATTTCTACTGGTGGTTAAAATGTGTCAATAAGTATTTATTAGCCAGCAAAATTGTTGAGAGTTTTATATTTGATAAATATAATAATACAAATATAAATATAACAATAATGTATATAACATGTAACTGTTGATGAATATAAATAAATAAAAATTTATGGTGTTGTTTCACATATTAAATGTTTTTCATATTTTCTATATTTTAAGGTATTTATAAAACAAATCTATAATAAATATGGAATGTAGAATATTGTACACACATATATATTATTTTTTTCATGATTATATGGATTTTTTTTTAAATGATATTTCTTTAGGAAGAAATTATAAGATAAGTCTTTGTATTTCTTGCAATAATACCACTTAAATGAGGAATAAATATATAAAAATGTGGACAAGGAATACAATTGTGAGGCTAATTTCACAAAGAAAAATGATTATTTCATATTCTTAAATTAATAAAATTAGAAGAAACTCAAAGTTGTATGTCAAGAATTGGTGCAACATTTAAAACTATTAACATAATGAAAATTTATATTTTTTTTACCATGTAGAGGCCACTATGTAGTAGCTCAAAATTTAATCTCTCAAGTTAACTTTCTAGTACCTCAAAATATATTTTTTTGATTTGTTAAGGAATTTTAAATTTACAAGAGAAACATTCATCATTTTATTTTCACATTAATAATTTACATGAAAAAAAAAATATATATAAACTAATAACTCTTTTAAAGATTACTATTTTTTTTTATTTATATAAACAAATATATATATATATATATATGCTTGCAATTTCACCAATTATGAATATTTGTAACATGTTGTGGTGGTTTGTCTAGACAAAACATGTTGAAGAAAAACACATTGATTATGTTTTATGAATTCACACCATTAAAGGGGCTTACCTCCAAGCTCGTCTAAACTCTGACCTTTGACATCAATGTACTAGTGCCGAGGAGGAGAGACGGATCATAATACTATGAATAAATTTGTTGTTGTTATTGATTGGAAGAGTTGCATAAGCATTTTTGTTGAAGCACCAAAGTTCTAATGCAGCTTTTGGTGGTTCAACAACCTTCATAAGCACCTTAGTAATTCTTCACAAATCAAATATGCTCATCAACCAAAAGCTTCCAGTGGGTTCTTCAGCCTCATACGCATGCCTTGCTCTAAAAAAAGAATCATTAAATGACCTCTTGGGAGGCATTTAACTATGCAAAGAACTCCAATTCAACTTCAAGAGAAGAAAGCTCGTTAACATGAAGGTTCAATACTATGGAAAATTTGTCTATGGATCAGAAACCACTTTTCTAGGTGGTCCCACAAAGAGACAATCATCATAATTTCAACCCTAAGGAACTCTTGGTGGTTCAACAACCTTGATAGGCACATATGTGATTCTCCCATGTTTGACATGTTCACAAACCACAAGCTTCTACTTCAGCACTCTCTTTGTGTCTTTCATATGAGTCGTGGATGATTTCCCATAGACCATTCAAAATGTTATAGTATTTTCCACAAGATCCTCTCATCCCCCCTTCTTCATGTTCTCTGAAAAGAGCCTCTCGAACTCCTCTTTTCTCTGTGCAAATCGATTCTTCTCTCCCCTTCTTCAAACACATGAGAGAATGTAAAAATCAGTTAATACTCTCACCTTTCCTATATTTTTCTGTTGTAACCACGATGTTTCCTTCTCGTCCACAATGGTTCTATTTTCATAGTGGTCTACGGGGATCAATTATATGGAAAATGAAACCATACTCTCTTGGGTGCTTCTTCTTCCATCCTACCCTCTCAGAACGTTGTCACAAAAGATTCATAGATATAATTTTTTCATATTCAGATGTTACGCATATATAGAAGCCATCATTTGTATATGCACAAATTCTATATATGCACATATATATGCAAGCGGTGTATTTTTTACATGTCAATATTATATAAAGAAACCATATTCCATGTGTATATGACTCATGTATATGCATATAGATATGCAAGTACATATATAGAAGTATTCATTGATAAATGCACGTGCATTTCCACATATGTGTGATTTCCGTATATGCACATAAATATATTAAAGAGATGGCTTTCACATATATGTGTATATATATAAGTTGTACATATAAGGAGGATTTTTTACATATATATGTGCATATACATAAGTTTCACACAGATATGTAAGTGTATATATACAAAAGATGGCTTCCATATCTATACAAAAGTGATATTCCATGCGTGGACTTCTGTATATGGATGTACATATAAAGAAGTGACCTTCCATTAATGTACTTTAATTTTTGCATATGTGTAATTTATATATATTATGCATGCTTCCATGTATACGTGCATATACAGAAGTTGTTCATATACAAAAGTTGTGCATATAAAAAAATAATTTTCTGTATACGCACATATATATGAAAGGGATGACTTTTGTATATGCACGTATATTTGGAAGCATATATATACAAAAGATGACTTCCATATATATGTATCCCTAAACTTTCTTTGTCCATTTGGAATGTATGTATTCCTAAACTAGTGTAATGTTCGACATAATTATATCAAGTTTGCAAAGGAATGTATACTCATTGCATGCATTCACTAACCCATTGAGTAATCTGATAATCCTAAAGAGATCCACTTCAATTCTTCATTAGAAAGGGGTGTTGCAAGTTTAGTAATTTACACCATCATTCTTCAATTCATGACCTTTCTTTATTACTAGAACAACATGTACGCATTCATTATGGCAGTGCATTTGTAATGTGCATGGTAATATTTTTCATTGGACACCATTTGTAATTTGCATGGACCCATTTTTCATTTATATATGTATTACTTGATATTGGTGAGGTGTCCTTAGAAAGAGATAATTCTTATGTTCATTTCACTTCATTCGTATATGTCGCATGAGCTAATCACTCCAATTTGGAATTGGATTACAACTTGATGACCTATGACCTCCTAGGACCAAGTAAGCTTGTTTTGTTCCCTAAACAAACACGTATAAGATACAACTCTTAATCAATGTCATGATGTCAATTCTAGGCCCACATGTTTAATATGTAGGATGTTCGATCTACATGTCTCATATGGAAGGCATTCCTTATATGTTAAGAGCCATAAAGGGAAAGTTCAAATAGGCCTCGCTTACCATATGTTATTAGTAATGCCCCTAGCACTGAAAGTGACTTAGCTCTAAAAGAGTAGAGTGTTGGAAAGGAAGAGAGGAGAATATTTATTTTACAAAATATACACACACAACATGAGTTGTGTCTCTTCAATTGATTAACCTAACTTGATGATTACAATGAACTCAGTGAAGGGTATTTAAACTGTTTCGTCTAGTGACTCGCCCAAAATAACTTCATATGCACACACACACTCTAATTTAGCTTTTCACAAAATATGAATTAACTCTAACTCACTTGACTTAACTAGGTTAAAAAACTCTCAAAATTTAGGAAACTTTTGCATGAGGGATTAATCTCAATTTCCAACACTCCCCCTTAATTACGACTGCATGAATCAACATAACTCAAACATGAATCAACTATGTCTATTAGGTTTACAATAGAAATTGACTCAATCATCACTCAAACATTCTTGTTGTTCTATGTCTTAGCTATGTTTACAACGACTCAAAACTTTTTGCTATTTTTCATTTTCATTTTCTCTTATTCGAAATTATATATCGTAGAAATTGATTTATTATTAGTTGCACTTTCTTGTAGTACACTCCATATTTCTTTACTTCATGCTACTGCAATGTTTCCTTGACTTGCCTTGAATTTGTGTTGAAAAATAATCTATTCATGTCATCTACAACTTCATATTCAAAGATTTATTAAAATATGGATTGTTGCCACAACTCTTCATCTTTGAACTATCTTCCTTTTTCTGCTTCTTATGCTTCATATTCTTGTCTTTATTTCTTCCATATTTCTTGATAGTAGAATATTATATCTTCTTGACTCCATTTCTGAAAAATGGTTTCAATGCATTCAACTTTGTCTTAAAAAACATCCATGTTCTTTCCTGCATCATGTTCTTCATATTCTCTTTTTGCTGGACTGTTATCTTCTTTACCCGTACATTAAATCAATGTTAAAAAAATATCCATTATGTTCTTCAAGGAGAGCTTCATGTTATACCTCTTCTTTGTCTACCTTACTTATTGTCAGGCCGGGATGTACCTCCTCAAAGAAAATTTTGATTTTGCATTAAGAATGGTCATATATATATACATGGAGGGGGAGACATTTGGGCTTCATCTCCTAGTGTCTCTTCATATTACTATTCTCCTGATTTTCTATTTACACTATTTTACATGGATTACCTAATCCGAAAGATTAGGTGTCAGCATCCCCCCCCCCCCTAAATTTGAATAGATGTTGGTGAGTCCAAGCATCGCTCTGAATCTTTCGAAATTTTCTCTTCTAAGTGCTTTGGAGAAGATGTCTCCAATCTGATCATTTGTGGAATAATGGTGTAGGTGAATTGTCTTTACCTCAACATGATGTAAAATCAGATGGTATTTTGTATTCATGTGTTTTGTTTGATCATGGTACTTTTTGTTCTTAGCCAAATTTATTGCAGAAGTGTTGTCAATCATGAGAGGAGTTAAATGCACTTGTTTCTCCTTCAAATCTTCCATAATTTTCCTGAGCCACACAATTTCCTTTGTTTCTTTAGTTTCTACCACATATTTTACCTCCATTTTTTAATATGTTGGAACTAATTATTTTCATGACCTCTAGGAGAAAAATCCTCATCCAAGACTCATAACATAACTTGAAGTAGACACCCTAGTTTCTTTAACTCCATCGAAGTTTGAATCAGAGTATCCAATTAAGCTGAAGTCACCCACTTGTGTAACATAAGTCAAAAGTCTTAAGTTCCCTTCAATTTTCTTAGAACTATTTTTGTAGCAGACCAATGTCCCTCACAAGGCTTTTTCATAAACCTAAAGAGGATTCCAATAGAAAATGAGATGTTTGGTCTCGTAGTAGTGAGGTAGTTGAGACTTCCTACAAGTTTTCTATAATTTTTTGCATCTTGAAATTAAATTCCTTCTATGGATGTGAGCTTTAAGTTCTGTTCCCTGGGCGTAGCCAAAGTATTCTGTTCGGCCATACCAAACATGTTCAACTTCTTCTTAGAGAGGAATATAACTTCAGATGTTGAGTTACTTCAATACCAAGATAATAGTCAACATATTTCAAAACCTTTCCTCAATTCCATATTCAAGAAAAAAAAAATTTACATTCATTTGATGGACTTTCAAACCATTCTGAGCTTCGAAGTCCAAGAGTGTCTAGATAGTATCCCATTTTCCTGTGGGTTAAAAATTCTCCTCAAGTGGACCCCTTCCTTCTATGAAAAACCTTTTTCCACAAGCCTGGATTTATGATTTTCAAGTGAGCGATCATCTTTCTACCTATTCTTATAAACCCACTTGCAGCCTATTGGTTTTGTTCCCAATGGAGGATCAACTAGCTTCCAAGTTCCATTATTTATCAAGGCATCATATGGTATTTTTGGCGATGGCTCTCAATGAATAGAACAATTTTTCTACAATGATATACAACTCTCTAAAATTCATGCTTGACTCCTTTGAATAAGCATGACAATGGATTAGAAAACGAGAAGGGAATGAATGCATGACTATCAACTTTAGATGTGATAACGATGGTTATAGAAACACTCAGGCTACTCACGACTCCTTCAAAAAATAATAAACAATTATTTTAATTTGGAGACCACAACTACAACCCACTTGATTTAGTTATCTCACACTGACACTAGTTAACTTAATCTCTAAATTCATACTATTCATCAAATTTAACTTAAATAATTCCAATTGTTGGATCCATCAAACCACTTTTTTCTCTATTAATTTATTTTTATATTCCAAACTAAGTTGTTTCTTGTTCACATACTACTTCATGAGCAGTTGCAACTTCTTCATAACTTGTTTTTATAGTGGTAGCTTCAACCTTCAATTCTTCATTAAGCATGAATCTTACTATATTGCAACTATGAATCTCTATTTCAAAAAAGAAACTACACATACCATCAAAATAATGTTCATCCACCCCATGGTGGGATATCCAAGCATACAAGTTCTCATTAACAACTTCAACTTCAACAAATTCATCAGTTTGGGCTGAATTCACCAATGCATATATCACTTTGCAGACATCATCCACATGTGTTTTTTCATAGTGCGAATCAACATCATCTGTACGATCCACGTTATAGTGGATTCCTTGAGCATTTATATCCTCTTGATTTATTTCACACACCGAGGCTTCAACTTCTCTCTTTGCACTCTTTATTGCATCTTCTTCATCCATATGTGTTTCTGCATTATGGGTTTCATGTGAATCCTTTGATTATGGATTATGAAAATGGATTTTGACTCAACATGGTCCACCTAAACTTCAAAAATTATGCCCTCCAATAAAAGCTTCAAATTTCGTACTTTCTCACAAAGTTCTTCACGGGATTTTTAACCTTTTTTCTCACGGCTTTCACACGATTTGAACTTGGGAAAATTTGAAAACCACAAAATGTTTCCTGCTACGTAAGTCTGGCCCAAAGAGTCGCACTTTATGAACTAAGAACATGTGAATTTAACACCCAAATTGTGTACTTTTCTATTCTTAAGAGTGTGAAAATTATGCAACACATTTAACAAAAATAAATTGCTGACCTTATTCACTTGGCCCTCTTCTCCCTAGCTCTATAGGCTCCACACATCTTGTATTATTTCCTCGGATATGATACCAAATTGTTGGAAAATCAAAGAGGAGAAGTACAAAAATTACAAAATTTAGACACACAACACGAGTTGCAGATCTTCAATTGATCAACTTAACTTGATGACTACAATGAACCTAATGAGGGGTATTTAAACATTTTCCTCTAGTGACTCATGACTCGCCCATAATAAATTCACATGCATACACACACTAAATTCGTTTTTCCCAAAAAATGACGTAAATCAAACTCACTCGACTTGACTCAGTTAACTGACTCTCCAAATTTAGCCAACTCTTCTATGCGGGAGTGATTATAATTTCCAACATAAAGAAGGATATGTAGTTTAACTAATTTCACACATAATTTTCAATTAATGTTTTTGCATATGCACATATCTTCCATATATGCACAATTTTCATATATGCATAATTTTCATATATACAACTTCGATATATGCAAAATTTTCATATATGCACAACTTTCATATACACAACTTCTATCTATACACAATTTTCATGTATCCACAACTTCCATATATGAAACTTCAATATATGTGCATATATATAAGTTGCACATATATAGAATATATGTGCACATACAAAAGTTGTGCTAATATGGAAGATATATGATATAGAGGATGCACATATATAAAATTTATGCGTCTTCTTTATATGCACATATTTTGTATATGCCCATATCTTCCATATATGCACAATTTTTGTATATGTGCATATCATCCATATATGCACATACCTATGCACAACCTCAATCCCCATATATATAAAAAATTTGTATATGCGCATAGCTTCCATATGTGTTCAAATTTCATATATAAACATATACGAAAGTTGTACATATAAGGAAGATATATGCATACACAGAAGTTGTTCATATACGGAATATATGCAATATAGAATATGCATAGATATATAAGGTGTGACTTCCTTATATGCACATATTTCGTATATGCACATGTATTCTATAGATGCACATATCATCTATATATGTGTCAATTTTGTATATGCACATATCTTCTATATATGTGAGTATATGGAAGTTGCACATATACGATAGATGCACATATACACAAATTGCACATATATAGAAGATATACATATATACAGAAGTTACACATATACAAAAGTTGCATATATATAGAATATATGAGCATATATGAAAGTTATGCATATATGGAGGTTGTCGTATATGCATATTACAAAAGTTGTACACTGCTTTTGTATATGTACAATTTCCATAGATGTGAACATATTGAAGTTACACATATATAGAAACTATGTGCACATACTAAAGTTTCACATCCACATAATTTGTGCAGAACTTCAGCCTTTGTATAGGCACAAGTTTTTTATATGTGCATCTTTTGTGTATGCGCAAATGCATATAAACCTATACGGAAGTTTAACATATATAAAAATTGTGCATATAAGAAAATTATTCATATATCGAGGTTGTATATATACAGTGGATGAAGTTGCACATAATTATGTATATGTGCATCTTACATATTTTCACAACTTCTGTAAATGTCCATTTTTCGTGCATATACAACTTCCATATATGTGCATATACGAAAGCTTCACATACACAAAAGTTGTGAAAAACTTCAACCTTCATATATACACAACTTCTGTATATGCATAACTTCCATATATACACATATATTATGTATATGTGCAACTTTCGTATATGCGCATATATTATGTATATGTGAAGCTTTTGTATATGCACATATATGAAAGTTGTGTATATAAAAAATATATGCACATATATAGAAGTTACACATATACAGAAAATATCTGATACAAAATATGTGCACATCATTCATATATGCATAAATTCCGTATATGTACATATCTTTTGTATATGTGTTTATTCTGTATATGTGCATTTTTTCCTTATATGTGCATTTTTTTCATATATGTGCATATTTGGAAGTTCCACATATACAATAGATCCACATTTACAATATATGTGCATATGCATAAGTTTCGCATATATAGAAGATATATGCATATACGAAAGTTGTGCATATTTGGAGACTATCGTATATGCACATGGCTAAAGTTGTGCACAACTTTTGTATATGCGTAAATTTTCTGTATGTACATTTTACATATATGAACATAGATATGGAAACATACATATATGAAATATGGATTCCGTGTATGCACAACTTTGGCATATGCACATACATATGGAAGCATGCATATATGGAAATCACACATATGCATAAATCTAAGTGCACTGATGAAAGTCAACTTATATATATATATATATATATATATATATATATATATATATATATATATATATATATATATATATACAAAGGTCCATACAGAGGCAAATACATTGAATATGGTTTCTATATAGATATGGAAGCCATATTTCATATATGAATTCTTCCATTACTATGTGCATATACAAAAGTTGCACATATATGGAAGTTATCTTTTGTATATGCATGTTTCTATATGTGTGTGTGTGTGTGTGTGTGTGTGTGTGCATATATAAAATATGGCTTCCATAACGATATAGAAACCATGTTCTATGTATGGACCTCTGTATGGACCTTTGTGTGTGTGTATATATATATATATATATATGTTGGCTTTCATAATTGCACTTAGATTTCTTCATATGTGTGATTTCCATATATGCATGCTTCATATGTATGTGCCTATACCAAAGTTGTGCATGCATGGAAGCCATATTTCATATATGTATGTTTCCATATCTATGTTCATATATGTAAAATGTACCTATACAAAGGCTATACATATATGGAAGCCATCTTCCGTATATTCATGCTTCCATATATGTGTGCATATACAACAGTTGTGTCTATACATGAGCTACCTTCTATATATGTACAATTTATATATATGAAAATATATATGGAAGCGATGACGTATGTATATGCACATACTCCAATCTCGATTTGTTGAAATATATATTCTCAACACATAAGAAAATTACTTCACTGAAGCTGCAATTTGAAATTTATAAAGGATAGGTTCAAGAAACTGATTTCCAATGTCATTTTAGGGCTTTGAAAACATATAGAAATTTAATAGAAATTGAAAATACATAAGTTGCATATATATAGAAGTTGTGCATATAATTGAAATTAGAATATCTCACATATATGCAGAACGTTGTTATATGTGAATATATTTTGTATATGCACATATATTTTGTATATCTGCAACTTCCATATATGTGCATATCTTCTGTATATGTGAAAAATTCCTATATATATAGCCATAAAATTTGTGCATATATAGAGGTTGTGTGTAACTCAGTTACATGCATATACGATAGTCTCCATATATGCACAAATTCTGTATATGCATATATCTTCTATATATGTGAAACTTACATATATGCACATATATTGTATATGTGGAACTTTCAAATATGCACATATATAGAAGAAATGCACATATAAAGAAAAAAATCCACATGTATAGAACAAATTCATATATAGAAGATATGTACATATACAGAAGTTATGCATATACGAAATATGTGCACATATTTTGTATCATGTATCTTTCGTATATGTGCAACTCCTATATATGCACATATATATTGTATATGCACAATTTTCATATTTGTGCATATACGGAGGATGCACATATACAAAATATATACTCATATACAGAAGCTAGACATATACAAAATATATGCGCATATCTTAAAGTTACACATATATAGAATATATTCATATATATAGAAGTTACGCATAAACACAGGCTACGTATATATAGAAGTTGAAGTTGTGCACAACTTCTGTGTCTGTGAAGTGTCTATATATGCACATATATGGAAGTTTCGCATGCACAACAGATACACATTTACAGAATTTTTTCATATATGGAAGATGCACATATACATAATTTATCCAGAACTTCATCCACTATATATATATACAAACTCCATATATGCACAATTCGTATATGCACAATTTCTATGTATGTGAAAATTTTATATAGATTTATATGAATTTTCACATATACATCAGATATGCACATATACATAAGATATGCACATATAAAAAATATGCACATATACGAAAGTTGTGCCTATACAGAGGCTGAAGTTCTGCACAACTTCTGTCTTTGTGCGAATTCAGTATATGCACATAGCTTCTATATATATGAAATTTTAGTATATGCAAATATACGAAAGTTGTACGTATACAGAAGAAATGTGCAACTTCTATAATATGCATATACGACAACCTCCGATATATGTGTAAATTTCTTATATGCACATCTTTTGTATATGTGCATCTATCGTATATGTGCAACTTCCATATTTGCGCATATATAGAAGATATGTGGATATACAAAATATGAAATTATACATATGATATGTGCATATACGGAATAAATGAACATATACAAAATATGTGCATATACAGAAGTCACACAACTTATATATATGTGCATCTTCTGTATTGCATATATTCTGTATATGCACAACTTACGTATATGCATATATCTTCCATATATGTGCAAATTTTGTATATTTGTATATAGCAAAGTTTCACCCATATGGAAGCTATGCACATATACAAAAATCGTGTATATATGGGGATTGAAGTTGTGCATATGTATCTGCATAAATGGATGATATGTGCATATAATAAAATTGCGCATACATGGAAGATGTGCGCATATACAAAGGACGTACATATACCAAAAACACATAACTTTTTTATATTTGCATCCTCTATATCACATATCTTCCATATTTGCAAAACTTCTGTATGTGAACATATCTTCTATATATTTTCAACTTCTATAGATGCACATGTATGGAAGTTGTGCATACATAAAAATTGTATATATGAAAGTTCCGCATATATGGAAATTGTGAATATATGGATGTTTTTTGTACGAAAACTGTACATATATGCGCATATATGAAATATATGTGCATATACAAAAGATATGCACATATATGAAAGATATGTGCATTTATGAAAGATATGCACATATAAAAAAGTTGTGTATATACGAAAACTTTAATTGAACATCATGTATGAAATTATTTGAATCAAATATCCTTCTTGATGTTGGAAATCATAATTACTCCTGCATCCAAGAGTTGGCCAAATTTGGAGAGTCAATTAACTGAGTTAAGTCGAGTGAGTTTGAGTTAAGTCATATTTTGTTAAAAATATAATTTAGATTTTGTTTGCATGTGAATTTATTTTGTGTGAGTCACCAGAGAAAAATTTTTAAATAGCCCTCACCAGGATCATTGTAGTCATCAAGTTTTGTTGATGAATTGAAGAGCCGCAACTTGTGTTGTGTGTGTAAATTTTGTACTTATCCTCTTTTATTTTCCCACAATTTGGTATCATAATTGAGGAAATAATACAATATGTGTGTATCCTATAGAGCCAGTGAGAAGAGGGCCAAGTGAAGTAGGTTGGAAATTTATTTATTTTAAATGTGTTGGAGTATTATCGCACTCTTAAGGAGTGAAAAATGCACAAGTTAGGTATTAAATTCACACATTCTTAGTGCATAAAGTTCGACACTTTGGTCCAAAATTACATTGTGGAAATTGTTTTGGTGTGCAAGATGCGAGAAATAAAGTTGAAAATCTCGTGAAGAACTTTATGAGGAAGTACGAAAGTTGAAGTTTTTATTGGTTGGCATACTTGTTTAATTTCATGTGAGCCATGTTGAGTCAAATTCCATTTTCATAATCCAAATTCAAATGAATCATGTGAAACCCATAATGCAGACATGCATATGGATGAAGAAGATGCAGCAAAGAGTGCAGAAAGATAATTTTTAGGCTCTATGTGTGAAATAGAGCAAGAACATATAAATTCTCAAGGACTCCACTGTAACATGGATGATGCAGATGATGGTGAATCCCACTGTGAAAAAAAAACATGTGGATGATCACTGCAAAGTGAGATATGCATTGGTGAACTAATTCGCAGTTGGTGAATTTGGTGAAGTTAAAATTATTAATGAGAACATGCATGCTTAGATATCCCACCATGAGGTGGATGAACATCATTTTGATGGTATGTATAGTTTATTTTATGAAATATAAATTCATAGTTTCAATGTGGTATGTTCCATGCTTGATGAAGAATTGAAGGTTGAAGCTGCCACTATAACAAGTTATGAAGCAGTTGGAATTACTCATGAAGTAGTGTGTGAAAAAGAAATTACTGAGTTTAGAATATAAAAAGAAATCAATAAAAAAATAAGTGGCTTGGTGTATCCAACAATTTCAATTGTGGAAGTTAATTTTGATGAAGAGTCTGAATTTAGTGATTAATCTAACTAGTGTCAGCGTGAGATAATTGACTCAAGTGGGTTGCAGTTGTAGTCTCGAGAGTAAATAAATTGTTTATTATTTTTTGAAGGAGTTGTGAGCAGCCTTAGAGTTTCCATAAATGTCATTGTCACATCTAAATTTGACAATCATGCATGTGTTCCCTTCTCATTTGATAAACCATTGTCGTGCTTATTCAAAGGATTCAAGCAAGAATTTCAGAGAGTTTTATATCATTGTAGCAAAATCGTTGCTATCCGTTGGGAGCCATCGCCAAAAAAATACCATATGTTGCCTTGATAAAGAATGGAGCTTGGAAGCTAGTTGATCCTCCATTGGGAACCAAACGAATAGGCTACCATTGGTTCTACAAGAATAGGTATAAATATGATCGCTCACGTGAAAATGAGAAATCCAAGCTTGTGGCAAAAGGTTTTTCACAAAAGGACGGGGTCTACTTGTGGAGACTTGTTATCCTGGAGAAAAATGGGATACCATCCGGACACTATTTGTCTGGGAAGCTAAAAACGGTTGGAAATTCCATCAGATGAATGTAAACATTTATTTCTTGAATGGATATTTGAAAGAGAAAAATTTTATGTCCTTTTTTTGCTCCTAGAGACAGCCTAGAGTTGTGATATACCAGTGCCTAGGACATCTTATATAGCAAGGAGCATATGGTATAACAGAGGAAGTTATGAATAAAAATCTCTCATGCTATCTCTTGTAAAACAAGGAATGTTAATCTGAATGGGACCAAGACCTTCAGAAACTGACACATAGAAATGAATACTGCAGAGGCAACATGCTAAAATCCAATATAAAAAGCAACAAACAATTCAGAGACAACTTACTGTAAAGAGGGTCGATTCAGAAATACCTCACAAAAATAAGTTATCAGAAGGTGTATGTAGTGAATGAAATATTGAGATAATATTAGTTGTCATTGAGCTGATATCTAGATACACAATACCACCATGCATGGGCTTACCAATCTAAGAGTCCATACATGATAGTAGCGTTTTAGAAACACCCTCCCAAAGAAACTAATATAGTGGAAATACGGTTTAGATGAATAGTGGAACAGAATATCATGCCTGAGCCATATTTAAAGTGCTTGAATAATCCAAGCATGGGTATCAACTAGGATAAATCCATACCAAAAATCAGTGAGCCACTCGCATCCAGAAACATGATATAGGAAAGATGGATGAAATGAAATGATCTATTAAAATAACACATATATGAGAGAGTTACAAATTGTGAAATACCAAAGACCAGAATCCTCTTAACAAATAGAACTCCTCCTCACTGAGACCCTATGGGATCTGAGCCTTCATACAAGACTTCAACAAAATGTATACAAAATTCCTTTCACTGCATAATTTTCTGATGAAAACTAGAACCTCAAATCATCTGTTCTTCGGGAGCTTTATAGGAGAAACGAAAGCTCCAAAAAGGGATTAGGTGATGAACATTTAATTGTCTCATTAAGACAAGATGGCAGAAATGTGCACGCCCATATGCTGAATGACTTTGTAGTGCCGTATGTACTCTGCTGTCTGCTTACTGAAATAATTGCACTGGGTAGAAATCTCTTCAGTGACACGGAAAAGAAGTAAAATCTCATAGACATTTTGTCCTTTCCTGAAAGAGAATGGTGTTGAAAAGAAAACTTTAAGGTATTTTTCTGTGAATGGTACCCTCTGCCTTCTAAACCCTGAATTACCATTTAAGTTCTTCAATGCTGAACGTTGAATTCCTCGATCATTCACTAATATTTCCCTGCTACTCCATTAATATCTTTATCAGCACAATCTGTGCTTTGAATGACTTTGGAGGGTTTGATATATTTTAACCCTGCTTCTTTAATGGGAGTCTTGTCAATATAGCTTCCCAGGCCTTTCTCCAAAACTACAGCCTCTGAAAAATAGTCCTTTGATGTGCTCTGCTACTGCAATCAAGACTGTAAATCATGGTAGTTTTCTGCTGCCGTAACCCTGCAAAACCCGCAAACTCATTAGGAAAACCATGCATAGGGATGGTGGATATGGCGGGGTCAATGAAAATGGTCATGCAGACATGGCGAAATGGTGAAACAATGCAGGGTCGCCGAAAAATGCAGTGAAACGATGGAGGATGGACTGGTGTAAGTTTTTAACGTAAAGCATTTGAAAAATGAATGAAATGTATAATGGCGGAATAAAATTATGACAAACACGTGGAACGAGTGACATGGAGGTACGAAGTCGACTGGCGGAGAGGTAAGTGATCTGGACCGTTAGATCTCATGAGGAGATCGACGGTGGAAAACATATTGGAGGGTGTGGAAATGGTGGACCAGGGGCACTATTGACTTGGATTAACGCCCGTGCAGCTTCATGGAGTGACTACCGTCGGATGGATTGCCCCATATCGTACGGTTCTCGTGGATATCGGGTCGTGTTTATGGACGAACGATAACGCGCGATGGAGGGTGGTTTTTGAGCTGTACGCGGGGACACATGACAAACGATGTATGGAATCACTCCGAAATGAGAAATACCGCCCGCCTCAGAAAGGAAGTGCGATATAAACCACATGTTTTGTATAGTGCACGGAGCGGGGACCACCAAGGCGGGAGGACTGTGAACCATTGATTTTGCAGGTTGATCGGACAGTGGACGGGCGATTTGGGTGATGAACGGAGTGGGCCACGGGTGCAATGAAGACTTGCGAATGTCGTCGGATCTTTATAGATTGATGGTTATAAATGCACCCGATATATATATATATATATATATATATATATATATATATATATATATATATATATATATATATATATATATATGTATGTGCATGATAAGCACTTTCGGGAGTTTAGGCCCTTGGTCCGGCACCTAGGTTTTTTCTGTGTTTAAGACCGAGGCTAGTATTTTGAGGGTGCCAAACCTTATGTATTTTCAAATGCGGGTTTTTGGCCATTTTAAATGCAATTTTGAGGCTTTGCGGAGGTAACCATAGGCAAAAAAAGGACTTTTTAGGTCAAAAAGAGGGGGTTGAAGAATTTAAGTGGGATTTCTTGACAAAATTTAATAGGAGGCTGACATGGTCAACATTGGCTCCACATGGGGACGGTACGTTCATTCCTGGACATGTCAAGAACTTCGCAGACCATCTGATAATCTTCTGTGCAAACTCTGATCTTCAGCACCTCTACCTTTCTTTTTCCATAATTCATCACGACGCCCACATTATTTCAAAAAAGAATGAAAACAAAGTAATATACAGTATAATACATCAAGCTATCTCTGCCTGAATTAGAACTGGAAGTAGGGTTTAAGAAACTGACCATTTATAGGGGCATCAAGAAAGTCACCCTGTAAATTTTCCAACTTGAAAGTGTTGTTACCTCTCTGTTCCACAATTTTGAAGGGACTAAACTAAAGTGGATCGAATTTACCATGTTTTCCTTTCTTAGCCCTTTGGATATCCCACCTGAGAACTAAATCACCAATCTACAAATTCCTGTCCTTGGCATGCTGATCAAAAAAGTGTTTCATCTTCTCCTGATACTCTGTCAGCCTTTGATTTACCTGGCTCTGTGTTTCTTCTAATTCCACCAGCTAATTTATTCTCCTGGTCATATCATCAGGCTCTTCTTAACTTTCCTGCACAAATCGGGCTACTTGTAGGGCTAACTGTATAGGGAATATTTCTTCCCTCCCATATACTAATTCATATGGGGATTTCCCAGTTGCTATCTTGCTGGTAATTCTATTGGCCCACAGAGAAAATTTCAACTAAGAATCCCAATTTCTCTGATTTTCATTTATAGCCTTCTTCAGTTCTCTTACCAGGGTTTCATTGGAAGACTCTGCCAAGCCATTTCCCTATGGATGATAGGCTATAGAGTGACTTAGTGTGATGTTATACTACTGACAGAAGCTCACAAATTTTGCAGACTTGAAGGCCTGTGCATTATCAGTCACTATTCTGGTAGGATAGCCAAACCTAGATATGATGTTTTCTTCCATGAACTTTATTATGACAGTATCTGTGGCATTCCTCACAGGTATGGCTTCCACCCATTTTTTGAAATAATCAGTGGCAGTTAAAATCCACTTATGCTAACCACTTGATGGAGGGTGTATTTCACCTATAAAATCAATTCCCCATTGTCGAAATGGTTCATCCACGTGCATAGGAATCATGGGTAGAGGTGCCAATTTCTGTTTTTATGCAAATTTCTGACATTTATCATAGGCTCTAACCCAGGCAAAAACATCTCCAAAAAGCTTGGGCCAATAGAAACCAGCCTTAAGGATTTTGTGAGCAGTGGCCCTCTAGCTGTAGTGACCCCCACATAGTCCTTCATGAAATTCAGCTATGATACTCTCTACCTCATCCTCTGTGAGACATAGGAGTAGGATGCCTGAGGGATCTTGCCAGTATAGCCGGCCATTGGCGACTATGTACTTCTGTGATTTCAATCTCAGCGTTCTGTATTTAGCTTTATCACAGCTTGGAGGGCAGCTGAGTGTGAGGAGATATTCTACTATCTCTTTGTACCACTGACTGGTGAGGTACTTTATATGTGTTCCTGGAGTAGCTACTCCAATTCCCTGTCGTTCTTCTTTCTCTTCAGATCCCTCATTTGCTATTATGGAAAATTTTATACCCAGAGCCTGATATTTTGATTCAGATAATATCTTGGCTAGCCCCTGTCCTTTAATCATCTTAGTATGGTGGATGTCTAATTCATACTCCTGTATCTTGGCAATCCACTTCCCCTTTTTTCCTTCACTATCCCCTTGGATAAGAATATCTTCTACAGCAGCTGTAGGCACAAATGCAGTGATATGGGACTGCAAGATATACATGCGGAATGATTTGAGGGATTTCACTAAGGCGTATGCTTGCTTTTCTAATATGTTGTACTTTAATTTTGCATCATGGAGTACCTGAATGAAGAAGGCAATGGGCTGCTCGTACCCCTCCTCATTTTTCTGTAATAAAACTCTTGCTATTGTATGAGGTGATGCAAAGGAAAAGATCATGAAATTTTTAGCATAATCTGGTCCAACTAGCACAGGGGCTTCTACAAAGGCATTTTTTATCCTAGTAAAGGCCTCTCGTGATTCCTGGGACCATTTAACTTCATTATCTTTCTTCATCATGTCAGTTATATGCCTAAATATTTCAGCGTAGTTAGCAATAAAACTTCTCAGGAAATTAATGCGCCCTAGGAACACCTATACCTCCTTCTTGTTTCTGGGAAAAGAAATACCATTTATAACCTATACCCTCTTAGGATCTATCTTCACCCCATCTTTGGTCACAATGTGTCCCAAAAGTTTACCCTCTTCTAATGCAAATAAAGACTTCTGAGGATTTAGAGAGAGACCATACCTTCTGCATTTATCAAAGTTTCTACGCAAATGCTCAATGTGCTCAGTATCATTCTTTGAAAATACAGTGATATCATCTAGGTAGACCACCAAGAATTTATCCTGCTCCCCAACAAAATCAATGTCCATGGCCCTCTGAAAAGTGGCCCCTACATTAATCAATCCAAAAGGCATCCTGGCATACATAAATGTACCCCATGGTGTGGTGAAAGCAGTCTTCTTTTGATCTTCTGGAAATACAGCCACCTGGTTATAACTAGAGAATCCATCCATCATTGACATCCTAGAAGACCCAACCACCTTCTGTAAGATGTGATCCATTTTAGGCAGTGAATAATTATCCTTTAAGGATGCTCTGTTTAAATTTCTGAAATCCACACACAGCCTTATTTCTCCATTCTTCTTTCATACAGGAGCTAGTTTTGCCACCCATTCAGAGTACCTCAATGGCACAATTATTTTGGCCTTTAACAGCTTCTTAATTTCCTTCTCAATAGAAGGGAGCAGTAGGGGATTTATTTGTCTGAGCTTCTGCTTATGAGGCTTTGCATTTCCCTTTAGTGGAATTTTTTGCTGCATTATATTGATGTCAAAAGTTTTCAAATCCTGATAGGACCATGCAAACACTTCTTTGTAAGACTAAAATAATTTCTGATATAGCCTTTTATATTCTTCTGGGACTTTCTTGGAAAATTTGACAATTTTGGGGTCAGCTTCAGTACCAAGATTCAGGTCTTCTACCTGATTTTCTTATACAACTTTTCTTGGCTACAGTGGGACATCATTTTTATCAAAAAATCTTTCTAGAGGTACCAGTCCTCTAGGTATAATGTTTCCCTTTAACTGCAACACCTTATTACCTGCCACTTTCTCCTGCCAATTTCTTTCTGAAGTATCTTCAGACTCACCTCCTTCTTCAGCATCAATCTCCATATTGGATAATTCCCCCACTGTTTCCAGGAACCTATTCATCTATTCTTCATCTTCAAATACTTGCCAGTGTTTGATGTTATCTGGGATTGACGGCCGATAACGCACCTCAACTTCATATCTTAAAAGAGGTGGACGAAATGCACTGGTGGCCACAGCAAGGGAATCAACCATTCTATTCTGTTCTCGAGGCATAAATTGGATATTGCATGCCAAGAAGAAATTCTCCACCATATCCCAAACTTCATTCCTGTAAGCCCTCAGTCGTGGATGTTTGGTTTGACACAGATTCCTGACTTGTCTAACCACCAATTCTAAATCTCCCAGAACCTTTAAACTTTGTGTGTTCATGTTCCGACTGTCTGCAATTCTAACAGAAGTGCTTCATATTCAGCCACATTATTAGTAGCTTCATATTATAGCTCGAAATACAATGGAACCCATTTTCCTATAGGAGAAATTAATAATATTCCAGCTCCATTACCTTCTTTTGAATTTGCTCCATCAAAATGAAGTGTCCAGATTCCTTCTTCATGGCTCTCTGAGGGCTGCTCAGTCTTCATCTAGCAGAATGATGGATCATGAGCATAATCTTGATCTTCTTCCAGCATCAAGCATGATAAATCCCCTTCTTTACTGTAGACTGGTGAATGAACAAAGTTGTCAGCCTTAGTCACCATCTTGACAAATCTAGTCTCCCTGTACAACCTCCTCTCTTGACCACCAAAAACTGGGATAGTGGCATATGTTAAATCCAACTTAATAGACCCACCAATTTTTGTCCCCCAGGACCTTGACAATAACATGCCAAAGCAAACTGGGATGTCTGCCACCACGATGTCCATTACCACACTTTTTGCTGGGATTTGGGCCAAATTGACCACCAGATCCTTGATCGTCCCCAAGAATTTAACTCTTTTGGAATCAAATGAATAGAGGTCTTTGTATGGACGGGGAATTTATAATACTAGCTGCTCCATGACCGACAGAGGCAATATATTATGGGAAGCTCCAGAATCCAACATACAGTTATGCAAAAGCAGGTCATGAATCACTAGAGATACATAAAAGGGAGGGGTAGAAGCATATAATTCCTCAACATGTGTACCAAAGACAACCATGGGTCTTTCTTCTTGAAGGTTGAGACTATATGGCGTGAGTGCTACTTCTAGAGGGATCATAAAAGAGGTGACTTGGGATTGATATGCAGGTTGCTTTAATAGTTCAATCAAGGGAGCTGGGATTTTGACTTTTTCAAGTTCCTTTTGCAGACTGAAAACAAGAGAATATTTTTCTATTACAACTTCTTTTAACTCTTTATTTTCAGCTGAGGGTTTGACTTCTTTTGAAACAAACTTGGTATTAGGAGGAATGACTACTTTTGAAGAGGAGGGAATTTGATCATTAGACTGCAAAGGCTTGTTTAGAGGGCCCTTACCTTTGTCTATGACCTTCTGCATTGTAGCCTCCTTCTGAGCAGGTGCTTCCTTCTGGGGTGGCTCTTCTTCTTGATCTTGAATACGAGTCCTCTTCCTAGAAGATCTGAGATCATATCTTCTATTGAACTGTGCTTGCATGAAATCAGAAAATTGTTTACAATAATGATCAATTTCTATGTCTTCTATGTCTCTGGATATTTCTTCTTCGCGCAACGAGCACTCAGTTCCATCATTTCCTTGCAAAGGGCATTCTTCTCCATCACTATTTGAAAAATCAAGATTTGTATCCTCTAGTCCATAGGCAGTGTCTTCAGTAGAATCATCTACTGGAACTTCCAAGTACAATGGGTGTGGTACTTGATCTTGTTGCTCTTTTGATTCCCTTGGCAATATTTGCAGGGATGGTTTCCTGTACTGAGGATTGTAACCTCTGTTTGGAGCATTGTGAAAATTCTTGGAGGCTGAATTCTCAGTCTCCAATTCAAGCTTGACCAGTTTACTAGAAAGGTTCTTAATCATTTTGCTCATTTCTTCAATTCTGTCATTGGCCGAGTCTCTGTCTTGATAAGAGGTGGGCACCTCCTCTTTGCCCCTTCTTCCGGTATATTTTTCAGATCTTCCCTTTGACTTGCCAGTGGAGGAAAAGTTTGCTTCCAACTCTAGTGCATCTACCTGAGCATCATCCAGAGTAGCAGGCTTTCTTTCTCTGAGAGAGAAACCAAATTCTGAATCAAAGGCTGCTACAAAAACAACTCTAGCAGCAGTTTGATGAGGTTTCATCTCAGCAGGAAGACTCAAATACAATTTATTAAATATTTTGATAAATTCTGATACCCCTTCATTATGTCTTTTCTTGAGTGTATTGAACTCAGTAAGACAATGTCCGTTGTCTTTCTTCTCTCCCCATTTTCTGAGAAAATTATCTTCCATTATTTCCCGAGTGGTAATGGAACAACCTGCCAATGTCTTAAACCATTTTTTAGCTTCACCATCAAGAAATTGGACAAACAGCCTTAAGACCGCATCTAAATGTTCCACATTAAAATTCTCTGCAAAAGCACAAAACACCTCAAGGTGTTTTTGAGCACCAATCTCGTTTTACCCATTGAATCGGGGTAAAATATTCAAATAATCCTGTGGCATATCATTCAACACTTGGGGTAATGCTAGAAGGGCATATTTATTTAGCAAGAAGCCTAGAAAATTTGCCATTGGAGGCGGTGGAGGTAGTGCAATAGTTTGATAAGTAAGAGAAGGAGGAGGTGGAAGTGGGGTATGAATAGCAATAGGAATGTAATGAACAGTAGCCTGAGGTGTTGAGGGGAATAATGGTCTGTTAACAGCAGATACTTCAGTGACTTCCTTAACCTCTTCAACCTCAGGAGTAGGGTGAAAATTATCTTTATTTCTGACACCTCCTCGGGGTGGAGTATCTGAATAGTAATAATCGGTATCACCCACATTGGAGTCGGGATCTGGCACTTGAGCTTCTTGAGAAGAAGAGGATGGAAAGTCTTCTATAGAAAATTCAGCGATTTCAGATTGTATTGATTTTCTTTCCCTCCAATTTCTTCTACGTATCATATTTTCAGGGTCAGACAGTTAAGGTGTCTTTGGCTGAGATGTATCTGACCTCAAGTGTGGCTTACGAGGAGCCAGGACTGCAAATAAATTTATCTAATAACAAATGTGGAATTTCCAAGGTGAGGGATCTACAACTCTCAACTCTCCATACTCACCTACTTGAAGAGTGAATTAGATTTTGTCGAGGCCCAGGGATTTAAATTTTCTCAACTTCGTTCCCCAGCAATGGCCCCAAAAATATGTTGTCGCTCTTAGAGACAACCTAGATTTGTGATAGACCAGTGCCTAGGAAATCTTATATAGCAAGGAGCATATGGTATAACAAAGGAAGTTATCAATAAAAATCTCTCATGCTATCTCTTGTAAAACAAGGAATATTAATCTGAATGGGACCAAGACCTTCAGAAATTGACACATAGAAAGGAGTAATGCAAAGGCAACATGCTAAAATCCAATATAAAAAGCAACATACAATTCAGAGACAACTTACTGTAAAGAGGGCCGATTCAGAAATACCTCACAGAAATAAGTTATCAGAAGGTGTATGTAGTGAATGAAATATTGAGAGAATATTGGTTGTCATTGAGCTGATATCCAGATACAAAATACCACCATGCATGGGCTTACCAATCTAATAATCCATACATGACAGTAGCGTTTTAAAAACACCCTCCCAAAGAAACTAATATAGTGGAAATACGGTTTAGATGAATAGTGGAATAGAATATCATGCTTGAGCCATATTTAAAGCGCTTGACTAATTCGAGCATGGGTATCAACTAGGATAAATCCATACCAAAAATCAGTTAGCCACTCGCATTCCATAAACATGATACAGGAAAGATGGATGAAATGAAATGATCTATTAAAATAACACATATAAGAGAGAGTTACAAACTGTGAAATAACAAAGACCAGAATCCTCTTAACAGATAGAACTCCTCCTCACTGAGACCCTATGGGCTCTGAGCCTTCATACAAGCGTTCAAAAAAATGTATACAAAAATCCTTTCACTGCATAATTTTCTGACGAAATCTGGAACCTCAAATCATCTGTTCTTCAGGAGATTTATAGGAGAAAAGAAATCTCCAAAAAGGGAGTAGGTGATGAAAATTTAATTGTCTCATTAAGACAAGATGGCGAAAATGTGCACGCCCATATGCTGAATGACTTTGTAGTGTTGTATGTACTCTGCTGCCTGCTTAGTGAAATAAATGCACTAGGTAGAAATCTCTTCAGGGACACGGCAAAGAAGTAAAATCTCATAGACATTCCGTCCTTTCCTAAAAGAGAATGGTGATGAAAATAAAACTTTAAGGTATTTTTCTACAAATGGTACCCTTTGCCTTTTAAACCCTGAATTACAGTTTAAGTTCTTCAATGCTGAACATTGAATTCCTCGATCATTCACTAATATTTCCCTATTGCTCCATTAATATCTTTATCAGCACAATCTATGCTTTGAATGACTCTGGAGGGTTTGATAGATTTTAACCCTGCTTCTTTAATGGGAGTCTTGTCGATATAGCTTCCCAGGCCTTTCTCCATAACTACAGCCTCTGAAAAATAGTCCTTTGATGTGCTCTGCCACTGCAATCAAGACTGTAAATCATGGTAGTTTTCCGCTGCTGTAACCCTGCAAAACTTGCAAACTCGTTAGGAGAACCATGCATGGGGATGGTGGATATGGCGAGGTCAATGAAAATTGTCATGCGGACATGGAAAAATGGTGAAAAAATGTAGGGTGGTGGAAAAATGCAATGAAATGATGGAGGATGGACTGGTGTAAGTTTTTAACGTAAAGAATTTTAAAAATGAATGAAATGTATAATGGCGGAAGAAAAATACGACAAACACGTGGAACGGGTGACGTGGAGGTACGGAGTCAAATGGCAGAGAGGTAAGTGATCTGGACCGTCAGATCCCATGAGGAGATCGACGGTGGAAAACATATCGAAGGGCGATGAAATGGTGGACCAGGGGCATTGTTGACTTGGATTAACGCCCGTGCAGCTTCGTGGAGTGACTACCGTCGGATGGATCACCCCAGATCAAACGGTTCTCGTGGATATCGTGCCGTGTCTACGGACGAATGATAACGCGCGATGGAGGGTATTTTTTGAGCTGTACGCTGGGACATGCGGCAAACGATGTATGGAATCACTCTGAAATGAGAAATACCGCCCGCCTCGGAAAGGCGGTGCGATATAAACCACCTGTTTTGTACAGTGCACGGAGCAGGGACCACCAGGGTGGGAGTACTGTGAACCATTGATTTTGCAGGTTGATCGGACAGTGGACGGGAAATTTGGGCGATGAACAGAGTGGGCCACGGGCAGGATGAAGACTTGTGAATGTCATCAGATCTTTATATATCGACGATTATAAACGCGCCCGATATATATATATATATATATATATATATATATATATATATATATATAGATATATATATATATATATATGCATGATAAGCACTTTCGGGTTTAGCGCTTGGTCTGGCACCCAAGTTACATGGATAAAAAACACTGAGGGGCTAGGGCCGAAAGGTGCCAAACCTTATATATTTTCAAATGCAGGTTTTCTGCCATTTTAAATGCAATTTTGAGGCTTTGCAGAGGTAACGATAGGCAAGAAAAGGAATTTTTAGGTCGAAAAGAGGGGGTTGAAGAATTTAAGCGGGATTGCTTGACAAAATTTAATAGGAGGCTGACATGGTCAAGATGTCCCAACCATAAGGATTTTTTGTGAAGGGTCAACAACATAAAATATTCAATCTTGTAAAATACTTGTATGGCCTCAAGAAAGCACCGCTAAACTGGTATGAGAAGTTAGCTAAGCATAATCTCAAACTCAACATCAAAAATTATGGTCTTGATGATGCAACTTTTTTTGTTAGGAAAGTTGGAAAAAAGATTGTATATATTAAGGTGTATGTAGATGATATTTTTATGAGACTGAATAATGAGACCTACATTTCATCCATAAATAAGGAATTGAGAAAAGGTTTTGAAATGACAAACTTGGGCTATGTTCACTACTATCTTGGTATTAAAGTAACTCAACATCTAAAGTTTTTATTCCTCTCTCAAAAGAAGTGCATTGGAGATTTTTTGAACAGGTTTGGTATGGTCGAGAGAAATACTTTGACTACTGCAATGGAATAGAGCTTAAAACTCATATCCATTAAAGGAAAATAATTTTAGGATGCAAAAAAGTATAGAAAACTTGTAGGAAGTCTCAACTACCTGACTTCTACCAGACCAAAAATTTCATTTGTTGTTGGAATCCTCTCCAGGTTTATGAAGAAGCCTTGTGTGTTACATTGATCTACTAAAAAAAGAGTTCTAAAGTAATTGAAGGGAACTTAAGACTTTCGAATTAAGTATACACAGGTGGGGAACTTCAGCATAATTAGATACTTTGATTCAGACTTTGATGGAGATAAAGAAACCGGGGCATATACTTCAAGTTATTCTATGAGAATTGGATGAGGAGTTGTCTCCCAGAGGTCATGAAAAAAATCAATTCTATCATATTCAAAAATTGAGACAGAATATGTGGCAGTAGTTGAAGCAACAAAGGAAATTGTGTGGCACGGAAAAATTCCAGAAGATTTGAAGGAGAAACAAGTGCATTCAACTCCTCTCATGATTGAAAACACTTCTGCCATAAATTTGGCCAAGAACACAAAGTTCCATGATCAAACGAAACAAATCAATACAAAATACCATCTAATTCAACATCATGTTGAGGTCAAGACAATTCAGCTACGCCATTTTCCCACAAATGAGCAGATTGCAGACATCTTCGCTAAAGCTCTTAGAAGAGAAAACTTTGGGAAATTTAGAATTATGCTTGGACTCACCAACATCCCTTCAGATTAAGGGGGGGATTTTGACACGTAATATTTGGGAATATACTGTAATCCATGTAAAATAGTGTAAATAGAAAATAAGGAGAATAGGAATATGAAGAGACACTGGGAGATGAAGACAAAAAGTATCTCCCTCCATGTACATATATCTAATCATTCTTAATCAAAAATCGCAATTTTCTTTAAGGAGGTACCTCCTGACCTGACAATAAATAACGTAGAGAAAGAAGAGGTAGAACAGGAAGATGAAGCTCTCAATGAAGAACATAATGAAGATGTTTTTAACATTGATTTTGAGTGTGTAGGTAAATAGGATAGAAATCCCGCAAACAAAGAATATGAATAACATAATGCAGGAAAGAAAATGGATGATTTTTAAGACAAATATGAATGCATTGAAACCGTTTTTCAGCAATGGAGTCAAGAAGATATAATATTATGTTATCAATCAATATGGAAGAAAGAAACACAAGAATATGCAGCATAGAAAGTAGATCAAAGAAGATAGTTCAAAGATGAAGAGTTGTGGCAACAATCCATATTTGAATGAATCTTTGAATAGGAAGTTGTAGAAGACACAAATATATTATTTTTCAACACAAATTCAAGACAAGTCAAGGAAACATTGCACTAGCAGCAACTGAAGAAATATGGAACATACAACAAGAAAGCGCAACTAAGAATAAATCAATTTCGAGGATACATAATTTGGAAGAAGAGAAAACGAAAATGAAAAATTGCAAAAAGTTTTGAGTCATTGTAAACCTAGCTGAGGCATAGAAAAACAAGCATGCTTGAGTGATGATTGAGTCAATTTCTATTGTAAGCCTAACATACATAGTTGATTCATATTTGAGTTATGTTGAGTCATACAGTCGTAATTAAGGGGGAGTGTTGGAAATTGTAATTAATCCCTCATGCAAAAGTTTCCTAAATTTGGAGAGTCAATTAACCGAGTCAAGTTGACTGAGTTAGAGTTAATTCATATTTTGGGAAAAGCTGAATTTACAGTGTGTGTGCATGTGAAGTTATTTTGGGTGAGTCACTAGATGAAAATGTTTAAATACCCTTCACTAGTTTCATTGTAATAATTAAGTTTGGTTAATCAATTGAAGAGCCACAACTCATGTTTTGTGTGTGTATTTTGTAAAAAGTGATTTCTCCTCTTTTCCTTTCCAAAAATCTACTCTTTGAGAACTAAGTCTCTTTCAGTGTTAGGGGCATTACTAAGAACATATGGTAAGCCATGCCTATCTAAAACTTCCGTTTGTGGCTCTTAACATATAAGGAATGTCTTCCATATGAGACATGTAGATGGAACATCATACATATTAAACATGTGGACCTAGAGTTGACATCTTGACATTTATTGAGAGTTGTATTTTATACGTGGTTGTTTAGGGAACTAAACAATATTACTTGGTCCTAGCTCATGGTCATCAAGTTGTTATTCAATTCCAAATTGGAGTGATTAGCTCATGCTACATATAAGAATTAAGTTAAATGGACACAATCATTATCTCTTTCGAAGGACACCTCACCAATATCAAGTAATACACATGTAAATGAAAAATAATTCCATGCACATTACAAATGGTTTCCAATGAAAAATATTACCATGCACATTACAAATGCACTGCTATGATGAATGCGTACATGTTGGTCTAGTAATAAAGAAGGTCAATAATTGAAGAATGATGGTTTCCATTACTAAAATTGCAACACCACTTTCCAATGAAGCATTGAAGTGGATCTCTTTAGGATTGTCAGATTACTGAATGGGTTAGTGAATGCATGCAATGTGTATGCATTCCTTTGCAAAATTATATAATTATGTCGAACACTACACTAGTTTAGGGACAGAAAAATTAAAAATTGATAGAGAATGTTAAGGGATATATATGTATATATATGGAATCCATATTCTCTATATTTGCGCTCCCATATATATGTGCATATACAGAGGTCATCCATTTCATATATATGTGCATATACAGAAAATTATTTTTGTATATGCACAACTTCTGTATATGAGAAACTTCTGTATATGCAAGTATACATGGAAGCATGCATAAGGTAAATAAATCACACATATGCAGAAATTTAGTACATTTATGAAAGGTGACTTCTATATATTTACATGCATATACAAAATTCCACACATGGAATATCATTTTTGTATTGATATGGAAGCCATATTTCGTATATGCACACTTCCATATCTATTTGAAACTTATGTCTCTACTCATATATATGGAAATCATCTTCCATATATGTACAACTTATATATATACAGATATATGTGAAATCCATCACTTTCATATAAAGGTGCATATACGGAAATCACACATATGTGGAAATGCAAGTGCATTTATCAAAGAATAATTATATATATATATACTTTCATATCTATATGGATATACATGAGTCATATACACATGGAATATAGTTTCTATATAGAATATTTACATGTACAAAAGTTATTTCTTGCATATATATGTGCATATATAGAATTTGTGCATATACAGAAGATGGCTTCTATATATGCTAAAGTTCTATATATGCATGTATATATGAAAGTGTGCATATACAAATGATGTCTTATATATATGCGTAACATCTGTATATGTGAAAATTCTCTATATTAAGCTTTTTTGACAACGTTGCGAGAGGGTATGATGGAAGAAGAACCACACAAGAGAGTATGGTTGCATTTTCCACAACATTGATCCCTGTATACCACTGTGAAATAGAACCATTGTGGCCAAGAAGGAAACGTCGTGGTTACAAGAAGAAAAGGTAGGAAAGGTGAGAGTATTAAGTGATTTTTCCATTCTCTCATGTGTTGCAAGAATCGGAGAGAAGACCCAATGTGGACAGAGAAAAGAAGAGTTCAAGAGGCTCCTATGAGATAACATGAAGAAGGGGGGATTAGATGCTCCTATGAGAGAACATGAAGAAGGGGGGACGAGAGGCTCCTATGGAAAATAATATAACGTGTTGAATGGTCTATCAGAATTCATTCACGACTCATACAAAAGACACAAAGAGAGAGACAAACTAGAAGCTTGTGGTTGGTGAACTTGTCAAATTGGGAATAATTACATAGGCGCTTGTCAGGGTTTTTAAACCACCAAGAGTTCCTTGGGATTAAAATTGTGGTGATTGAATCATTTTGGAACCACATAGAAAAGTGGTTTCTTACCCATAAAAGGTTTTACCATAGTATTGAACCTTCTTGTTAATGGGCTTTCTTCTCTTGAAAGTGATTTGGAGTTCTTTACATAGTGCAATGCCTGCCAAGAGGCCCGCCAGTGATTCATTTTCTAGAGAAAGGCATGCCTAGGAGGTTAAATAACCCACTGGAAGCTTGTGGTTGATGAACCTATTTGATCTGTGAAGAATTGTTGAGGTTCTTATGAGGAATATTGAAACACCATAGGCTTCTTTATAACTTTGGTGCTTCAACATCAATTCCTATGTAACTCTCCCAATCAATAATGACAACAAATTTATTAATAGTATTTTGATCCCTCTATTCTCCTCGACACTAGTCCCACCTTGATCTCAGAGGTCATAGTTTAGACGACCTTAGAGGTCAATCGCTTTAATGGTATGAATTCATAAAACATAATCAACATGTTTTTCTTCAATATTTTTTTTTAGACAAACCACCACAACATGTTACATATATTCATAATTGGTGAAATTGCAAGCATATATATATATATATATATATATATATATATATATATATATATATATATATATATATATATATATATATATATATATATAAATAAAAAATTTGTAATTTTTAAAAGAGATTAATTTTTATATATATTTTATTGTCATGTAATTATCAATGTCAAAATCAGATGATAAATGTTTCTCTTATACATTTAAAATTCCTCAACAAGACAAAAAAATATATTTTGTGGTGTTAGACAATTACCTTAAGAAATTAAATTTGAGCTACTACATAGTGACCTCTACATGGTAAAAAAATATAAATTTCATCATGTTAATAGTTTTAAATTTTGCAGCAATTCTTAACACATAACTTTGGTTCTTTGTGAAATTAGCATCACAATTGTATTCCTTGTCCAAGTTTTGTATATATTTATTCCTCATTTAACTAGTATTATTGCAAGCAATACAAATACTTATCTTATACCTTCCTAAAAAAAATAATATATATGTGTGTCCAATTTTCTACATTCCATATTTTGATATAGATTTATTTTATAGATATCTTAAAATATAAAAAATATAAAAAACATTTAATATGTGAAAAAACACACCATAATTTCATATTCATTTATATTCATCAAAACTTACATGTTATATACATTATTCTTATTTTTATATTTGTATTATTATATTGGATCAATATGAAGCTCTCAACTTTTAAAAAAATGTTGGGAGCAGTGGTGGTGATCGAAAAATTGCTCTGGGGCATGACCTAACCCTAGGTCCCCTGTTCTTGTTGTGGGATTCTGCGGGCTCTACCCTCAGAGTCTGGCTCACCAACGTGCTCCTCTGAACACCATGGAGCAGGTGATCCCTCCTGCAGACCCTTCTTTCAAAGACCAGGTCATGGGCTCCTCCCTCTCGCCGAACTCCTCTTTTTTCACATGCCTCATCTCTTCTTCAGCCATTCCAAGGTCTGATCAAGACCTCCATGCTCGCTCTCCTAATCCTAAAAAAGACAAATCTATCAAAAGCTCTCAGCAGGGTGCCTCTGACAATGGGGGAAAAAATAAGTTGAGGGATAGGGCCTGCACCCAACTTCTGTCAACAAAACCTGACTACCTAGGCTCAAAAGTCACTGCAACAGATTAGGATAAGTTTCAATAAACAAAGGTTTTTCATCCAAAAGCAACAAAAGCTCCAGAAATAATCATTCAAGAACCAGACATAGAGGTTTACATAGAGTACATGAAGGAAGATGCGGTTATATGTAATTTTATGGGAATGTGGCCCTTTGAAAGGGCTCTGATAGGCTGGATACAAGCCAAATGGAATCCTAGAGGAGCCATCGAACTACATCTCGGTTCGAAAGGTTTTTTCACGGTATTTTTCGCTCTTCTAGAAGAAAAGGACTACATATTCGAAGGAGGGTCGTAATTCTTCAACTCAACAGGATTATACATGAGGTTCTAGAAGGAGAAATTCATGCCCAAAAAGGAAGACTTCACTCGTGTTCCTGTTTGGATCAGACTATACTCTCTCCCTACGGACTATTGGGCACCCTTAGTGCTTCAAGCCATTGGAAATGGTCTGGGAGAATACATCAAAATGTCAGAAGGCACCACGAATGGCCACTACATCTCATATGCTCATATATGTGCCTATATTGATGTCACTAGAGCCTTACTCGAAGCCATCATACTGAACTTTAGGGATGAAACATGGACCCAGGTAGTTGATTACGAGCACATTCCTTTCTGATGTCACAAATTCCATGAACATAGTCACCTCTTCAGAGACTTCCCTCAAAATAAACTGCCCCCACAAGAAAGCCCAACAGGAGACAAGGATGACCAGGGTTTCACCAAAGTAACACACAAAAATAGGCAAGGAAGAAGAAATAATGGAGGACGGGAAACCCCCAGGCAAGCAACACAAAATAGATATGAGATACTCTCACAAACCACAGAGGAAAATGGACAGACTAGTAACTACACATAATAGATCCAGGAACAGCACAAGGAAATGGATACTGAAATGTAGAACAACAACAACCCTTCATCAATAGCCCAGGCATCATAAGAAGAAACAGAAATGGACTACACTCATGATCTCCCCACCTCAGAGGAAAAATCTATTGAAGAAATTCTAATGGGAATGGATCTTCAGAAGCTTTCAAAGGAGTGGACCTCTAAAGGATTTTAAAATATACGAGAAGACCATCTCAAACGAATATAACAGGTGTACTCACTACAACAAAATTTTCAAAAGACAAGAGAGCACCAGAGCACGGGAGGGAAAAATAAAACTAGGGGCATCAAAATGACTCTCAAGGGCAATCACCAGATCACAAAGGGAAAACCCAAAATAAGAGGCAGAACAACAATGGTACAAAACCTCCAAGAGCTAGGACTCAGCTTAGTCAATGTGGGCAAGGTAAAGGTTCTTTCTTTCCCTCCCAACTTGTTATTATTAATTGAACATCTTGGAATATCAAGGGACTCAACAGCCCTACAAAAAAAAGGATTCTTAAATCCAAAAAAATCTCAAGAAAAAAAGACATATTAATGTTACAAGAAACAAAGAGCGGTCTGTCAGAAATAATGAACATTCAGCAAGCCTGCTTCAGGAAGAAGTACAATCACGTGGTCATAGCTACAACGGGCACAACAGGAGGCATTGCCACTTTCTCCAAAGATTCACAGTTTCATTTGATTGATTCCTTTGCATCTAAGAAGGCCCTCACCACAATTCTCCAAACCATTGGCACCAAAGAGAAAATATGTATCACCAATGTCTATGGTCCTCATACCGTCAGAGAGCATCTAGCTTGGCTCAACCAAGTTGAAAATTTTCTCCGTCCTCTGGATTTCAAGCTCTAGATCTTGGCGGGAGATTTCAACATGATCCTAAATATGGATGAAAAAAGGGGTTGCATTAGACATCTAGATCTAGACTCTCAAGCATTCCAAATCATGATTGAGAACCTTAATCTCATTGACATCCCCACAAAAAATGGTATCCATACTTGGAACAACAGAAGAGGGGGAACGCGTCAGATAGCCTCCAGACTGGATCGTTTCCTCCTCTCTGAAGATATTTACCTCTCCTATTTGGAAACAGAGGCTGTAATTGCTCTGCAGGTTGGATCTAATCATTGGTCGATTTTCCTAACCTTCCAGATCTCTGAGCACCCAAAAAACACACCCTTCCTATTTGAAGCCTTTTGGATTTCCCATCCCGAATTCCAAGACAAAATCAAAGAACGGTGGACCAAATATTTTCATCCTCAGGGAAGTAAGATGAATGGTTTCCACCAAAAACTTAAGTTCATCAAGCAAGAATTGAAAAAATGGAATCAAGAAAACTTTGGAGATATCACTACGGAAAAAAAGATCATAGAGTCGAAGTTAAAATCATTACAACAAACAATCATTCAGAATGGGACTACGGAGGAAACCAAAAAAATATAAATGGAGCTCCAAAAAGAATGGGAGGCCTGAGCCACTGAGGAAGAGATTCTTTGGCAACAGAAATCCAGGATCCAATGGCTCAAGGATGGAGAAATAAACACATCCTTATTCCATAAATCCATGATCCATCACAGGAAACATAACAGGATCCTCAATCTCAGAAATAACCAAGGACAGATGCTTGACACTCATCAATAGGTCGAGGAAGAACTTCATCAGTACTTCACAAGCATCCTTACTGAAAGTAACTCGGACAATGAAGAGTAGATAAGGAAAATCACCAATCACATCCCAACCATACTAATCGAGGATCATAATCAAATGTTGTTAAAAAAGATAACCATGGAGGAATTGGAAGAAGCAGTTTAGTCAATGTCGAATGGTAAAGCCCATGGGCCTGATGGATTCACCATCGATTTCTACAAAGCCTGTTGGAATACCATAAAGGACTCTATCTATGATCTGGTGGAGGAATCTAGAATGAAAAAAACCATTTTTCCCTCTCTCAACGCAACTTTCCCTAGCTCTCATTCCTAAATTAGAAAGAGCTAACTCCTCAGAGAAGATTAGGCCCATTTCTCTTTGTATTGTCACCTACAAGATTATTTCAAAATTTCTGGCCAACCGTATGAAGCCTCTTCTGCCTCTCGTTATCTCAGCTCACCAAACAGGTTATGTGGAAGGTTGGAAGATCATGGATAGCATCATTCTCTCTCAGGAAATTATCCACATGCTAAAATATCAAGGCAAACTACATATGCTTATCCAATTTGATATGTCAAAATATTTTGATAAGATCAATTGGAAATATATCAGACGTATGCTTGCAGCTTTTGGTTTCAACAAAGAGATCATCAAGTGGATCATGGCCCTTATTTCTGGAGCTTTATTTTCCATCCTCCTTAATGGATCCCCCACCTCAATCATCAATCCCTCGCGAGGCATCCTCCAGGGGGATCTGCTTTCTCCCTTCCTCTTTATCATTTTAGCAGAAGGGTTGGGTCAATCGCTTTCATCCGCTTCCTCCAGTGGTCTCATCTCAGGCCTTCATCTCTATCCTTAGCTCCCACTCTCAACTCACCAGCAGTTTGTCGATGATACGGTCCTTATGGGCAACCATTCAGTTAAAGAAGCCCTTGCTTTCAAAAAAATCCTGGAAGATTTATCTCTGGCCTCAGGTTTGGATGTCAATCATGCTAAATCCAAAATCTTCTTCCTCAACACCCCTGCTGCCATTCAAACTCATATTTCTCACGTCCTAGGCTTCCAGAAAAGCTTCTTCCCCTCTAAATATCCGGGAGTTCCCCTCACTAACAAGCCTCTTGCTTGCTTGAACTAGGAACCTCTCATCTCAAAGCTCAAGAAGAAAACCTCCAATTGGACTTTTAGAGCCCTCAATCTAGCGGGAAAATTAATCTTGGTTCGATCAGTCCTTCAAGCCATGCCCCTTTACCTCCTTTCGGCCATTACGGCTCCTCACTCCATTTCAAACCATATCAGAACCATTCAAAGGGACTTACTCTGGAGAGGAAAATCCATAAAGGGTAAATGAGCTCTGGTTGCCTGGGATAAAGTGTGCACTCCCATTTTTGAAGGCAGGCTTGGCCTTAGAGATCCTGATCTCCTGGCTAAGGCCATGGGGGCTAAAACATGGTGGCGTTGGATTTCCAACCCTTCCACCAATTGGGAAATGCTTTGGAAAGCCAAATATGCTCCCACAACCCCTTGGGCCTCCCTCATCAGGCTCTCAGGCAGCCTTAAAGGTTCTCCCATGTGGAATAAAGCTTGGTAAAACAGAAAGCTGATTCAAGAGCACTGCTTCTAGGAGATAGGCAACGGTCAGCAAGCTCTATTTTGGGATGATGCTTGGGAGCAGAGCCTCAGACTAGACAAAGAGATTTATAGGACAGCAAAAGAATATTTGGAAGTTCAAAACAAAATAAAATTAAAAGGCTATTGGAAACCTACAGGAAGTTCTAAATGGAGGGACTAGGAGAATCTCAAAGTCTCTCTTCCTACACACCTCCATCATTCCATAAACTCTCTTGCTAAGGATCTCAACAACTGACAAATTCAAACATAAGACGGTCTGGACATCCTTTTTTGGGGTTCCAACCTTGTAGGGAATTTTATCATCAAAGAAGCATACAACATCCTGCAAAATATCACCTGTACTCAAGGGGACAACAAATGAAAAAGATTATGGAGCAGGAAGCATTAGCTAAAGATCACTCTCTTTCGCTGGCTCATCATGCACAGGAAAATTCTGACGTGGGACAATCTCCAAAAAAAAGGTTTCAAAGGCCCATCGATATGCATTCTTTGCCTCTTTGACTCTGAATCGATCAACCACCTCCTCAACACCTGCCCTTTTGCTTCCAATATCTGGTCTTGGCTCCTGCTGGTTTTCAAAACATCTGATCGATCTTTTGACTCCATTCATAACACCCTGGAAAATTTGCGCCATGCTTTCTCAAACCATCCGCTTGTCAATCTTGCTTGGAACCTTCTCCCCGGAATCATCTGTTGGACTCTCGGGAAAGAGTGAAATTCGAGATTTTTCAGAAACCACTTGTCCAAAGAAGAACATATTCTTACCACTATCAAGGCCACTCTGAGAGATTTTTCCTCCATTTCCAATCTCCATGATTCCCCGCACCCTCCTTCTTTGGCTGACCATAGAATCCTCTTTCTCCTCAATCTTCCCACTCCCCTCATTGATTCCTCTGCCCGATCACACTCTATCGATCCCGATCCCCTGGCTCTCTGGCAGCCCCCAGAGCAACCTTTTCTCAGGCTCAATTATGACGGGGCGTTTAAAAACAACCCTGGCAGGGCTAGCTTTGACGGTGTTTCTCGCAATTCTCAGGGCTCCATCCTATGGATATAATATGTAAATCTGGGGCATACTAACAATAATGTGGCTGAGCTTCAGGCGATGGCTAAGGGTCTGGTCATTTCCAAGCAGAACAACTATTGGCCCCTTCAGGTCAAAGGAGACTCAAACGTCGCTACCCAAGCTTGCAGGAAACTTCAGCATGGTCGAAGTGTGACCAAGGTCTCTGATAGGTGGCGCCTCAACTGTATTCTCCTTCACATCAAAACCCGCATCATGGAAGCCAGAGGGTTTATGTTCCATGCTGTCAGAAGATAAGCCAATAAACTGGCCGACTACATGGCCAATCACGGGGTAACCACCCAGGCGCATCTCGTCTCCCACGGATGGAGTGATTTCAGCTCACCTGATATCAAGAAGGAATGTATAATTATCAATCACAAGGACCTACATAGGGCAGGCATCATGTCGCAGCCACCTGAACCTCCAATTCATCATGAAATTGTACTCAATTAACGTTCTGTTGATTTCTTCGAGCGAGGCCATGTCCTTGATCTGCTCGCCTTGGCATATACCCATGCTTTTTATTTACTCTCCACATGACACCATGATAAATGTTTGGATGCGTCACAATCATTCTCCCGCAACCAGCCAGCCTGAGTTCAAGCCCTTAAATTCTCTTTTCCCAACTTCATTTCCTCACTTTGCTCTCTGGCTCAATTTCCCTTCTGATAAGTTTAACCATGGCCTCTTGGCCTTCTGCTCCCCGGATTTGCTCTCCCTCGAGCCTTCTGCTCCCCTGCCCTGCTCTTTTCTACTAACCCTCTTCCTCTCGTGGATTTTCTCTCCTTCCATGCCCCCCCGCCATAGGATTCCCCCTTGATCCGGATTTTATGCAGGAACGCAACAGAATAAACACATAACCATAAATACAGAGATGCAGCGGAAATAACACTTCATTTCATTAATATCAAATAACATAATGATGCTTACAGACATAATGGAAATAAAATAGCTAGGGTGCTGGTAGCGAATCTCTGAGAAGAGATGTGGTGGCTACCGACCTCTAAACTGTGTTACAATGAGGCTCGAGGGCCTATTTATTGTTGAGAAACAATGTAGAATTTGAAACGTCCAAAAACCCTAACCGTAGGAGATGAGCGCCAAAAGCGTAGGCACAGTTTGGGTAAATTGGTGGTTCAACTTCACAGGGAGCATAACTTTGGCACCCGATCTCCGGATTTGACGCGTTAAATAGCTCGTTAGAAAGATCTGTCAGGGGAGTAAAAATTTCGGGACGAATTTTATCGAGAAAATTCGGCCGGGCGCTTCCGTGCCCAAAACGTCGTTTAGGGCCTCAAAACGGCTCCGGAAGTTCAGGACCCGAAAAACTGCTAAAAATAGTAAGTTGTGCTGAATGTGAAAATCTGCAAGAATTGATGGTGCTGGTCCAAATGGAATAGGTGGGTGGCCACAGATATCCACCTGGATCACCCCTCCTCCCATTCGGCGCAGCCGCTCCTCCTAGTGGGAGAACCCTTCCCACCACCTAGTCACTCGGGCAGAGACCCGGGCTCGCAATTATGCTCGCTTTTATAGAGACAACACTTTTTCCCCGACGACGGAATTCATGGCGGAATTGGAGAATGTTGCGACGTCGAGCCACCCCAATGGAGACGATGGACCTCGATTTCTAATGGATTATAGACCCAAGTAGGGATAACCTATTCACGCGCGCCATTGATCTTCATTGGCATACAAAATCTATCCTCTCTATGGAACTCCAAGAGCAAAGTAGAGTCAGCAAACAGATGGATAAGAAGATTCAGGCCCTCTCGGGCAAGTTCGAGACTTATGTCAAAACAGTTCACCATTTAAGATTTTTTGACAGTTCTTTACCTCATTATGAATTACTGAAGAGAAAATCAGTGCTTCATCAGAGAGCCAAGGACCCTAACCTCAGGGTTAAAGTCGAGACCCCTTCAAAGGGCTCCCCTCTGGGTGCTGGGCCCTCTAACCGGCCCCGTTTTGACCTTGAGGAAGGGACTCCTGAACGACCAATCAACATAGATGATTTCTTTAGCGACGAAGACCCGGTACCGCCCCCTCAGACTTTTAACTGCTTTTTTAATCTCTGTTTTTGCATGCTTCTTAGGTTTTTTTTGTTGCGTTGATCCTACAAGCTCTTTGTCTTCTTTTAGCTCTTTGTTTCGGAACTCCCCTCTCAGTCTCCCTCCCCTTGTTTCAAGATCCCTGAGAGTGGGTTTGATTTTGCGCTCTTTTCAGAGCTACAGTTGTAAGCCAAGATGGCTCTTTTTGTAGCATATGTCTTTCGATTAATGTGAATAGCTCCACACAATTAAAAAAATATATATATAAAGCTCTCAACAATTTTGGGTGCCAATAAATACTTACTCGCACATCTTAACAACAAGTAGAAATTTATCTCCATATAGAAACAATAATAATGGTTCTAGCCAAAATTATAAGATAACTCCAATTAAATATCTATTTCTAATAAAATACTAAAAAATATAACATAGTTATTATACATATTCATGAAATATTTTCATTAATTATCATTCCTTATCTTAAATATAATTAAAAAGTATAACGACAGAGATGGTTAATCTAAATACAATTTTAAAATATGTTCCTTGTTAAAGAAATAGAAAGCTTAAATAAAATTTTACATTAATTTTAATTTTTTATATTAAACCTCATTAAAATAAAAGCAATGAAATAACTCTTAATCAAAACACAATTTTATAAAAAAAAAAAAGACTTGAGAAGAAATTTCATTTAATAAAAAAATAGAATGACTTTTCCAAATCCGTTGCATTAAATCCTTCCCTATTTTATAATTCCTTCTTTTTTAAAAGAGAAAGGAAATATCTCTCCCTCATTAGAATTCCTTTTTAAAATAGAAAGGAAAGACGACAGAATATTTTTTCAGAAATAACAAAATAGAAATGACTTAAAATTATAAAAAAAATTATCCTCCTTCTAATTCAGAATATATATAATACTCATTGTATACAGTATTTTTCTAATTCAAAATATATATAATACTCATTGTATACCCTCCTGCTATCCCTAATTTTTAAATGGAACCGTCTTTCCAATATAGTATTCTTCACCAGAGACGGTATTTGACAGCCAATTTGTCTGTCAGAGGGCCATTTTGTCGTTATTTACAGGCTGAAATTTGTGGATGCTCGTTTTCTCCGAAGTATTAATTGGGTTGGAAAACGTAATTTTGAAGTTTAACAAAATTTAGAAAACATTCTTAAGAGTCTATTTTCCATTTTCCATTTTTTTCTTAAATTTCTCTATTTATCATCTTTTTCTTATACTTACTTAGTAATTGCAACTTGCAAATTGATACTCACAGAAAGTTAACAAAAATTTATCTTTCTTGACTGAAAATTGGTAATTAAATCAGTACCAATTAGAAAAACTATACATAATTTTCCAAAAAAAAGAGGCTCGAAGCCTGCGAACTTCCAATCTAGCACCCTTAATGCAAGAACTTTAGATCCTTATTTGTATTAACCAATAGAGACATTAATGAACCCTCACACGCTTTAGCTTCGAATCTGGATACAGCATTTCACACTGCCACCGGTGTTCACTTAGAGAATTGTTCACGGGAGTTTGATACTGCAAGCATTGCACAAGCCAGCTTCGATACACTTGAGGAGAGTATCGTCTATGCATTCTGATCCATGTGAATACCATAAGATTTATAAAAAGATAACTACTAATCTAGTGTTGTTTGGACATTAGCCGGTAGCCTAAGTTTGCTATAAGGGCTCTCTGCCTCTCTCTATGTTTAGAGCCACGAAGGATAACGATAAGGGTCTTCTGGCTAGAAGCTACAAGTCGTCCTGGACCACAACTGTGAAAAGGTAGGTGGTCTTTATTTTTAAGAGTTTAGTTTTAATTATTTAGATAATACATTTAATGATTTTTTAAAGGTTGGTTGATGACTTTTTCTCTTATTTTTAAAGTAAGTTGAGGCTTAAAAACCAAACACATGTTTGTAATTTTTTAGCAATTTCATTTCAACGCAATTCTGAATATAGTAAAATTTTATATAAATTCCCAATTCTTAGTTGTTACAATGTTTATGATTTGTCAAATCAAGCTATAATTAAAAAATGTGATTGAATAAATATTTAAATTTTGATTAGTTAAATTGATTTATGACATTTAAAAATTGTGATTAAATAATATTTAAATCATAAAATTACTTCATTTATAGTGGAATTTTAGGTATTTCAATTATCACTTAATTTTAAATTTAAATTATTTAGAAATAAATAAAAACCCTTTAAAACCAATAATATTGAAGAATCCATTACATTAATTAATTGTAGTATAAAATCTCTGAACTAACATCTTAAAGCCAATTAACTTAAGAACCAATCACATTAATTAATTGTATTATAAATAAACAATGTTTTAATCAAAATTATATTTTGACAAGCACTTTCTCAACAGTAAACGAGTATTGATATTGGTTCACAAAACAAAACATGACATGTTTCACATGACTTTTACCATCCTTTCAAAGATGGGATATGCTAAACTTCTTGTAAACCGATTTACAGACAAATTATTTTTAAAGGATTAATTTTTTATGAGACATCACTAATAAAAAAATTTAAACATAATGTTTTGTGAAAAAAAAGTATAATAACCAAAATGTCAAAAAAAAATTATGTAAAACATAAGAAAAAATCCAAATTCAAACCATGTTCCTCACGCTACGGATTAAAAAGGCTTCGAAGAATGAAAAGGGATGTGTCCATTCCTCTTTTGTGAGGTTAGAAGATGCTCACTTCAAATTAGAAAGCTTTTTGACTTCCTCCGTGGTCAATTAAAATGGAAAGCTTTCGGAAATTCAATTCTCTGGGCATTATTCATTCCAAATGTGAAACCGTGAGAATGTTTTAAATTTTAAAATGAAGTGAAATTAAAGTTAATTCCAAAATTAAAATTGAAATATTTTAGAAATTCAATTGGGTAGCTCTTATTCTTATTCTAAACTTGTGAAATCAAAGAAGCCCAAAATGTTAGTTTTTAATAACTAAATAAAAATTTATGCATAAACAATTTTATGCTCAGTAAAAACAAAATTCATGCATAAACAATTTTATGCTCAGTAAAAACATATCAAATGTAAAAACTTTAAGCAATTTTAATGATATGTAAGCTTTAATAAAAACTTAATAAAGATTCTCTAATGCGGAATAAGAAAATTAAAGAATCTAAAAAACAAAAGTTTGAAATGCCCAGTAAAAACATAAATACCTCCAGCTATTGATGGCCTCAATAACAATTCTTATATGTAAAACTGGAAGCTGCTCCTTCTCCTTGTTGCCTCACCAAAACATGAGCTAAATTCGGGCCTTTAGGAATTCATATCCAACTCCAGTCCTCTAGTTAAAATCGTTCTTAGTTGGAAGCTCACAGCTCAAGAAAAAGTAGCATGAATTTCTTTTATGGAAGGAGCTGCATTTTCTTTTTTAAACAAGCTATGGCTTATAAACTCCCTTTCAAACAGACTATTTCTATATTGATGGCAGTGAATAAACTAGATCTTCTGGGTAAAATCTAACCGCTGCTGGAATTGAATCCACTCAGTCAGCTGGGTATGGACCTGCCTTCGTTCTAGTTACCTTTGTCTTTTCTGCTGCAGGAAACGACCTTTCAAAGTGCCCAACCCATCGAATTTGCTACAAAGACCCAATAGTCGTAGCAAAACCCAGATGAGGTTCTATATACAAATCATAAAGCAGGGACCAAGAGAGTATAAGAAATTTTAGAACATCCAAATGAAGAAAAATCTGAAAAAGTCTTCCAAGCTCTGCTCATTCATAGCTTGATGGTGTAAAACTGAAAAGATTGAATTAATGAGCTTGGGGACCAAACAGAAATTGTATAGCCTAGCTTGCATCAAGCTTATGTTGGCTATGTGTCAAATTCTCCACTGATCATGGTAGAGAACTACAGTGGGAGTAATGGACCACTTCAGAAGCTCCCACCAAGAAATTAATGAACTACAGTTGATTTCCATAATTTAAGGAAATTACTGCAGTTAGTTTCCAAAAATTAAGGAAATCACTTCAGTTATTTTCCAGATATTTACTCCAGCTATTGTGAGAGGGAGCGTACAGTTGTTGTGAGAGGGAGCATAATCGTAACATTCTCCCACTTGGTCCATACTTCCAAACTTAATGTCTCATCTTAAAATCCATTCATAATCTGTATTAAGTAATAAATACATGAATCATGGCGATAAGTCCTCTAAAGACGAGTATTATCTTCCATGTATTACGATGTATTTATTTCTATTAAAATTTATGTGGAAACAATTTCTTAATGAATAAACCCTATTTTTATTCTTGGTCCTACATAGATGAATTCTCTCAAATAAAATTAAGGTGCACATAAATATGAGAAAAACATCACAATAATTAAGAACTTCATTAAAAATAACATTGTTCATACAATGAGAATCTACATAATGGAACCAAGTCCCATATTCATTACATGATCCTTGAATTTAAACAGTGGCATGGCCTTAGTCAAAGGATCAGCGATCATCAACTCAGTGCTAATGTGCTCAATGACCACTTTATTTTCTTTAACACGTTCCCTTATAGCTAAATACTTAATGTCGATGTGTTTATTTTGACTCCCACTTTTGTTGTTATTAGCCATAAAAACAGCAGTTGAATTGTCGCAATATATTCTCAATGGCTTAGAGATAGAATCCATAATTCTAAGCCTTAAGCTATACACCATCTAAAGTAGCCTCAAAATAGGAGACGAACTCGGCTTCCATAGTAGAAGTGGCAATCGAGGTCTGCTTGGCACTCCTCCATGATACATCTCCACCGGCCATCATAAAAATGTATCCTGATGTTGATTTGCATGAATCAACACATCCAGCAAAATCAGAATCTGAGTAGCCAATCACTTCCAATCTATACATAAGCATGTAGTTTTTAGTCCCTTGAAGGTACCTCATTACTTTTTTTGTAGCTCTCGAGTGGTCTAAACCTGGATTACTGTGATATCGTCCCAACATTCCCACAAAAAATGCAATGTCAGGTCTTGTGCAGACCTGAGCATACATTAGGCTTCCGACAGCAGAAGCATATGGAATGTTCTTCATTTTTTCCCTTTCAAAGTTGTTCTTCGGGAATTGATTCAAACTGAACCTATAACCCTTCACAATGGGAGAAACACTTGGTGAACAATCCTTCATCCGAAATCTCTCTAAAATTTTATTAATATAGGTTTCCTGAGACAGACCCAAGATGCCTCGAAATCTGTCTCTATGAATCTTAATGCCAATGACATAATATGCCTCACCCATATCCTTCATATCGAATTTATTAGAGAGGAATTGTTTCACCTCACGCAACAAACCCTTATCATTGGTTTCTAGCAAAATGTCATCAACATATAAAACAAGAAAACAAATTTCACTCCCACTGACTTTAAGGTATATACATTCATCCATAATGTTTTCTACAAAACCAAAAGAAGAAATTACATTATGAAATTTCAAATACCATTGACATGATGCTTGTTTTAATCCGTATAATTACTTCTTGAGCTTGCAAACCAAATGTTCACTATCACTAGAGGAGAATCGTTCAGGTTGTTTCATGTAAACCTCCTCCTCTAGATCTCCATTGAGAAATGCCGTTTTCACATCCATTTGATGCAATTACAAATCAAAATGGGCTACTAATGCCATAATAATGCATAAGGAATCTTTCTTAGATACAGGAGAGAAAGTCTCCTTGTAATCGATTCCTTCTTTCTGAGTAAATCCCTTTGCAACGAGCCTTGCCTTGTATCTCTCAATGTTGCCCAATGAGTCTTTCTTTGTCTTAAAGACCCATTTACATCCAATGGCTTTTGCACCCTTAGGCAACTCAAAAAGATCCCAGAATTTGTTACTCTTCATAGAATTCATCTCTTCCTTCATGGAATCATACCATAATTCTGATTCTTTGCAATTCATGGCTTGTGAAAAAGACTCAGGATCATTTTCGGCTCCAATGTTGTAGTCAGATTCTTGCATATACACAACGTAATCATCAGGAATTTCTGATTTCTTTGGTCTAGTATATCTTCTTAATGTTTTCCCACCATCTTCCTAAGAAGTATGTGGTTCAACTCGCTGTTCAAAAATTCTTAGCAATTCTTGAACTATCTGATCTACTGGAATGTCATCAACAGCTTGTGGAGCTTCAACAATTGGTTGTTCAACACCATTTTTTACTTGAGGGGTGCTGTGAACAATAATCAATCTTTCACTTGAGGTGGAAGGTTGAGATTCTGAATGATATTTTTCAAAAACTATGTTCCTGGTTTGATCGCTCCCACTGATCAAGCCATTTTCAAGAAACTTTGCATTTCTTGATTCCACAATCCCAGTGTTGTGAGATGGACAGTAAAATCTATAACCTTTAGACCTTTCAGCATATCCAATGAAACACCCACTAATGGTCCTTGGGTCCAGTGTCTTCTCTTGTGGATTATATATTCTCACTTCGGACGGGCATCCCCAAACGCGCATACGTTGCAAACTCAGTTTCCAACCTTTCCATAATTCAAATGGAATTTTAGGAACAACCTTCATTGGAACTTGGTTTAATATATACACTGTCATCTTAAGTGCTTCAGTCCACAAGGATTTAGGAAGATTGGAGATGCTAAGCATACTCCGCACCATGTCCAATAATGTTCGATTTCTTCTTTCTGCTACACCATTCTGGATCAACAATTCACATTTCGAATTCCTTGCAGGGTTTGCAAAACCGAACGAAGCCAGTGGGAAGTGAGCAAAGCATCTTATCAGGGAACAAGATGGGCTCGCATGTGGAGGCTATAGGAAAATGCTATTTACCTTTAAGTAGTGGCTTTGTTTTAGAATTAGAAAAGAATTTTTATGTACCAAGTTTCTCTAGAAACTTGATTTTAGTTTCAAGGCTTGTACCTTTTGGATATTCCTTTAACTTTTCAGAAACATCATTCAGTTTATTTTATAAATTTTATTATGTTGGGAATGGTATTTTTTCTAATGGTCCTTACTGCATTAATTTACAGAACAATGTCACTTACGATTGAATGCATGTTCACACTGGTATTAAAAGATGTGTTATTGATGAAAATTCCTCTAAATTATGGCACCGGAGACTAGGTCATATCTCCATAGATAGAATTAAAATATTGGTAAATGAAGGGGTACTTAATACTCTAGATTTTACTAATTTTGAGACTTGTGTGGACTACATAAAGGGAAAGCAGACCAACAAGTCAAAGAAAGGTGCCAATAGGAGTTCAAACATATTAGAGATCATGCATACTGATATATGTAGTCCAGACATGGACTCACATAGTCAGAGATACTTCATCTCTTTTATATATGATTACTCATGACATATGTATCTCTATATGCTTCATAAAAAGAGGGAAGCATTAGATGCCTTTAAGATCTTTAAGGCTGAAGTTGAGAATCAATGCGTCAAGCAAATTAAGATTGTGAGATCAGATAGCGGTGGAGAATATTATGGTAGATACACAGAAGATGGACAAGCAAATGGGCCATTCGCTAAATTTCTTCAAGAGCATGGGATTGTTGCCCAATACACCATGCCAATTTAGCATAAAAAAGCTAGGGGTCAAATTTATCCAATTTAGTATTTTTTTAATATTTTTTTTGCAAAATATCTTTTATTCATTTTTGTATAGTTTTTTAAAGTCATTTTCATAAATGGGAGAATTTTTTTATTTATTTTTATTAAGTATTTTTTCAAAAAATTTATGCTTCATTCTTAGGATTTATTGGTCAAAAGAGAATAACAAAATTTGATGACAAAAATACAATACATGTTAGATAGCCATAATCGGAGCACCCAATGTAACCAAACTACTCCTAAAATTAGAATGCATCCCACAATAATTACGCACAAAAAGAGTTTACCATAGTTGCATTCTCTAGTCCAGTGCCTGTGCCTGCTTATAGGGAGGGGGAAGCGGCAGCAGGTATGAAGGCACAATGCACGAGTTTCTACATATGTGTTAGCCTTCCTTCTAGACACTCCATCTTCTCATATATCTACCTCTCACCCTTCTACATAGTTGCCAAGCAATCCTGCATATGCTATTAGTTTCTCTGGATGTTGTTCATGAAACCAATGAAAATGTTTCTATCATCATGTTGGTGACAACCAAGCTGGTCCAAAAAAAGGGTAATATGTCTCACTCTACTTCCAAGTGTGTTAAAGCGAGGGGAAGGTTTAATTCTTCCCCCAAATATCTATCCTCGATTCTATGCTCAACCCTATATCTATGTTGTCCAATACCCCTACACATGCTACCTCGTTGATGCTCCATGGAATTAATTAACACTGGCGTGTCACCCATCACCTATGGGATACCTCTAAAACCACTACTCCCCCGAGCTATAGTGAACCTCCTATGCTAGCCCGCCACACCATCACAACCATGGAAAAAGAAACCACCCCAATGCTAGAACAACTACGCACAATGAATTCCTAGGCAAGCAACACATGAGCTCCAAACTGACACCTTGTTCTTAAACACCTTTCATTCTATAGACCCTGCTACATCTTTGAAACTAGCTTCTTACAACTCAAGTAGTTACCATACCTCAGAGTGAATTCCCTTCATAAATTCACCAACATGGGTCGTCAAAAGAGCCATTGGCCACTGCTCCAAGGGGTTTCAAAACCCAAATACAATGGGCTATAAGCACAGACCTACTCGCTCATGCAACAAGCCCCCAAATTTTAACTAGAGATCCCTCATTCGCTTGGAGGCCTCAATTGAGTCATGAGTAACCCAAAAGGATCCATATGGGAAATTAATAATTAGCCATAAAATAATTGACCATGGGGGGTAGGTGTTTCTTGATGCACTAACCACTAGATAGAGTGTTAGCTTCCCTCTTAACAACTGAGAAATTATGGGTTTGTGAATTTTAACCTTCACATGACTTGACTCCCCCGATCCTAGATTTTTTCACCTTAGGTTGCAGTAACGAAGCAAGAACTCCTATGAATCCCAACCTTCATCACATCGACCCCGTGAAAACAACACATGATCACCATTTATCCTTAGTCTTAGCCACTTCAAATCTCTTCTCGATGCACCCATTTTTCCTTAAGCGCGTGGGACTACATCGAGGTTTAAATTTGACATTGGTATTACTTGAGGTAGTCGAGACTTTTTCGCCTTTTCCATTTTTCATGGATGGTCTCGACTAGTGCAGGGCCCGACCTGTTAACTAGACCCCGACTGAGTTGGAGTTCAGGTTAGTCGGATCCTCTCTGGAGTTTACTTTCAGTTGCGGCCCAACTATGTAGACCCTGACTCCTTCGTTTTTCCTCAATGGTTTTTTCATTATAGAGATCCCCTATCTACAAACATATTTCATGGTGTTTCACGCCCAAAGCACCATAAATTGACAAAAAAAAATGCATGGATTCCTGAAAAAAACATAACAGCGAAAATGACAATAATAAGACAGCGAAAATCTACAAAAATAATAGCATGGTTATCTAGATAAAACGTGCACTATATATATATATATATGAAAACAAAATTATAGGCAGCCTCTTAGGCCCGAGGCCTGATGTAAACTCGGCCTGATGTTAAGCTAACTAGCTATTTACCTAACAATTTTGTAGGAAACTCCTTTTAAAACTAAAAAAAGAAAATCCTAAGAGAGATGAGAAATATTTTCCTCTTTCCAAATTGGTCCTTCTAGAGGCTTACAAATTGATTAAAATTACAATAAAAATGAACAAAACCATGCCCTCCATCTCTAGCTTCCATGTAGCTTCTTCTACAATCCCGTGGGAATCAAATTTAGTTGAGAGCAGACTGATGATCCCGCATCACCTCTCCTAGCTATCAAAGCCTTCCCATTTTTTGCTTCTGGATCAGTAAATAGCTTTGTAGATGGACCCAACCCAAAAAAAACTATATCATACCAATAAATATGAAAAACGCATATAGTTCAGGCTTCCAAACTGAAAATCCTTTCCAGAATGCAGATATATAAGGAAAACTATAACTGTAACTTACATGACCAACACCTCCCTAGTGAGAGCTCTAACTAGCAAACACTTCTCTATTTATCTTCTACCTTACCCATGTCCTAGATACAAAAACGTTGGAGATGCTCCTTGGCCTCACTTTCTCTCTTGCAACTTTCTACAATGCTCTCCCATTCTATTACAGAATTCAAGGCTTGTGTTGTCACTAACAATGTGCCACACTACACAATGGAACCATTAGCTAAACCTTCCTCTTGAACTCCCATGCCAATACTTTTTAAACACAAAACCAAGCTTGTTTACATGTCGTATTACCTACCTCCCATTTTTTTGAGAGTTATCTACATGTGACCTTGCATGGTGATGGCTTCCCACACAATAGGACTAAATGAAAATTGGGTTGGTACTGGTGGCGAGGAACCCCTCAAACCCATCACCATCTTGGTATACCACCACCATTGGATATTCCTTGTATGCGGCCACAATATTGATTAATAGATATATCCCACCGTGGGTTTTTGGGGAGGCTAATGGGATAATAATTCAGGGTTGGATTCTTGACTACCCCAATTAGCTACCTATTCTACAAATTTATTCCCCGACCTTCGAGAATTATATGTAATAGCATAAGGGAAGGAGAGAATTGAGGTTCTATATCCAGGTCACCAAAACTTTCAATTGCTAACTGCTAACTATTTTGGAGACTAGCGATCTATTAATAAGTTTCTGCAATGCATTTAGATGAGTTGGGAATTTTTTTAATATGGATTCAATTAATACCCTCTTCCTTAGCTAGTGTCAACCATTTTCCAATGCGGTAAACTCATGCACATTATTACTGGTGAACTCACAATGTCTTATGTAGTAATATAACGTGTTACTCTTGTCACCCTGGAGGATTTCTCGATATCCTGCCTATTTTTGAATGCCTTTAAAGGCCTTGTCAAAAGTTGAGTTGATAAAAATTTCGGCGGGTGGGGAAATCCTTGATGGATAAGCTCAAGTAGCCCAGGTATGAGATGGAAGTGATGACCTCGTATTTTTTTAGAAACCTCTAGTTCTCTAAGAATCCTATCCTCCTCACCTTCTAACTTCCAATCCTTTGTATCCTATGGTTTTGACATAATTTTTTCTTTTAAGTTGGGTTTCATGGATTTCTAAAAAAAATATCCTAATGTTCTTTGGTCCTTGAAAATGATTATATTCCATTCCTTCCACAGATTACAAAGAAGAGATCCAAATATCAATAACCAGGCTCTCTTAATGATCAAATTCTTAAAAAGGGATAACCAACAAGATTCTATGGTTTCCCACAAACTATTGGGATTTCAATCCAAATGATTAGACAAGCCCCTAGCATGACTCCATAAGCCCTCCAAAACTGCATATGTATTCAACAAATGCTTAATGTTTTTCCCATGATGTTGAAAAAAAGGTCACCATGGGGGTCCTATAAATCCTTTTCGTTGTAGGTGATCCCACATTACTGGTCATGTTTTTCCTATGAGCTAGAGAAAATGTGTGACCTTTGGCCACAATTTAATTCTCGATATATTTCTCCATAGAGTCTCCTAATATATTCCATAATGGCCAGCCATCTACTCATAGGCCTCTTTTATGGTGAAAATTACTTTCAATTTATATTAGTCGCATCTTAATTTATCATTATATAATGGAACTTGGATTTTCCTATCCCTAAGGGACTATTTTAAGATCACTAGTCCTAAAGTGCTTGATCCTCTCACTAGTAGTTCTATGTTTTCCATTCCTGTCATTGTGATCATGTGTTTGTATCTTTCTAGGAATATTCTACTTGAACTATGTTGTGAGGAATAATGTATTAGATCATAAATTTGACCTATATGTTCTGATCTAGCCATGGAATTTTTTTCCATGATTTATCCAATAACATGGTTTTTTTACCATTCCTTCTCTCCCAAAAAAGTGATCCGTAATTAGGTTACAAATTGAGGATTTAGAGCCTAGGTATGATGACGTTTGAACCTTCTCCACTTGAGATTTTTTTAGGTTGTATTTTATATTGCATATTTTTTTCCATAATTTTGATCCAACTTAAATCCATCGCCACGATAGTTTGGTCACCATAACTTTGTTGGGTAATTTTGGGTCCCTTACTCCTACACCCCTTCCCTATTTTGGAAGGCATACCTTCTCCCAAGATACCATCGCCCACTTCCTACCTTATTGAGCACACAACAAAAGAAACTTGTGAAAATTGAAGACAATATCCTTATACACCTCTTTAACAACCGGTAGGACCAAAAAATGATAAATTAAAATAGCTTGTAGAATTCTCTTCACTAGCATAACGTGACTTGTAGTAGTCAATGACTGAAATGCCCAATTATCCAAAATTTTGGAGAATTTGTTCTTAAATTGTTGCCAACAAAATTTCCCAAGAGAATTCGTAACGAGTGGGGCGCCCAGGTATATCAATAACAATGAGCCCATCGGGAATCCTATAATTCGCGCAAGGCATATTTGAACCATTTTGTGAGTGTTTAAAAAATACATACTAGATTTTTCTCCATTCATCAATATACGAGGGATATCCTGGAAATCTGAAAGGATGATATCCAGGGTTCTTGTCTCCTGCCATGTTGGTTCTCTAAACAACATGATATCATCAACAAACACTTGGTTTGTAATGGGGAGATATTGACCCATTTTTTGTATTCCTTTAAGGCGCCCTTTATTAATAGCAGTTTTATGTATCTTTCCAACCATTCTTATCCTATGATGAATAAAAAGGGGAGAGAGGATCCCCCTATCTGATACCTCTAGAGGATTTAAATGTATGGGTAGGAGAGTCATTCAATAATATGGATAAAGTGCGTGAAGATAATAAGAACTAGACCCATGTATTCCATGCTAGAGAACACCCAAAATAAATAGAACGTTGAGTAAATAGATCTAATTAATTATATTGTAAGCTTTTGATAGGTCGAACATAACAATCATCCCAAATTTCTTACTTTATTTAAGCATATGACCTATTTCATGAGTTGTTATAAAGGCATCCAGGATTTGTTGGCCCTCCAGAAATCTCGGTTTTTTAGGAGCAATAATTTGCTTCAAAAGGGGCTTCAGTCTTCCAACAATGAACGATGGAATGAGTTTGTACAATACATTACATAGGTTTTTAGGTTTGAAGCCACTCATATCACTTGAATTATTGGTCTTAGGAATCAAAGTGACAAAAGTAGCATTTAAACCAAACCATATCTATTGAGGATGGTTAGATTCCTATGCCAAGGCATGGACTTCCATACCAATGAAGGGAAAGCATGCCTTGAAGAAGTCATTCGAGAATCTATTCATTACCACGTCTTTGTTACTAGGAATTTATTGCATAGTTTCCTCCACCTCATCATTTGAAATTCCCTAACACTGGAATCATTTTTCTGAGGAGTGATTAGGATGGGAATATGGTTAGTGTCATGGTTGATGGATTTTGACATATCTAGCTAAAATTACTTCAACAATACCTGATAGAAGGATACTAATTCCACCTCCACATCCTCATGATTGACCAACCTACTGCCATCCCCTCATGTCAAAGAAAATATCCAATTTTGGTGTTGGTGCTTCGTCATAGCTTTGTGAAATAACTTAGTGTTTCTCTCACCTTCTCACTTCTATTTAATCAAATATTTCTCTTTCCAAAGTTGTGGATCTATCTTATATAATAATTTCCCATTGAATTTCTTGATCCATGCTCTCATTTAGCTTCCTCTTCTCAGCGTGGATATTCCCAAATTCAGTGTGGTTCCAAATTTTTATCATTTGTTTTGAATATTTAAATTTTTTTTAGAACAGTACCTATATTCGATTACCCCCTTGGACTAAGAGTTCCTAACACCACCCATATAAATTTGACAACAAATTTGGGTTTTGGAGCGAGAAACTCTCGAAACAAAATGGTTTATTGTGAGGGTTCCTTTTAGGTAAATATCAAGGTGAATTGGTCAGTGATAAAATCCAAATATTGGAAGAATTGTGGCTTCTATGAACAGATCTCGAGCTAATATTTCTTTATAAAGAAGGAATCAGTATAGAAAATAGGCCACCTGGTGTCAACCATCAAAGTGATTTTTGTAGGTGTAAATGCCATTTTCCACTTCCCCTTATGCTAGCTTTATAACTTTTATGACTTCTTGGAAAAGATCTGATGCCAACTCTAAACTCATGAGTCCTCCATTTTTCTCTTCCAGACTCCTAATTATATTTAAATCTCTACCAATTATCCAGCCTCATTCCAAAAGGATCCTTCTCATATTCAATATATTACGTAGGAAGCCCTCTGTTCTACATAGTACCGGGGGACCATATACTTCCATTAAGCTAATAATCTCCCCTGCTTCTTTGCAATGAAAGCACCCTGAGAGGATATTGGGGTTAGAAACCCAGTCTTGGAAGGACACCACTATGGGATACCAAACCACCACTAAACCTCTAGCACTTTCCTGGGCATCTACAACCATTAAGTCGCTCCCTCTGCAATATTTACCCATGATCTTTGTTTGATTTCAACCTGTAACTTGTGTTTCCTATACGTTTACTATTTCCATTTTCTCCTAATATATCGTAGACTTTAGATACCTATCCTTATATTTTCTAATTAGATCACTTCCAAGATAATTGTTTCATTGAGGAGTGGAAGAGGTTCAGAGGAAATACTCTATATTTGTTTTCATTTGACCTAAATTTATAAAAATATCACTGCCTTTCTCAAGAATGTCTCAGGTTTTTTTTCTAAGTTTTGTACTCCACTCATTCTATGAAGGCCCCTCATTAATATTTGTAGGACACATTGGATCCCCTTCTAGTTGCACATTTATTTTTCACCGTTATCAATACAGATGGAGGAATTTTTATAGTTGCTCCAACGGTATCTCTTGGGCTTCCACTCTAGACCAATTTCAAAGGAACTCCAAAATTGTGCACTAATCCACTCTTAGGTTATTCTATCAAACCTTTTCTTCTATTATATTACTGTTTTATGTTATTACTTCCTTAAGATATAAATTATCTCGAGGCTCTTTTGTGGTTTTTGTTTGGGGATAGACTTTTCTAGTTGATTTCCTCCTTGAACCTCCACCATCATTGATTTCCCTTTCGATTCTCTATCGTTACTTCCATCATGCTATGGATTTTTGTCTGCTCCAAAACTATAGATTCATTGTCACCAAGTTGGTTTGGTCCTTTTCTTCTATGTCCTCCTGCACTGGATATGCTAATTAATTATGGTCGGATGCTAATTGTCCTCCTCATCTTATTCATTTGATATTTTTTCAGGGTTAGTGGGAATTCTCTTATAAAGTTCCCATACTCATCACACATCCTTCATTTGAAGGGCACGTTCTCGTAATCTAGTGGCTATGTCAATATCTCATTATTGTGCTCTAACTCTAGGAATTCAAGGATGGATTTTGAGATATTAATACAGACAGATATTGAGGCATATAATGCATGTATTCTCATTTTAGTAATATTTGAGACCTTCAAAAAGTCACCAATAACCTTATATAATCCCTTAAGAATGTTTGGTTGCCACAAATCTTTAGGAAGGGAGAATATTTGCACCCATATCGAGGTTTCTAGAAATTTCTCCTTCTTTGACTCATAATGCTCTCACGGAATCACATAAAAAGTTTGGAATTATTAATAAAATAAGGCCCATTATCAAAAACCCTCTTTCTGTCTTCTAGATCTATAAATATTACCATGCAAAAGCCTTTCGCCCTCAATATTAGCTCCACTGACCCTTTTGGTCATCATTTTAATTGAATCCACTTCAGAATATCTTGTTCACAAGGCCAAATGGAAACGAATTTGTAGATGAAGGCATTCCCTTTCATAAATTTCCTTGATTTCTCCAATCTATTATTTGGAATGAAAAATTTTGTATTCATTGCAGCCTTCATAAGGAATCCCCCTTTCAAATGAAATTTCCATTAAGCTCCCAAGACAAGGGTTTCTTTTGAACATTTGTTTCGTACAAATGGACCATTTTTTCCTTTTGTGTGCTTGTGGGAACCAATAACTATATTGTGGTAGGAGGGGGTTTCACCCCTCCCTAGGGGGCCACTCATTGAGCCAATCGGGATGATCTATCTAATGGAGGAGACTTTGAAATGGGTATCCAAAGTTGTGACTTAGATTCCAACTTGCAATATTCAAAGTTTTTGGAAAATCATTCTTTTACAATATATATATATATATATATATATATATATATATATATATATATATATATATATATATATATATATTATTAAATGGATGATATTTATATATATATATATATATATATATATATATTATTAAATGGATGATATTTACCAAAACATTCCCAATTTTAATAATATATTACATAATTTTTATTGAATATTGGGCTACAGCCTATATGTATTTATTTTCAAACCAAAATATTCTCGTATGATACTATACATAGGCATAATATTATAATTCTCAAAAAATATATGGTTTAATCTATGTCATGCCCTCAAGTTTAGGTAGACGACGACTGAACAAACACACTTGGGCATATTGGAAATGATTACATTGTTTTAATCATTCATATATATTTCAAAGTTTGCTTACCTTGATGTTGCATGAATGACACCCCATATTATGACATACCATCACGTATTGAATAGTGACATAGCATACACACACCAATGGATGAGCGAGCATGACAAAGATTGCGGAGGTGGAAAACAAAAAGAATAAAATCAAAATTAGAAATGGAGCAAACAACTCTTCTTATCATTAAGTAACAACTAAATATATTACATAGCAGAAAAAAAAAAAAAAAAAGACTAAGACACAACTAGAACTCAGATAAACTCAACTAACTAAATTCAAATCAAACTAACTAGGATACCTAACAAAAAAATTAGGGAAAATGATATTAATGCTCCCAACACCCCCTTCTAATCTAAATTGTTACAAAAAATGGAACTTATAATGGCGAAGTGCTCTCTTTGAAATTTAAATAAAATTTCTCCCAACGATTTTGTAAAAATGTCCACAAAATGATCTCGTGATCCATGAAAAGTAAGAAATATGTATCGATTATTGAAAATATCTTGAATGAAGTGTAAAAGTGTGTCAATATGTTTCCTATTTTTATGGAACACATGATTTTTGGATAAGGAAATGGTAGATATGTTATCATTGAAAACATGAGTTGGTCCTTTTGAACTTTTGAAATATCATTCAATATCCTTCTCATCCATACTACTTGAAACGTTGTTGAAGTTGCAACTACATACTCTACCTCTGTAGAAGATATTGAAACAATTGGTTGTTTTTTGGATTCCCATGAGATATTATTTGTTCCCAAGTGAAAAGTATGCCTTGAGGTGTTTTTCTGATCATCTAATTTACTTTCATAGTCGCTATCTGTGTATCTTGAGAGTGAGAAATATTAAAAATTATTTTAGAATAAGACATAGTTTAGCATGCTTGTAACATATCTTAGGACCCTTTATCCAAATTTACAATGCGAATTATTAGGTGATTCCATAAATATAGAAACAAGAATTGTTGCAAACATGATCCCGGGTCTAGGTGTAGTGAGATACAAGAGACTACCAACTATATTTTTATAAAATGTTGAATAAATTGATGGCCATTCATATCGTTTGCCCAGTTTTGTGCCTAGAGAAATTGGAACGTTATCTAGTTTGTAACTGATCATTCTAAACTTGTGCTAGATGTTAGTGACATACTTTTGTTGACAGAATAAATAAAAAATAAATAAAATCATTTTTATATTTTCGAATGTCAATTCCTAAGAAATATTGCATGATGCCAAGATTAGTAATGTCAAATTATGTTTACCTCTATAGAGAAAATCGTCAACATAAAGGAAAATAATGAAAATTTTACCTTCACAAATTTTTGTATAAACAGTTGGCTCATGTCTACATTTGTAGAATATACTTTTGATGAAGAAAGAGACAATTATATTACACCAAGCATGAGGAGCCCTTTTTTTAGGGTGGTTCATGAACACTAAGTGGTTGCGACATCCATAGGAAAATCTTGGTAGATCAACCTAAATGGATATACTCATCGGCTCAACTAGAAAGGCCTAACCCCAAGGGTGTCGAAGACATCCGACCATGTGAACTCCTAATAGGCGAGGTACATAGAAACAAGAACTCAAGTAACTAAGTTATCGCTTGGGGATTTGAGATTATTTCACGCCACATAAGGCTTTCTTAAACTTATACAACTTATTTTCTTGTCATAGAACTTCAAAACTAGATGGTTAATCCTCATAAGCCTCTTCCTCCAATATTCCACTTAAGAAAGAAGATTTGACATCTATTTCAAAAACTTGTCATTTATTTTGAGTTATAATGGCCATAATATTTTTAGTTGTATCTAACCTTGATTTTGGAGATAAGGTTTTGTCGTAGTCTATGCCAAGTTATTGATAGAATCCTTTGGAAACAAGCCTTTGCTTATGTTTCTCAATTTTTCCATATTAATTCAATTTGGTGTTGTCAACCCACTCGACACCAATGTGGGTTTTTTATATTGGGAGATCAACAAGTTTCTAATTTTCATTATTCTCTATGGATGTGAATTCCTCATTCATAGCATCAACACACTGTTACTCATTTATTTCCTCTTCAAAGTGGTTTGGTTGAAAGGAATGAAAGGAAAGAAGATTTTGCCACTGAAAGTCACACTCTTTGTCATAGATATCCATAATTCTTCTAGTTTTATAATTATCTTATGAAATTTATGATTTATTATTGGATTCATTGCTAGAAGTACCATTTTCAGAGTGTTGTGGTATTTCTTGTATCTAAAATTTGCAACCTTGGTGATGAACATGTTGATATGAGGGTTCATCAATTTTATCACATAATTTTTTTTTTTGAAAGTACTTAATTTTTTAACTTAACATCAATTTCTTGGTAAGAATATTGTAGAGTCTCTAGGATTTTGATTATTCATTGTAGGCTACAAAGATGCATTTTTCACTTCAATCGTCAGGTTTCTTTCGTAAATTCTCTTGAACATGTGCAAATGATACACAACTAGATATTCCAAAGTGATATATATTCACCTTATTACCATCCCAAGCCTCTTCAGGTACTGTATCTTTGACATTGGTTGTCTTAGATACAATAGTAACAGCAAATTCAGTCCAATACTTATTGGACAACTCCTTTCCCAAAGAATGCATCTTTCCATATATAGAATTGAATCGTTTTTTATTTAATATAATCCATCATGTTGTGGACTGTATCTCATTTTGATCTGCATAATGATGCCTTGTTGTAGAAAAAATGTTGTGAAATATTTAGAACTATGTTCTCCTCCTTTGTCAAACCTGAGTACTTTCAAAATATTGGAACTTTCTTTTTCTGCTTTCACTTTGAACTTTTCAAAACTTGAGAAAATATAAAACGTATTTTTAATAAAATAGATCCATATTTTCCTGTTATATTCATCAATAAAGGTCATAAAATAAATACCTCCACGAATCAACTTTGTTTTCATTGGGCCATAGATATTTGTGTGGACTAGCTCTAAGGGTTGTTTTGCTCTACTAGAAAATGTGGCAGGGTTATCTCTTTTATTTTTTACCAGCCTTGGTTCTTGTTATTTCTGTGTTTCTACTCCTTCTATATACTTTTCATTCGTTCGATATCGTAAAATTTTATGCAAATCTAGAGTGAGATGATAAGAGTCTTTTCCTGGCCTGGAAGAAAGGGGAGGGTGAGATTCGTGTTCATTCATAATAGAGAGGCCAATTACCATAGAATATTTTTGATGAAGACATATAATCTTGAAGGGAATAAAACCATACCTATAATTCCATAACCATGACTCATCTATCTTTGTAACATTTTGCGCAAATGAATTTGACATATTTTTTATTTTAAGAGTCAAGGAAAACATTCTATTCTTGGTTTTTTCTACTTTGGCTATAAATATTTTATTAAGGGTTTGTCATAAATGTAACGAGTTGTCCCATGGAGTATTACATCATAACCATGTTCCATTAGTTGACCTACACTAATGAGATTATGCTTCATATGTGGAACATAATAAACATCATGTATATGTTTCTCAAATTTTTTTTAGTAAGAGAAAACACAATATCATTCCCTTCATATTTTATATGAGAATGGTCTCCAAGAGTAATTTAAGATTTGATAGAAGAAATCATGCAATAAATCAAATTTTTGTTATCTATAATATGGTTGTTGCAACTAATATCCAACAACAAAATCTCCTTAGTATGTTTGTCTTCAGAAAATGGAAAGAAAGAAACCTAGTTTTAGAGGATTCTCCTTCATTACTGGATATATGGACACTTCCTCTTTGCTTCTCTAATTGTTTGTTTCTGCATTCATGTTCATAATGTCCAAATTTCTTGTAGTAATAACATTGGACATTATATTTTTTTCTCCATGTTCTCCTCCTCTACGTCTGGTTTTGTGAAGATATCGATTAATCTGCTACATAATGATGTTCAATAGATTTGTCTCTTCCTCTTCCTCAATTGCTTATACCTCCATATCCTCTCCATGTGCCTTTTCGAGAGAGACGTGTTCCACTAAATCTTGTTCTATGGAATATTCTCCCAAGTTATGTCACGTTTCGTGTGATGGAACCGATCAAGTCAACTAATATACTCACATGGTTGCAATATTTTTAGACTCTAGTATGGCTATTACAACCATTTAAAATTTCTTTCGTAATACTTAGAGAATTTTTTCAATTATCGTTTGATCTACAACTGTTTCACCAATAAGTATGATTTGATTGATGAGTCCCATGACTCTTATCATGAACTGATCAACATTTTTTGTGTTAGCCATATTTAGGGTTTTGAGCTAAGTCCTAAATATCTATAATTTAACATTATTAATTGTATCATTACCCTGAAATGTAGTTTTGAGAATATCCCAAGCCTCTTTTATTATTGCATAAGTTATTTTGTTGAATATCAATTCATCAATGAAATTATAGATGTATCATTTGGATCAATTCTCTTTCCTTATCAATTTGGAAGTTGTGTTTCTCTAATTATTGGTGATGGCTTCTAATGATTCTTGGGTTGGCTCTACATAGCCTTTTTTCAGTGTATACATGCAATCTTAGACATGAAAAAAAGCATTCATCTCTTAAAACCAAAATTCATAATTTTTTCAAAGGAAAATGAGTGTCTATGGTAGAGCACTAGAGGAAGCACTTTTTATTAATGTAGACACATGCATTTTTATCACAAGATCCTTTTCAAAAAATCAAAAAATAAAACACTTTTTTTTAATCTGTTTTAACTTTTAAATGTAGGAGCACCTCTTTTTCTTTTATGACTAAAACTTCAAAAAAAGAAACTTTATTAAATCCCTTATAAAAAATCTTGAATAAAACCCTTTTCAATAGAACATAATGGACCTTTAAAAAATAAACAAATTTTTTTTATGTATAAAGGTGTTTGTCCCTTTTTGAATGATAATAAGATAACTTTCAAACATTACACCTAGTTTTGTAGTCGCATCGTGCTTCAAAATTCCATGCATCATGCTTTATGGATATAACACACCTTTGGCTACGTTTTCCAACAACACAGTAAGTTTTTTTAATTAAGAAACTTTTAAAGCTTATGATGTGTGTTATGAATGCAAATGCCAATATCATGGTGTCCGTAATTGTCATGATTATTTTTTAATTTGACATTCTCTTTCAGATAAACACAAAATTTTATCTTGCCCTGGCTTTGACTGATCGATTTTGACTTCTGGGCCTTAACTGGCTTGGTTGCAACTGGTTTATTCATTCTCCTCCTGAAGCTATGTATCTCTACACTCCAAATTTTCAAATGGTGCTCTAAAGGAATCTTAAGAAACCTCATGCTCTGATACCATGACAAATATTGTAGAGGTGGAAAACAAGAAGAATAAAATCAAAATTATAAATGGAGTGAACATTTGTTCTCATCATCAAGTAATAGCTAAATATATTACATAACAAATAAGGAAGCAAAAATTCACTAAATAATAGGTGTAAGACTCAACTAAAACTCAACTGAACTCAACAAATTGAACTGAATTCAAATTGTCTATGCCACCTAGCAGAAAAACTAGAAGTAGTGAGCTTAATTTTCTCAATAGGGTGAAATGGTCACTAGAAACAATGAGATTAATTGTATTAATAGGGTGAAATGTTAAGTCACCATCACAAAGGTTAAAGAAGATCGGGTGTCATTTTGATTTGTGATGCACCACATCCAATCACATGGAATTGACATTCCCTTATTGATGGGTTATTAGTAAATCGTGTTCCACACCCATTGGTTATTTGATACAATGCATGAGAGTTTGCATGGGTTGGTCGACAAAAATCACACTTACACACAACCAAATTTGGGGTTTCCCCATATGCAGACATGTAGGTGTCATGAATCCGCGCAATGAAATGATGAATGTTGGCTAGATCTGGTGTAGGAACATTGGATTAAGTGGAATTTAAAATGGATGTGAGTGCAAAAGGATAATAGGTTCATCAACTCATTCAATCCAAAAGGCAGAATTTTTTGAGGGCATGCACAAAGGATGGTATTTACGCGCAAATGGAATGAATGGAGAAGACATCAATGAAGAGTGGAAAAGACACATAAAACATTCTAGAGCTTTGTTGGTACATAAAACCTTCCTTAACACTATCCATGTTGGAAAATAAAGAAGACTACAAGAATTTTCATCAATGATTTGAAGTTTCTATGATGTAAAAATTCTAGTAGTTTGTCTTTTTCTAATGGATGGTTAAGAAAACTGAGAACATCATTTTTTATGATGCTTGTTGAGGCGTGTTCCTTAAAAAATTCTCTCATTCTAATAAGATCCATTAACCATGGTTACGTTCGTCCTCTTTTATCTAAAATTTAAGTTCCCTTTCTTACACTTATTTCGTTTTTTTTTTTTTTAATGGTTCTCTAAATCTCTTATAACCATAGTTAATTATGCCTAGTCTAATTTTTTTCAAAAGGTTTCGGAGGAATGATTTTTCGAAAAATAGGATGTTATCACTAGGATTGTGCATGAAATTGGATGTCCCTTGGGTTAGTTTAATTTCCTCAAAGGTGGATCCCATTCTCAACCCCACCCAATGGGACTAAACCCTTCACATTTAAATTAGTCTAAACAAATTGGGTTCGCGAGCTCACAATTATTACAACAAACCTCATAATATCATTTATAAGAATTAAATCATGATAAAGAAAAAAAATCATCTTTCCTTTCAATCATTGAAAATAAACCCATTTAATGATATTCTATTTATGTATACTAACATCATTATAAATTTTATTATTATTAAAAAAATACTTAAAGAAAATAAAAATTCATTACACTAATTAATTTTTTTTCCAAATAAATGAATGCTTTCCATAAAACACTAAAAAAAACACCCGTCTTAAACAATTATCAAGCACATAGCTTGTAAATTCATAATCCTAATTTGAAATCTCATTTGAGAGGCCATTACTATCATTAATATAAAATAAAATTATTTGACAATTAATTAAATTTATAAATTTTAATTTAAAAATAAAATTTTTATTATAAAAATTTAATATATAAGTATATTTAAAAAACAAGACTAGTGTTAGCAATATTACATGTTTGTTTACTTCTTTTTTTTGATAAATTACTCTAAATTGTATTTATATGAAAAATAAGTTTACATTTGTTTCTATAGTCGAAATAGAGATTCACTAACCCAATCTGAAAATAGAAGAGCAAGATTTCTCATGACCAGACTAGTTAACGCAAACAAATAGTAGTAGAGAAAAAGCACAAGACAAAACAAATAACCAATTGATCTACAAAAATATAATGAATCATTGTCAAAGAATTTATAGCCCAATACATTGGATAATGGACAGATCGACACCATCAAATAGAAAATTATGCATGAGTTATTCTCCATATTAGCCAAAGGGCATCCAAAACCAAACCCAAGTGCTAAAGGTTGTTCACAATATACCAAAAATCTCATAGTAATAGGGAATAAGACAACCTCCTTGGAAATACCCTTCCTTTCTACCAGCACAACTGAAGGAAACAACCTTCATCAAGGAAATTTAATCATGCAAATTAAAACAAGTCCATAAGCTACAAACTAAACCAAAATTTACACCAAATGCATTGTCTTCAACCTTGCCAAAGAGAGAGAATAATTTAAGATGGTAGGAGATAAAAAAGGTGAAGTCTTCCCGTACTAAGAGAAACCATTATATATAAAGACTAAAAGCCCTCCAAATACATCGTAGAGAAAAATTCAAATTTACATGAATCCTAGAGAATGAAAAATATATGGATTAAACATGAAAACAAAAAATATTTTTTTTCCTTGCCCCATAACAAAGATAAGTTGTAGAATTCCCTAAAGAAATCAAGTTATAGGGTATATATGAAAATTAAGGATGAAAATTCTTAAAGAATCCATTTCTAGTCATGATCCAAAGAAATTAAGGTAGGTGTTTGAGCGCTATCATCTCAAGGATATGTAAGGTAACCAAAAGTAGAGTCAATGACCAAAGAAATTTCCACATGAGCTAGAATTTGACCTAAATTATCAAGGAAAAAGAATTGGTTTCTCAACATATCATTAATTTCATCCAAAGATGAAAAAACATTGTATTTTTCCACTTTCTTGTCCTTAAAAATAAGGCACAAGAGAGTGGTCATTTGTTGGTGAAGCGCCAAAGAACTAAGAAAGTGTAGTCTTCTTTCCCAAAACTGACGAGGGTCAAGGACCCATTGCATATCATTCCCTTCCAAATCAAATTCCAAGGCATATGATCAATTCATAGACTATTTTTTTTTGTAGCAACACAATTTTATTTCACACCTCGAAAAGACCAACATTGAAAAATGTTGAACCGAATCATAGGAAAAATGGGGAACACTTTTGTGCCCAATATTATTATTGCCAACCCTTTTGGAACACATTATTTTCCTAGGAGGCATGAGTAATGTTTCCAAAGGACACCGTGGATATATACAAGAAGAAAATTTTTTAGTCAATTTTAATATCTTAAATTTCTATCATAAATTATCGACTAAGGTTAGTAATCTGATGAAGTGTGGTGCACTATATATGCTTAGATTACCTTCTTTCTTACTTCATTGTGTATTTTTATATATTTTTTTGGGGGGGGTTTGTATTTTATGCCTAAATTCAAGTGTTGGAAATATGATTATTATGTCTTAATATTTTGTCCTTGATGGAAACCTACTTGATGAGTTTCCTTTTGATAGAAACCTATTTGTTGAAGATGTAAAAATGATGTTTCTACAAGTCAGTTCAGATGTGATAGAGAAAGGAATTCCAGTAAGTTCCAGAGAAATGAAAAAAGGTAATATTTCACAATGTATATGCAGGTTTCATGAAGGACTCGTATACATACAGAGGTTGGTATACAAGCAACCCGTGTATACATCTAGAATTAGTATATACACAGTGTTTATAAAGAGAAGTCGCGTATACACATAGGTACGAAGAAGCGAAGTCACATATGCATTTTACGCTCTAAAATTATGATATCATGGGGCATTACGAAGGTTTTAGCCCACATTATTGAGCGTTGTGTCGTCTATTTGATTTTGTCCAAGAATACCATCGGCATTTGTGTGGTTTTGGCTCATGGTATTGGTAAAGGAAAAATCTATATAAGGAGAAGAAGATCAGAGTGCAAGTGGGTGCATGTGTAAGGGATTTGATTGAATACTTATCTCTTAAGTATATCTGCATGGGATGGACTCTGTTTATTGGTAGATATGTAACTATGATGCACCCTTGGATACAATGATGGATCAAGATCTTTAGACCTAAAAATACTATGTATTTCATCTATTGATGGGATGATTGGATCTGTGACCTGCCACATGTTTGCTGAAGTGAAGTGAAGAAATCTCTGTAAGTCTATAGATCTGAAATTTTTTGCAAAATTAATATTTACATATCTATATGCTAGTTCATCTCGGTGAAAGCGTGTATACATGTGGATCTGTTTCAGCTAAAGCACGTATGGAAGTAAGGGTTTTTTGAGGCTTGTTGGAGAGGTTATCTATTTATTGTTGTTATATTTCTGTTGTCTGTCAATGAAGTTTTCATGTAGATCTGGGTTGTTTGAATACTATATATGTTTCTAAGTTTAATATGTACAATTCTGATCAATGAGTGATTAAATATGATTAATGATGCTTACTGAATAAGGGTTCTGCAAATCTGAAAAGATATATGATTGAAAGCCTCAGATATAGTTCTGAGACTGATCATATTCTCGAAATTTAGTATTCTCAAATCTATACACTGGTTGGTATGCAGGAAAGTGCATATACACGCAGGTTCAGTAAAGAAAAGTAGTGTATGCATTTTAAGATAATGAATGATCAGGGTTGATATTTATTCTGCATGTTGATTCTGAAATCTAGGTTTATTACTATGTTCTGGTTACAGTGATCTCACTAATTGGTTTGAAGTTTGGGTTAAGTCTATTAGTGTTTACCTTTATGTTGAGTTGTGCTGAAGCTATTGGATCCAGTGTGAAAATTTATGAAACGTGGTCAAGAGTGGGTCTGAGGGTTGAAGCCTTCAGTATGGAAGTAGAAGCTTCCTGCCAGTAGAAGCTGGTGTTTTGATCAGGGGGTTGTAGCACCTTTCCAGTAGAGGCTGGTAAACGAGATTAGGGGGTTCGAGCTCCCTTCTAGTAGTAGCTAGAGAATGAGAGAAGGTTGCAGCCTTCTGCAGGTAGACGCCTGTGTATTGATATAAGTCTGCATCAATATAATTTTGTAAGCAGTTTTCCATATAATAATTATTGAAGAGAGAGACGACAGCAGCAGTGGTTTTCTCCCAAATTGGGTTTCCACCTTAAATATTGGTGTTCATGTGTAATTCTCTTGTGTGATGATTTTTTTTGTTATTACTACACTTATTTACTGCTTAACTATTTGATTCATAATTGATGGTTTGGGTTAAATATTTCTTCTAAATGTTTACCTAATCAGTAAAGATATATGTGTATACACTAGTTTCTATTTGGAAAGTCACATACATATGATGGTTGTGCTAATCAAAGTCACGTATAGAAATCAGTAAAGGGAAAAAGAAAAATATTGTGATTATTGCAAATTCTGATTCATTCCCCCGCCCCCCCCCCCCCCCACCCCCTCTTAGTATTTTTCCCAACAATTTGAATCAGATAAGGTCCTTCTATAGAAGCTTAATCTCTAGAAGGAAGATCATCTAAAATGAGCAACCAAGATGGGACATCATCTATGAGACCTCCACTATTCAATGGAAACAATTTAATCTTTTGGAAGACAAAGACAAGATCCTATCTTCAGTCTCTTGGAGAAGATGTATGGGCTATAGTTGAAGGCAATTACCAATATCCAGCCTCAGTTCTAGCAGACCCATCAACAGGGAAAAACTATGAAACCAATGCAAAAGTTCTCAATGCTTTATTTGGGAGCCTGACTGAATCAGAATCTGTCAAAATTATGAAGTTAATACAACAAAGGAGATATGGGACAAAATCATTCTGAGCTATGAAGGTGATGCCAAGGTAAAAAGTGCTAAACTCCAAAATCTCATAATTGAATATGAAAAACTCAGAATGCATAATGATGAAAGCATTGCTAGTTTCTTTTTATGTCTAGATGAGATTGTAAATCATATGAGAAATCTTAGTGAAACCATAACTGACACCACTCTTGTAGAAAAAATTTTAAGATCTCTAACTCCTAAATTCGAGTCAAAAGTATATACTATTTAACAGAAGAAGGATATTCAAAATCTTATTGTTGTTCCACTTCATGGGATATTAACTACATGTGAAATGAGAAATGGAGGTCCCTCTGAAGTCAAAGAAGTTATTTTTAGAGTTGCTGCAAAAGGAAAGGAAATGGAAGAACAAGAAGGATCAGGGTATGTTTCAAAAGAAGATGACATTAGGGAAATTTTGAGGTATAAAATGGGCCTCCTAAGGAAATTATAAAACAATAGTGGAAATAATAAAACAAGATGTGATTACATCATCAAATTTTAGAGGGAAAAAAAGAAAAACTACCTTTTCAAATCGTATTTTCAACTTATCTCCCAATTTTTTTACTAAAATTTTGAGTGGGAGTACTTATTGGATGAAAAATTTAACTCATCATCCAAGGAGTACCCATTTTTCATACTTTTGATGGACCCTGCTACACAAAATATGAGAAATACATGAAAATTGTGATAGCAATAACGTTTTTTTCATGTATTTGTCATTTTTGTGTAGCAGGGTCCATCAAAAGTATGCAACATGGGTACTCCTTGGATGGGGAATTAAATTTTTCATCCAAAAAGTAATCTCACTCGAAATTTTAGTAAAAACGTTGGGAGATAAGTTGAAAATACGAGTTGAAAAAGTTGTTTTTTTTATTTTATTATTTTTTAATATTTTCACTCTTTTACTTAAAACATGGTGAATCATCACCCATGTTTGTCATCATCATCTTGAATCCTATTGGTTCTTATAAAGTATATTTTTGTTGTACATTTTTCTTAGGAGGCCCCTTTAGACCTCAAAATTCCCCTAATGGATAAATTTTGTAAAGAAATTACAACTTGGCAGTTGGAGGTTCAGAAGTAAGCTTCCTTTCAAATGTTTTTCTTGTAGAAGAGTTGGTCATTATGCTGCTAAATTTCCTCATAAGGATAATCGTGAAAAGTGAAAGGAATTGACAAAATTAAATAAGAAACATTTCATCAATAGAAAATTTATTATACTCATGAGGATAGTGATGGTCTATCAAATAGTGAAGAAGGAGAATCTGATCAAATTATTAGACTACTAACGGCATTTGAAAAGAACACTAGTGAGACTAAAGATACATTTACGGATGATTTAGGAGAAAATTATTTTCTTGAAGAAATCAATCAACTCAAAGTCTGTTTGGAAGAAAAATTGAATATCCATAGATACTCTAAAGAATCATCTTGTAGAAAAGGAGAAGCACAATCAAAGTTCAATGCTCTCCTCTTGTAAAGATAGGTGTTGGATATATTGGAGAATCTTCTCAATATTCAGCACCAAGCTATATAAATGTAGTTAAATCCAACCAACAACATTTCATCACTCAAAAAAATAACAAAGATAACACCCAGGTAAAGCATGACCACTTCAATTAAAGCATGAATAATAAAAAAATTATTAATCAACAGGTAAACCTCAATAGAAGGTTCCATGATCGCAAAAATTTCTTCTTTAAGGGGAAATTTTTCTCATGTCATAACTTTTGTCATAAATCTGCTCAATGTGTTGCATACAAAACTATCATGACCAAAGAAGCAATAAAGTAAAGAAATGAGACTGGAATAAAGAAGAATACTTACAACAACTTTTCTCCTCTTCAAGACGAGATTGAATGTTCTTATTGCAATAACTTTGGACATGAATAATCTGAATGCAGAAGAAAACTTTAGCCAAAAGAGAATATACCCTCAAACTCCAAGGTATGGAGAAAGAACGAATTTCAGGTTGAAAACTGTGGAATAGCTTTATTTGCAGAAACGGAAGAAAATCAATGGTACATTGATAGCATATGCTCAAAACACATGACAGGTGATCAAAATAAACTCCTTTCATTCAATGCATTAGAGAAGGAAAATAATGTTACTTTTGGAAATGACTCTCCTTCTGTCATTAAGAGTAAAGGTTCTGTTTTTATAAAACAAAAGGTGAAAGCTAACAATGTTATGTATGTGGATGGATTAAAGCATAACTTGTTTAGTGTGAGTCAAATGTGTGATCAAGGAAATGTTGTCATTAGTTCAAGAGAATGTGTAGTTCATGAAATTGACATAGGAAAAACCATAATAAAAGGAACTAGAACACCAAGGAATCTAGATATATTGAAATGTGGCCAATAGAAATGTTATTTAGGTAAATCTACAGAAAATTGGTTATGGAAGAGAATATTAGGACATTTGAGCTTCTCTCAAATAATAAAGTCTAGTAGAATCAAAGTTGTTCGTGATCTACCCAAAATCACTCTACTTGAAAGTACCATATGAAAATCATGCCAATTTGGTAAACAAACCAGGGTTCAATTCAATGCCAAATAAGGATCAACAAGTAAGCCTCTTGAACTAATACATAATGATATATGTGGTCCCATAAGGAAAAAGTCACCTCACAGAGAAAAATACTATATTCTATGTATATATGACTTTTATAGACTGTGTTGGATCGATTTATTGAAACATAAAGATGAAGCATTTGAAAAGTTTAAGATATTAAAAGCTTTGTTTGAAAATGAATTAGATCTAAAAATCGAATTTTGGAGATCAAACCGAGGAGGAGAATACATATCAGATGAATTCTTTAATTTCTATGAACAATATGGCATAAAAAGATAGTTTTATGTAGCTGGATCTCCACAACAAAATGGCATGGCAGAAAGAATGAATAGAACAATTGAGGAGATGGCTTGTGCTATTCTTGATGAATTTGGAACTCACGATACCTTTTGGGGAGAAGTAGTGCATACTGTTGTAAATATTCTTAACAAGGCTCATGTTCATGTGAATAGTAATAAAACTCCTTATGAGCTCTGGTATGGTAATCTTCCCACTGTGAAGAATTTTAGAGTTTTTCGATGCAAATGTTTTATCTAGAAAAATTATGAACAAATTGGTAAGTTTGAACCTATAGAAAATGAAGGAATATTTATTGGTTACTCTTCTATAAGTAAAGCATATAAATGTTAAAATAAAAGACTTCGGAAGATTTTTGAATGTATTGATGTTGTAATTGATGATTCTCTCACAGCTCCTAGAAGGGAAATAAAAAAAATGAATGAAGATTATGATAATGTATATTTTCCCTCATCAAATAAAAACAATATAGAAGGAGAACCCTATGAAGCACTGGAAGAAGATATATTAGAAAAAGCTCCATCCAAGTATGTTCAAAAGAATCATCCAAAACCTTCAATATTGAGAGAAAGGGATCAGGTGTCCAGAGAAGAAGAACTCTTGTAGGATCCCCTAGCTAATTGGAATTCTTATCCACTATTGAACCACAAAATCTAAATCAAGCTAGTAAAGATGAATTTTGGATTCAAGCGATGAATGAAAAACTTGATCAGATTGAAAATAATCATACTTGGGAATTGGTTCCAAGACCTCATGATAAAAATGTTATTGGAACAAAATGTATATTAAAAAACAAGTTAAATGAAAATGGAGATGTTATTAGAAATAAAGCTAGAATTGTTTGTAAAGGATATGTTGAACAAGAAGGTATAGACTTTGAAGAAACATTTTGACTTGTAGTGAGACTTGAAGCCTTGAGAATGTTGCTTTCTTTTTCAAGTTTTCAACAATTCAAAGTTTATCAAATGGATGTAAAATTTTCTTTCCTCAACGGTGATCTAGAAGAAGAAGTTTATGTAGAACAACCAAAAGGATTCATTCTGGGAAATGATGAAAAACTTGTTTGCAAACTTAAAAATTCTCTATACAGTCTCAAATAGGCTTCTTGGGCATGGCACTATTGTCTTGAAAAATATATTCAACAACAAGGTTTCACAAAAGGATCTATTGACAATAACTTATACACAAAAATTGAGAATGATAAACTATTAATTATTGTTGTTTATGTTGGTGAGACCATTTTTGGGAGTAATGAATACTCCATGAGTCATAAATTTTCTTCGATTATGCAACAAGAATCTGAAATGTCATTACTTGGGGAACTAACATATTTTATTGGCTTACAAGTGCAACAAGAAAGAAATGGCATATTTCTATCACATGAAAAATATCTCAAGAAAATCCTAAAGAAGTATTGGATGGAAGACTACAAACCTGTAAGCAATCCAATGGTAACTATATGCAACCTCAGTTCTCATGATGATTCTCCCACGATAAATAAACTGGAGTAGTGATCCATGATTGGAAGTCTACTTTATCTGACTGGGATTAGACCAGATATTATGCATGCAGTTGGGATTGTTAGACAATCCCAAGCTAATCCAAAAGATTCACACCTTCAGGTTGTAAAAAGAATATTCAAATATCTACAAGGGACTCAAGGCTTTGGCCTATGGTATCCAAAGAATGTTGATCTCACTCTCCATGCTTACACAGATGTATATTGGGTTGGAAATGTTGATGATCGAAAAATCACTAGGGGTGGTGCATTCTATATGGGGCCCCAATTAGTATCTTGGTTTAACACAAAATAGAGTTCTATTGCCTTATCTACAACATAAGTAGAATATGTGGCTGACACATCATGTTACACAAAAATTCTTTGAATGATGTAGACATTAAAAGATATTCAAATCAAATGTTCACCTCCCATCTCCATCCTATGTGATAATACAAGTGCCATTAGTATCTTGAAGAATCTTGTTATGCATTCCAAGACCAAGCACATTCCTATCAAGTACCACTTCTTACGAGAACAAGTGCTTGAAGAAAAGGTCAAACTAGAGTATGTTACAGCCAAAGAAAAATTTGTTGATATATTTATTAGATTGCTTCCCAGGGAAGCATTCAAATATCTCAGACAGAATCTGCAAGTTGTCTCTGACTCTCTTATTTATACTTAATTTCAGAATATTAAAATTAGTACGCTTTTTTAATGAAGGCGAGTCATGTATATTCGTGTGCTTCTGTGCATAAAACTTTGTATGGGTTTTGCTGATTGAAAATATATGTGTCATCTTTCGTAGCAGTCTGTGGTGTTGTTGGGTAAAATCTCTTGTTTTGATATTCATCTTACAATACCTTTCGTTGTTATTTATCTTCTTCATGAGGATGCTTTGATGAATTGTTTGTTGAATGTGTTCAGGAGGCACAAGTTTAGGGGGAGCATTTTCCTTGCTGAAGAGGATGCATTGTTGGAATTATGATTGGTTATTGTGTCATGATCTCCTGTTTGAGATTATTTGGTTATAGAGAGTCATATATTTTATTTGATTAAAATGTCATGTTGAGACCTATGCTGTAAATTTTTCATATTCAGTCATGTAAAGACTTGTTCAAATTTGAAAACCCACTTAGTTGGGTAATTGAGTCAGTATGTAGATCCTCTTGGTTGGATCCTTGATGTAATTTTGATGTCCTTAGTGATAGGAAAGGTCATACTCTGTTGAGTTAAAGAGTCATGTATTTCATTTAAATTATGTCCATATGTGCTTAGGGGGGAAATTGTCTTCTCTTTTCTCTTGATGTCAAAGGGGGAGAATTTTTGGTGTTTGAATAGTGTTTATGTATCTATAGGATGTGGTGATCAAAATCCATCATAGTTTCCATCAAGAACAAAGGGGGAGATTTTTTGAAATATGATTCTTATGTCTTAATATGTTGTCCTCGATGGAAACATTATTGATGAGTTTCCTTTGATAGCAACCTATTTGTTAAAGATGTATAAATGATGTTTCTACATGTCAGTTCAGATGTGACAAAGAAAGGAATTCCAGTATGTACCAGAGAAATGAAAAAGGTAGTATTTCACAATGTATACGAAGGTTCTATGAGGGAAACCCACGTACATACACAGGTTGTTATACCAGCAACCCATATATACATCTAGAATTAGTATATACACAGTTTTTATGAAGAGAAGTCACGTATATATGTGGGTACGAAGAAGCCTACTCGCATATGCCTTTTGTGCTCTAAAATTATGATACTAGGTGGTATTACCATGGTTTTATCCCACAGTATTGAATCATGTGTCATCTATTTTATTTTTTCCAAGAATACAATCGACACTTGTCCAGTTTTGGCTCATGGTATTAGTAAAGGATAAATCTTTATAAGGAGAAGAAGATCATAGTGCAAGTGGGTGCATGTATAAGGGTTTTTACTGAATACTTATCTCTGAAGTATATCTGCATGGGATGGACTCTATTTATTGGTAGATCTAAAACTATGATGCACCCTTGGATACAATGATGGATCAGGATCTCTAGACTTGAAATGACTATGTATTTCATCTATTGATGAGATGATTGGATATTTGACTTGACGTATGATTGCTGAAGTGAAGTGAAGAAATCTAGTTAAGTCTATAGATCTAAAAATTTCTGAAAAATGAATATTTACAGATCTATACTCTAGTTCATCTTGGTGAAAGCGCATATACACTCAGATTTGTTTCAGCTAAAGCACATATGGAAGTTAGGGTTTTCTAAAGCTTGCTAGATAGGTTATCAATTTATTGTTGTTATATTTTTGTTGTATTTCAATGAATTATTCATGTAGATCTGGGTTGTTTGAATATTTCATATGCTTCTAAGTTGAATATCTAAAAATATGATCAATGAGTGATTAAATATGATTAACGATCCTGACTGAATAAGGGTTCCGCAAATATGAAAAGATATCTGACTAAAATCCTTAGATCTTGTTCTGAGACTGATCATATTCTGGAAATTCAGTATTCTCATATCTATCTGCAGGTTGGTGTGTAGGAAAGCGTGTATACACGCAAGTTCAATAAAGTGAAATAGCGTATGCATTTTAAGATAATGAATGATGAGGGTTGAGATTCATTCTGCATGTTGATTTTGAAATCTAGGTTTATTACTGTGTTTTGGTTACAATGATCTCACTGATTTGTTTGAAGTTTGGGTTAAGTCTATTGATGTTGACCCTTATGTTGAGTTGTGTTGAATTTTTTGGATCTAGTGTGAAAATTTATGAAACGTGGTCTGTAGTGGGTCTGAGAGTTGAAGCCGTCACTATGGAAGTAGAAGCTTCGTGGTAGTAGAAGTTAGTGTTCTGATCATGGGGTTGTAGCTCCCTTCTAGTAGAGGCTGGTAAACAAGATTAGGGTGTTCGAGCTCCCTTCCAGTAGTAGCTGGAGAATGAGAGAAGATTGCAGCCTTTTGTAAGTAGATGTATGTGTACTGATATGAGTCTGCATCAGTATAATATTGTAAGTAGTTTTCCATATAATAAATATTGAAGACAAAGATGACAACAGTGTTGGTTTTCTCCGAAATTGGGTTTCCACCTTAAATGTTGGTGTTCTTGTGTAATGACTTATTCTGTTATTACTGCTCTAATTTAATTCTTAACTATCTGATGCATAACTGATGGTCTAGGTTAAATATTTCTTCTGAATTTTTACCTAATCAGTAAAGATATTTGTGTATACGCTAGTTTCTGTTTGGAAATTCGTGTACCTATGTTGTTTATGCTAATGAAAGTCGCGTATAGAAATCGGTAAAGGGAAAAGGAAAAAGATTGTGATTTTTGCAAATAATGATTCCTGCCGCCACCACCCCCCCGCCCCCCCCCCCCAAAACCACCTTTCAATATTTTTCCCAACATTAAGAATAGAAATTTATCTAAGGAATGAAATCTAATCTTCTTAACGCAAGCTTTAAATTCTAGGGAACATCTAAATATGAAGGAAATTTAATGATGAAAACTTAATCTTAAATATGGAAGAAAAGGAAATGTTATTTTTACTCTAAGGAAGGAAATTCATTTACAAATTAATTTTAATGAAATGAATGAAATATAAAATCTAAAAGAAGGAAGAAAAGCAAAATTTATTTCACTAGTCTATTTTGCATAAATGTAAATCAAATTTTACATGGTTAAAATATGATCTAGGTTAGACTATTCTAAGGCTGGAAAAAAATCTACGGAAAACATCTAATTAAACTAATTATTCATTTAAATGAAACATTTTTCTAAATCTGATTGAATTATACTGATCTTTGCATGATGTTCTAGCTATCAACATAATGAAAATAAAACTATATCCCACCTTATCAATTGAAAGAATTAATTATATGAAAACAGAGCTTTTGATCTACTTTAAGAATAATCAAAGTACAATTCTAATCTAACTCTATCCTATTTTCAAATCTAAGAGTGATCAGAATATAAATCTAATCTAATTCTATTCTACATTCCATGGAATGAAATCATAATCGAAATTGAAATGACTTTGCTAATTTAAAACAAATTTAACTAAGGAAATCAAGGAATGACAAAGTATCCATTGCGTAAAAAAAAAAAGATTAATCTTAAAGCCTATGGTTGCTGTGTAATCCAATGCACCAATATATTCAATTGGAAGATGACAGAGTCACATTCATGAAATAATTCATGAGAGCATAAGGTCTAACATACAATTATAAATGTAAACAACTAATTTAGAAAACATTTAAAGTTAATTAACATGAAATTAAACTATTAAACAGTGATAAATTAAACTATGAATTTATGATAATCTAACTATTGAATGACATGGAATTAAACTATGAATTGACAAGCAATTAACTACAAATCAAAAGGAAATTAAACTATGAACTTGACAGTAAACTAAGCTATGAAATAACTAAAAAAACCTCATTTCCGTGAAAGGGCCCTCTGAAACAGAACGAATGTGAAATCTACTTATATTATCCGTGAATCAATGATATAGAACTGGTCTTATTTATTCAAAAAATAGAGTATAAAAGTGTATCATAGTATTATCACAAAATTAAGCGCATTCTCAGTTTCAATAGACTGGTATTTGTACAAGTTTTTGGATTAATTTTCTAAGACAATTTTTCCTATGGAAAGAAAAATAAAACGAAGACTAGAAGTCTATTTAGAAGCAAAGTCTTCATGGCTCTTTCTCGATTTTCTATGTAAGAGAAAATCGAGAGTCTTCATCCCTTGATCTCATTCTTTGACTAATATTTGACCGTGAGTGTAGGCATGATTCATTCTGGAATTTGAATAGGTAATTAGGATACGATCCACATGTGGACCATTTCAAAGATACCCATATGACTCGCTTTTTCATTTACTTCTTGAAACCCGTCAAACAATAACGACGGATGTAGAAACAAAGGTTAGCAACAAAATTGCACGAATTCTGTAGCTAATTACAAAAATTCATCTAAATAGTGAGAAACATTATAATATAAAGTACAGATCATCTAAATTACTTCTCATATGTAAAATATGTCAATTATCATTGATTTATTTTATTGGTTTGTGAAAGAGGAAGAAAATATGGTGGAAAAGGATGTCAAATTAGGAACAATTTTGAGGTTCAACATACCCCCACTATGAGACCATTGCATGTCCACATGCAATTTCCAAAATTGTGAGCCTTCAACATTTACTACATTTTTTCTAATACCTCTACCAATAAATCCAAATTCCTCTTCTTTATTTTCCTTGAAGTGATTGCCATTCTTGGTTTCTTCATGAGGTGTTTGTACTTCAAACTGATGAATTTCATATTCATAAAGATATTCCTTTTCTTTAGTTTCTTATTATTTTTTTACCTTCGCCCAAATGTAGAATAATATTTTAACTTATTACCTTTTCTAAGTTATTATGTTCCTTTAGAGATTCATTTTCTTACTTGATGTGCTTGTTTAGTATCTCTATTTCATAGATTTATTGCTTCAAAGTGTTCACTAGAGGTTCTTGTGGACTGCTAGGTTGTTCTTCAAATCTTGGATTTGCTTATGTATGTCTCTTTTCCAAGGACTCAATGTCATCATAAATCTCCTGTTATGCTAGGTCAATTTCTGAGGTCCTTCTTCTTCGACTGTGTATAGGAGTATGCATAGGAGAGGAAGTAATGTGCAATGGTACTTGTGGCTCTTCATCTAAATTAGTAAACTCTGATTCCTGTAGGGATGTATTCTTCAAGGGTTTACAAAATCTAGAGCTTCTCCTTGGATGTGATGGGCTTAATATTTCCGAGTTTACAACTTTTCCCTTTTCTTTTGCATTACCTCTCTTTCTGACGCCACTCTATTTCTTATTCTTCAGTAATTCTCTAATGGTGAGTTCTTCTTCTTCTTGCCATGGTTGAGGTGAGGACTTTTTTTCAATGCAAGTATCATGTTTTCTCCTCCTAATTCTTTTGGTTTTGTCATCCTTAGGCTATTCTTGTGCTTCTTCTTGAAAATGATTTCTGATTAGGAAACTTTCCCAAGAGTCTCCTATACTCTTTAAATGAAATTCAATGAGTATCTTTATCATTCCATGATGATAAATTATATTATCTATAAATTGGACTCTTTTCTTCACATTTCCTGACATTTTCTTTAAGCTTTTCGATAGGAAGTATGGGAGGTTTATTTGTTTTTCCTCTAAGAAATTCATTAACAATCTAGCATGGTAGACAAACATACAACCAAATCTGCCCTCACAAGTAACAATTTAATTTTATAATTAGCAACATGTTCTTCCATTTTTTTTTAAGTGTCGTCCTGGGAATTCCCTTCTTAAAAAGAGTAGTGCCCATATCTGGATTTTTCAGAAAAATCTTCCATTCCTCTATGAATTTCCCTATTCTTGAACCATATTTCACCAGTTTTTGGAAGTTCTGTGGCTTCTTTTATGAATGCCTCTGTTACTGAAAACTTTATGTCCCCAATTTCTTTATATGTCCCGTCGAAGGCTCTTGTAAAATATTTGGTGACCTATTTGTGGAACCCAATAAACTTGTCTAAGAATTGGAGCCATCATACTTTTTGGAGCATCTCCTTCATCTGTGGATAACCCTCCATAATTTTTTCTCCCATTACCTCGGTTCCCACTATTAGACCCTTGTCTCTGGCATAAGGAGTTTTATCTTTAGAACTATTCCTTATCGACCAAGTGGATTGAGGGTTTGGCTCTGAGTTAAGGGTGTCAAAAGGAAATTGTAGAGATGTGTAGGTAAAATAGATATTCAAGTGAGGGTTTAGGAATGTGAATAAGTGGGTTACAGAACGAGATATGAATGTTAATCATTAATGAATGAAACTAGTTTTGATCATTATGGGATATGATACAAATGAAGTGGTCAAATTATGGAATTGTGGTGTGAACTGAGTACAATAAGTTATAATGATGACAATTTGAGGTGGCAAAAAATGCTCATATAAATTATATACACTGAGATGTTTTTGAACCTTATTATTTAAACAAATTTTTGTAACATACCTTGGAACTAACCTTTTGTTGATCTTCTTTTTTTTTCTTGGTTCCTCAGGTGTCTTTTCAATATGATCTTCAATAGAGTCTTCAATTGCTTTTGTTCAGTATTTCCTTATTTAATAGGCTGCAAAGTCTAGTATAGATACAAAATGTGATGACAATTTCAAATTATTCTCAAAACTGTAGAATTGTAGCAATTATGTAGCTACCCTTGCATTGCTTCAGAAAAAGAAAGGGAACAAAGAATTTTTGGATTTTTAGAATGGGAGAAAATATAAGATGTCAGAGATGACTCTGATTTTCACCTTGTATTTTTTGTATAAGGATGCCAATCATTGATTGGTTTTCATACTTATACAATCATTATTATTATTATTTTATTTTATTTTATTTTTAATATATATATATATATATATATATATATATATATATATATATATTTTATTTTATTTTATTTTTTTCTTTTTCTTCATTTTTTTTCAGATATGAAAAGAAAAAAGAAGACTAAGTTAGGGAAGAAGAAGAATTCTTCTTCACCAACTTCATATCAACATTGTCTTAAATTTTTTTGATAAATTCCTCCTTTATAATAGGTTTATGATAGACCTATAGTTGATGTCCATTCAGAAGAAGAGATACCTTTTCTTCATCAATTGTCCTTATCTGACTGCCTCATTGTCAAATACTTTTTCGATCTCATAAAGCCGAAGCCAATGAGTCTGATATTTTCCGTAGAAGTCTGTAAACTTTGAATTGAACAAAAGTGACCCATCTTCTGCTTGAAATTTTCTTTATTTTATGTATTGATCATACCATATAGACCTTTTTTGTTGAACTAAGTTGTTTCTTTGAACTGCATCTTGCCTAATCTCATCAAGATCATTAAGTTTCTCCATTCTATGATTTTGGGATTCTAATAAATCAAGTCCCAATCTAACTGTTGTCTTGAAGGTTTTGATCTAGAATTCTATTGGAAATAATACTTAATTCCCATAAACAAGTTCATCTGGAGTATGTCATATTGTATTCCTCCATGTAGTCCGGTCGGCCCATAAGGCTTCAAAAATCCTATCTGTCAAATCCTTCCTATGTAGATGTATTGTCTTTTGAGGATTTCTTCGATCGCTTTACTGGGTGACTCCAATTGTCCATTTTCCTGTGGATGATATGGAGTATATTTTATATGTTAGATCTTATATTCCTCCATAATCCTCTGCACCATCCTCAATGTAAACTGAGATCCCTGAAATATCACAATTTCCCTTGGGACACCAAAACGAGTGAAAATATCCTCAAAGAGAAATGAAACTACAACATTTTCATTAGAAAAAGAAATTTCTTTAGCATCTACCCATTTAGTGACATAAACAGTGCAAATCAAAATGTACCTCTTTTTTTTATGGTGGATTGATTGGTCCAACAAAATACATGGCCCACTTCTCAAAGGGTTTGATGAGTACCTAAGGTTCTAAGGGAATTTCATCTGTAGGAACATGTTTCCCCATTCTCTGACAACTATCACACATTTTTATATACTCCTTGACATATGTAAACATGGATGGCCAATAATATCATAAATGAAGGATTTTATAGGCGGTCATCTTATCAACAAAGTGTTCACCACAAGGTTCATTGTGGCATGCCTTCAAAATTTCAGATATTTCATATTCTCGTACACATTTTCTAATGATGAGATCTAGACCTGTTTTATACTATTCATCATTTACCCATGAGTATAATGCAATTGTTTAAATTATTTTTCTCTTTTCTCTAGGAAACAAGTATCCTAGTGATTTTATTGTAGCTAGATAGTTAGCAATGTATATAAACCATGGAGATTTAGTAGATATTGCAAAGAGATATTTATGAGGAAAAGTATCCTCTACTAGAGTATAATTATTGTTGTTTTGAATTCTAAACAAGAAATCAGCAACTTTGTTTTGTTTTCCAGGTCGATCTAGAATGGTGATGTTAAATTCTCATAGGAGTAATAACCATCTTCTAATTTTTCCATTAGTGATAGATTTATTCATTAAATATATAATTGCAGAATTATCTATGTGAATAAAGGTTTCATAGTCGATGATGTAGTGTCTAAACTTTTGAATATCATGAAAAATAGGTAGAAACTCTTTTTCAGTAACTGTTTAATTTAACTCAGTAGGAGTCAATTTTTTTCTTGTGTAATAGATCTCATAGAGTATCAAATCTTTTTGTCCTAATACAACTCCAAGAGTTGTATCTGAAGCGTCTGTTGAAATATGAAAAGGTATTTTCCAATTTTTTCCTCTTAAGATGGGTGCCTCAGATATTTTTTTCTTTTAAAGTCTCAAATGCTAATTGGAAATCAGGATTCCAACTAAATTCACAATCTTTGGTAAGAAATTTGAAGAGTGGGGATGCAATTTTTGTGAAGTTTTCTATAAATCTTCTATAGTATCCTATAAAACCTAGAAAAAATCTAACATCCTTTTGAAAATTTAGAATTGATAATTTGGTCATGAATTCAACTTTGGATGAGTCTACTTTAATTCCATCCCCTGAAATGTGCTCTCCTAAGAGAATTCCTTCAGTAAACATCATAAAGCATTTTTCATGACTTAGTGAAAGATTTTCTTCTTTACATCTTTTAAGAACCTTTTCCAAATTTTTAAGAGCCCCTTCAAAATAATTTCCATAAAATGTAAAATCATCCACATATACGTCCACACAATCATTTATTAGATCAGAGGAAATTCCTAATACTGTTCTTTCGAATATTGCAAGCGCATTGTACAATCCAAAAGGAAGTACTTCGTAAGCATAGGTTCCCCATGGACATGTGAATGTGGTTTTTTCTTGGTCTTCAGGTGCTACTTGAATTTGATTGTAACCACTAAAACCATCCAAAAATGAAAGGTAATAGGAAATGATATTTTAGAGTAGCCTTATTTAGTTATAGATAATCAATGCATACCCTCCATTTACCATTCTTTTTAGGTACAATCACCGAGGGAGAAACCCATTGACTACCTGAAATTTGATAAATTAAGTTTACATTCATCAATTTTTTCAATTCATCTTTCACAGTTTCCCAAAGATTTTGATTCATCCTTCTTTGAGGCTGCTTGATAGGCCTAAATTTTTCCTCAATATAGATATGATATATGAAAGTCTCAGGATTAATTCCCTTCATGTCAGTGTACTCCCATGCATATGCAGAAGAATTTTTTTGTACTGGTTTGATTAACTCTTATTGTTGGAATTTCTCCATGTTTCTGCTTATGTTCAAAGATTTTCATGGAAATATTTCAACTACAGAGCTACCAAATTCTTCCATAGAATATAAAGACATCTGTCTAGATGAAAAGTATTCAATATTGCATTTTTCTTGAAAATTATGTTCATCTTCACATTGTGAAGATGTTTCAAAATTTTCTATCGAATTTAAAATTTAAATTTCTTCACTAATATGAGAAATAGCAAAGAGAGGTTGTATATAATTTTCATCATCCATCCATTCTTCATTTTCAATCTCTGTGACTTTATTTGTTGGAGGATATAGAGTGATTTTATTTGTTGAATTACCATCAGAACTAAACATATCACCAGATCTACAACTAATGAAAGCATCGGATATAGCTAACCAAGGTCATCCTAAAATTAATGGATGTACCCTAGGTTGTTCTTGGGAGTTAAGATCGTGAAGTCAACTAGATATTCCCAAGAGTGTAAGGACACATATGTGTCTTCTATTACACCATCTGTCTTGATTACTAATCTATCTGCTAATTGCAGTAATGTTGGTGTATATTGAAGGTTTTGAAGCCTAAGTTGTTCCATGGTTTGTTTGTTCATGATTTTTATGGCTGCTCCTAAATCAATTAATGTATTTGGAATCTCAATACCATTGATATGTGGTTTTACAACTAGGCTTCCTGGGTCCAAATATTTTTGTATGGCTATTTTTCCCATCGTAGTGTCTAAAATGTTTCCTACTAACTGGATCCTTTTTAATTCTTTTCTTTTTCTTCCTAATTTTTTAATGCTCAACTCTATTATTGTTTTAGCTATTATATGAATATCTTTAATGGCTTGTAACAAAGGAATTTTGGTACAGACATTTTTCAATTCATCTTGAAAATCATAGCTAGGCAACACAATTTGTTTTTCTATCCCTCTATCAATTTGTAATATTTTAGAGAAAGGAGGGTTAGAAAAGTATATTGAAGGTTTCTCTATGATAGGAGTTGAGTTTATTGGATTTTCTTGTTTTTTGTTTTCAGAATTTTGATTTTGTTGAAGGAATTTCCCTTCTCCATAATTTTTATTCTGATTTAGAGAAATTTCTTCATCAAAATCATATTTTTTCTAGAATAACAACATAAGCATTTTTCCTTTCTCATATCCTACCAAATCTAAGTTGGACATTGTTAAGATCTAGTGGAGTAATCATATAAGCTGGAAATTTTTTTCCTTCTATGTTATAAGAATTTTGAGCATTTTTATTATTTGGGTTTGGTAATGGCTTGGCAGGTAGTTGATTTGGCCTTTGTGGAAATGGTAATGAAATTTGTGGGTTATGATTTTGGAATTGGGGTTGTTGACTATGTTGCGGAAAATGTTGGGGAGGATATTTTGGATAAGATTTTGGATACTAGTGATATTTAGAGTATGTACCATAAGTATTTTGCATCCCTTATGTCCAAGGTTGAGTTTCGAACCAAGGTTGTTGCCATGATGAATTTCAATTGTTTGGTGGGGACTAATTATACATTTCTTTGTTAACAATTTGATTTTATGACCCCTGCCATGGCCTTCTAGAGACAAAACAAGGAGATCCTACTAGATATGGAGCTACTTTTTCTCGGAAAATAGCCTTAAGACTGGTATAGAGGAACATATTTTTGTTTCATGGTTTTCCACCCAAATAACATAGGCCTCTATGACTTTTACATCAAGAGGAAATTCTCTTAAGGCGTGTTTCTTTCTACATTTAGGATAAAAAATAGTTAAGGCATCAGTTTCAGCTTTCTCCTTGTTTTGTCATTTCAGGGTGTCTATTTGTTCACTAAGTCTCCATAAGATATCTGTTTTAAATTCATCAAGCATACTTCCAATTTATGCCCTACTTATTGTTCCATTTGCAAATTTATTCACTCTAGAGAGAATATGATCTCTTGCATATTTCCCAGTTTTTTATTTTCCTCTCGAAAGATGAATGCACAATTCAGAAATTTCAAGTAATGATAGTTTAGAGGTGTCTCCCTTTCCCATCATGTTAATGATATCTATCCATTCATCTCTAATGGATTTCAACAAGATACGTTTTTAAGTATCTTGATCTAATTTTTCATTTTAGCTCTTTTTATATTGTAATTGAATATCTCAATTAAGTCTTTCAATTTTTCATCCTCTTTTTGCATAATTTTGAATACTTCATCCTTCCTATTAATAGGTGTGCAATAATCCAAATATATTTGTAAAAATTAACTTTTCATCTCATGTCATGTCCTAATAGATTGTTTTATAAAACCCATGAACCATTTTAAAGCTACACCCTTGAGTGTTGCAGGAAATAACTTAAATTTTTTAGATTCTTATAAGTAATCATATAATCTACATAAAACCTCAAACTCAAATAGAAATGTTTCAGGATATTCACTCCTTAATCCATGGAAATTGGGAAGGACGGAAGGTGAAATATTTTTCATTGTAGCATTTGTATCCTCATGCACTATAGGAAATCCAACAGAGTTATGGTCTTTCCTATTTTCTCCTCTTCCTCTACCTCTTCCTCCACCTCATCCTTAACCTCTTCTTTCTCCTCCTATTCTTAACTCATCTCTATTCATAAATTCTCCTTATCATTTTCTTGCCATTGTATATTAGTCAGAGCTAATGTAGGGTTCTAACTGTAGAGTTATTTTTTCTTCCTCTGGTTCTTCTATCAACGGGATATCAAAGAATGTTTCTTCTTCTTCTTCCTCACTAGGGATTTATAATTCTTAAGCTAGAATATCTTATCCTGTAGAGATGAAAAACATTACTCCTTCTGTTGGAGATCTATGATTTTCTTCTTCTCATACTGCCTCAGTAGATGAAGTTGGAGAATCTCCTGGTTGGATTTCTGAACTTAAGATTTCAAGGTGTCTATGTCTTGTTGTGAAAAATGGAATATGAGTTTGAGATGGTGGTGAGGAACTACGTCGTCTTGGTGGAGTGAGTGGTGTTTCTGGAATCATACTTCTACATCTTGCTATGAATCTACCCCTAAAGTCTCTTTCTCTATGCATATCAAATTTTTTTTTTAGATGTAAGAAATAAGGCTTCATAATTACACTTCCCCGACAATGACGCCAAAATGTTTAGTCAATTTAGTGCCTTAAATTTCTATCAGAAATTATCGATCGAGGTTAGTAATCTGATGAATTGTGGTGCACTATATATGCTTAGATGCCCTTCTTACTTAATTTGTTGTGTATTTTTATATATTTTTTTTTGGGGGGGGCTTATTTTATGCCTAAAATTAAGAACTAGAACTAAGCTAAGGAATGAAATCTAAGCTTCTTAATGAAATATTTAAATGTTAGGGAACAACTAAACATGAAGGAAATTTAATGATGAAAACATAACCTTAAAGAAGGAAGAAAAGGAAATGTTATTTTTAGTCTAAGAAAGGAAATTGATTTACAAATTACTTTTAATGAAATATAAAATCTAAAAGAAGGAAGAAAATGAAATGTTAATTAACTAACCAATTTTGCATAAAAGTAAATCAAACTTCATATGGTTAAAATCTAAGCTATGTTCAACTATTCTAAGGCCAACAAAACATCTATGGAAAACATCTAATTAAATTGATTCTTCATTTAAACCAAACACTTTTCTAGATATGATTGAATTGTATTGATATTTGCATGGTGTTCTAGATATCAACATAATGGAAATAAAACCATATCATATTTTACCAATTGAAAGCATTAATTCTATCAAAACAGAAAATTTGATCTAATTTAAGAATAATCAAAGTATAATTCTATTCTAAGTCGGTCCTAGTTTCAAATATAAGAATGAACGAAATATAAATCTAATCTAATTCTATTCTACATTCCATGGAACGAAAGCATGAAATCTATTACTATGAAATTGAAGTGGCTATGCTAATTTAAATTAAATTTAACTAAGGAAAGAAAGGAACGATAGAGTATATATTACGCAAAACAACATGTTTAATCTTAAATCCTATGGTTGTTGTGCAATCCAATGCACAAATCTATTCAATTGGAAGATGACGAAGTCACATTCATGAAATGATTCAGGTGAGCATAAGGCCGAACAATAAATTGTAAATGTAAACAATTAATTCAGAAAACATTTTAAAGTTAATTAACATGAAATTAGACTATGAAGCAGTGAGAAATTAAACTATGAATTAATGAGAATCTAATTATGAAATGAGACAGAGTTGAACTATGAATCAACAGGAAATTAAACTATGAAATTGACGGTAACTAAACTAGGAAATAACTAAAAAAACGTCCTTTCCATGGAGGGGCCCTCTGCAACAGAACGAGTGTGAAATCTACTTATATTATCCATGCATCAATGATCTAGAACTGGCCTTCTTTATTAGCAAAACTGAGTATAAAATCATATCACATTACTATCACAAAATTAATCTTATTCCTCGTTTCAACAGACCATTATTTATACAAGTTTTTGGATTAACTGTCTCAGAAATTTTTTCCCATGGAAAGAAAAATAAAAGTAAGACTAGAAGTCTCTTTACAAGAAATGTCTTCATGGCTCTTTCTCGATTTTCTACATAAGATAAAATCGAGAGTCTCCGTCTATTGATCTCGTTCATTGAATGATCTTTGACCGCGAGTGTAGGCATGATTCCTTCTCGAATTTGAACAGTTAAGTAGGATATGATCCACATGTGGACCATTTCAAAACTACCCATATGACTCACTTCTTCATTTACTTCTTCAAACCTGTCAAACAATAATGGTGGACGCATAAACAAAGGTTAGCTACATAATTGCACGAATTCTATAGCTAATTACATAAATTCATCTAAATAATAAGATACATTATAGTATAAAGTATATGACATCAAAATGCCTTCTCCGATGTAAAATATGTCAATTATCACTGATTGAGTTTATGGTTTTGTAAAATAGGAAGAAAATATGGTGGAAAATGATGTCAAATTAGGAACAATTTTGAGGTTCAACAAACACATTCCAAAAACACTATAGAAAGTATGAGATAAATGAACACTAAATTGAGATATGAAAACAACTATTTCATCACCCACACACCACACTGTAGGACCCAAAGCTAGAAAATATTCCAAACTACTACATTGAAATGACATAGCACAAAGAATATGCAACCAATAAGAAGTGTTAAGAGAAATAATTGACACATTGACACTATAAACCAAGCCCAAACTTTGAATTAAAAATCGAAATTTATCAGCAAACCCCTACCACTTAAGCTTTTGTATAAAGATAAAAATACATAAGGAGACCAGGGAAAAAGTTCAAACATATTGATTTTCTGAAAAAAATAACATGTTTAACCCAAAATACCTACCAATGTAAAAGAGAACTTCTCAAACACTTAAAAATTAAAGATACAAGTTTACCACATACATAACACAAAACCAATATAAAAAATATTAGGCTCGCGAGGCTCACTAGCATATAACAAAAGAACCAGGTATGTGGGAGACTAAATTCCCATAAAAACCATTGCTTCAAAGAAGGAATAAAGAAATATGTTACCAAGAAGAAACTGGAATAGAAGGGAAACGAGAAGTCATTGCCTTCTTTCGCACATAGCATGTACACCAACTAACCCCTCATGCTTGAGTATTTAAAACCACAAACCCCCCCACACATCAAACCCTACAAAATGAACTACTCGCTACCACACCATTACTACGAGAGGAAAATTATGAGGGGAGCTCCCACTACGATGCACTCGTTACATGCTAAGCACCACCCCCGAGGGATAACATATCTCTTTAGTTTTGAATCTATAATCTTATATGATTAATGTATTATAATTTTGTTAATAATAATTTTTATTAATATTATCTTCACATATATGTTTTAAGTATTAAATATATTTATATATATTTAATAGTTATTATTATTCGTGGGTGTATGTATAAGGATATATTGAAATATAATTTATTATTTAATTCAACATATTTGTTATATATATATATATATATATATATATATATATATATATATATATTAATTATTAAAATTTACATATATAATATTAAATATTTAGGAAAATTTGAAAGTGCAACCACAAATGATTGACACTCTTTTGAGATGTTTTAATGGTTAGGGTTATATTTTCATGGATATTGAAATTTATCTTTTGGTAAGGTACTTTTCATTTCTGCTAAGTGTAAAATTTTATATATTTTTTTGTTTGTTTGTCAAGTACTATGAGTTTTGAGATGGTTGATATCCGTGATCTTGAGTAGTGACAACCCAAGAGCATTTAAACTATCAAAATCAATTGAAAATAGCATATGACTTGACACCCCACGACTAGGTGACCTTTTCACCAAAGAGTACCTTAACAAATCACTCATTGAATAGTCTACAACGTATAATCAAAAACTTTATATAATTACTTTATGAAAAATAATTTCTATAAATTATTAAATAATAATAAAAAGAATTATAATCATAAATATTAATATATTAATATTGTGTAATATTAGAATAAAGAGTTAATAAATATAGTTAAGCTTCGATTAATATGATGTTATTATATGATAATCGTATTAATTTAATTATTGTATATTAGTTCTAATTTATTAAGCTTAAAAAAATGTATACAACCATTTAATTTATATCAAATTTTTTTATGTATTAATAATTAATTAATTAAATTAAATAAATATATTTATAATAACATAAAATAGATGTTTCATTTATTTCTTCTCCGTTTATATAATATTTTATCAATATTTAATATGCATTTTTTTTTAAATATTAAGAATAAAATAAATTTTAAATAATTAAATATCATTGAAAATAAATTTGGATATGTTGTAACATATTTAACGATATTTTAAATATAATTTATTACTATAAAGTTTTTATGAGTCTATAACGTGATTATGAGTTTCATTACCTAGTGCGATAAATTGTTTACATTTTAAACAAGATGTTTGATCGAAGACCGTAAGGATATTGAAATCAATGACTCGGGGTGATGGTTGGTTTTTGGTTTGTGTTATACTCATGAGAGATACTTACTCTTTCAACTTTAAATCTAATTTTTGTTAAGGTATCAACAAATTTGGTAACTTCATTTCCTTTAGTTTATTTATTAAAATTTGGGCACATATTATAAGTAAAAAGTTTATAAGTGAAGAGACACAAATATGAGTGTGTTTGTTAGGGATCTATGTTACTAGTGTATTCCGTTATTGTTGTTATTGTAGCCCTCTTATTGCTATCGTTTTAACTCTATATTCCCCATAATGTTATTATTGTTCCTCATAATAGCCCACTATTGTTAATGTTGTGTATTATATTGTGACCACATGGACTCCTATATATAGAAAGGATGTTTTTTCATTTGAATTATTTAAGAATTTTTTATTTATGTAATGTAAATGAATTTTCCCCCTCAAAGTGGTTGATTCAAAGTTGTTGATCTCTCTTTTCTTCTATTTTGTGAGATGGTCTCATAACATTTGGTATGAGAGCTTTGGATTCTAGGGTTTCGCTACTTCAAAAATGTCATTGTGGAATTTTCGTGATAAATTTTATTATACGAAGGTTTAGAAGCTAAAATAAAAACACGTTTGGGCCGAAATCTGCAGGAACTTCATGGAAAATTTACAGATCTTGGTTCGAAATATTTTCAGAGACATGCTTTGTGGAATTTAGGATTTCTGCAGGCTCCCGAATTTCATCTCAAGGAGGTGACCTTCAGAAAATTGTCATAACTCTCTCTTTCAGCATCGGATTGGAATTCTATAAAATGTGGAAGAAATTACATGGACTATAGTTTCATGTGTATCGATTTCAGAACCAATTGAGAAAACAGTGACACGTGGCACGTCATACAAGTTCGATCTATTGAACTAGTCCATAATTAGGTAATTGTGTGAGTTTGGGCATAACTTTGCCTTGAAGAAGGAAAATAATGTCATACATATGGAATTGGAAAGAAGATTCAGAAGGCTACTAAAGGACGGAAGATAAAATCGTGGGGATCCCAAATTACATAGATACATCAGTTTCAATATCGAACTCCTTAAAAGAAAAAGAAACGTGGGTATTTGTTTTTAAAATTGCTGAAGTCTTGTTTGAAAAATCAGTTTGAAGTGATTCTGAGGGCATATTGAAGCATAGGTATCAGTATTTTGTTCTAAAATTCCCCCTAAAAATAATTCAACACCCATTAAGCCCTCAAAAGACTCTACTGTGTCTCATGAAGTGTAAAAAGTTCAACATGATATATCAAAATTGCAAGAGCAAGTGCAAAAAATTTCGATCTCGCAAAGAGTAAAAAAAAATGAAATGGAAGCTAAGATGGATGGTTTGAAGAAAGCCATGGAAGCTAAGATGGATGGTTTGAATAAAGGCGTGGAAGCTAAGATGGATGATTTGAAGAATGGCATGGAAGCTAAGATGGATGGTTTGAAGAAAGCCATGGAAGCTAAGATGGATGGTTTGAATAAAGGCGTGGAAGCTAAGATGGATGATTTGAAGAATGGCATGGAAGCTAAGATGGATGGTTTGAAGAATGGCATGAAATCTAAGATGGATGGTGTCGAATATAATATGGATGGTGTGGAATTTAAGATGGATGGTATAGAAGGAAACATGGAATATTTGAAAAAATACATGGAAGGTTTGAAGGAAGGTTTGGAAAAGTTGCTACAAGAAAATCTTTCTAATGGCGAAAAGGTAGTAGAGGAAACTCATGATGAGAACAAAAGAAATGTTAATCATGATTTCATAGACTCTAATGTTAGCTTTAAGACCCCCCATATTCCAAATATATATATGAAGAAGTTTAATGGAAAGGATCCCATGGAATATTTGAAGAAATATATGGAAGGTTTGAAGGGAGGTTTGGAAAAGTTGCTACAAGAAAAGCTCCCTAATGGCGAAAAAGGAAGTAGAGGAAACTAATGATGAGAACAAAAGAAATGTTATCATGATTTCATAGAATCTAATGTTGGATTTAATACCCTCCAAATTCCAAAGAAATATATGACAAAGTTTGATGGCAAGGATCCCATGGAAGATTTGAAGAAAGACATGGAAGGTTTGAAGGAAGGTTTGACAAAGTTACTACAAGAAAATCTTCCTAATGGTGAAAACGTAATAGAGGAAACTCATGATAAGAACCAAAGAAATTTTAATCATGATTTAATAGGCTCTAATGTTGGATTTAAGACCCACCAGATTAAAAATATAGATATGAGGATGCTTTATGGCAAGGATCCTATAACTTGGATACTACAATTGGAGCAATACTTTGAGCTCCATAATACGCAAAACTCACAAAAGGTATGCATTGCACCTTTATATTTATAAAAAATCAGTTTGTATTCTATCAGTGGCTTTGTTCTCATAAAACAATGGTCACTTGGTAAATTTTTAGGGAGAAAATGATAGCACATTAAGGATTTCCGAAAATTGTATATAAGGGAAAATAATATTCCATAGGAACATAGGATTGATGTCTTTATAGGATTGATAACATCCAACATGAGGTTCGCCTTTGGGAACCTGATACTTTGGAGAAGACATTCAGGTTGGAAAGAAAAATTGAAAGAAAAACTATGGCGACAAGGAAGCCTGCCACTCACAACTATATATGGAAGTGTTGCTACTCCTAGACTTCCACAACATACAAGAATGACACCACAACAATTGGAAGAAGAAAGAGCAAAACGAATTTGCTATAGTTGTGAGAGAAAATATACTAAAGGTCATAAGTGTGCCGAGAATAAATTATTTTACATAGATTGTGAAGAGGAGGAAGAAAATGAAAAAGAAACTTCAAAAGAAGAGGATATACACCAAGAACCAACCCTAGAGGAGGAAGAAATGCATCTGACCATATCATGTAATGCATTGGAAGTAATCACCACTCGTAAAACTATCAATATAGAAGGACATATCAAGAAGAAAAATGTAATATTTCTTATTGATTCGGGTAGAATCCATAATTTTATTCATTGTAAGGTAGCCAAGGAATTGAATTTCTTCCTATACCCAGCGTGAGAGTGTCAAGTGATGGTGGAAAATGGAGGAACTATAAATTTCTCTCGAACGTTCCATAATACCAAGCTAACCATGTGGGAATATGTACTAAATATTCCAATGCTTTCCATTCCAATGGGTGGTGATGATGTTGTACTAGGAGTATAATGGTTAAAATCTTTGGGGATGGTAGCTTTTAATTTTCAAGAACTTTTCTTGATTTTTTTCGGAAGGAAAGGAAGTTGAATTATAGGGTATCACAGGGAAGTCGGGAAAGATAATAAGCTATAATTTCATGAAAAACCTTCTGAAGAAATAAGAATGAGGTATAATTTCACAACTATGCTCACTATAAGTTCCAACATCAAAATCATCTATTTCTCCAGATCTCCAAAAAGTCTTGGACAATCATTCCAAGGTTTGTGAAACTCCCAAAGGACTCCCACCTATTTTTTATTATGATCATGGTATTCATTTGATTCCACTAAGTGTTCCTCCCAACATTAGGCCTTACAGATATCCTTATGTACAAAAGAGCGAAATTCAATGTATGATTGAATAAATGCTAGGCACAGGTATAATTAAACCTAGTCAAAGTTCTTTCTTGTATCCCATAGTATTGGTGCATAAGAAGGATGGGTGATGTCGCATGTGTCCGGATTATAGGGAGCTCAATAAGCTCACTATTAAAGTTAAATTCCCCATTCCTATGATTGATGAATTACTAGATGAATTACATGGAGAAATTTATTTCCCCACATTGGATCTCCACTCCGGAAATCATCAAATAAGAATGAAGACTGAAGACATTTCAAAAACAACGTTTCAAACTCATGATGGTCATTATGAATTTTTGGTCATGCCTTTTGGCCTTACTAATGCACCTTCTACATTTCAAGGGTTGATGAATTCCATTTTCAAACCCTTCCTTATAAAATTTGTGTTAGTAGTCTTTTATGATATAATAATACAATAGGCCTTGGAAGAGTCATGTTCAACATGTTAACAAGGTGCTCAAACTATTGGAGGAGAAAAAATTATATGAAAAAACGTCCAAATGTACCTTTGGAGTACAATAGGTGGAATATCTAGGTCATATTGTATCGCAGGAGGGTGTTAAGGTAGACCCTAACAAAATTAAATCCATTAAGGAATGGAAATTCTCCACAACCATAAAGCATTTGCAAGTATTTCTCGGGTTAACATGTTATTATCGCAAGTTTTTTAATAATTATGAGATAATAGTAGCACCTATAACAACATTATTGAATAAAGATGATTTTTAATGGACTCTTGAAGCAACTAAGGTCTTTTAACATCTTAAAGAGGTAATGTTCCAAGGTAGTTGTGGAATGTGATTCCTCACGAAATTTTTTTAATGTAAGAAGGAAGACCCATTAATTTTGAAAGTCATCCTATCAAAGGAAAATATTTACAGAAATCTATTTATGAGAAGGAAATGTTGGTAATACTACATGCACTAAAGAAATGGCAACCTTACCTAATGAGAATACACTTAAAGTTAAAAGATAGTCATCATAGTCTTACATATTTTTTTTGAAGAAAGACTATCTTCAGAAGAGAAAAAAAATGGGTCACAAAGATGGTGGGTTATCACTTTGAGATCATCTACAAAAAAGGGAAACTAAATGTTGTTGTAGATGAGCTCTCAAGAAAGGACGAGGACATGGAAGAATTAATTTGTGCCATTTCTATTATTCAACCAGATCATATGATCGAATAAAGGGAGGAACAGAAGAATGGCGAAGAAGTATGGACACTCATTCAAAAGTTGCAGCAAGATCCCAATACATCTGCTACATCTAGTTGGAAAAATGATTCCGTATGGTACAAATATCTCTTATATCTTTGTAAGAATTTCCAACTAAAACAAAATATTCTTTTGGAACTGCACACCTCTCCATTAGGAGGACACTCGGGAGCTTTAAAAACTTACCATAGAGTGAAGAAAGAATTTTTTTGGGATGGCCTTAAATATAATATTCAAAATTTTGTGGCTGAATGTTTGATTTGCCAACAAAATAAAGTTGAGAATTAAGACCCCGAGTGTGCTACAACCTTGATCCATTCCAAGTCAACGTTGGGAGGAGGTTTCAATGGATTTTATCATAGCTTTTCCTAAGTCTGAAGGAAAGAGTGTCATCATGGTGGTAGTTGATAGACTTACAAAGTAGGCACGATTTTGTGCATTATCTCATACATTTAAAGAGAGTATAGTTGATATTGAATTTATGGAAACAATTCAAAAGCTACATGGAAACCAACAAAATTGTAAGAGATAAAGATCCCATTTTCACCGGAAATTTTTGAACAAAATTATTTTCCTATTTCGTTACTCAACTAGCTCATAGCTTATCTTATCATCCTTAATCCAATGGGAAAACTGAGATAGTGAATTTTTTTTTGAAAGGATATCTTTATTGTTTGTATCTAATAAACAAACACAATGGGGCAATTATTTACCTCTCCCTGAATGGTGGTATAACACTTCCTTCCACACTGCAACAAAATGACACCATTTATGGGACTTTATTGATATCGTCTTCTATCCATCACATCATCTTTAACAAAAAATTATAAGGTTCAAGCAGTGGAAGATCACATCGAGCATCAACAATAATATCTCCAACTCTTAGAGCATAACCTAAATTTGTCACAGAATCGAATGAAATAATAGGAAGATCAACATCGCAGCAAGAGAGTTTTTGATGTTGGAGATTGGGTATTTTTATGGCTACAAGCATATAAACAAATTCCCCTCAAGCAAGCTAAGAAGGATAATAAATTATTGCCAAAGTACTATGGTCCTTAAAAGGTGTTGCAAAATATTGGTACTATGGCATAAAAATTGGATCTTCCCACATCTTCCAGAGTGCACATTGTTTTCCATATTTCATACTTAAATAAGGTTATAGGTGAGAAAATTATGGTTCAAAAAATATTTTCAAAAATTGATGAGGAAGGAAAAATCATATTGGAACCTGAAGTAGTCACGGAAACAAGAATTCGATAGCTATGAAATCGATCAATTTCAAAGTTCTCATCAAGTGGAAGAAATTACCCACTAAATATTCCACATGGGAGGATGAAATTGTATACAAAAGCATCCAGAACTAATCAAATGTTTAGGAAAACACATTTTTGAAGGAGAGGGCCATGTTAGGGCCCTATATTACTAGTGTAGTCCCTTATTGTTGTTACTATACCCTCTTTATTGCTATTTTTGTACCCCTGTAGTCCCCATATTGTGATTATTGTGCACCATAATAGCCCACTATTGTTATTCTTGTGCCCTTACATTATTATTGTTAGGTCGGCTAGGATTATATTGTGACCCCATGGACTCCTATATATAGAAAGGAGGTTTTTCCATTTGAATTATCTGAGAATTGTTCATTTATGTAATGTAAAGGAGGTTTCCCCCTTGAATTGGTTGATTTATAAGTCGTTGATCTCTCATTTCTTCTATTTTGTGAGCTGGTTTCATAACAATATTATTATAGTTCTGCACTTTGTAGGTGAAGGTAAACTTGTTACCAACAATCATTTGGATTATTTTCATAGTTGATGTCATAAAAACCTTAGTTTTCAATCTAGATAGGTTGTGAAATTACTAAAGCATACATTCCAACATATAAAATCCAAATGTAGAGGTAGATAAGCTCTCAAAACTAGGTTAATATTTGGAAGAAATATTTATTTGTTTGAAGAAATAGAAAAACAACATCATTGTCCAATATAATAGATATCTTGGAAATTTTCCAGACTTAATTTTATTTTGAATGACTATAATATTGGTTTCTACTTTCTAGAATTCATAAAGAAGTTATTTCATACAAATTCCTTGTAGAATATAGTTTTACTAATTACTTACTTTTCAACCATATATTTAATGGTGTAAATTAAAATTATTTGCTACTAATATCCATTTTGCATGGCTATTTTCAATATGTAATTGGTGCTTTTGCATGTGTTAAATGGATTTTAATTCTACTTTCATAAAAAAAAATATTCCTTAGAAAAAGGAATCATGTTATTATATAACTATGTGTAATGATTAAAAAAATACATGTACACTTTTTAAATAGTAAAATAATTTCTATTGTAGTTTTAACAAAGATCCATGGAGATTCTCTTCCAAATGGTTGTCATTAGGATTTAATCCTAACTATTGTCTACTCATTCTCCTATTCCTCGCAGATTGTATCTTGATCCATGCCATTTTTGGTGTCTGTATCCTTTTTCATATCTATGTCTTGTGGTTTCTACTTATTATGTACCTTTCAACATGCCATCTATTTTGAATCTTAATAATGATGCTTTTGGAGGGCCTTCTCCCTACTTTCCTTCTATTTTGATGCATGACTCCTCACCCATTCACATTCCCATGGAAATCGATGCTAAAGAATAAGAAAATAGTGGCTTGGTTTTTCATTTATATAGGATTTGGCCTCAACTTGTATATCTCCATGACTATAATTTCAAATAACTGGTCTAGTGATTAAACAAGAAGTCTTCATCTACCTCTTTACAAATGCGTTCTTTGATGCTAATTTTTGCATTGCCTACGATAGGTATCCAAATGTTATATTAGTTCCATGATTTGGGGAAATGTGAGATTGTGAATAATGCCATGGTGCCCCTCCTTAAATCATTTTATAGGTGTTCGAGAAACATCTCTTGTTCGAGTGAGGGTCCCGTATTTATGACTCATTTTTTTGGGTTTTCCCTCTTTTTAAGAAATTGAGTCATCTTTGTGAAAATTCCATTTTGTATCTTTTGAAACTCAAACCTGTAATATAGAATTGAATGCAAGAATTTGTGAGCAAGTAGATTTATGTCTTGGGTTTCTAATAGAAATCACTTTTGACAAGTAAACCTATTTCATATTTCGGACTTCTGCGAGTAATATTTTGTTGTGGTGTATCTTCCGGATCTATCCCATTAAGTAATCTAATTCCTCAAACCAAAAATAATAGTAATCTAATTCTCAAGATCATTCATACTTCAAATTAATTTCCCTAAGGGTTTAAGAAAAGAAGGAATCAAAATGAAAATTAAATTTATGGGTTAGTTCTTTAGAAAATTACTAGATAGTCTCATGAGATAAATCACCATAATAAAATCATCTGATTCTATTAATTAATGTACGTGAAGAATGTAAACAATAAAAGGTAACCCAAATTTCAAAGACAAAAGAACCAACGTCACATGATTTGGGGAAGGAAACTTAAGATAAGTTAAGCATTCAGACAATAGTGAGTTTGATATACCAAGCAAGATAAGTAAAGTCTCTAGAGAAAGAATAATGACTAGCTCACTATACTTCAATCTTAGAAAAATCAACTAGGATTCAACTACTTCAAAATATGTATGGAAAAATGTAGGAAAAAGAAAAAAGAAATCCTTTATAGTATCTCAACAAATGGTAACAAGAATTGGAGCTGAAAATTAATATAGCCAATTATTGAAAGTAATATTACAATGAAAGAAATATTATAATGTAATTATTTAAATTAAGCTAGTAATATTCTTCATGGTCATTTTTATAGTCACTAACATTAAAAAAATATAATTAAGGGTGAATGTAGGTGATTATGATTTAAGATATTTGTTAATGTTTAAATATTTTTAAGTTGGGTTAGCTATGAGTAACCATGTTTAATTATAGTTAATTATGATTAACCATGTTCGAAAAATTTTCTTAATTTATTTGTATAATTAGACATTCAAATAACTAAACCCAAAAATCAATTATTAATTATGATTAAAGATTAGTCATAATTAATATTATTAAATACAATAAAATATAATAAATAAAAATCAAATCATAAAATAAGGAAATTCTATAATTGTATATCAAATTATATATCCATATTTAATCATAGAAATTTTTTTTTTTAATAAAGGTGAATATAGGTGACCCTGATTTATGATTGGTGTTGATGATGATGATGATGATGATTAATGCCTACTAAGCCTAGTATGGTCTATCAAACCCTAAAAAATTAAGAGATTAATTGATATTCTTTAATATTTTATTTCAATGGTTGAAAAGAATGGAGAGAAGAGTCCCTAGATTGTTATAGTTTTGTTGGCTTAACAAGTCAAGAAGGTTGGTAGTGTGGAAAATATTTTGAAAATTAGAAATAATGTGAGTAAGAGCTAGGCAATCCAAGAGAAATTGTGTTTCATATTCAAATCTCTTAGTATTGCAAAGGTGATAAACTCTTTTGTCCAAAGGTGTTTTAGAAATTAACCAGCGCTCGATTTCACTTTGAAGTTCATGAGAGCTAGTTGTTATCTTGGAAATTTTCATTTTCTTCTTACCATTGGTCAAGTTAGAAAGATAATTTATGGTCACAAATATTGGGGTTGATCACATCCTTATAGTACCTTATATTATTTTTTTTCCTGTAACTAATTATCATCCCACAAGTTATCCTTAAGCTTGGAAGAAATAATATTTTTAGTGTTATACTTATTCTCCAAGATGATCTCCTTCTTTACCCCCTAATGGGCTAGCCATCATGGGTATCCTTATGCCAACCTCGCTTGATTTGAAGTTGGGGATTTTAGCTAGACTTAGAAGTAGTGTTTTGGGAACCTCTTGGAATCTATGTTGTATAGCTTCTTCTTATACATGAGATACCTAATCATAGAAATTCTTTCAATAGGGGGAAGGTTAGCTTCGATCAAGAGGATAGGGTAGGAAGAATTTGATTTAATCTTGCAGTTGTATTTTATAAATTTCTCTTCGATCATCTCAATCTTGGTCCATGATTCTCTAGATATACTAAAACCTCAAACCTCATGTCCATATAAACTAACAAGAGTGATAAGAGTCTATAAGAGGAAATTTTCTTTACTCCAGACCCAAATATTTGTTGACTTACAATTTTTTTCAAGCCCATAATAAGCTTTCCATCCCCCAATGATCCTTCTCTTTGTGTTATAGTTCTAGTTGAGTTGATGATGGATGTCAATTATAGGATATTTATATGAAGAAAATTTCTACAAGTATTTATTATCATAAATGAAATTATCATATTTGATATTTTTGGATTTAATTATCACGACTTTAAACTTGTGAATATTAACACTCATACCCATATTGGAGCAATAATATTAGAGAATTCTAAGCTACTTGTTGATGTCATCATCGCTCTTGGCTGAAAGAACGATATCGTTAGAATAAAGGGAAGAGTGATTAAAATCCCATTGAGCCTAGGGCCATCACATCTTGTAGCTTCCAAACACTCTTCTATCTTATCATTGGAAATTCTAAAAAATGCAGGGGATACAGAAAACCCTGAAATTACTATGATATTGGAATTAATTTCATCTAACCAACCCTCATCGGTCCTAATATTCGCTATTAAATTCTCATATAGCCTAGCCATATCAACCCTCAACTCAAGGGGAATCACTATCTCTTCTAGCCTCTCCCATGGCTTATCCCAAGGAATAGTGTTGAAAGAGTTTATAAAGTCAAGAAAACAATAGAAGAGACGAGTTTTATTATTTTGATATTCCTCTACAATGATCCTAAGAGTAATAAGATGGTATATAGTTGAGTAATGTCTCCTAAATATAGCTTTTCCTTTCGCTCTTTTACCATGGATTACAAGCCAAAGGCTAACATTATTTTCCAAAATGATACCATACAATTTTATAAAATGTGACTAATCATAATGGAATTTTAGTTAGAGAGAAATGTTTCATCCCCACTTTCAATGATAGGAAGAATAAGGCATTGTGTACAATTCTTAGGGAAGCCTTGTCTTATTGTCAATTTGACGATCTTGCGTATATGAGGGATGAGGATATCCTGAACTCCATTTCTTCCAAAGAAAATACACCCTTCTCTGTAGGAATGTTCAAGATGGTGCCCATGGTTGCAGTGGAATCATAAATATTCTTAAGATAGATATCCAAGTTCTTTAGTGGGATCAATTTATTTTGTTTTTTTTTATGAACAAAAATATTAATCCAAATTGGAATATAGCAGTTAATAAATGTTCTCCTTTGTACCCTACCCTTTTTGACATATACATTTTCAAGTTACAGGATTGTTTAAGAAAAGTAGGCTAATTCAGTCCCACTTTGACTCACACCATGAGCATCCTTCTGCATTATGTTGAATATGTTATTTTTTTGGTGAGGAGTCCCTATAATATTGGTAGGAAACTAAGAATCCTCAAGGATTTATACTCTACTACTAGCATGACTATTAAAATTTATAGAATGGAGGTTATCATAATTGAATACAAAAAAAAATAGTTAAGCTAATTTCATGTATGGCAACAATAACATGGAGGAAGTGATTTAATACAATTACATAAAATTCATTTCTCACAACAAATTGAATTGGAATTATAACATGGAGAAAAAGAAAAATTGAGAATGGAAATCTTATTATAAACTTGAAAAAGAAAAATTGAGAATATAAATCTTATTATTATAATGGATTTGTTACAAAAGAAAATTCTTTTTTGAAACTCTTGCTTCTATTATTTTATATGATTGTGAATCTTGGGTTTGAACATGTATTGATAATTGTGGGAAAATATATAGCCAATAGAAAACATATCACATCTTATAATCTCAAAATTAGAGGAAATACACTTTATGTGTTCCCTCGTAGAAGCATTTATTTCCCCTAAAAGCATATGAATGATATACACTTTCTAAAATTGCTTAAAAATATATTCAAGATCACCAATCACTCAAGTTAGCTGCCATAAAGATTCCGAGTTTTAATTAAATCATTAGAAAATAAAAGAAAATATAGCTATAAAAAATAATATAATATAAGAAAATTAAAATATTATAAAAAAGTTATTAGGGGTAATCTTGAAAATAAAAATTTAATTTAATTTTGACTGAAGAAACTCAATATTGTTAAAATTATCACAAACTCTTACTAACTCCATCATAAAATAAAATTGTAAAAGAAACTAAATAATTATATTTATTTTTCCATATTTACTAAAATAAATTTAATTTTCTAATGTTTAATAAACCAAATTTAATTTCAATGGATATTGATCATCATTATTATAAAAAATATTTTTTAGATTATCTTCATTAATACAATATCTTATTCATTTATTTCTTTTATAAAATTAATAAACCATAAAAAAAAATACCATATTTTTTGCTTTAATAAAATATATAGTAAAGAATCTCAACCATATTTGCTTTTTGAAAAGTCTTTGTCATTCATATTTTGATATGGGAGACTACTCTTTAAAAAAATGTAATCAATTCACAATAAAAACATTATTATTATTATTATATTCTAAAAAGCAAATTAATATATAAAACTCTCTTATTTGTAAAACAAGTGACCGACTTAATACATATTTCTACCCTTCTCATTATGAACCATGCAAAATACATATCAAATACGAATAGCTCCACTCTAATTCCTTTGGATTTTGGCCCATTATTATTCGAAAAGTAAAACTTAGTTATCGTTACATTACTTATGGTTTAGGAAATTTTCATGTTATTTTAATAGCTCACATAAAATTTTCATGAATTGAAAAGTAGACGTCAATTTCCACGTGGATGGACAATGGTGTATGCGCTCCTCACTAAGGTCTCTACACAAAAATAAATCAGATAAATCGAGGGAACACCAATATAATATTTTGGCAATTGCGGGGGTATCCTAGATGTATTTTGCGAAACGATTGACCTACCTGAACAGTAAATACAATAAACAACGGCGGATCCATGGGCGTTTGTTTGGTGGGAATGCTGGTTCGAAGAAAGGCACTAATAGAGAAAGAGAGATGATTCAGGAGATTACGGTTTTAACTGAATTCATAATTAAACGTTGAAGAAGAAATCAATTAAAAAGGAAAAATAGGGTTTTAATCTTCTCTCTGCAGAATTATTCTGAAATTCAAGATTCTACAATTCAAGACTCAAGTCTGCGTAGATAAAGCGGAAAATAATACAATCCCAAGCCAATTTCAGCTATTGAGATTCCACAAATTGATTTTTTCAGTGTAAAAGCGGTGTAATACTTTCCCTAGACAATTGACAAACTACAGTGAACAGAGAAAAGAAGAGAGAGGAAATTTTATAACCAACCTCATTGTTGGTGGATCGTGACAGAAATAAGCTGGTGAGCTATATACATATACTCTTATGATGGCCATTAAAACTCTTTGTAGAGAAGAGACTTTGTCGTTTACAACAACATTTCCATGGAAGCGTGGATATACCAGTATGTTAAAACATATTCAGCAAACTATGAACATTCCATGTGTGCATTCTAAATAGGCGTAGGCCACATATCATGCACGCGTGTTATGAGCACAATAGGCATTAGTTTCCCAATACAAATAAAAGTTGGATCTCCGTCCTTCAGGATGATATGGAGCTGGCCACAAAACACTGCACAATTTCATCCAAGGGTGCAAGATATCACCAGAAAGGTATACACCGAGATGATTATTCAGAAAGTTGATATATGGAGAGGAATTGGAAGATACACCCAAATGATTATTCAGATGGTTGATGCGATGGAGAGGAATTGAAAGATCTTACAGGCGTTATTAAATGAGAAATCTTTGCGATACAATAAGCTCAAGAGTCACGAATGCATGATATAAAGATTGAAAACAATAGCTGCAGTCTAAATCTTATGTTTTGGTATAAAACACTAATTTGACATATTTTGCAATGGAAGTTATATGGAGGTTTCGGAGTTTTGGGTTTGGGGTTTTCCCCAACATGGCCAAACAATTTTTCTCAAATTTTGATTACTTTTTTATACTCAAAATCATGGCTCGTATATATCGCTAATGCTTCTAGTTATATAATTATCTTATGAAGATAATGATTCACTCTTTGATTTATTGCTAGAAGATTTCCATTTTCGGAGTATTATGGTGTTTGTCGTACTTGCAATCCTGGTAACATTGGTGGATGAACATGTTGATACGAGGGTTCATTAATTTTCTCATACCAAGATCTGTTTTCAAAGAACTTAGCATATCTACTCAACAAAAATTTATTGGTGAGCATATGTTAGAGTGTGTAGGATTTTGAGGATTTTGATTGTTCATTGTCGCTTACAAAAATGCATTTTTCACTTCTATCGTCTTGAAGATTCTTCTGCAACATCTCTAGAACATGTGCAAATGCTACACAACCAAACATTCAAAAGTGAGATACATTCACCTTCTTACCATCCCACACCTCTTGATGTATTGTATCTTTGACATTGGTAGTCGGAGATCTGTTGAGAACATATACCGTAGTAGCAACAACTTCCACCCAATACTCATTGGACAACTCCTTTTCGTGAAGCATTCATCTTGACATATTCATGATTGACTATCTTTTTCTTTGTGCTACTCCATTATGTTGTGGAGTGTATCTTGTTGTGATCTGCATAACGATGCCTTGTTGTCGAAAAAATGCTATAAAATATTTACAACTAAATTCTCTTCCTCTGTTTGACTTGTGTTCTTTCAAAAGCTTGAAATTTTTCTTTCTTGATTTTCCTTTCAACTCTTTGAAACTTGAGAAAGTATCAGACATATTTTTAAGAAAATAAATCAATATTTTCAGGCTATAGTCATCATTAAACATGAGAAAATAAATACTGCCACCAATCGACTATGTTTGCATTGGGCCATAGATATATGTGTGGACTAGCTCTAAGGGTTTTTTTTCTCTATTGGAAGATGTGGGAATGTTGTTCCTTTTATGCTTTTCTAGAATATAAATTTCACATTTACAATCTTGTTTATTCACTACATGGATGCGAGTGACCATAGAATGTTTTTTATGAAGTCTTAGAATCTTGAAGGAAATATGACCATACCTAAAATGCCATGACTGTGACTCATCTATCGTTATAACATTGTGTTCAAATGACTTTGACATATTTGGACTTTTGAGAGTCAAGGAAAACATTCTATTCTTCGTCTTTTCTACCTTGGCTATGAGTATTTTATTGGGTGGTTTGTCATAAATATAACAGGTTGTCCCTTTGAATATTATATCATAGCCACGTTCCATCAATTCACCTAAACTAATGATATTATGCTTCAAATGTGGACCATAATCAACACCATGTATATGTTTTTTTTTTTTTTTTTTTTTGGTAAGAATAAGAACAATATTTTTCCCTTGACCGTTTAGATGAGAATAATCTCCAAGTGCAATTTCATATTTCATAGAAGCACCAATGTAATAAATAATTTTTTTGTTACCTATCATTTGGTTGTTGCAGCCACTGTCCAACAACCAAAAGTCCTCATGGTGATTGTCTTCAAAAACATGGAAGGAAAGAAACGTGGCTTGAGAGGATTCTCATTCATTATTGGAGATATGAACACTACCTCTTCATTGAATTATTTGTTTCTTCTTTCATTCATGTTCATAATGTCAAATTTTCTTACAGTAATGGTGCTCAAAATTAGATTTGTTGCTCCATGTTCTACCCCTTTCTTTCTTTATTTGTGATGATATCGATTACTCTGTTGCATTATGATGTTATGTGGATTTGTATTTGCCTCTTTCTTGCTTTTTTCTGCCTGTATATCCTCTCCATGTGTCACTGCCAAGAGAGACTTGTGCCTTGAAATCTTGTTCCATAGAATCTTCTCCCAAGTTAAGTCATGTTTCGTGCCACAAAATTGATCTAGTCGACGGATTTACTAACATGGTTGTAAGATCTTTCGATTCCAAAATGGTTGTTACAACCATTTCAAATTTCTTCGGTGGGCTTCAAAGGACTTTTTCAACTTTCTTTTGATTTGTAATTGTTTCACCCATTAGGTATGGTTTTATTGATGATTCCCATAACTCTCGCCATGAAATGATAAACATTCTCTCTATAATCAATCTTTAGGGTTTGAATTGAGTCCTCAATGTATACAATTTAATAATATTAAGTGTGTCATTAACCTGATATGGAACTTTGAGAATATACCAAGCCTCTTTTGTTGTTGTTATTTTGTCGAATATTGAGTCATCAACAGAATTTTGGATCCAAAATTTGTCTTGGTGCTCTTTCCCTATCAGTTCAATATCTGTGTTTCTTTGATAATTTTTCATGAATGCTAATGCTTCTTGGGTCATCTCTGCATAGCCTTTCTTCAATGTATCCCTGCAATCTTAGGCTTGCAGAAAAGTATTCATTTGTAAAGACAAAAATTCATAAGTATTTCCAAGAAAAATTATTCATTAATCCACTTTGATTATTGTTCATGGATGCTAATGCTTCTCGGGTCATCTCTACATAGCCTTTCTTCAATGTATCCCTACAATCTAGGGCTTGCAGAAAAGTATTCATGTATAAAGACCAAAATTCATAAGTATTTCCAAGCAAAATTAGCGTCTATGGAAGAGCACTAGAGGAAGACTTTTTTTTTAATGTTGACGCATGCCTTTTGACCATTTTTAAGCCACTTTGATTATTTTTCATGGATTCTAATGCTTCTTGGGTCATCTCTGCATAGCCTTTCTTCAATGTATCCCCGCAATCTTAGGCTTGCAGAAAAGTATTCATGTGTAAAGACCAAAATTCATAATTATTTCCCAGAAAAATTAGTGTCTATGGAAGAGCACTGGAGGAAGATTTTTTTTTAATGTTGACACGTGCCTTTTTATCGCAAGATACTATCCAAAACTCTTAAATAAAACCCTTTTGAACTTTTATTTTGTTTTAACTTTTAAATATAGCAGCACCTATTTTTATTTTATGTCAAACATTCCTTTTTTTAACTTGATTAAAGCCCTTTTAAAAAATCCTGAATAAATCCATTTTCAATAGAATATAAGGGGCCTTGTTAAAAAAAAAATGCAAGTATAAAGGTCTTTGTCCATTTTTGAAAGATAATAAACAAACTTTGAAATGTTGGAGCTAGTGCAGTAGTGACCTCATTATTCCAACTTTCACTCCTCGTGCTTTACGACTATAGCACACATTTCGTTCTGTTAGCTAAAAATGTGGTAAGTTTTTGTAATTAGCACACTTCTGAAGCTTGTGACATATGTTAAGAATGAAACCGTGAATCTTCGAGTGTGCGCTTGTCTCACAACTTTTTTTTATATTGATTTTCTCTTTAATATAAATAGAGAAATTTGTCTAGCCCTGGCTTTGACTGATTGATTTTGACTTATTTTCCTTAAATGTCTTGTTCACAACTTCATTCTCCTCATTACGCTTTCAAATGATGCTCTCAAGGAGTCTAAAGTAACCTCATGCACTAATGCCATGACAAAGATTGCACAAATGGAAAACATAGATATTAAACTCAAAATTAGAAATGGAGTGAACAATTATTCTTATCGTTGAGTAACAACTAAATATATTACATAACATATAAGGAAACAACAATTCAATAAATAACTAGAGTAATACTCAAGTAGAACTCAACCAAACTCAACAAATTAAATTGAATTCAAATTGACTATGATACCTAGAAAACAAACTAGAGATAGTGAGATTAATGCTCTCAATATGGTGAAATGGTTACTCACCGTCACAAAGGTTAGGCAAGATTAAGGTTCATATTGAGTCGTGATGTGCCACTTCCAATCACATGGAATGGACATGCCCCTATTGGTGAGTTATTAGTAAATCATGTGCCACCCCCATTGGTCAGTTGAAAAATTCATGAGAGTGTGCATGGGTTGGTTGATACACATCACACTTACACAAAACCAAATCTGGGATTTCCCCATTATGTAGGAGTGCAAGTTGAATGATAGGAGAAATGAATAGAATGAATGGGCACGACGGAATGAGCGATGTCTACTAGAGTTTTCATAAGCACGATGGATTGGGCGACATTGTAAATGGAAGTGACTGCATAAGGAAAATAGGTGCATCGACTCATTCAATTCAATTCATGCAATTTTTATAGGGCATGCACAAAGTATGGAATTTTATGCAAATGGAACGAAGAGAGAAGACCTCAATGAAGGGTGGACAAGACACATTGAACATTGTGGATCTTGGTTGTTACACAAAATATTTCTTAACCCCAAGCCATGTTGGCAAAGAAACAAGATTACATGGATTTTAATTAATGAATTGAATTTTCTATGATGCAAAACATCTAGTAGTTTGTATTTTTCTCATGGATGGTTAAGAAAAATGGGAGCATCATTCTACATTATGCTTGATAAGGATTGTTCCTCGAACAATTTTCCTATTCTAATAAATTATATTATGCATGGTTATGTGGGCCCCTCTCCTATCTCATGTTTAAGTGCCCTTTTTGACACTTTTTTTATTTTTTTTATTTTAATGGTTCATTATATCTCCTATAATAATATATAGTTATACCTAGTCCAAGTTTTTAGTTATCTCTAGTCTAAATTTGTTTTAGTAATGTTTTGGAAGAAGGACTTTCCCAATAATGGGATGTTATCATCAAGATTAGGCAAGAATCTTGATTACCCTTGGGCTACTTTAATTTCCCTAAAGGTGGATCACATCTTTAAGCCCTCCCCATGAGACTAGACCGTGAACATGTCAATTGATCTACACCACTTGCATTATCCAAGCTCAATATTGTTACAACAAAGCTCATGATAGCATTTATAGGAATTAAATCTTGATACAAATATTAATTAGCAATCCTTTCAATAATTGAAAATAAATGAAAGTAATTATATTCTCTTTTTTATACTAACACCATTATACAATATATTATTATTGAAATAAAGTAAAATTACTAAAAAAAAAATTAAAAAAATCATTACAGTAATTAACATGTTTTTCCAAAAAAAATCAATGCTTTCCATAAAACATTAAAGCAAGAAAGCACCCATTTTAAATTATTATCAAGCACATAGCTTGTCATAATTCAAAAACTTAGTTGAGAGGTCATTAACGTCATGAATATAAAATAAAATTTATATGACAATTAAGTAAATTTATACATGTTAATTTTTAAAAAATTATAAAAAATTAATATATAAATATATTTAAAAAATAGAACTAGTGTTATCAATATTATATATATATATATATATATATATATATATATATTTTATTTTTTATTTTTTTGTAAGTTACTAAAAATTGTATTCATATTCAAAAGAATTTTACATCAGTTTCCAAAGTTGACATACAGATCCACTAACCCAATCTCACATTAGGAGAGCAAGATAGATCATGATTAGACTAGTCAACCAAAACAAAAAATTGCACAGAAAAATCCCAAGATAAAACTAATAACTAGTTGATCTACTGAAAGACATTGCAACATTGCCACAAAGCTTATTGTCAAATATATTGTACTATCGACACACTGATATCATTGGATAAATAAATATGCAAGGGATATACTTCATATTAGCCAGACGACATCCAAAATCAAACCCAAACCTTGAATATTGTTCATAATATAACAAGAGTCACACAGTCACAATGAATAAGACAAACCTCCTTGAAAATCCTTTTCATTCCTTCCAACATAGCTCGAAGGAAACAACCTCCATTAAGGACACTTAATTATGCAAATGAAAATGAGTGCATATGCTACAAAATAACCAAAAATTACATGAAATGCACAGTGTTTAGTTTTCCAAAGAGAAATAGAATAATTTAAGCTTCCAAGAGATATAAAAATAGAATTCTTCATCTACTAAGAGAAAGAATTATATATCAGGACCAAAATCCCCCTACAAACATCCCATAGAAAAATTTGGATTTACATTGCTCCCATATAATGAAAAATAGATGGAAAAAACATGGAAACAAAACATGCCATTTCTCCATGCCCCTTAATATGGATAAGTTGTAGAATGCCCTGAAGAAACCAAGTTGTAGAGAATATATGAAAATAAGGACATAAATACCTAGAACCTCCATTACTATTCATGATTCAAATAAATTAAGGCATTTTTTTTAGCATTATCATCTGGAAGGTTTGTAATATCACTAAAAGCAGAGTCGCTCACCAAAAATATTTCCACACGAGAATATTGAACTACATTATCCAGGAAAAACTGTCGGGTTCTTAACATATGTTGAATGTGCTCGAAAGAAGAAAAAACACTATAGGTCTCCACTTGGTTGTCCTTAAAAATAAGGTAAAAGAGAGTGGAAATTTGTTGGTGAAGCGCCAAAGAACTCAGAAAGTGTGGTATCCTTTTCTGGAACCAACAACGGTTAGGGACCCCTTGCATATCCTCCCATTCCAATTCAGAGTCTAAGTGATACGGTCGATCACCAAAATCGTTTGTTTGCAACAACAATATTTCCCTTCGCACATCCAATAGAACGACATTAAAAAATATTGCAAACAAACCGTAGGAAAAATGGTGAACCCTTTTGTGCCCAATATTACTACTGCCACCCCTTTTGCAATTCATTTTATGCCTAAAAGGCACAAGGAAAAATTCCAAAGAAAAATATGGACAAAGACAAGAATAATTTATGCCAATAAAGCCATATCTACCTCTAGTACTGACAAGATAGAAGACCACTAAACCCATATCTGAAACAACTATGTCATCACCCACACACCATGCTACAATACCTGAACCGGGAAAATAGTCCAAACTAACACATTCAAATGACATAAAACAAGGAAAATACAATCAACAAGAAGAAATAAGAGTAATAATTGATATATTAACACTATAAAGCAAGCCAAAACTTTGAATTAAAACTTGTATTTTATTAGCAAACCCCTTCCAATTAATATTTTTTATAAAAATAAAAATACGTAGTGATACAAGGGCTAGTGCTTCAAACACACAGATATTCTGCAAGAAAATAACACCATTAACCACAAATACCCGCCAATGTAACATAGAGTTTATCTTAGACTCAAGAATTTAAAATACAAGCTCACCAAATTTAGAATTTATAGATCATACAAAAAACATTAGCCTCATGAGACTCATGAGAATATAACTAAAGAACTAGGTTTCTGGGACAGTAAAGGCCCGTGAAAACCAATGTTGCAAAAAAGGAATGAAGAAATATGTGATCCATATTTATGTAGGAACACAACTTAATATGAATATAACTGTAAATAGAAATATCTAGTGGAAATAACACTTCATTTCATTAATATCAAATAACTGAAATATGCTTACAAAGATAATGGAAATAAACTAGCTAGGGCATTGGTAGCTTATCTCTGAGAAGAAATGTGGTGGCTACAAGTCTCTGAACTATGTTACAATGAGGCTCTAAGACCTATTTATTATTGAGAAACAATGAAAAACCCTAAACATCCAAAAACCTAACCCTAGGAGATGAAGTGCCAAAACTATGGGCTCTATTTGAGAAAATTGTTACATCAACTTCTTGGGGACGTAACTTTGGCATACAATATCCGTTTGACGTGCATAATACCTCATTACAAATATATATGTGAGGAATACAACTTTCAAGTGACCAAAATCGATCAAAATTTATTGTTGGTCACAGTTTTCCCAAAAAACGTTATTTATGGCCTCAAAAATGGCTTCGAAAGTTCAAGACCCAAAAAAACTACCAAAAATAGTAAATTGTGCTACAATTAAGGAAACCGAGAAACTAAAAGAAAAATTTGTCGGGGTCAAAGTGGAATATGTTGGTGTCCACCAATATCGACTTGGATCATTCCTCTCTTCTTAGGAAGGAATGATCGCCATTGGGCTGAGTTCCTCCATGAGATCTAGAATATCAGATGTGTCTAGTAATGGTGGAAATTATGGTCAAAGGAAATCCATATTGAACACTGGTTGTTGGCAAAGGAATGGGGGAATGTTGAGTACAAATTAATTGTATCCCATATCTTTGATAATGGTTTAAGGCCCATATCGTAGTGGTATGAGCTTCTGATGAGCTCTAGTTAGGCGTTCTTTCTACAAATGTAGCCAAAATTTGTCACCCACCTCGAACTTGCAACACCCTCATACAAAAAGGTCTAAGATCTCACTATGTTCTTAACACATAACAATAATCACACTCTGATGTATTCTCCCGAAGCTATAATTGCTTCTTCTCTCTATGCTAACTAAGGCAGCAGAGGTGAAAGAGGTCTCCTTATATAACAATGAAGGAAGAGGATATGGGCCCTCAATTAATGGGAAAAAGGCTTATCCTTTGGATTAGTTCCTATTTCTTGGGAACAAGAAGCCAAAAGGGGAAATCCTCAGCCATATCCTCAAAACAAACTTCCAGCTCGTCGCATGGTAAAGCTTCTAGTTGTGGAAATTTCGTTTCGATTTTAAAAACCTTCTAAAAGAAGATCGGCGTGGCTCTGACATAAATACAGAGCGCTGATCAACACCAGTCTCAGTGAAAATATTTGCTATCGGCACAGGTCAGACACTGAGACAAATCGCCGACCTTGAAAACCAGGTTTTTATAGGGATCTTCCAGAATAGTTGCAAAGGGAGATGAATTGGCAAACAAAGTGTGGTTCAGGGGTATGTATTCCGTGCTTGGAAAGTTCACAAGGGTCACTGTATGGGTCCTCCAGGATCAAGGAATGAGCAGTACAAGGATAGTGACAATTTTTTGTGTAACATATGCCCCTTAAAGCATGAAGTTTGAACATGAGTGAGGGGTGAAATTCTTTACGAGTAAATGCAAGGAACCAAATGCTATCATAGGGAGACCTTCAAATCAAGAATAGATACATATACATAACTATAATATATTATGAAAAGACATGAATCAAGGTATGGATGCAGCCATCCTAAGAGAGACCATGGTATGGTCGCAGCCATCCTAAGAGAAGGATCGCATATAGACTTATGGGATGGTCGCATCCATCCATCTAAAAGAAAAATGTATCCAATCATGGAAAACTCATGTCCCTTCGCAACCTAGACTCTGGATAATAAAATCCAGGGTCTTGCGCTTCGTCATGACCCTATCAAGTACAATTTCAAGCATGCGAATAAATGAACTAAAGTCGAACAAGCAGGAAAATTTCCTTATTACCAGTCAATCATGTAAATTGTTAACATGCGCGAGAGAAACCACCAATGATAACAATGGTCCTCAAGGTATAGCTAGTACAATCCATGAGATGCGAATAAGGAACTGAAGTCAAACACCAGTAAAATCACCTGATCAAAAGCCAATGATGTGAACCAGTCGTCGAATGTGAAGAAATTTCCATTAGGGCATGCAAGCTCCAACGTACCAGAAGGGAGTCTCTAGATCAGCTTCCTGGATAATGAGATGAAGTTGATAGGAACTGTTCTTCAAATGAGGGTCATAATGAATCCCACATCATCGACATGAAACAGATAATTTGATATGAGTGTTAATCAAGACTGAAACAAAGGACCAAGGAATGTACAAACTGTAGAAGGATTTTCTCTTCAACATATTAGCGAAACGACTCTAGAATTCAGTAACATTTGACTCAAACAGGATCAGAGGTCATGTTGAAAATATTGGTAATCGAATGAGAGGCAAACAAATTTCCCAAACCCATGGAGGCAAAGTGACAAAGTGAAGATATCCCAACTTGACGCGAACTATAGATAAGCATCATGTTCAAGAGTGACATACTACCAACACAAATGACAAATAACTTCCATTTTGCCCCACTATTTCTGGCAAGTACCTCTTTATTTTTAGACAAGCTTGAAGAGGATTAAATATGCTTTTCATATAAATTTGTCCTTCGAAAAAATCCATCCTAGTATAGTTTACGAGCCCTACAAAGGAGGAACTCAATAATGGTCATGATGAAAAATCCAGTGGCGTAAAATTTTAACGAAGCCAACAAAGGTGAAGCTCGACACCTTTTCATATTTAGAGAGTCTGAAAAGAAGTGGAAAAGAAAACTCGAGAAAGGTCCCTTTTCGTAGGTAGTTTCATAGATCTGAAAAGGTAGAAAACAACATCTTGGAGAGCCTCTTAGTAATGATCGACTAAGGTATTCCTTTTCTGTAAATAATCTATCCCAGCCCAAAAAATGGGTAAACGTATACTGGGCAGATGACGTTTCGCAGCCTTTAGCGAGTTCAAAATGACAAGAGCTTGGAAATATTTTCATGTTTTGAGAGTCTAAAAAGATCTAAAAGCTGACTCCTTTTCGAGGAACGAGTGGCATTAAGGGTACCAACTAGTTCTGGTGATGTTGGAACTACTCAGAACAAGTAAAGGTTAAGAGGAACACTAATAAGGCTACTCATTGCAGTGGTTCCTCAAGAATGGGTAAAAAAAACAAGTGAAGGCATATGATTAGCCAAGCAGATGGTAACGATGGAATGAGAAAACCAAGGCTCATCTAGAAAAACATGTTGATAATTTTGTAATTACGAGAGGTAAAATAAAAATAGTTTCATTTTTACACAAGCTTGAAATCAGGAAACTCTGCTTGAAGTTGGTGTCATTTTTACACAAGCTTGAAATAGAGGTAAACTATGCTTGAAATAATATTTTCATACCCCTAGCATGGTGACTCAATTCGAGGTACATGCCCCCCAACTTCATGGCATTCACTTGAGTAGACTACTCGTTACTAATAGGCGAATGGAATGAAGGTTCAAATACGAGTTCAGGCAAAAGGCTCGACTTGGATTTTACGAGATCTAATCAAAGACTTTAATTGAAGGGGAGCCTGTTTCATTTTTTAATGAAGTTGACATGGTAAAAGAACTATCCTCATGACCTGTTTCATTTTTTAATGAGGTTGACATAGTAAATGAACTATCCTCATAAGAGCTTGTTTCATTTTTTAAGGAGCTTGACACAAGAAATCGAACTTTACTCTAACAAGCTTGTTTCATTTTTAAAGGAGCTTGACACAAGAAAAGAACCCTGCTCCGATGAAATTGTTTCATTTTTTAAGGATCTTGACACAAGGAAATGATCTGTGCTCTGAAGATGCACAGTCCTAGAAAAACCTAGGATGTAGGATGCACATCCCAATAGAAAGGACAAAAAAAAAAAAACCAAAAACCAAGCCAATGAGCCAATCAAAAAAACTTGAGTGAAGGGGAGAGCATGTAAATCATACGGAGAAAAGGACCTGAAGGTCAAGACACACTAGTGAAAGAATTAGGGAAAAAAGCTTAATTTTTCACACACACTAGAATTCGCGCGATTTTTGGGGCTGAAACTAGTGCCAACGACCCAATGGCACAAATTTATAACTGATAACTAGCACCAATTGATGTGCCTATCACCAAATAAAAGCACTAATTCCTGAAAAGAAAAAAATAAAAAAATTCTCCTAACCAAGACCAGACTCACCACTTCAAACAAAAACTAAAAGGTTGTAATTGATGAAAAAAATAGGAACAAACAGGGAAATGGTTTTTCTACTAAACGTGTCGAATGACTAAGACCTCAAAGAGTGACAAACTCAAAGGAAACTCCTCAGTGGAGGCGCTAATTTTTTGTCTAGGTAAGTCCCCTCTTTGGACAGAGGCAATCCCTCTAGCCCTAGGGTGGTTCTAGAAACTACAGGAACATACTAATATCTACCTTCCTAGATTTTAAATGAAATTTATAGAAAGGAAGATGACCTACCTTGTTTTGATGCAATTTTTTCATCTTCCACCGAAGCTTCTTGTTCCATCACTCTTCTCAAGCTCGATACACATTGCTACCAACATTCGATTACCTGTATAGACAGTCAAGACACCATGACAAGTGTAAAATCTTGACAAACATAAAACAATTACAACCTATCTAACTGATCAAGGAATGCTAGAAATCTCATTATAAATGTAAAAAATAGTGGAAGATAAACATCAGTTGTATTTTATTATCATAAAGACAAGGGGAGTTTACAACCAAGCCTTGATGTTGAGGCTCTCCTTTGGCAGGTCTGTATCCAAGTGTGTTTGCAACACCCTCATACACAAAGGTCTAAGATCTCACTATGTTCTTAACACATAACAATAATCACACTCTGATGTATTCTCCCGAAGCTATAATTGCTTCTTCTCTCTATGCTAACTAAGGCAGGAGAGGTGAAAGAGGTCTCCTTATATAAAAATGGAGGAAGAGGATATGGGCCCTCAGTTAATAGGAAAAAGGCTTATCCTTTGGAGTAGTTTCTATTTCTTGGGAACAAGAAGCCCAAAGAGGAATTCCTCGGCCATATCCTCAAAACAAACTTCCATCTCGCTACCTTGTGAAGCTTCTAGTTGTGGAAACTTCATTTCTATTTTAAAAATTTTCTAAAAGAGGATCAGCGCGAGTCCGACATTAAGACATAGCACTGATCAGCGTGGGTCTCGATGCAAATCTCAGCTATCGGTGCGGGCCAAACACTAAGACAAAGCTAGAATTTTATAGGGATCTTCTAGAAAATTTGTAAAGGGAGATGAATTGGGAGACAAAGTGTGCATCAGGGGTATGTATTCCATGCTTGGAAAGTTCACAAGGGTCAGTATATGGGTCCTCTAGGATCAAGGAATTGGGAGTACACTGACAGTGAAAAACTGTTTTGTAACAGCTATTGACAAGGAATTGTAGTGGAGAACCCTTCAACCACATCTGGGAATGGAAGAGGCGCTCCCCCTCTTCTGGATCCTCGGGCTCCCCCCTCTAGAACTTGGTGATGGAAACGGTGGCACTGGGGTTCCGCATCAATCATTTTCTTCCCTTTTTCATTGCCCTTGTTCGATTCTGACTCAAAATTATAACATGCATCTGATTCATATGCCTTTAGTTCGACCATCAATGCCTGTTTGGCCTGACACTCGATTGTGTTGCGAGTGGAGCTATTATGAAATTCACACTAGTTCCCTGTGTCCTTTGGCTTTATGGTGTTGTTTTGAGCCACCCCGCTTTGGCTTTTCCCCTTGTTTTGTGGTTCGGGGGCACCTTTCCCTCACTTCATATTCGCGGATCGAAATTATCACTTCTTTTGCTTAAATTTCTACTTGATCTTAGAATCATATCGATATGTCACTCCAAGCAACGTAATGTCAATGAAATCCATTTCCTCTTCAATGTATCTATGAAAATAGTTGTGGTACTTGAGCACCAAATGTTTCTCTAAATCTTTAATACCCAACTTTGTGCACAGGGTATGGAAAAAATTCGTCATCTCGTGCACATTTTGATCCCTTTGCTGCCATAGCATGGTCCATTGGATATACTTGTCCTCATAGCTCCCCATAGAGTAATATTATCTCTTGATGTCATTTTGGAAGGAATTCCAACTAGGTGCGGTGGAGAATAGAGAGGTTTCCCCCTTGTCTTTTTTTCTCACAGTAGGTTTCCCACCAGTCTTTGACATGGGGGGCTGCCTTGAGGAGTGAAAAAGGAATATTTTCTTGGTCAGAGAAATGATGGACCGAGGAATACCCTTCTAGCAAATTCAACCATCTATCTATGAAATATGCATCTTTCTAGCCTTCAAATACAAGAATTTTGAATTTGACATGTGCCCTGAAAGGAGTGGTGACTCCAGAGTGGCATCGCTAGTGGGGAGTTGTTTAAGGATCTAGGAAAATTTATCCTTCGTCGCGTTCCTTTGTTTCTTGAATGCCTCCTGGAGAAATAATTTCATAGGATCTCCTACTCCCTCGTCTTTCTTTTATTCTAACATGGGAGTTTGTCGGGGTTTGAGAGGTTGATCTTGCGAGGTTTCAACCAAATCGAGCCCTAACTCCTTATACCCTAACCTCCTTGGGGACATGCAAATAAAAAAAAAAAGAGCATACCGCTCTGATACCATTGATCTTATTTATGCAAGAATGCAAAAAAATATCAATATAACCATAAATATAAATATGTAGAGGAAATAACACTTCCTTTCATTAATATCAAATAACTAAAATATGCTTATAGACATAATGAAAAGAAACTAGCTATGGCACTAGTAGCTTATCTCTAAGAAGAGATGTGGCAGCTACAGACCTCTGAACTATGTATTTTTTTTTCTAAGGTAGAGTAAAATCTGTTAATAAAACATATAATACATGGAGGCTCTGGCCTCTGCAGTTCAGGCTTGTATCAGTGGCATTTTTTCATCAAATCAGCAGAAATGGAGCTGCCCACGCGGGGGAAACTAGCCCAGATAGAGTTTGAAGCACTGCCTCTAGTGAGGAAACTAGCATTATACAGATGTAAGCAGATAAAAAAACTAAGAAGCTAGTATCCTTAAGCTAAAAAAGACCTAAAATTCTAACTGTCATGAGGTGCTAGAGGTGGTTCTTCAACTATGAGACATCTGTACTCATCATCATCAGCATGCTGGGAGCCTGGTGTAACCTGTTGAGGCACCGCGACATCTTCACCAGTTGCCCCGTCCTGCTTACACTGCTCCTTGTAGTATCCCGAGCTGCTACTACTTTTCGAGCATGAATTGTGCTCGACAGGAACCTGGTGTGTCTTCACCGCTTCAAAGGGGTCGAGGTCACTGTGAGGACACAATGGCGAGATGGGCTGACTATGGCTGGGGCCTTCACCAGCCACCTCGCGGAAGGATACTGAGATGGTGGCAATGACGAGAAAGTGGTCAGAGGTGCATTGAAATTAGAATTGGGTAGTGGTGGGGGTCTGCGAAGAGGCAGAGGGGATCAGGTGAGGCGAGGGGTGCAACGAAGGCTCAGAAGTAGGGGGCCAAGTGGAGGAACTGAACAGATGACCACGACCACTGCGGGTGTCGGGGTATCTTTCCTAAGAGTGCTCGTGGGAGGAGGACGAGAAATAGGACAATGAGGAGGGGAGCGGGCGAGAGGTGCGACCCCTGTTGCTGCCACGTCGACATCGCATGCGATGCCTTAGACGAGACATAATGGCACAGTAGGGGTGGAAGATGCATTGAGTAGAGGAAGAGGCAAGGTTAGTGGGAGGAAACTAAGATGCGGAGGATGAGTTGAGGCCGAAGGAAGACAAGAAGCGCAATTGGAGAAGGAAAATATGAGAGTAGTGGTGGCTTGGAAGAAATTCGATACAACTTCCGAGACTACAACATTGTCTAGTCGGCGTGTGAAAGATTGGCTCCGCCACCTAAGGGGAGCAGTAGCTTCACAAGGGGGAAGACGGAAGCAGCATAGAAATAGCAGACGGGAGTGGGAGCTTCGCAGAGGGACCAGAGGCAGAGCCAGAGGGCCGAGAGGCAGAGCCAGAGGGCCAAAGAGCATAGCCAGACAAGTGAACAAGGAGCAGCATTTTGATGCAACAGGAGCAGCCTCGTCGAATGTAGCAGAGTAAATGCCACTCGGGGTGACGTCCAGGGTTCATAAATGCAGTTGAATGCCATAGGTGTAGTTTTTGGGTCGCCATGTGGCCTTGCCACGCATCGTCTCACAGTCATCTCTCCATATAGTCGCCCTTAAACACCCGCATTCGAGGACCTTTGAACTGTGTTACAATGAGGCTCGAAGGAATATTTATTATCGACAAATAATGGAAAACCCTAAACATCCAAAAACCTAACCCTAGGAGATGAAGCACCAAAACTATGGGCCCTGTTTGGGTGAATTGGTACATCAATTTCCCAGGGACATAACTTTGGCATACAATCTATGTTTTATGCGCACAATACACTATTAGAAACTTCTATCCTAGGACTACAACTTTTGAGTGACAAACATTGGTCGTGTTCCCATGATGGTTCCCGTCTTCCCAAAAAAAACGTTGTTTAGGGCCTAAAAACAACTCCTGAAGTTCATGACCCAAAAAAACTGCCAAAGATAGTAAATTGTGCTACAATTAAGGAAACTGAAAAACTGAAAAAACAATGGTGGGGGTCTAAGTAGAATAATCGGGTGGCCACAAATATCTAGTTGGATCAATATGCTACTAAGAAGAAACCATAATTGAAGGGAAAGGAGAATTCCTTTCCTCCTTCAAAACAAACCACATACACTAGCTAGTCCCTCATGCTTGGGAATTTAATGCCATAAATGCCTAACACATCCAACCCTGCAAAAATTAACTACCCACGACTATGCCATTACTAGGAGAGGACAAGTGTGAGGGAATATCCCACTATGATGCACCTGTTGCATGCTGAGAACTACCCCACAGGCATAACAAGTGGATAGTTATTATTATTTGTGAATTAATGTATAAGAATATATAGAAACATATTTTATTTTTTAATCCAAAATATTTTCTTTATTTTTAATTTTATAATTATATATATATATATATATATATATTCTTATTTTATAAATTAGATAATTCATAAAGGAATTACATACATATATTCAATAATAGGTTACTTGGAAAAGTTGAAAGTGAAACCACACATGATTGATTACTCCAAGATGTTTTTATTGGAAAAGTTGAAAGTGAAACCACACATGATTGATTACTCCAAGATGTTTTTATTGTTTAGGGTTTAGAGAACAAAATGTAGAGGTAGATAAGTTGTCAAAACTAGATTAGGATTTGGAAGAAAACATTTCTTTGCTTGAAGAAATAGAGAACCAACATAATTGTCTAGTATGATAAATAATTTGGGAAATTTATTAACTTAATCTTATTGTGAATGATTATAATATTGGTTTTTTTCTTTCTATAATACATAAAGAGTCCATTTTGATATAAATTCCTTGTAGATTAGAGTTCTATTAATCACTTATTTTTGTAACCATATATGTAATGGTGTAAAGTAAAATTATTTCTTAGCCACATCAATTTTTTGTGGCTAGTTTCCCATATGTTTTTGGTGATTTTTCATGTATTAAATGTATTTTAATATTACTTTAATAGAAATAGCTTTATATCTTAAAAAATAATTTCATGTTAAAATATAATTAAGTATAATGATTAAAAAATATATATGTACACTTTTTTAAATAATAAAATTATTTTTAGTGTAGTTTTAACACAAAGAAATGGAGATTCTCTTCCATATTGTAGTGGCTAGGATTTAACTTTAATTTTTTTCTACTCGTTTTCCTATTTCGTGTCTTATATATTGATCCATGCAATTTTTGGTTTTTGTGTCCTCTGTCATATCTATGTCTTGTGGTTTATATTTCTTATATACCCTTCACCATGCCATTAATATCCAATATTAATAATGATTCGTTTGGAGGATTTTCTATTCCATAATGACCTTCTTCCTATTTTCCTTATATTTTTTTGCATTAATCATAAATGGTTTACATTCCCATGGTTCTTGATGCTAAAGAATAAGAAAATTTTCTCAGCTCTAGTGGCTAGGTTGTTTTTTTTTTTTTATATGTTCAGGCCTCAACTTGTACATATTCATTACTAGATTGCGAAATAATCGATCTAGTGATTAAACAAGATATCTTCATCCACCTCCCTACAAAGGGATTCTTTGATGCTATTTTTTGCATTGCCTAAGATAGGGATCTAATCATTAACTTAGTTCCATGATTTAAGGGAAATGTGAGATTGTAAATGATGCATGGTGCCCCTCCTTCAATCCCTCTACATGGGTTCTAGAAACAACTCCTTTTCAAGTGAGGCTCCCAAATCTGTGAGTCATTTTATTGGGTTTTCATCTTTTCAAGAATTTGAGCCATCCTTGTGAAAGTTCCATTTTGTCTTTTGTGAAACTCAAAGGTGTACTATAGAAACACATGCAAAATTTGTGTGGAAGTGGATTTCAGTACATGGTTTCTAATAAAAATCATTTTGATAAGTAAACCTATTCCTGAACCCAAAAATCATATTATGATATAGTCTCCTTGTATTCTAGGGCTTCTCTCAAGATCGATCATATTCCAACTAAATTTCCATGTGTTTTAGAAAATTAGGAAGCATAATGAAAATCAACTTGGTGCATCAGTTATTTATAAAATTACTATATATTCATGATATAAATCACTTGATTCTATTAATTAATGTACCTCAAGAAAGTAAACACGAATAGTAACTCAAATCCCAAATAAAAAATAACCAATCCCACATGATTTGGGGAAGGAAACATAAGATAAGTTAGGCATTCATACAACAATGAGTTCGATAGATAAAGCTAGATGATTTGTGTCTCTAGAGAAATAATAATCACCAACTCTTCAATATTAGAAGAATTAAATAAGTCTCAACTACTTAACAATATGTATGGACAAAAGTATGGAGAAGTAAAAAAGAAATCCTTTGTAGTATCTCAAAGAAATATTGTAACTTATTATTTAAAATAAGCCAATAATGTTCTTCATGGTCATTTTGATATTTATTCATGTTAAAAAAAAATATTTAAGGGTGAATATAGGTGATTATGATTTAATATGCCTTAATGTTTAAATATGTTTAATTTAAGTTAATTATGGGTAACCATGCTTAATTATAGTTAACTATGTTTAACCCCGTTTATAAAAGATATTCTTAATTTATTTATATAATTAGAGAATCAAATAATTAAACTCAAAAAATCAAATTTTAATTATGATTAAAAATTATCCATAATTAATATTATTAAATACAATAAAATATAATAAACCATATTCAAATCCTAAAATAAGTAATATTCATAATTTTATAATATATTATATATCCATATTCAATTATAGAAAAAATAATTAAATAAAGATGAATATAGGTGACCCTGATTTATGATAGTTGTTGTTGATGATATGATGATGATGATGATGATTAAAATCTGCTAAGACTAGTATGGTCTATTAGACCTTAAAAAAAAAGTAATAGATTAATTGATATACTTTAATATTGTATTTCAATGATAAAAAAGAAGGGAGATAAGCATCCCTATCTTGTCATAGTTTTTTTGGCTTAACACGTCAATAAGGTTGGTAGTGCACGACAAATATTTTGAGAATTAGAACGAATGTGAATAAGAGCTAGGAAATCCATGAGAAATTTATTTTCATATTCAGCACTCTTAATATTGAAAGGTGATAAAAATTTTCCCCAAGTTGTTTTTGGAATTGACCAATGTCGGGTTTCACTTTCAAGCTCATGAGAGTTAGTTTCTATCTTTGTGATGTTCATTATTTTCTTACCATTGGTCAAATCAAAAAGATATTTTTTTGTTATGAAGATTGGGGTGCATCACCTCTGTATAATACCTTAACTTCATTTTCCCCTTTAACTCCTTAATCCAACCATGCTTGATTCAGTGGTAAAAATTTAGGCCAGAGTTAGAAGCAGTGCTTGGGGAAGCTCTTGGCTTCCATGTTGTCTACTTTATCCTTATACATGAGATACCTAATCATAGCCATACTCTCTAAGAGGTAAGTCTAGCTTAAATCAAGAGGATAGGGTAGGGAGTATTTCCTTTAATATTGATGTTGTAGGTTATAAATTTCTCTTGGGTCCTCCCAATATTGCTCCATGATTCTCTAGATTTACTACAGCCCCAAACCTCACATCCATATCAAATAAAATGGGTGACAAGAGTCTTAAAGGGGAACTTTTCTTTACTCCATACCTAAATATCTATTGACTTTCAATTATTTTCAAGCCGATAATATTCTTTCCATGCACAAAAGATCCTTCTCTCAATGTTATAACTCTAGTTGAGTTGATGATGGATGTTGATTCTATTAGAAAGTATAACTAGGTTTGGTCTTCATATTGACATGTAAATGTGATTTTTGTAATTGATGAAAGGAATAAAATAAAATTATTAGTGTAATACTTTCTTCATGGGTTTCATGAGCAGGGTATTTTTAGACTTAATGTCATACCCTTCTTGGGCATATAAAGAATGCATATAAGTCAATAGAACTACCAAGTAGCCCTCCAAGTCAAGCACTAGATTCTTCTTGAAGTCAACCTCAAAACAAGGAATAAAAACTCATGTCAACTCACATTAAATAGACGCAATGGTTCATAATTTCATGTCGGCTTAATAGGAAGGACAAAACAGTATAAATACGAACATCGTCCTATTCCACAAAAGAAAAAATTTCGGTTACATCTCTCTAAATTTTTTGGATGGGTTGAAAAATTAAACAGTTAGTACATCTCTCTCTGAAGCTCAAATGAAGTTACAATCAGCATAGCTCAGATCCCTTTGAAACAAGTTTGGATTATATCACAAAATTTTTGGTCATCATAGAAATGGTTTCACATCATAGTGACACGTCAGTTTTTGAAAGCTATCACATGTATGGTTCAGGAATAGAGATAATTTTTTTTGTAATCATAGTGATTAAGGTTCAGTATCATCACAGAAAGGAGACTCCTTAATAGTTACATTTTGGTTCTATCACATATCTCAGTCCTGGTCTCGGTGCTAACATAGTTCAAACAAGGGTACATACAAGCTACAATTCATTGATATAATGAACACCATTGTTGGAGGTAGTGTCCTGACCTCGGTGTTATAAGGAGACCTTAATAAAATGTCACTAACAAGGTCTCGATGATTTCTCAATATGTTGAAAACAGAAATAATAACAAAGGAGAAGAAGGCAATCAAGAGAACTAGTGTCTTGGTCTTCGAGTGACTAATAGATCCAGGTTCTTGGTCTTGGTATTCGTCAATTGGAATCTCTATAAGAATAACTTATGAAATTTTTCCTCTCAAAGAGTGAGAGGTTTTGGCCCTAGCTCATAGCCTACATTTTGTGTCTCTTGTCTATTTATGTTCATGCATTGGTAGCTACTTGATGAATAAGAACACTAATAATAATAATAAAATATTAATATAAATTGTAAAAATCACTCACAAGTAATTAATAATTAACGATAAATCATCTAACTATCAATGGCCTACATTTATCAACATGGTATCACAGCTAAGCTATCAAATTCAAGGAAGGGAATATTATTAAAGAGACACTCAAGCATCGAGTTTCAAAGAAGGCATCAAAACAAGTTAAAGGATATCAAATTGAAATCAATATGTACATTGAATAAGAAAAGTATACTTCAAAAGGAAGTCTTGGGATCATCAATTAATACCATAGCCATAATCATAATCTAGGAAAATAAATCTACGAATCAATTCTACACCAGCAAGATTGTTGGATCATATAGTCCTTAGCCAAGGACCACAAATACCCTCATCAATATGAAGATATATACAAAGAAAAAAAACTCGAAGTATAGAAATCCAAGAGAAGCATTTATATGAATAATATCAAATAATCCAGAATAATTCCTGACCTACACTCATTAACCACCGAGAATTCGAAGTATCTTGAAGACAAAGAAGGCTAGAAGGCATTATCGTCATCTTAAAAAGATATTAGGAAAGCTCCCTATCATTACAACAATGATACCCTCCTTATCCTTGAATAACATCATTCAAGGAAGCATCAAAACATCCTCATTAATCACCATCAACAAAGGAATCCAAATCTAAAGGCATTGAGATCATAAAAAGAGAAATATCCTTTGTTGTAGAAGGGATATTCATTTTGATGAAGATCGTTTCTTCAACCACCACCAAAGTGATCAAGTTGAATATTTCATCTTCACTTTTCAAGTAAGTATCTTTCATTCTACTTTGCTTTGCAAATAAGCGAGTTGGGTAATCGAAATTCCTTGGATGGAAAAAGAGGATAAACCTAGTCCTCGAAGAAAGTGAATTCATTGAAAATATAAATGAAAATGTCTCGTCTAAATACATGGAAATGGGTTCTTATGAAAGGCCCCTCATATAAAAGTATTGGAGATATCAAATAAATATATATGATAATATGGTAAAACTTTTCTTTTAATATGCGATAAATAAGATTATTTCACTGACATCTAATCTACATACAATTGAAGGTATCAAAGGATGAAGGGATATCTTCATAAGATCTCAAATGCAATATCTGGGAAAGACGATAAGTATATAATCATCATAAACAAGGAAAAAAATGTCTATGAGGATAAGAACGATATCCCATTTAATAATTTGTGTTTTCTAGAAGAATTCAGGTTTAGGGACAAACGTACACAAGAAATTTTTCAATGCTATGAGAATTACATGAAAGATTGTCCTAAGCTCAAAAAGGGAAATAACAAGGAAGTTAGAAAAGAGATCCACTTCACCGAAGAAGTGGAGGAAGACAAAAGAAGTACAAGGAAGAGGGAAAGAATTAGAAGTAAGAGCTCGTGATAGTCAACTATGAAGGATATAGCTCTTGGGAACCTCATTTGAAAGCTCAAGTGACAGTTATTGGAGAAAGGGAGAAATCACCAAGGACAAGTCTCATCATACATCATGTCAAAATGAAACATCTGCTCAATAGGGATATGTAACATCCTCAAGCTTCTCTGATGGAATCCTGATTGGAGGGTTCACTCATCTAGAGAGGAAGAAAGTGTTTCATCATGAAATCCAACTTGTGGAATTCATGGATGATGGTATGATTAAATAAGAGATGAATCATATCAAGGGATAGAAGCTATTTTTCATTCATGGAAGCTGCTAAAAGCAGCCTAGATGACTTAAAGGTAAATGAGGTATGTACTCAATATTATAAAGTCATGTTGTATGGTTTCAGGTAACATGCATCACTGCTCTGATCCAAATGGAAAATGGCATCAACTCATGGTATTCATCTACCCATATTATCCATCCACCAATGGAATTTACCCATGGCATTGTAAATGGCATCAACCCATGGTATTCATCCACCCATGATATTTATTTGCCCATGGTATTGTAAGTGACCCATGGTATGTATCCACCCATGGTATTCATCCACCCATGGGATTTACTCATGGTATTGTAAGTGGTATCAGAGGGGGTCTGCTTTTTCTCTATTTTTCTTTTCATATCCCCAATGTGGCCAGGGTATAAGGAGTTCAACCTCGCAACCCCGACGACCCCCCATGGCGGAAGGAGAGAAAGACGAGGGAGCAAGAGATCCTGTCAAAATCTTGCTCAAGGATTCCCTAGAGAAACAGAGGAATGCAATGATGGACAAATTTTGTTTTCAGATCCTTCAATGGCTGCCCACCGGTGGCACCTCTACATCCAGCACGTCTGCCAACAGGTTCGCAACATCCTAGACAAATCCAACACCAAGTTCAATAAAATTTTCCCCCCCATGGAGGAACTTAATGCAATGGAGACCATTGCTTCCTAAGGAGGGAGGAATGATCCAGGTGGATATCGGTGGCCTCCCACCTATTCCATTTGGACCCGCAGCATCAATTCTTTCAGTTTTTCAGCTTCAGCACAACTTACTATTTATAGCAAGTTTTCGGGTCCTGCACACCCGGAGCCGTTTTGGGGCATTAATAATCCAGGTGGATATTGGTGGCCACCCATCGAGTCCATTTGAACCCCCACCATTAGTTATTTCAGTTTGTAAGTTTCGGCACAACTTACTATTTTTAGCAGTTTTTCGGGTCTTAAACTTCTGGAGCCGTTTTGAGGCCCTAAACGACGTTTTTTGGGAAAACGGAGAGCAACATGGGTCCATGGACCGATGTTGCTCGTTCAAAAGTTGTACTCCTTGGACAGATCTTTCTAACGAGCTATTGAGCGCGTCAAACGGAGATCGGATGCCAAAGTTACGTCCCCGGGAAGTTGAACCACCAATTTACCCAAACGGGGCCCACAGTTTTGGCGCTTCATCTCCTACGGTTAGGGTTTTGGACGTTTCGGATTCTACATTGTTTCTCAACAATAAATAGGCCCTTGAGCCTCATTGTAAGAAATTTCAGGGGGCTGGGAGCCGATACATCTCTTCTCAGAGATAAGCGCTACCAGTGCCCTAGCTCGCTTGTTTTGATCATGCCTATATTGTAATACAGTTCAGGGGGCTGGGAGCCGATACATCTCTTCTAAGGGATAAGCGCTACCAGTGCCCTAGGTCACCCCATCTCCATCATGTCTGCATTGTAACACAGTTTAGGGGCTGGTAGCCGCCACATCTCTTCTCAGGGATACGCTGCCAGTACCCTAGCTCATATTTTTCTATTATGTCTGTAATAGGCCTGCGAGCCTCAATATAACACAGCTTCGTAGGCTCGCGTACGAAAATTCTTCTCAAAGATACGCTACCAGTGCCCTAGCTTGTTTCCATTATGTTTGTAAGCTTATTGCAGTCATTCTTTTATTAATAAAATGAAGCATTATTTCCGCTGCATCTTTGTATCTATGGTTATATCTGTATTCTGTTGCGTTCCTGCACATAAAATCCGGATCAGGGTTGGAGATCTGGACCAAAGAAGATCTACAAGTGGGTATGTTTTTAGCCTATTTGGAGGAGCAGTCAGTTGGATGATTAAAAGACAGTCTGTAGTGGCTCTTTCAACTAGAGAGGCAAAATACATAGCAGCCACTCATGCAAGCAAGGAAGCATTTTGGTTGCAAAGATTGTGTTCAAGTATGGGGTTGGTACAACAAGCTATAAGGATATACTATAATAGCCAAAGTGAAATTTTCTTGGCTAAGAACCCTGCTTACCATTCAAAGACAAAGCACATTGATGTTCAATATCACTTTGTTAAAGATATGGTTGAGGCTAAAAGGGTGTTGTTGGTAAAGGTGAAAACTTTGAAGAATGTTGTAGATGCATTGACAAAGTCTATGAGCACTCAGAAGTTCTCTTGGTGTAGAGAAAAAATGGGTGTTGAAGAATTGGCCCAATGAATAAGCTCTCCTGTGGCCCCCTGTGGAAAGAAAACAACAAGTGGGAGAATGTTGGGTATGTGTTATATTCTTTCCACGAATAGCCCCCCCACGCTGTATGTTGCGATGGGCACAATAGGGGGATCACAAGGGGGGAGGCAGCCCCCACTATTGGGGTCCGGGGCAGCTCCCCAGCCAAAATTGTTTTGGTGTGCAGACCCACTCATAGGCGGACCCACCCATGTATTGTACATGAGTTTGCACATGGTTTTGGGGTAGGATGGTTTTCTATCTCTGGTATTTTGTATATTTGGTCAAGGGAACTACGGTTATGTTCTAATCTAGGGTTAATGTATTGGGTTTTATGTATGCTTCGACATGTATATATATGTGTTGTAACACTAAAAGGAATATAATGAAAAATCAAGTTGGTCGTCCCAATTTTGGATCCAGGGGAATATATCTGTGTTTATCTGTTTTATGTTTTGTGCTCTCACTATTGTTTATTTTCGGTTATAAGATTCGTGTGTAGATAATTTCTGTTCAGGGTTAAAACCTACAAAAATGAAGAGATTAGACGAATCAATAATAAAAATACATCATAGCATCAGTTCAAGGATTTTTGTTTGTTAAGTTTTGGAATTGGTTTCACAGAGGAGAAGAGCACCAAGACGAGAAGGAAAGAAAGTAAGGAAAAGTAGGACAAGGAAGCCAAGGAAGGATCAGGAAATCAAAGGGAAGAAAAAAACACTTAAGGAAAGGTCGGATAAAGCATCTTCAATGAGCATACTTTTAGGTAGTAGGTTGCATGTATAATTTCCTAGCTGGTTTTGACATTCATGGTATGTGCATGTTGGTATTCAGTTATTTTCCTATCGGTGGCATGGATTTTTCCAAGTTTGACAGTGGTTTTAGCCTTTCCTTTCCATTTCTGAATATTCATGGTGTGATGGGATTATTTCTCCGTTGCGATTTGGATTTCCATAAGGTTTTGGATCTGAGTGGGGTGGTCTCAAGAAAATATCAAGGGATGGGTGTGAGGATGGTTTTCTCTAGGAACCCCTCAACATGTGGGTGGAGACATGAAAATTCCTTAAAGGGTGGTGAAGGAACTATTAGGAATCCAAGGTTGGTTTGGTTTTTTTATCTCAAGACTGTTTTTGGTGAGATCACAATATAGTGAAGGTGGAGCTGGTTTAACGTTTGGATTCCCTTATTTTTTTATAAATTGGTTTATCCCATGAGATCCCACATTCATACTTGAAATATGGAATGGGGGTTATTGGCTGAAAGAGAGATTTGGTTCAGCATAATCTACAGTCGAGTGGTATGTGGAATTTTGGGAAATGGTTGGATTTTCATATGTTTAGTAAGAGCTAAGGTTCTCTTTCTTTTGATTACTAAATGTAATTTTTATTATGTAGCTATAATGGTTATTCTATCATTATTATTTATCTGGTTATATGCTGGTTGTAAGAATGGTTTTATGATAGTCATGACTCTCTTCATGGTTTTACTTGTAATTGACTGAATAATGAATGCAATACCTAATTGGTGTTCTGAAAAATATTGTGAGAAGGGAGTGTTCCTTCTTGTTAGACCTTAGATAATTTTTTACATGATGATGCTCATATTTGGTTTCGTGACCTGTAGGTTTCACATTTTCCAAGTGCTTGATAGAATTCCAATCCAATTTCGGAGAGTTGAGGTCAAGTCTTGGTTCCAATTTTGGTTTATAAGCCTTTCACGACGTTTCACTGAGTTCTAGGAAGAGGCCTTATTCTTATCCTTGAAAAGTGGCTCAGAATTTGGGGTTGCTGGCATAGAACTGACTGGAAAGTGCCATAGTCATTGGAAGGCAGGACTATGGCTCTATTTTAGTGAAAAAGAGAGATATCTTAGGGGTCGGACACCTAAAGGTGTTAAGTTTCTCTTGGAGGTCCCGTAACACCTAAGGGAGGTCAGTAAGGTCTTAATTTGTTGACTCTATTTCCTTAAGGCCATATAGGAGGTTTAGTATTATCATTGTGACCCTCAGCTCATGTTTACCTCAAGTAAACCGGTGAAAGTGAGTAAATATGGGAGGAGTGGGTTATAGGGTGCTATCAGATCAAGTTTCACTCTCTTTGGGTAAATTTTGATGTTTTCAAGGTTATGGTTGTCATCCATAGGGCATGGTATATAGTTGGTATGGTTAAACATGATGTTCATATGTTCATATGTTCTTATATGGATATGGTTATGATTATACATGTACATGCTAATGCGGAATGAAATTGCAAATGAGATAAGCCTCCCCTTTACATCAATGAGGTGTGGATTTGATTTTGGTATCTATTTGGTTTATATGACATGGTCTAATCGTAGGAAAAATAGAATCAAATATGACGAGAAAAATGGTAGACTATAATGCTCATGACTCTCCCTATAGATCAGTTAGGCTGCAAGGAGAAGAATATTCTCTTGGTATAACAGATACATTGAGGAGTTTGAGGTAAAAGATCAGAAGTTGAAAAGAAAACAATGATAGATTGGTTGAGGCTCAGGAAATATTTCAAGGGCTTAGGAGAAGAAGGTAGAAATCAATGCAGTGATTCTTTAGAGATTTTCAGAGTTCTAGAAAAAGGGATAGTTGAGGATCTGTCAAGAACAAGAAGAGAAAAATAATGGAGCCTATGGTAGTAGATCTCAATACGGATACAGATAAGATAGAGGGGACAAATTTAGACATATCAGATCACTGTATACACTTGACCGAAGGAATGGTATGTATGGGAATAATTCTATCTCCTCATCTAGGATAAATCATCATAGTCATCAGTTTCATCATCCTTATGGGAGGAGGGAGTATTTTCATGATGAGTTCAAGAAAGTGAAGCCTACAAAATTTGATGGAGAGATGAAGAAGTAAAAATATGCAGAGGCATGGTTTCTTTGGATGAAGAAATTATTCAAATTTCATAGATATTTAGAGAACATGAAGGCCAAGAAAACCACCTTCAATATTAAAGGGAAAAGATATATCTGGTCGAAATATGTGAATAATGTGAAGGGAACTCAGGAAGAAGACTTGATTTGGGATGATTTCGAGAGACTCTTCAAGAAGTACTTATCAGAGAGGTACTATGATGATAGAGCTAAGGAGTTTTATCAGTTGAAGATGGGTTCTATTACAGATGATGAGTACACTATCAGATTCTTGGAGCTGTTGAGGTATGTACATTATCTCAGGGATGAGAAGGCTAAAATCCAAAATTCATCAGTGGATTTCCAACAACATATTGAGTCTGAATTAAGTTTGATGATCCTAGATCATTTGAGGAGGCCATTCATAAATTGAAGCATTGTTATGAGTATTCAAAGTGCAAAGCTGAGCCTAAGCGTGATTTGAAGCAAAATGATAAATTTAAAGGGAAGAGACCACCAAAGCGGTGAAGACCTCAAGATGATTGTGAGAAATAAATTTTTTCTCCTTACAATAAATTCAATGTAGACGATAAGGGACATGGGTCAAGGCCTGGAGAGCAACAGATTATAGGTGATGGTAAAGGACCATTATAGTGTTGTATATGTGGCAAAGATCACCGTAAGAAGGATTTTCCATTGTACAAGGGTGTAGGCGTTAGTTATATAGTGCTCAGGGGGCGCAAACAATTGGTGATGTTGGTCATAACATTCCTTGTATTTATTTGGCTGTGGAAAACAAGAAGACATATCATCATGCATCCGTTATTGAAATTGAAGGTAAGCTTTGTGGTTGAGATATTTCTATTTTTTTTATCCCGGATATAATTATAATTATGTTAATCCTAACTTGGTGGATAAGTGTGGTTTTAGTGGTTGAGTTGTTTCTATTTTGATTGATACTATATTTAATTATAATTATGTTAATCCTGACCTAGTGGATAAGTGTGTTTTGAGAAAATAAGTGAATGCAGAGTCTTGGTTGCTGCATTTTGGTAGAGATAATAAGAAGAGAGTTCATCATTGGGTAAGAGCTTCTACATTTGAATTGAATGGTATGCCTACAACAACACATCTAAATGTATTTCCATTGGGATCATATAGTATGATTTTGGGTATGGATTTGATGTATCTTCACAAGACCAAAACATATTTCTATGAGAAGGCTGTTGATTTCTTGGATGATAATGGGGAAAAGAGAATCTTGCAAGGAAAGAAGAGGCCTACATTAGTGAGGATGGTCACAAATATATAGGCCAAGCATAGTTGCAAGAAGGGGTGTGTGATGTTTACAGTTGATATTTCCGGTGACAAGGGTAAGTATGTTGAGGATGCATAAATATTCAACAGGTAACCTATACTGTAGTAGCTTCAGGATGTATTTTTCGCAAATATTCCAAAGTTTCCTCCTCATAGGGAAGTATAATTTTCTATTGAGTTGGTATCAGGAGAAAGACCAGCATCATAGGCACCTTATAGGATGAGAACTCCATAGTTAGTAGAGTTGAATTTGCCGTTGAAGGAAATGACTGATTAAGGATACATTAGGCCAAATGTATCGCCTTGGGGTGTACCAGTATTGTTTGTGAAGAAGAATGATGTTACTCTTAGATTGTTCATTGATTATAGGTAGCTAAAAAAGGTGAAGATCAAGATAAAGTACCCATTGTCGAGGATAAACAACTCGTTTGATCAGTTTAAGGGAGGAACAATGTTCTCATAGACTGATTTGAGATCATGATACCATCAGGTATGCATTAAAGAAGAGGACGTCTACAAGACTGCTTTTAGGACCAGGTATGGGAATTATGAGTTTTTTCTAGTTCCTTTTGGTTTGATTAATGCCCCAACTACTTTTATGTGTTTAATGAATATTATGTTATGCCCTTATGTGAATAATTTTGTTATTATGTTCATTGATGATATATTGATACATTCTAAGAATGTGGAAGATCATGTTGATAATTTAGCAAGAGTTTTGAGGTTGCTAAGAGAGAATCATTTGTATGCCAAGCATAGAAAGTGGAGCTAATTTCAGACAAAGGCACATTACTTGGGACATGTTGTTTCCAAGAAAGGCATAGTAGTACATCTAGAAAATATAAAATCTATCATGGAATGGCTAGCTCCTACAAATGTGGATGAAATCATATCATTAATGGGATTAGCAAGTTACTTTAGGAGTTTCATATGAAACTTATCAAACATTTACCATCCTATTATATAATTGTAGAGAAAAGGTAAGGATTTTGAATGAAAGGAGGAATGTGCAGCCAATTTTGAAGAATTGAAGCAGTTGTTGACAAATGCTCCAGTGTTAAATATTGTAGATATGGATAAATAGTTTGTAGTATGTAAATATGCTTTCAAGAGAGGGCATGATGGATTCGTTATGTGGGAGGGACAATTGGTGTGCTATGAGTCCAAGAAACTAAATGAGCACGAGAAAAAATATGTGACTCATGATCTTGAGTTGGAAGCTATTATACACTCCTTGAAGATGTGGAGGAATTATCTTCTTAGCAGGAGGTTTGTATTGATGAGTGATCACAGTGGGTTGAGATATATTTGCGACCAACCGAATATAAATTACAAGAAATATAGATGGTTAGATACCCTTAGTGAGTTTGACTTCGAGACAAGATATATCAATGGTAAGGAGAACAAGGTCACAGATGCTCTCAACAGGAAAGTGTAGTTGAACCACACTGAAGTGGTGAGATCATTTGGGACATATTTACAAGATTGTATCTTATAGGCAGGACAACATGATGATAGGTACACGGAAATTATGCATAGGTTACAACCGGGTACAGGTGATCAGGATGTGGACTATTGTTTTACAACATATGGCTTCGTGAGATTCAGGGACAAGATCTATGTTCCGAATGACAGTGAACTCAAGAATATTATCTTCAGGGAGTTTCATGTCAACACATATTCAGGTCACCCAGGATATCAGAAAATGTTGACATCAGTGAAGAACTTTGACTATTGGTTGAATTTGAAGAAGCAAGTGGTAGCGTTTGTGGTTATATGTTTAGACTATCAAAGGGTTAAAGTAGAGCGTAAGAATCTAGGTGGGTTTCTTTAGCTATTTTGATTCCATAATGGAAATGGAAGGTCATTTCCATTGAATTAATTATAGGTATTCCAAAGAAATCAAGGAAACATATTTCTATCATGGTTTTGGTCGACAGGTTGATCAAGGTAGATCACTTCATTCTATTGAATACTACTTATTCAGCTAGTGAGGTAGCATAGGTATTCATCAAGCAGATCATGATATTGCATGGTGCTCTAAAGAATATTGCGTCGAACATGGATGCTAAGTTGACTTCCAAGTTTTGGAAGGAATTTTTTGTAGGTTCGACAACAGAGTTTCCCTTCAACACAACATATTAACTACAGATATATGGACAGAAAGAGAGGGTAAACATGATTCTAGAGAATATTGTGAGGATGTATGTCATGCATTAGTAGATGAGATGAGAGGAGTACCTTCAATTGGTCAAGTTTGATTAAAAAAATGGTTATCAAGAGTCACTTAGGATGAGTCTGTTTGAGGCACTGTATGGGCAGAGTTGTAACATGCCTATCAAGTGGAGTGATCCAGTGAATAGGGTACTTATTTGACTGAAAATGTTAGTACAAATGGAACAAGAAAGGAAGGTTGTAAAGAATAATATAAAGGTATCACATGACAGGCAGAAGCGTTATGTAGACAACCATAGGAAATTTAAGGAGTTTTAGGTTGGGTAGATTGTGTACTTTCACATGAAGCCTAAGAAGATATTTTTTAGGATTTAATCATGCGTCAAGTTGGTGCCACAGTATTACAGGCCTTTTGAGATCCTTGAGCAGATTGGACTAGTGGCCTACAATCTTGCACTACCTCTAACATTAAAATTCCATGATGTTTTACATGTCTCATTGCTTAAAATATATGTAAAGGATGTTGATAATGTTATTTATTGGTCTATATTGGAGGTGGAACAAGAAGGAAAATTACTGCGAGAACCTTAGTGCATATTGCATCGGAAAAAAATCATGATCCAGAATCGAGCAATCGAGCAGGTTAAAGTGCAGTGGAAGCAATTTGGACCCCGTGAAGCTACATGGGATATGGCTGATCAGATGCAGGCTATGTACCATTCATTGTTTGATGGTGGAGGCAAATGATTTTTTTGTATATGTACATGTTTATGTATGGTTTTTTTTTTAAATACCACCATGAACTAGGTTATAAAGCTACAATAAGTGGTATTGTTTTTATGTATTCATGATTTCATAATGGTTTTTCTTTTGAGAAGGTTTTTATTCTGAATACTGCAACGAGATAGGCTATAAAGCTCCATATTCAATCTGTTTTTAATTTTCAATAGTTTTGCTGGTTGTAGGTGTCATATAACATCGAGGACATTGTACCCCTTAGGGGGAGGGGTATGTAATAACCCCGAGATAAAATTTAATGTAATAGAATTTAATAAAGAAAAAATAAGACCACAACCAAGGGACACTTATTCAAAGCTGAATGTAAGGAAATATATCCTAGTCGGAATCACTTGATGTAGTTATGGCTAAGGGAATTGGAAAAGACAATGAAAAATGATTTCAAAAGGAAAAAAATTATTTTTGGAATTTATCCTATGAAAATTAAGGAAATTAGGAGAAAAGGAAGGTAAATGTCACAGGTTGTGTGTGAGGAGGAAATTGAAGGAAAAATTAAGAAATTGGAGGCATTCATAATAAAAAAACATCTGAGCATCAATTAAGATATTTTTATAAGTTAAGTTATCGAATTGGTTTCACAGAGGAGAAGAGTACCACGGGGAGAAGGAACGAAAGAAAGAGAAAGAAGTACAAGGAAGCCAAGGAAGTACTAGGAAGAAAAAGAAAGCAATTATCAAGCAAGGAAAGGTTCAATCAAGAATATTCATCCGGAATAATTGTAGGTAACAGGTTGCATATATGATTTCCTAGCTCGTTTTGACATGCATGGTATGTGTATGTTGGTATTTGTTTATTTTGTTGTTAGTGGCATGAATGTTTTCTAGTTTTACAATGGTTTTAGCCTTGCCTTGCCATTTGTAGATAGCCATCGCATGATGGGATTTGTTTGGGCTTGATCTTTGGATTACCATAAGGTTTTAGATCTCGGTGAGGTTGTTTGAGGAAAATTCCAAGGGTTTGAGGTGGAAGTAATTTTCTCAAGGAAGCCCTCAACAGGTGGGTGGAGACATGAAAATTCCTGAAGGGATGGTGATGGAATTCCGAGGCATCCAAGCTTAGTTTTGTTTTTTGATCTCGAGACTAGTTTAGGTGATATCACAGTATGGTGATGGTGGAGGTGGTTTAACCTATGGATTCACTTGGTTTTTTATGGATTGTTTTTTCTCATGATATCCCACATTCATGCTTGGAATATAGCACAAAGGTGTGTTGTGTAACCAGCTCCAAAAATAGAATAAAAGAGATATCAATGCCTTAGAAATAAGCCACTTCGAGGGGGAAACCTCCAATACATTACATAAATGAAAAATTCTTGGATGATACAATTTACAAAACCTCCTTTCTATATATAGGAGTCCATGTAGCCATAATGTAATCCTAGTGGGCCACAATGTAATCCTAGCTGACCTAATAATAATAATTTAAGGGCACAATAATAACACAATGGGGGTTACAAGGGTACAATAATAACAATAAGGGGGTTACAATAATAATAATAAGGGACTATACTAGTAATATAGGGACCTAACGTGCCCCTCTCCTTCAAAAAAGTGTTGTCCTCGACGCTTGAGTAGCTCTGGGTGCTTCTGTATAGACTTCTCATCCTCCCATGTAGAATCTTCAGTGGGTAAGTTCTTCCACTTGATGAGATACTCTAAAATTGATCGATTCCGTAGCTATCGAGTTCTTGTTTCCGTGACCGCTTCAAGTTCCAATATGATTTTTCCTTCCTCATCAAGTTCTAGCAATATTGTTTGAACTGGAAGATTTTCACCTATAACCTTCTTTAAGCATGAAATATGGAAAACTGGATGCACTCACGAAGAAGCAGGAGCTCCAATTTGTATGCCATAGTACCAATATTTTGCAACACCTTGTAAGGACCATAGTACTTTGGCAATAATTTATTATCCTCTTAGCTTGCTTGAGGGACATTTGTTTGTATGGTTGTAGCCGTAAAAATACCCAATCTCCTACATCAAAACTTCTCTCGCTGCAATGTTGATATGCCTGTTGTTTCATTCGATTTTGTGCCAAATTCAGGTTATCCTTTAAGAGTTGGAGAACTTCTTGCTGATGCTCGATGTCATCTTCCACTGCTTGAACCTTCGAATTTTCCTTTAAAGATGATGTGATGGATGGTGGATGATATCATAAATGGGGTCATTTTTGCTGCAGTATGGAAGGAAGTGTTATACCACCATTCAGCGAGAGGTAACCACTTGACCCAGTGTGTTTGTTTACCAGATACAAAACAATGAAGATATCCTTCCAAAAATTTATTTACTATCTCAATTTGACCATCAAATTGTGGATGATAAGATGAGCTATGAGCTAATTGAGTACCCAAACAAGAAAATAACTTCGTCCAAAAATTTCCAGTAAAAATGGGATCTCTATTGCTCACAATAACCCTTGGGCTTCCATGTAGCTTTTTAATTATGTCCATAAATGTAGTAGCAACTGTACTTGCTTTAAATGGATGAGATAATGCACAAAAGTGTGCATACTTGGTAAGTCTATCAACAACCACCATGATGACACTCTTTCCTTCAGACTTAGGTAAACCTGTGATAAAATCCATTGAAATCTCCTCCAAACGTTGACTTGGAATGGATAAAGGTTGTAGAAGACCCGGGGTCTTAATTGTCTCAACTTTATTCTGCTGGCAAATCAAACATTCCGCCACAAACTTTTGAATATCAAATTTAAGGCCATCCCAAAAAAATTCTTTCTTCACCCTGTGGTAAGTTTTTAAAAATCCCGAGTGTCCTCCTAAAGGAGAAGTGTGCAATTCCGAAAGAATATTTTGTTTTAGTTGGGAATTCTTACAAAGATATAAGCGATCTTTGTACCATAAGGAATCATTTTTCCAACTAAATGTATCAGATGTACTAGGATCTTGCTGCAACTTTTGAATGAGTGTCCATACATCTTTGTCCTTCTTCCATTCATCTCTTGCTTCAGTTATCCAATCTGGTTGGATAATAGAAATGGCACAAAGCAATGCTTCCACCTCTTCATTCTTTCTTGAGAGTGCATCTGCAACAACATTAAGCTTTCCTTTTATGTAGATTATTTCAAAGTCATAACCCAACATCTTTGTGACCCATTTTTGCTGCTCTTCTGAAGATAGTCTTTGTTCCAAAAAGTGTTTAAGACTATCATGATCAGTTTTTACCTTGAAGTGTCTTCCCATTAGGCAAGTTCTCCATTTCTTTAGTGCATGCAGTATTGCTAACATTTCCTTCTCATAAATAGGTTTCTGTAAATACTTTCCTTTGATTGGACGACTTTCAAAAGCAATGGGTCTTCCTTTCTGCATTAAAACTGCACCAATTCCATTTCCTGAGGCATCACATTCCACAATAAAGGTTTTTGTGAAGTCTGGCATAGCTAAGACCGGTGCTAGGCACATTGCCTCTTTAAGATGTTCAAAGGCCTTAGTTGCTTCAGGAGTCCATGAAAATGCATCTTTCTTCAACAATGTTGTTAGAGGTGCTGCTATTCTCCCATAATTCTTAACAAAATTGCGATAATACCCTGTTAACCCGATAAATCCTCACAACTGCTTTATGGTTGTGGGGACTTTCCATTCCTTAATTGCTTTGATTTTTTTAGGGTCTTTTTTAACACCCTCGTGAGATACAATATGACCCAAATATTCCACCTCTTGTACTCCAAAGAAACATTTGGATGTTTTTGCATATAATTGTTTCTCCTGCAATAGTTTGAGCACCCTGTCAACATGTTCAACATGATCCTTCCAAGACCTGCTGTAGATTAGTATATCATCAAAAAATACTAGCACAAATTTTCTAAGGAAGGGTTTGAAAATGGAATTCATCAACCCTTGAAATGTAGAAGGTGCATCGGTAAGGCCAAAAGGCATGACCAAAAATTCAAAATGACACTCATGAGTTCGAAATGCTGTTTTTGGAATATCTTCAGTCTTCATTCTAATTTGATGATATCCTGAATGAAGATCCAACTTGGTAAAATAAATTGCTCCATGTAATTCATCCAATAATTCATCAATCACAGGAATGGGAAATTTATCTTTAATGGTGAGCTTATCGAGCTCCCTATAATCCGGACACATTCGCCATGATCCATCCTTCTTGTGTACCAATACTACAGGAGCAGAGAAAGAACTTTGACTAGGTTGAATTATACCCGCCTCTAACATTTCTGCAATCATACATTCAATTTTGCTCTTTTGGACGTAAAGATATCTATAAGGCCTGATGTTTGGAGGAAGACTTCCTGGAATCAAATGAATAGCATGATCATGATCACGAATAGGTGGGAGTCCTTTGGGAGTTTCAAACACCTTGGAATGATTGTCCAAGACTTGTTGGAGATCTGCAGAAATAGATGATTTTGATGTTGGAACTTCTAGTGAGCATAATTGTCCAATTACGCCTCGTTGTTATTTATTTATAAGCTTTGTCATGACATTAGAGCTTATTATCTTTCCCAGCTTCCCTGCAATACCCTGTAATTTGACTTCCTTTCCTTCTGAAAAAAATTTCAAGAAAAATTCTTGAAAATTAAAAGCTACCGTCCCCAAAGATTGTAACCATTGTACTCCTGGTACAACATCAGCACCTCCCATAGGAATGGAAAGCATTGGACTAGTCTATACATATTCCCCCATGGTTAGCTTGATATTATGGCATTTTCAAGAGCAATTTATAGTTCCTCCATTTGTAACATGGAAAATTTTAGGGGCTAATATTCGCAGGTGGGCTAATTTTCCATGGTTTTTCCAAAAAAAAGATTTGCCAATTCCCATTTTTTTATAAAAATGATTCGCCCAAGTTTTACAATATAAAATTATTTTATCTTAAAATTCGCCAACATTATATAGACAATATATATAATATCATTATAAATTTGAATAATTTTACATATATATCAATAAACATTTTATATTTTGCATATTAGGGACTAGTGAGATTCGCCAATTTTTTAAACTTTAAAATAATTTTCCATCCTTAAAATTTTCCCTGATTTGCAACCATCACTTGACATTCTGGTGCTACGTATAGGAAACAATTTAATTACTTGGATACCTTACAATGAATAAAATTATGGGTGCTACCTGAATCAATCAACACTATTACCTTTTTCTTCTTGATATGTCCTTCTATTTTGAGAGTTTGAGGAGTGGTAATTCCTTCCAGTGCATTACATGATATGGTTGGATTCATTTCTTCCTCTTCTAGGGCTGGATCCTGGTGTATATCCTCTTCTTGTTCATTTTCTTCTTCCTCTTCACAATCTATGTAAAATAATTTCTTCTCAGCACACTTATGACCTTTAGTGTATTTGCTATCACAACTGTAGCAAAGCCCTTTTTGCTCTTTTTTCTTCCAATTGTTGTGGTGTCAACCTTGTAGGTTGTGGAAATCTAGGCGTAGCAACACTTCCTTCTTTATAGAATTGAGTGGTAGGATTCCTTGTCGCCATTATTTTACATTCAACTTTTCTTGCCAACCTGAATGCCTTCTCCAATGAATCTAGTTCCAAAACATGAACTTCATGTTGGATGTTATCCTTTAAAGTGCCTATGAAGAGATCGATCCCGTGTTCCTCTGGAATATCAGTTACCCTTATATTCAATTTTTGGAAGTCCTCAATGTGCTGCCCCACTAAACCCTTTTGTTTGAGATTTATCAATTGGCTAAAGAAGGTGTTGCTCTTTGTATCCTCATAATGTTCTATCATTTCCTCCGTAAAAATTTACCAAGTGACAATTATTTTACGGGAGCAAAGCCATCGATGCCATACAAATGTATTTTGTTCTAAATGTAAAGTTGTAATGCGTACCTTTTGTGTGTTTTGCACATTATGGAGATCAAAATATTGTTGCATCTGTAGTATCCATGTTACAGGATCCTTTTCATCAAACTTCCTCATATCGATTTTTGGAATATGGTGGTTCTTCCCGCCAACATTAGAGTTTATCAAATCATGATTAACATTTATTTTGTTCTCAACATGAGGTTCTTCTACTATATTTTCACCATTAGGAAACATTTCTTGTATCAAATTTGTCAAACCTTCGATGTCTGCTTTTAGATCATTCTTCATATTTTCCATGTTGTCTTTCAGGTCATCCATCTTAGCTTCCATGCCTTTCTTCAAACCGTCCATCTTCACTTCCATGCCTTTCTTCAAAACTTCCATTTCATTTTTTGTTGCTCTTTGCGAGAGTGAAATTTGTTGCACTTTCTCTTGTAATTTTGATAGATCATGTTGCAATTCTTCATCTTCATGAGTCATAGTAGAGCCTTCTGAAGGCTTAATGGGTGTTGAATTATTTTTATGGGGCATCTTTTTGAACCCAATACTGATATGTATTCTACAATATTCCCTTGGAATCAATTCAAATTGATTCTTCAAACAAGACTTATGCAATTTGGAAAAAAAATACGCACCTTTTTCTTGCTTTTGAGGAGCTTGATATTGAAATTGGATTATCTCTATGATTGCAGCACTTCAATATTTGAATTTTAGTACCAACGTAGCCCTCTGAATTATATTTCGAATTCCATAGGTCTGACCTGATTTGGATTCTCTAAGACAAAGTTGTGTCCAATCTCCCACAATGACCTAATTATGGATTGGTTCCATAGAGCGAACTTGTATGACTTTCCACGTGTGACTATTTCATCCTTAGGCCCTGAAATTGATAGCCAAGAAACTACAGTCTATTTACTTGTGACCACTTTTACGGAACTCCAATCCGATGCTCAGATAGAGTTATGAAGATTTTCCCACAATCACCTATTTGAGATGAAATTCATGAGCCTCAAAAAACACTACCTTCCACAGATCATATCTATGAAAATATTGTGAACCAAGCTCTAAAATTTTTAGATGATTTTCCTTAGGATTTCAGCTTCGCACCCTATATATTTCAGCTTCTGAACCTTCGTAGAAAAAAATTTATAGCGCAAATTCCACGATGACTTGTTTAGGAGCTTGAAACAAGACCTAACTTACACAAATCATATCTCCAAAAATATTTCGAACCAAGCTCTGAAATTGTTTGATGATGTTCCTCCAGATTTCAGCTTCACATCCTAAAAATTTCAGCTTCTGAAACTTCGTAGAAAAAAATTTATATCGAAAATTCCACGATGACCTATTTAGAGCAGCGAAACCCTAGAATCCAAATGTTGTGTAACCAGCTCCAAAAATAGAATAAAAGAGATATCGACGCCTTAGAAATAAGCCAATTTGAGGGGGAAACCTCCAATACATTACATAAATGAACAATTCTTGGATGATACAATTTACAAAACCTCCTTTCTATATATAGGAGTCCATGTGGCCATAATGTAATCCTAGTGGGCCACAATGTAATCCTAGCCGACCTAACACTAATAATTTAAGGGCACAATAATAACACAATGGGGGTTACAAGGGTACAATAATAACAATAATGGGGCTACACTAATAATAATAAGGGACTATACCAGTAATATAGGGACCTAACAGGGTGATTGGATAAAAGAAATATTTGGTTCACCCCAATATATGTTTGAGTGGTACGTGGAAGTCCCTGAACTGGTTGGATTTGTATATGTTTAATAAGAGCTGATTTTCTATTTCTTTTGATGAGTAAATGTACTTGTTATAATGTGGCTTTAATGTTTATCTATCATCATTATTTATCTAGTTATATGTTGGTTATAAGCATAGTTTTATGACAGATATCATTCATGGATCTCTTCATGTTTTTACTAGTAAGTAAATGAACAATTAATGAAATATTAATTGGTGTTATGAAAAATATTGTGAGAAGGCATTGGTCCTTCTTGTTAAACCTCAAATAAGTTTTCAGATACTGATGTTCAGATTTGCATTCATGACGTGTATGTTGCATGTTTACCAACTATTTGACGACATGTATGTCCAAGTTGGGAGAGGTTTGGTGAAATCCTGGTTCAATTTTTGGTTATAAGCCTTGTTTATATGTCATTCATCATTTCTGGAAGTTTCGCTAACTTCTGGGCAGAGGCATGAATCATAGCCCTGAAAAAGTGGCTAATAATTCAGGATCAATGCCATAGAACTGACTGGAAAATCCCACAATCCATGGCTGGAAGGAATATGGGAATGAATAGAGGCCTATAGTCACTTGCATTCCTTGGCAAGGGAGAAACTGAGATTCTAGTTCAGTGAAAAGTAGAGTTTTCTTAAGGTTTGGACACCTTGTGGGTTTAGGTTGCTCCTGAAAGTCTTGTAATAGTTGAGGGAAGTCAATAAGGTCTTAAGTTTTCAAATCCATTTCATAAGGTCATATAGGAGGCTGAGTCTTATCATTGTGACCCTCAGGTCATGTTTTCCCCAGGTAAATTAGTGAAATTGGGTAAATGTAGGAGGAGTGTGTTATAGACCACTTTTCATCTAATGATTGGGCCACATCCTTGCTGATCGCCTACCTAAATCATCTGTCCATGTTAGCCACGATGGGTCCAATAGACCACTATCTGAGATACTGATGGGGCTACCACTTGGAAGCCTATGGCAGTCCCTCATGCCAGCTAGTGGGAGTGCCACGTGAGACCCTATGTTACTGCATGTACATAATTTTTACTCTTAAAATTGAGCTTTAAATGGGAATAACTAATCCAAGTGGATATTGGTGGCCACTTGACTATTCCACTTGGGGCCCCACCATTTTTTCTTTCGGTTTTTCAGTTTCCTTAATAATAGCACAGTTTTCTATTTTTAGCAGTTTTTTGAGTCCTGAACTTCTCGAGCCATTTTGAGGCCCTAAACGACATTTTTTTGGAAACCCAGGAGAGAAATTGGTGTATATATTAGTTTTTATCACTCAAAATTTGTAGTCCTTAGATATATATTTCTAACGAGGTATTGAGCGCATCAAATAGAGAAAGTTACATCCCTGGGAAGTTGATGTACCAATTTACCCAAATAGGGCCCATAGTTTTGGTGCTTCATCTCCTAGGGTTAGATTTTTGGATGTGTAGGGTTGTGCATTGTCTCTCAATAATAAATAGGCCCTCAAGCCTCATTGTAAAAAAATCCAAAGGCCTGTATCCACCACATCTCTTCTCATATATAAGCTACCAGCGCCCTAGCTAGTTTATTTCCATTATGTCTGAAAACAAATTTCAGTTCTTTGATATTAATGAAATGAAGTGTTATTTCCATTGCATTTTTGTATTTATGGTTATATGTGTATTTTTTTATAATCCAACATAAATCTGAATCAATAAATTTCAAACACGGAGTCAGATTTAGGTTTCATTAGCACAATTGGAAAGATCTTGCCGAGCTCTACGATTTGGTGTTTGTTTCATTAAGATTTGAGAAATTTGATTTTTTGGCCTTTAGGGATCCTCCTAGGTTGCTTGCCAACTAAAAAAGTGAACAACTCAAGGAGATTAAATGATTAAGTTTAGTATTTTATATTTCTATTGTTTATATTTTGAAAGAAAATATGATTATCCATGTCACTATTAGTAGGGAAATTTTGAATGTATGCTACTAGTTTGGTTTCCCTAGTGGTAGAAAAATAACAGTGAAACATTTGTTATGTATATTTACTCCTTGTAATATAAAAGGGTTTACTCTTAAAAAATAAATAAAGAGCCACATAACCATCCTTATTGGAGTCTATTAAAATGCAAGAGTTATTTAAGGATCCCTCCTTATCAAACATATTGCGAAATAATGCTCCCATTTTTATTAGCCATCCATGAGGAAAAGATAAGCTATAGGTCGTTCTTCATCACAAAAAATTCAAATCATTGACGAAATTCCTTGTAGTCATATTTCTTTTGGAGCATGGATTCAGTTACGAAACTTTTGTATGCTAATATAACTCCACAATGTGGAAATATTTGGTGTTCCTTGTCTATTAATCTACCTCATTTTCAATGTATACATGAATTTTTGGGTATGTGTTATATTCTTTCCATTACTAATCACGTGCGGGGGGGTCACAAGGGGGGAAATAGCCCCCCCTGTATGTTGCACTGGGCATAATATCGGGGGGGGGTTAGTAGCCCCCACTGTCGAGGTCCAGGGCAATGCCCCGAAAAGAAAATTTAGTCCTTATTTTCTGGAGGTCGGATCTGCTCATGGTTTTGTGCATGGGTTTGCACATGGTTTTGGGGTACGATGGTTTTCGACCCCTAGTATTTTTTCGATCCAGTGAAGGGAACTATGGTTATGTTATAATTCAGGGTTAATGGATTGGGGTTTATGTATGCTTCAACATGTATATATATGTGTTGTAACACTAAAAGGAAAATAATTAAAAATCAAGCTGGTTGTACCGATTTGGGATCTAGGGGAAAATATCTGTGTTTATCTGTTTTATGTTTTATGCTCTCGCTACTGTTTATTTTCTGTCTTTAAGATGCGTTTACAGATAATTTTTGTACAGGGTTAGAACCTACATTTGGTATCAGACCAGTTTAGGCTTCAAGTGGACGCCTTTGCTGCTGAGGGGTTTTTTGTTCAGGCCTGAGGTAGACTCGTTCAGTGGGAGATCTGTGGGATCAATTCTTGTGGTGAAAGAAGATGGTGAGTGGTGAGAAGATAGAGATTGAGAAATTTAATGGTCAGATTTTTGAGTTGTGGAAGCCCAAGATGGAGGATCTACTAGTGGACAAATATCAGTGGATCGCGGTAGATCCAGGTACTAAACCAATGGCAATGTTAGATTAAGACTGGAAGAATATGGATCAGAAGGCAAAGAGCACAATACGCTTGTGTGTCTCAGATTCAGTATTGTTGAATGTATCTGGGGAAGCTATGGCGAAGACCTTGTGGGGAAAGCTAGGGACTTTGTACCAATCTAAGTCTCTAGTGAATAAATTGTTCCTGTGGAAAAAGCTGTATAACCTAAGGATGAAGGATGGAGACTTAGTGACAGAGCATCTGAACGCCTTCAATACTGTGGTAAGTCAGCTATCATCTCTTGATATTAAAATCTCAGATGATGATAAGTGCATTAGTTTTTTGTGTTCTCTACCAGATTCGTGGGATAGTCTGGTTATTGCAATAGGTAGAAATACAACTACCTTGAATTTTGATGACATTATCTCAACCTTACTGTTGGAGGAAATGAGACGGAGAAATATGGAGGGTCAGAATGGAGATGCCTTATCTGTACGAGTAAGGTCCTAGAACATAAACAAGAATAAGGTTTCGAGTGGGAGATATAAATCTAGAGGGAGATCTAAATCTCATGGAAATTTTGTAAAGGTGTGCTGGAAATGCGGAAAGGAAGGGCATTACAAAAAGGACTACAGATCTAAAGCTCCTGAGAAAGGAAAGGGATTTGATGATGATCCTTCTGCAGAGGAAAAAACCACCTTCAATGAAGCTGGGGATGTGTATTTGGCTTCTTCTTCAAATACACATGTAGATCATGAGTCATGGTTGATTAACTCGGGTGCATCCTTTCACTTCGCTCCCCATAGGGAGTGGTTCTGTGAGTATGAGAAATATGATGTCAGTGATGTCTTATTAGGTGATGATAGAAAGTCCAGAATCATCGAATGTGGAAAATTCAAGTTGAAACTACAAGGTGGAAGGATTAGAACACTTCTCGTTGTTCTGCACATTCTTGCATTGGCCAGAAATCTGATTTCTGTAAGCAAGATGGATGATGCAGGTGTAAAACAAGTGTTCGAGAAAGATACCCGTAAGATGGTTTGGGGAGCACTGGTATTAATGTGGGGAGTTCGGATTGGAACTCTGTACAAGCTTCAAGGTAGCACTGTTATTTTTGGGTGCAACAGTTCTGTGGTTCTCGAAAGTGGAGCGGAAAGCCTAGCGGTCTCTGAAGAAAGGACCATGCTATGGCATCAAAGGCTTGGACATATTGGAGGGAAGGGCCTTCGGATACTGCATGGAAATGGTATGGTAGAAGGTATGTCTAATAGCTCTTTGTATTTCGATTTCTGTGAAAATTGTGTATATGGGAAGCAGAATTGGGTGAGTTTTCTTTCTAGTGCTAAGAGGGTGAACAAGATATTAGAGCTTGTGTACAGTGATGTGTTTGGACCTGTGTCGGTTCCATCACTCGGTAAGTCTATTTACTATCTTTCATTCATAGATGACTTCTTAAGGAATACATGGATATATTTCTTGAGGAAGAAATCTTAAGTCTTTGACAGATTTAAAGAATTTAAGGATTTGGTGGAAAAATAGACAGAGAAGAAGATAAAGGTGTTGAGGATAGATAATGGTGGGGAGTTCCACAAGAAGGAATTTGAAGAGTTCTGTAAGAAGTGTGGTATAGCACGGAAGAAGACTACTCCATACACACCTCAACAAAACTGAGTTGTAGAAAGAATGAATAGAATGCTGATGGAAAAGGCAAGAAGCATGCTCAGTGGTACTGGGTTAGGACAAGAATCTTGGGCAAATGAAATGGAGACTGCATGTTACTTGGTTAACAGATCACCTTCATCAGCGTTGGAGGATAAGACTCCACATGAGGTATGGACTGGTAAGAAACCCTCTCTTTCACATCTGAGGGTATTTGGATGTGATGCATATGTATGTGTTCCAAAGGAGAAAAGGACCAAGTTGGATAATAAATCTGAAAGGTGCATCTTTATTGGGTATAAGGATGGTTTAAAGGGTTACAAGATTTGGAACCCAGAAACAAGGAAGGTTGTGTACAACCGAGATGTGGTGTTTAGAGAGGTGAAAGATGTGCTTAAACATGAAGTCCTACCAAAGGAATCTGAGAAGATAGAGTTTGAGCTAAAGGTGGATGAATCAGACTCTATAATAGAAGAATACTCAGAAGAGGAAGAGCCACAAACTCCAGCTGTGAGAAGATCAGCTCGGGAAATAAGACAACAGAAAAGGTATAGTCCATCTGATTTCTGTTCAATTTTTTCTTTAACTATAACTGACGATGATCCCAGAATTGTTAGGGAGGTAGTAGATTCAGAGGATGGAAAAATCTGGAAGGAGGCCATGGTTGATGAAATGGCATCCTTGCATAAAAATGAGGCATGGGATCTGGTGGAGTTGCTGGCTGGAAGGAAGCCCATTGGGAGAAAATGGGTGTTTAAGAAGAAGATGAATGTTGAAGGCAAGGTGGAGAAATACAAAGCTCGGTTGGTAGCAAAAGGTTATTCCCAAGTGCCAGGAATTGATTTTGGTGATATTTTTTCTCCTCTCGCCAAAGTTACTTCTATTAGATTAATTTTATCTATTGCTGCTCCATTTGATTTTGAGGTAGAATAGATGGATGTGAAGACAAAATTTCTTCACGGGGATTTGGAAGAGGATATCTACATGAAATAACCCAAAGGCTTTATGGTTAAGGGGAAGAAAGAATTAGTATTCAGGTTAAATAACTCTTTGTATGGGTTAAAGTAGTCACCAGGGATGTGGTATCAGAAATTTGATACCTACATACGTGGACTTGGCTTCACTAGAAGCAAGGAGGATCACTGTGTTTATTTTAAATTAATTGGTGATCGTGTTATTTATTTGGTCTTGTATGTGGATGATATGTTTTTCATTGAAAATGACAAAGAAATTATCCAAGGTTTGAAGACCCAACTGTTCTCCAAATTCGACATGAAGAATCTTGCTGTTGCGAACTATATTTTTGCGCATGGAAATTAGGAGAGATCGAGCAAAGAGGAAGCTCTCGTTAAACTAGAGGAAGTATTTCAAGACTATATTGCAGAGGTTTAATATGCAGGATAGTAAACCGGTGAATGTTTTGATTCCTGTAGGTACAAAGCTGTTTGCTGAATAGTGTCCCAAGACACAAGAAGAAGAGGAGGATATGTCCAGTGTTCCATATGCAAGTGTAGTGGGTAGCCTAATGTATGCAATGGTCTGTACTAGACCATACATTGCACATGCAGTGGGAGTATTGAGCAGGTTTATGTCAAACCCAGGGAAGGAGCATTGGACAGTAGTGAAGCGGGTTTTCAAATATTTATGTGGCACTAGTGATTATGGCTTGTGCTACTAGGGAAGACCAGGATTGGAAAGAGCATTGGAAATTCATGGTTTTGTTGATGCAGACTAGGCTGGAGATCTAGACCAAATAATATCTACAAGTGGGTATGTGTTTAGCCTATTTGGAGGTGCATTCAGTTGGATGAGTAAAATATAGTCGGTAGTGGCTCTTTCAACTAGAGAGGCTGAATACATAGTAGCCACTCATGCAATAAAGGAAGCAGTTTGGTTGCAGAGATTGTGTTCAAGTATGGGGTTGGTGCAACAAGCTATAAGGATAGACTGTGATAGCCAAAGTACAATTTTCTTGGCTAAGAACCCTGCTAATCATTCAAAGACAAAGCACATTAATGTTCAATATCACTTTGTGAGAGATATGGTTGAGGATAAAAGGGTGTTGTTGGTAAAGGTGTACACTTTGAAGAATGTTGCAGATGCATTGACGTAGTCTATAAGCTCTCAGAAGTTCTCTTGGTGTAGAGAAACAATGGGTGTTGCAGAACTGGGCTAATGACTAAGCTCTCCTATGGCCCCCTACAAAAATAAAACAACAAGTGGGAGAATGTTGGGTATGTGTTATATTCTTTCCATGACTAATCATGTGTTGGGGGGCGATATACCTCCTGTACATTGCGCTGGGTGCAATGGGGGGGCGGAGCGTCACAATGGGGGCGGTATACCCCCCTGTTGGGGTCCGGGGCAGCGCCTTGGAAAAAAATTTTGATCTTTATTTTCCAGTGGGCAGATCCACCCATGGTTTTGTGCATGGGTTTGCACATGGTCTTGGGGTACGATGGTTCTTGGCCCCTGGTATTTTGTAGATCCGATCAAGGGAACTATGGTTATGTTCTAATCTAGGGTTAACGAATTGTGGGTTATGTATGCTTCGACATGTATATATATGTGTTGTAACAGTAAAAGGAAAAGAATGAAAAATCAAGCTGGTCATCTTGATTTGGGATCTAGGGGAATATCTCTGTGTTTATCTGTTTTATGTTTTATGCCCTCTCTACTATTTATTTTCTATCTTTAAGATTCGTTTGCAGATAATTTCTATACAGGGTTAAAACCTACATGAATAATATTCACATACAGTTGTACAATGGACTGAAGAAAGTTATGCTTGTTATGGATAGGGTGCTTTTGAATATTCTGGTAGTTTCTTAGGTTCAACCTGTATTCTTCTTTCCCTGATGATGATGTTTCCTTTAAGAGAAGCACATTGTCACACCCCTAGAGAACTCATTTGATTAAATATATCCCATGCATGTCTAGGAATGTGGCATCGATTTCATTCCACTTGATGGTCTACTAAACTTAATTGTACTAAGCTTGGACTACACCTCTTTCTCTTTTATTATTTAATTGCACGGGGATGTCACTGCAGGAGCATTACCATAGCACGTGGGTTCATATTGGGGGATATATATTGAGGAAAAAGTGACATAATATATTGGGGGATATATAGGGGCTAAGGTTTTTTATATTTGAAGGTTTAAAAAATGGAGCTCAAATTTTATGAAAAAATATAAAGGGGTATAAAAAAATGTTAATGAAAAAAATTGATACCTACAATAAATAGTGAAAGTAGGTGCTTTTAAATTTTGAGTGGATACCTACACACAAAATTCATATATAACAATGGAAACATCCCTAGTTACAATGATCAACCCCATATATTTTCCAACATAGGGGAAAATATTTCAAGATACAAACTTAACCTCCATCAAGACAATCCCTAAATTTGAAACCAGCCTGAAATCCCCAAAATTTGGTGCACACATGGTCTGAAAAAGTAATTTTACTTTTAATTTAGCTCGCATAACAATCACTGAAATTGTTCTCGAAACATTAGGGGAATTTTGAGGTCTAAAATAGGCCTCCTAAAAAAAATGTACAACCAAAATAAAATCTATAAGAACCAATATGATTTAAGATGATGATGTCAACCATGGGGGATGATTCACCATTTTTTAAGTAAAAGGGTAAAAATATAAAAAAATAAAAATAATAATAAAATAATAAAACTACTTTTTCAACTTGTATTTTTAACTTATCTCCCAAATTGTTTACTCAAATTTCAAGCTGTAGTACTCGTTCAATGCAAAATTTAATTCTTCATCCAAGGAATACCCATGTTGTACACTTTTTATGGACCCTACTACACGAAAAATGAGAAATACATCAAAAAAAGTGATTGCAATAATGTTTTTCATGCATTTATCATTGTTCGTGTAGTAGGATTCATAGAAAGTATGCAACATGGGTACTCCTTGGATGAGGAATTAAATTTTTCATCCAACCAGTACTCCTACTCAAAATTTGAGTAAAAAATTTGGGAGATAAGTTGAAAATACGAGTTGAAAAAATAGTTTTTACTTTTTTCCCTCTAAAATTTGATGATGTAATAAAATCTTATTTTATTATTTCCACTATTATTTTAGAATTTCCTTAGGACGCCCATTTTAGACCTAGAAATTACCGTAATGGGAAACACAAAAATTATTCTCAATTGATTGCAAGATAACACCCAATCAAAAATTCCTACAACACTTGGCCAACTGAGTAAGAACCCTAAATATCCCTAACTCACACACTCCTACCTAAGATGGGTAGGGTGCATCCTTATCCTCACACCTTGTCTCTTCATTTGAAGAGTTACCCTATGCACATTTAATTGAACGCTCACAGTATGAATAGTTTTATGTGTCTCGTCCTTGGTTCATTGATGACTTCTCCATTCATTTCATCTCTGTATATATACCATCCTTCACGTGCACCTTGTAACTATTGCATCGAATGGTTTGAATGAGTTGATGCACCTATTCTCCTTCTACACTACTATTTGTGATGGCACTTGAGCCAATGTGCACATCGAGCTTGCACCAAATCTAGATGACATCCTTCATTTTTTCATGGACCTTCATTCCATCCAATTTTCATATTATTTGACGGGGAAACCAATTTGTTTTTGTGATGTGATGCATGAAAATCAACCCATGCCCAATGTCGTGTGTTCTAAATTTCAATTTAGTGATCACTGTCACCTATTATTTATTCATAGCTCGTAGATAGGGGAATGCCTATGTCACCTAATTGCACATGGTGCATGAAAAATTGACATGCTGCCCAATCATGTCTTTTTGATTGTGTGTTACCATCTCACTCACCCATCCATTGTTGGGTGCAATATGTCATGCCACTACCTGACCTGAAAATGTTTCGACATGGAATAGGGTATTTTCTAGGGATTCAAATATTATGCTTATGTGAAGTGCTAGCACAATCACATTTACAAATGTAGTTGATATACGTCAATTGACGTCATTTTCATACATCTATTGGCCTATTAAAGGTGGAAAACAATGTTGATATATTTTAATAGGCCACATTAGTAAATGTGGTTGTGCTAATTATAATCAAGGTGTGTGGAATGGATTCATTGACAACGGTTGACCATGGTTGATGAGGTTGATCAAGGCTAACAAGGTTGACCATGGTCAAGATTATATTAATGTTAACACCAATGTTACAAAAACGGCTACATTAATGGTTGAAATGGTTAATCAGGTTGACCATGGTTGAAGAGGGTTGACCATTGTCGACCATATTCAACCAAAGAGATCATAATAAACTAATATGGTTAACCATATTCAACCATAGAGACCTTAGTTTACCATGGTTATCTATTACGAGTTGGTTGAAAATGGTTGATTATGGTTGATCATGGTTGGGAATATTCGACCATAGAGACCTTGATCATGGTTGACAATATTCCATCCTGGTTGATCATGGTTGACCATAATTAACCATAATTGACCAAAATAAACCATGGCTATCCATGGTTGATCATGATTGACCATGAATATATATAGATACAATTGCCATGGTTGACCATAGAGACATTGATTAACCAATATGATCTTGGTTGGTGATGACTGACCATGGTTGGTCATAGTTGATCATGGTTGGTAATTGATTCACCATGGGTGACCATGGCTAACCATATTCAACCATGGTAGAGCATGTAATGTTGTAGGTTGACTATGATTGACCAAAGATAAACATGATTGATCATGGTTTATTATGGTTGACCATGGTTGATCACGGTTGATCATGGTTGAATATTCAACCATAGAGATGTGGATCATGGTTAATCGTGTTCGACAATATTCATCCATTATTGATCATGGCTCACCATGGTTGACCATATTTAATCCTAGTTGAAAATGTTTAACCACGGTTGAGCATATTTGACCCTAGTTGAAAATTTTTAACCATGGTTGACCATAGGTACATTGACCAAGGTTGAGAATATTCAACCATGGCCAAAATTCCATGTAAATAAATTTAATAAAGGAAAAATAATAACCAAGGTCACAGGACACATATTCCAAGATGAATATTGGGAAAACATCCTATTGTGGGTGTTGATTTGGTTTATTATGGCTAAGGGAAATTGGAAAATTCTTTGGAAAGTCAAAGTGGCATTAATTGGAATTTTATTTATGAAATAATGGAAATTACAAGAAAATGAAGGTGAAAGGTCACACATTGCATGTGAGGAGGAAAATTAAGGAAAATAATGGAAATTGAAGAAAATGGAGGCCTCATTAATAAAAAGGTTTGTGAGGATCAGTTGGTACCTTTTTTGAGTTTAGTTTTAGAGCTCTCTCTCTACTCTCTCTCTCTCTCACTCTGGGACACTTAGAGCATTCTTGGAGAACTTTAGCTTTGGATCAAGGAAAGCATAGGAAGGAATAAGAAGGAAAAGGGAAGAAAATATAAAGCTGGGAAGAGAAAGACTAAGTATATTCAATGGGATTACTTGCATGTATCAATTTGAATGTGTAATTTCCTTGCTATATTTGGCATGCAGGGTACATGAATGTGTGCATTTGGTTCTATTTCTGTCATTGGCATGGGGTTTTCCAAGGGTGATAGTGATTTTCACCCTTGCCTTTCCACTTCTAGATAACTATGGTGTGATGGGTTTCTCTTTTACTTGGTTAAGTTGGATTTACGGATGGTTTAAAAATTAAGTGAGGTGGTCTCTAAGGAAAAACATAATGTTTAGGAATCCCTAGAATGGAGAAGGTGGGATTGTAGTAAGGCCATATTTTTTGAACCTTTGTAGGCCTAGGAATCCTCGACTAGTCAATGGTGAGATATACGGTAAATCCTAGAGGTGTGTGCCCTCGATCATGCCTAGGAATCATCAACCAATGATGGTGGGATATATAGTAAATCTTGGAGTGTGGAGTCTTGATTGGGCATAGGAATCCTCAACTAGTGAATTGCAGGATATAGGGTAAAGCAACTAGGAAACATAAAATTTTCTCACGCTATAGGTGGAGAGATTCAGTGGAATCCATATTTTTTTATGGCCTAGTGATCTTATGGGGATTGCAGTAATTCTTGAGGAAACATGTATTGGTTTTGTTACGAGTCCAAAATTCATGTTCGGAATATGGCACAGGGGTGATTGTTTGAAAGAAATATTTGGTTAAGCCCAATCTATGGTCAGGTGGTTTGTGCAGGTCACTAACTTGGTTGGAATATGCATTCAATAATAAGAGCTCATTGTCCTTGGTATTTCATGTGTAAATGTATTGGTTCATATGTGGCTTTTATGGATGTTATATCCTTATTAATTTTGCTGGTTACATGCTGCTTATGAGTATGTTTTAGGACAGACTCGATGTATGGCTCTCATAATGTTTTGATTGGAAAATTAATTTAAAATGAATATATGACCTAATATATGATAATGCAGCTATTGTGATAAGGAATCAATGCTTCTTTACGAACCTTAGATAAGTACGAGACCCCTATGTTCATATTTATTGTTATGACGTATAGATTACATAATTGTGACATGTTTGACGAAATTCCTATCATGGCTAGCAGGGGTAAGATCAAGTACTTGTATCAGTGATTGAATTAATAGATTTATTACATTGTTATTATTCATTTATGAAATTTTCATGAAGTTCTGGGAAGTGGCTTAAGACCTAGCCCTGAGAAAGTGGCTCATAATTTGTGGTCCCTCGCATAGAACTACCTAAAAAATTTACATTCACTGGCATGCCTTGCTATTGGAGTAAATGAAAGGACTCAGTTACATGCATGGCTTTTCATGGGAGCGATTGAGGATCTAGATCAATAAATTTTCAAGTTTTCTCAGATGTTGGCCACCTGGAAGGATTGTTTGGCTTTTGAAGGGTTTGTAGCATGTGTGGAAGGTCAGTTTGATTTGATTATGTCAGTTCCAACTCCGTAACTATACATGGGGATTTGAATCACATCATAGTAGCCTCTCATCACATGTTTACCCTAGTAGACTAGTTATATTCGAAAAATGTGGGAGGAGGGTGTTATAGAGTGGTATCAAAACATGGTTCACACCTTGAAGTTGATGGGAAGTGTGTTGGTCATGCACACATGTCAGTTTCATATGTTTTCTTTATGCTTGTGGTTTATGTGCTTGTTTTGTATGCATGGTGGTGATTATGGTTGTCGTGGTGTCGCTGTGTGAAGATTGATGATATTGTTGTTCGATGTTTTTTTCATGAGTATATTTCTTTTATGCATTGATTATTCATGTTAATGTTTATATGTTTTTATGTATACATTGACATGATGATATTTTTTATGCATGAGATCATGGTATGTGGTCGGTATGGTCATTCATTGATAGCTAGATAATGGACGAAATCATGATTATATGCTCACATGATTAACTTTATACACTTATTGTGTTAATCTAGTTGATCTTGCAGATGAGATCTCCTCCCTTGAACCATACTAAGGTATGTTGGTTATGTTTATGTTTATGTTTACCTAACATGGTATACTTGCAGGAAAGAGATCAAAGATGACTAGAAATATGGTATAATACAGTTCACAAGACTCTCCCTATGGATCAGATGAGCAGTGTGGCAGTGGGAATTATTATGACTTAGCAGACACATTGAGACAAATGAAGGAATAAATAAGAAGTTGTAAGGCATATAATGATAGGATCATTCAGGCATATTGAGAAACAAGAAAAATTTAATGCGTTAATCCTTCAGAGTTTGTTAGAATTGCAAAGACAAGGATCACTTTGTATCATCCATCGGTAGGAGGACAAGACTAATGAGGCATATGGCAGTAGATATCATGGTAGGAACAGGTCAAATAGGGATGACATGACCAAATATGGTAGTCTCTTCGATACTCCAAATAGGAAAGGTGATGGACACACATTCTATTATAGTTATGGTTCTAACTACTATCATGATCATCGTAGTTATCATCCGTATAGGAGGAGTGACAGGGGATATTTTCGAGATGAGTTCAAGAAATAAAAGCCACCTACCTTTAATGTGGATTTTAAGAAGTTAGAAGATACATAAAAATGGTTACTTGGGATGAATACATTCTTTGAGTTGCATGATTACAAAAATAACATGAAGGCAAAAATAAGTATCTTTTGCCTTAAAGGGAAAAAATATATCTTGTGGGAAGATGTGAATTGGGTCAGAGACATAAAAAAAATTCCTTGTGTTGGCATAAATTCAAGAGACTTTTCAAGAAGAAGTACTTGTCAGAGTGGTACCATGACAACAAAGCTAAGGAATTATATTCGTTCAAGATGGGATTCATAATGAATGAGGATCATATAAACAAGTTTATGGAGTTATTCAGGTAAGTACTGTATCTTAAGGATGAAAAATCTATAGTTCATATATTTGTTAGTGGATTTCCATTAGCATTTAGAAATCAGATTGAGTATGATGAGCCTCGGGCACTTGAGGAAGTTATTGGGAAATTGAAGCATTGTTATGAGAAATAAAATCATGAGACAAAATCGTAGTAGGGTTGGAAAGGGAAATATAAAGCTAAAGGTAAATGGTAGCCGAAAAGAATAAGGCCTCATGATGTAGGTCAGAAATAAAATGTTGCACCTTATAAGAAGTCCAATGTAGTTAGAGACGGACATGGGTCACAAATTAGAGGGAAAAAAAATAGAGGTGATGGTATGGGACGGTTGCAGTGTTGGACATGTGGTAAGGAGCATATTAAGAGGGGTTTTATGTAGAATCAGGGTGGTAGGCCTCATATTAATAATGCACATGAAGCACATACAGTTGGGGATGTTGGGCAGAGCATTCCTCATATCTATGAAACATTGGATAATAGGAAGGAAGATCACCAAGCATATATTATCGAGATGGATGATAAGCTTTGTGATCAGGTTATTTCTATTTTGATTGACCATGGATCTAGACATAGAATTGTTAACCCTGACTTGGTGGATAAATGTGGTTTGAATAAATAAGTGCCTGGAAAAATGTTTTTTAGTGTATTCAGCTATACGTACAAAGAAAATATTTCATCATTAGGTAAGAGCTTATGAATTTGAGTTAAATGGTATGATTACTGATCTTAAACGGCTTTATTATTTTGTTGTGCTAAGTATATTTTCAGTTATAAAACATGTGCATACTTTTCTCCATAGTTTTCTTAAGTATTGAGGATTTTAACCATGAAAGATAGATGCTTTTGTGAATTACAAGCATGAAAATAAGCCTAAATAACACTGAAAAATAGTGTATAACAGAGAAATATAACCACACATAACATTTACATAACAAACATGATGAAGTAATTCACCCCTCCTGGGATACATCTGCTAGTCCAACTCCTAATGGCATTTCCATTTTTCGTTATGCTCAAAATTTTGAAAGTACATGTGTTTACATGCCTCTAATGGTTGTTTTCTCTGCAGAAATGGCTCCATAATGCTACAATTAGTCTAGAATGACTCTTCATTCACCCCATTTGGGTGAAAATTGACCCTCCAAGTCATTTTCCCAGTAATTCCTAGAGAACCTCCACTAATTTTGGTGAACTGCACTTAATTGTAGTTAAATTCGGCCAAACCCCATAAAGATAGAGGCAAGCTAACCTTCGCGCCAGCTTTAACCGTAACATTGAATGTTAAGGGTAGGGGCTAGCCACATGCCAACCCCCAAACCCGTCATTGCATTTAATGTTGAGCGGAACTCCATGCGAAAAATGTGGTTAAAGTTGTGTGAACCAGAGTTTGGGGTGGAGTCAACCTTAACGGTTGGATTTTAAACTATGGGGAAGTGGTATCACATGTAACAACTGTTAAATGCAATAGTTTTGGAATAGTTGCTGACGAATTTATGTTTTATGCTATGGTTTTGTTATAGTGGCATGCGACCACATCTCTCGGACTGCGAGCGGGTTGGGACTGTCGATTGTCCCAACCCCCATATGCCACATTTGCAAAATTTAAATAGCACCTTTAACCTTTATAAGTTAAGATATATTGCGCAGTACAAATGGTTGTGGTGGGTGATTTCTCCAAGGGAGGTTTCGGGTTTGAGCTCGGCAGCCTCCATAAAATTTTATTACACCATCTAGGGGACACGTAGCGGCCTTAAGGCTGGCCATGTGTCACCCTCCAATTGGCCACAAAAACAAAATGTATATCCCACCCAATGAATAGCACAGTTCCACTTGTCATCCTCTTACTGGATTTGGGAAAAGGAATATTCTTCGAAATATTCCTTTTTGTTGACTGTGCACCCTCATGCTAACTAGGCATCCCAGTCAAAGCTGTCCTAAAATTTAGATATTTGGGAATTCGATCCGAAAAAGATATCTCCCTCATACGACATCAGTTTTTTGAACCATTCACTGCGTCAGAATCAGGAAGACGGGATATACGCAACCATCTTGGTTTCAAACCAATCCCATAACTTTCAATTTTGAGAAAAAATTATGAACACCTGATCACACCTCCTCATTGGGAAGCTTTTGGACCCAAAAAGACTTGATTACCTATTCAGTAGATGAGGGTACAACTCCATCACCTTTCCAACTTCCATCCACTTTTCATTGCTTGGCTTGCTACTTTTGAGCCCAACTCGAAGGTAGTCAACACTGCCCCTCTTGGATGCTCTTGTCCTCCTGTCAAGAATTGTATCTTCCTTGAGCTCATCCAGAAATTCTGGTGAGAAATCTTCAATAGAAGGCAACTGAACATCACTTCCTTGATCATCGATCAAAAGTGGCTCATACAAATGTAAGTTTTCAACATTAACAACTGAATATATTTGCATATATGAAGGCAAGTCAAATTGAAATGCATTGTTACCAACTTGCTTTATGATCTTGAATGGACCACATCAAATGGGTTTGAGCTTTTTACCTTCCCCTTCCATCCTTTCTTTTATTATGTGCAACCATACCTCATCTCCTTCTTGAAAATTGTGATCAACTCTATGTTTGTCATGACTCTCCTTGTATTTTCTTTGACTTTTCTCAAGTTGTTCTTGAACTTGTTGATGTATAATATGAATTTTGTCAATGAAATTTCGAGCCTTGTCAATATCACTATGCCCATAAATTGAAACATCCTTCTCAAATATGAAGTCTAATGGTGATTTCGGAAAATACCCAAAGCATACATCAAAAGGTGATGTATTTGTAGAAGAGTGCTTTTCCTGGTTGTAAACATGCTGAATGTAAAGTAGTTTCTCATCCCACAACTTGGGATGTTTGTTGCAATATCCTCTCAATAGATGCACAACGGTTCTATTAACCACCTCGGTTTGGCCATTAGTTTGCGGATGAAAATCAATACTCTTTTTCAGCTTTATGTCCATCATACTCCAAAGATTGGACCAAAAATTCCAAATGAACCTAGAATCCTTGTCACTAACAATAAAAGTTGGAAATCCATAATGAAACCATACATGTTGAAAATAAAGTTCAGTAGTTTTTTCAGTTGTAATGGTTTTCTTACATGGCATAAGTATACACATTTTACTGAATCTACCCACAACTACATAAAGATAATCATGTTATTTTTTTGACATAGGTAGACCTCCAACAAATTCTATGGAGACACTCTCCCATGGCCTTGATGGTACCAGTAGTAGCGTTTACAACCCAAGCTTCCTATTACTAGTCTTTCTTGTTGAACAAATATAACAACCTTTGATAAAATGCAACACGCTATCTATCATGCGAGGCCAATAACAATACCTTTGTAGATGTGCCATTGTTTTTCTTACCCCAAGGTATCGAATAATAAGAGATGAATGAGCTTCTCTCATGACACTTAGCCTCTCTCCTTGTGGTATACACAATTTTCCCAAATGAAACAACAAATTTTTATGGATGTGATAATAATTTTATTCAACTTGATTCCCTTCACTCAAACTAGCATACACATCTTGAAAATCAACATCATGTGCATATTGTTCTATGTAACTCTCATGTACAATAGAATCATTTTTGAGTAAAGCAGATGCACTAATAATCGGTCTTGAAAGCATATCAACAACTTTATTGAAAATACCTTTCTGGTACCTTATAACCAAGTGAAACTATTGAAGAAATCCCATCCACCTGAAATGTCGTGATTGCTGCAATTTTATTTGCGATTGCAAGTACTGTAATGGTTGGTGATCGGTATGTATAATCCTCTCTTTACCCATCAATTAGTGTTTCCACTTCTTGACGCTTTTTACCAAACCATATAGTTCTTTTCCATATGTAGGATAATTAGTTACATCACCATTGAATGTTTCATAATGAAAAGCAATAGGCTTACCATGCTAAAAAAGAACTGTGTTGATGGCATAATCATTAGCATCAGTTTGTATCTCGAATGGTTGTCTCAAATTCGGTAATGCAAGGACTGGAGCTGAACTGATCGTGTCTTTTAAAGCTTTGAAATATTTTTGTTTTTTTCCGCCCCATTGGAATCCTTTCTTCACACTTGTCACTACATGCATAGGAGTTGTAATGGCAGAAAAATTAGCAATAAAATTTCTCCAATACTGAGCTGCACCTAAGAAACTTCTTGCCTCGGTTACTATTTTGGGTGTGGGCCAATTCACAATGGATTCCACTTTAGAGGGATCAATTCTCAATTTTCGTCCTCCTAAATAATCAAGTCTTTCCAAAGTCACATTTGAAATCTTAAGAGATAATTTCTCTTTCTTCAAAACATCAAGAACTCTATTAACATGCAAGACATGTTCTTCTCTTGTTTTGTTGAAAATGAATATGTCATCTTAATACAAAATAAAAAATTCATCAAGGAATGGATGGAAAGCACTATCCATAATACGAATGAAAGTTTCTGGTGCATTACACAAACCAAATGGCATAACCAACCACTCAAAGAGTCATTTTTTGGTTTCGAATGCAGTTTTCCATACATCATTTTTTGTAATTCTTACTTGATGATATCCACTTCGTAAATCTAAGTTAGTGAAAAAAATTTCTTCTTTCAAATGATAAAAAAAATAATCTATCCTTGGGAGTGGGTATTTATTATTTACCATTATCTTGTTCAAAGATCTGAAGTCTACACACATGCGCCAAGTCCCATCTTTCTTCGGAATCAAGACTATGGGTGAACTGCATGGCGAAGTGTTTGGCCTTATGATTCCTTTGCCCAACATCTCCTTTATTTGCCTGTTTATTTTAGCATTCTCCATTATTGACATGCGATACATGCTGATGTTTGGAAGAGGACAATCTTGCTGTAATTGAATCTCATTTTGAATCTCCTTTTTTGGAGGCAATCCTGCTGACTCCTAAAACATCTCATGATGTGAATTAACTACATAATATAAATATGATTTCAACTTAGGATCACAACCCTCAAACTATTCATGATTATCATCAACTTTAGGTTTAATCATTAGAAGAAAAAAATTATTACTTGAATTTACTAGCTTTTTCACCTGTCCAACATTTACCATAGCAATATTTGTCTTCTTGTGATGCGCTCTAACAATGTACTCCATGTCATATTTGAATAAATGGTACTTGTTCTCATGGAGATGGAGGATCGCTTTCCTGCCATACAAGTAAGGATTCTCCAACACAATACTTGTTATGTCAAGCAAAACCAGATCTAATTCAACTGTGTCAACAAAATGTGTAGTTATTGTAAACCGCAATATACACTTATTTGAAACCTATAAATTTGCATCCCTACAAATACAACCAATTTTATATGGTTTTGGATGTGGTATTCTCTCAAGATTAAGTTTCTTGAATAAGTCTTCAAATATTAAGTTTTCTTGTGACCTACTGTCAAACAATGTATCAATATTGGTATGTTTGGATATGACCCTCACATGAAACAGTTCAATTATTTCTTCTTCATTTGGAGCATGTATGTGATAATTTTATGTACTAGTACTGGGTTTAGTTTCAATTTATTTCCCCTTCATGTTCTTCAATCCCATGGCTATACTTTTATATTCATCACCCGAATCCTCTCCTAAATCATGTTGAGTTGTAGTTGCAGTTTTTTGTTTCCCTTTGTTGTTGAAGTACTTGGGCTTCTTTTCAGGATGTAATTTCCAACAACGATTTTCATCATGGCCTTATTTTGAATAATGTTTACAAACCACTTTTTCTCCTTCTTTCTTAACAGATGCATTCTTTTGGATTTTACCTTTTGAGGTCTTCTCTTTGTTTTTACCCTTAAAAGGTTTGTTCCTACCCTCTTTAGAAATGTTTTTCCCTCTAGCTTCTAGATGTCTGGCCTGAACACATACTTCATTTAGACTTGTTGGGATAAACATGAGAATAGTGTGTTTTAGGTAGCTATGTAAGCCTCCTATGTACTTGAGAAAAGTATCTTGGCTCTGCAAATATACCCCTAATAAGAGAGCTCTTCTCCTAAATTCTTGGGTGCATTCTTGCACATTCCGTCCTTTTAATTGTGTAAAGTTTTTCCAATTAATTATAGCTTTCTACATGTGAGCTAATGGATAAAAATATTGTTTTATTGCAGTAATGAAATTAGTCCATGATAGAAAAATCTTACCATGCTTCTTGATCTCCTCCTTTGTCTTGGCTTCCCACCAAACAAGTGTTGCACCTTCCATTCTCAGTGAATCAAATTGGATTTTGGTATCATTATCTTGAAGGTTCTGGATTCTCAAATAGACTTCCAATTACCTAATCCAATTATCAATATTTTCTGCATTGACTTCACCATTAAACATTAGCAATTCAAACTTAACATCAAGTTTGAAAAAAGGACTTTTACCAGTGTTCTTTGACTTGTGTGACTAATGTTCTGAAAATGAAGTAGAGGATGATGATGGTGACTTTCCACTGCCTCCATTTCCTCCATTTCCCTTCTTTGAATTATCTTCATCATTGTGACCTCTTGATGATCCCTATCCTTCCTTGTGAATTTTGGATCCTTCTCCTTCCAAATTCTCATTCGTTTCTTGATAAAGGATTCTAACCATCTCAGACATGTCAAGGAATGCTTTCCTAAACACCCTTTCTTCCTCTTTGGTATCCACTTATTCATGGATTTATTCTTCCTCTAGGGGCATGCTTAATGGTACTTATAATTCCTTAGGAGGTGAACTAGGTGGTGGATATTGTGGCAATATTTCTCTCATTTTCTATGGCTCACTTTGAGATCCTCTTTCTTCCACCAATGTGCCTTCTCCTCTCTTATGCTTGAGCCTATTAAGCATGTGAAACTTGAAAATAGTTAAACAAATCTTTGCAAAAAACAACACTAGAGAATATACTCTAGATTTGATACCTACCTGATTTGAAAGGATTGTATTAGTTTTCTATGTTAAGTGTCTTTTCAGTTATAAAAGATGTGCATACTTGTCTCCACAGTTTGCTTAAGTATTGAGGATTTTAACCATGAAACATAGATGATTTTGTGAATTAGAAGCATGAAAATAAGCTTAAATAACACTTAAAAATAGTGTATAAGAGAGAAATAAAACCACAAATAACATTTACACAATAGGCATGATGAAGCAGTTCACCCCTCCTGGGCTACATCTGTTGGTCCAACTCCCAATGGAATTTTCATCTTTTATTATGCTCAAAATTTTGCAAATACATGTGTTTACATGCCTCTAATGAATGTTTTCTCTGCACCAATGGCTCTAGAATTGTCAAATTAGTCTAGAATAACTCTTTATTCACTCCATTTTGGCAGAAATTGACCCTCCAAGTCATTTTCCCAATAATTCCTAGAAAACCTCCACTAATTTTGGTGAACTGCACTTAACTGCAGTTAAATTTAGCCAAACCCCATAAAAATAGAGGTGCGCTAACCTTCCCATCAGATTTAACCATAGCATTGAATGTTAAGGGTAGGGGGTGGCCACATTCCAACCCCCAAACCCGAGGTTGCATTTAATGTCGAGCAGAACTCCATGCAAAAACTATGGTTATAGTTGTGTGAATTGGAGTTTGGGGCAGAGTCAACCATAATAGTCAGCTTTTAAACTGCATGAAAGTGGTATCACATGTAACAAGGGTTAAATGAAACTTTTGCTTAATATGTGCTGACGAAGTTAAGTTTTATGATGTGGTTTTGTTACAGAGGCATGTGATGACATCTCTCGAACAACCGACAGGTTGGAATAGCCGATGGTCCCAACCCCCATATGCCACATTTGCAAACTTTAAATAGAACCTTTTAACTTTATAAGTTATGATCTATTGCGTAATGTAGACAATTGCGGTGGGTGATTGCTCTATGAGAGGTTGCGGAGTTGAGCCCAACAACCTCCATAAAATTTATTACACTATTCATAGGACACGTGGAGGCCTTAGGGTTGGCCATGTGTCACCCTCCAATTGGCCACAAAAACACAACATACATTCCATCCAATGAATAACACAGTGTGAATTTTCATCCTCTGACTGGCTCTGAGAAAAGAAATATTCTTTAGAATATTCCTTTATGCTGACTCTGCACCCTCGTGCTGACATGGCATCCCAGTCAAACCTGTCATAAAATTTAGTTGTTTGGGAATTCCATCAAAACACGATATCTCCCTCATACTACATCATTTTTTAGAATCGTTCACAATGCCCAAAATAGGATGACGAGAGCTACACAACCATCCTAGTTTCAACTCAATCCTATAACTTTCAATTTTGAGCAGAATTTATGAACATCTGATCACCTACATCAACACATTTGAATGTATTTCCATTGGGATCATATGGTATTCTTTGGGCATGGATTTGTTATATCTTCATAGGACTAAGGTGGATTGTTATTAAAATTATATTGAGTGTTTGGATGACAATGGAGAACGAAATATCTTGCAGGGTAAGAAGAGGGCCACATCAGTTAGATTGGTGACAACTATGTAGAAAAAAACACTCGAAGAAAAGGGTGTGTCTTATTTGCAGGGCATATTTATTTTGATAAAGATAAGGTGGATGGCGATGTGGAAGTACTAAGAAGGTACCCGGTTCTACCACTGTTTCAGTATGTATTCCATGGCGAGATTTCAGATTTATTGCCTCATAGAGAAGTGTTATCCATTGAGTTAGTACCAGGGGCAACACTAGCATCAAAGGAACCATACAGGCTAAGAAAACTAGAGTTAGTGGAATTGAAGTTTCAGTTGAAGGAAATTATTGAAAAGGGTTACATTAGGCCAAGTGCACCGGCATGGGGTGTGCTAGTGTTTTTTTTTTAAGAATAAGGATGGAAATCTTAGACTATGCATTGATTATAGGAAGTTGAACAAGCTAACCATCAAGAACAGGTATCTATTGTCGAGGATTCGTGACTTCTTGATTATTTAAACAGAGCAACAATTTTCTTGAGATTGATATGAGATCAAGATATCATCATGTACACATTAAATAAGGGGAAATTTACAAGACATATTTCCGGACCAACTATGGGGATTATAAGTTTATTATAGTTACATTTGGTTTGAATAATGCTCCAACCACCTTTATGTGCTTAATGAATAGTGTGTTGTGTCCTTATATGGACAAGTTTGTTATTGTACTCATCAATGACATCTTGACATATTCTAAGAATGAGGAAGAGCATGTCAAAAACTTAGCAACGATGTTGATATTTCTAAGAGGGCATCAGTTCTATTCCAATATTGGTAAATGAAATTTCTTTTAGACATAGGCACATTAATTGAGACATGTTGTTTCCAAGGAAGGCATAACAGTGGATCTCGAAAAGATAAGGGATATCATGGAGTGGGCATCTCCTAGAAATTTCGATGAGGTAAGATCATTCATGAGGCTAGTAGGTTACTATAAGAGGTTCATCAGGAACTTCTATAGGATTTAATATCCTATTACATAACTAGAGAGGCAAGTTAATAAATTTGAATGGAAAAATAAATCTGCAGTAATTTTTAAGAAATTAAGGTAGTCGTTGACAAATGCTCTAGTATTAAGTGAATGCATTTTTCATAGGTGCATCAACAGACCAAGGAAATTTTTTTCCATTAATTAAGAAAACCCTAAAGTTAATGCATATTTCATAGTTACATCAATAGACCAAGTAAAAAATTATCCATTAATTAAGAAAACCCTCATCCCTTTATCTTCCAATGAGGATATAGATATCAAATTTTTCATTAGACCTCACACATACATCACATCATGCAGCAATATTGATTCCATAGAATTCAAATGAAATTTAACGGATCCAAATACTTTTAAGGGATGGGTGGAGTTCTATTGTAGAATTATTTTCAACTTATTCTCCCTCTCTACTAGATTAGAGAGGAGTTCCTTCTAACCAGAGAAGTAATGAGTGTCCCCACTATCAACCAACCAATTATCCCACGATTCTCATGGAGAAGAACTAATAAGTGGAGAAATGAGAATATATTAAGATCTATTCACAACATTGATTTCATACCTGGGAGCCCTTTAATTATTTTGGGGAGGATGTTCTTCTTCACGGTCAGTTGAATCATATTTTCTATTCCTTTCATATACCTATCACGTTTTTTCCTTTTATTGTCTCTTCTTATTTTATTATTATTCTTTCTTCTAGTATTGTACAGTGGACTCTTTCTCTTCTCGAGATAGTCAAGTGCATAATGACCCTTCTTGTGGGAGTTATAGTGTTCAATATGGGATAGTGATATGTTATTTATTCCTTTTGAACTTTGAGAAGGAGGATTCCTTGAAGGGTCTCCTTTTTCCCTCTTCCTCATTTCATGAACAATGTATTTAGCGGGCTCTCCCTCTTCATTTTTCTGTATCCTATCTCTTTCTATAATTATTGATTCTTCTTAAGGAAGCTTCCAAACAATTTCATCAAATGATGGAAGGACATTGTTGTTCTTGATTGTAGTAATGAATGTTTCTCAAATAGGAGGGAGACATCTAAGAGTCACGACAACTAGTCATCTATCAGGCAGATTCTCTCCAACCCTCTACAGTTGATCTAATAATGAGACGAGAGATCCTCATAATGTATGATCTAAAAACTTCTCCTTTGTTCATCTTCATTTCATTGAGTTGATCTTTTAAGGTGATGATCACATTTATATTGTTGATTTCATACATACCTACTATGTTTTCATACATATCTTTAGACTTTATGAAATTCCCAACATATTCAAGTAAATGATATTGTAAAAAATCATTTATAATTTGATTTGCTTCGGAATCACCTTATTGTACCTATTATTGATAGAAGTGAAAACATTTTCTGGAGGCTCATACATCCTTCCTTGAATGTATTCCAACATTTCATTGTTTTCAGCCATGCTCTCCAACCTAGATTTCCATGCAACAACATTTGATGCATCACCCAACTTTCAATGTTCCTTGAATGTGGAGGAAATCATATTTACCTTGGATTATAGATCTTATTTCTGATAATAAGAGCTTCAATGCTTATCTTATTCTGGGCTTGTTCTTCACCTCAGCTTTGAAACCATGTTAAATTTTCAGATTTTTTTATGTTGTATCAATCACTTTAGCCCAGATTACTTGTCATAAATAATGCATCCAATTATTAGCAGTGTAATCCATCATAAAATATAAATGAAGATAGAACAATATATGCAGTGACAAAGAAGACAACAACACAACCACAAGAGACAAAGAATTGGTCCAAGACCAAGGAAAAACCCTACAAGAGTGAAACCCTTTCAAATGTTCTTCTTTAATAGATCACCATAAAAAAATTTCACTAGAGATTACAATGAGCCGAATACATATCTAGTGGAAATAAACATAACAGATCTGCAAATATCTAGATCTACAACACCAAGAAACATGGATCCAATATATCACCAAAGCCAACTAACATCAACTATCAAATCCTAGATTTAAATCCAGGATGCTATCAAAGACTAATTGTGTGCGTCTATGACTAAGTGGATGATGTTTGGAACCACTACAAAAGAAACTGGAGTACATCTAACTCAAATATTCTTAGAAAAACCCTTATCGACACCCATAAGACATTGTGCCTGTGGATATGGCTTCCTGGCCACTGGCAGGACACTATGTGCTTGCATCTCTCACCCGAATATGCCCGATCTGGCCCCTAAACCCTAGCTACTTCCTTTACACACTATGCCCACGACTCTGGAACACTGAACGCTACTTTGCCACGCTATGCTTGTGGCTAGAGCTTAATTTATCTAGTTTTATGCATGTGTATATGGCTCCAAAGCCCTAGATCATAACGAACCTCTCTCCTGTGATTCTGAACCTTGCACGAACTTCTTTCATTGAACCTTTGTAATCCAAAAAAATAATAGACAAACTAAGACAAATAATGCAAGAATAAAATCGCTTGATAAAATTTGTGAGAATGAGCTTGAGGTCACTTCTTTTTATACATTTCATGAGGGTCTGTTTGGGGTTGAAGCCAACTTGAATAAATCCACATGTGCTTAGGCCGACCCATTCCATTTCATATTAATAAATAAAATAATTCAAAATATAACTTCTTCTTAACCAATTGGGGAGATCTATCATTCAATTTTGGTCCTCTCAAAAAGAGAAATCTAATGCACTTATAATATTGATCATATGAAGTGTCCAAAGTGGAATTTAACCCTAGTTGTAAAAATTTAACACAAGTTGCTCGTCTTTTTCTTCATTTTGCTTTCTGAAATTTTCTACTACATTTTCGAGTGCATCTACATAATATTTCTTTTCTTGTTTCTTGTTGCACATTACTTCTTTTATTTTTTTTGAATTCTCTAGTTGAGTTCTCAAGGTAGTGATCTCATCCTTAATATTTTTATCCTTCTCATCGCAAATATGCAACAATTTCTTATGATCTCTACATGAAATTATTAGTTTTTCCACTTGAGAACGTAATTCTTTGATCACAACAATTGACGATTCATATTCAGCCTTAATAATAGAAATACCCTTCTTATATTCACTAAGTGGCTCTACAAAATCATCAGAATCATAATTCAATAATTCCTTCAAAATATTACCTCGTGACACATCTGATTCAATTGATATTTGTAATTTGCACCTCCTTTTGCAATGGATCGATTGTATTCCTTCTTCAAACTTATTGTATTTTGAGATATCCTCCTCATGTTTCTATCCATGATCGATGATATATTCTCAAAGAGGTCAAGAATTGTTGGTTTCGTCTTATATTATTTCCACGACTAGCTCCATGCGCATTGATGAATTTTGTGAGCGCTGAGAACTTCTCTTGGTGTAGAGAAACAATGGGAGTTTCAAGGCAGGACCAATGACTGAGATATTTTGTGGCCTCCTGTGGAAAGAAAACAACAAGTGGGGGAATCTTGGGTGTGTGTTGTATTATTTCCACAACTAGCTCCATGTGTGAAGTGAGGGGTAAGAGGGGGGGGGATAGGTCAGCTCCCCCTTCACTTGTGTCGGGCACACCAGGGGGACGATAGCCCCACTGCATGTGGTTCGGGGCAGCGCCCCAGGAAGTTTTTTTTGGCACCGTATATTAGGTGGGCAGAACTACCTATAGTTTTGTGCATAACTTTAGCTCATGGTTTTCGACACGATGGTTTTCTGTCCATGGTATTTTTTAGATCCGATCAAGGGAGATTCATTTATGTTCTAATACAAGGTTAATGGATTGAGGTTTATGAATTTTTTAACATGTATACATATGTATTGTAACATTGAAAGGAAGATGATGAAAAATCAAGATGGTAGCCCCAGTTTTGGGATCTAGGGGAAAATCTTTGTGTATATATGTTTTATGTTTTATGCTCTTGACATTGTTTATTGTATGTTTTAAGAGTTTTTTTGCACATAATTTTTGTATAGGGTTAAAACCTACAAGATGCACTGAAGAACACTAGCTCTGATACCAATTTTCGGAAACAACGATCACTACTAAGAGGGGGGGGGGGTGAATCAGTAGTGATGGCCTTTATATCAATTTTCACCAATTTAAAATTTTTCCACATTGCCAATTATCCCTACACATTCAAAACATTATTTAATCATAATATGTAAGAAAAAATAAACTCAAACCATAAAAATAATGTGAAATAACCATGAGAAACACAAGCATGCACACACAAGAACAAAAGTATTTTTGGTTGGACCCGTTTCGGGAACAAACCACATTGTTGTTGCTATGATTCTCATTTATTTTATTGTTCTTATGAAAAAATCATACATGGTTTAGCTTACACTCATAAGACAAAATATTTGGCTTCCTCTACAATATGATGGCATCTATGAATTCAGAAATCTGTTTAGGATCATGGATCTAAGGAAATCTATCTGCCGGAAGTTCCCATGACCAACAAGCCTCGCCCATATACCATTAAACTGTCCAAATCCTACTGGATAGAGAAAAATCTTCCTACTATAGAATTCGCGAAATCATTGTCTATTCTGAAGCCTCCACGCCTTCAATTCCTCCATGCAAACCATGTTTCATATATTTTCAAATTGGGTTATCAATTTTTTCAACATGAGAAACCCAACAAATTCATCATTCTACAAATATAATATGACTCAAAAATTTTCCCAGAGTGGGATTTTTCTTCTCTTTTACTCACATCAAGGTATTGCTGTCAAACACACCACAAGATGCTAATTATTCTCCCCTCTACATCACATAAAATCTAAAAATTTCATACACATTCTCTGCAATAAAATGTGAGTAGCTTCCAAAAATTATACTCACTCATAATGGCCCCACAATATCATACTCTCACACTCTCAAACCAACCAACCAAATAGACTCAATGCCTTCTTCTATTTATCAATTTTTTTGTGTTGAGTCACTTAGTAAATTTTACAAGTTATGGACCACTCAAAAATCCTTTTAACACGCTTTAGATTTGGTTCATATAGGCATCTTGAACAAATTATCCATTAACTACACTAGCCCTTTGATATCTTAAACATTGATCAACTTTTAGAGGCCCCATGAATTTTTCCAACCATATGCCGGAAATTTCCAATCAAGAACATTTCCATAACATCAAAATTAACTGAGCAACATGAGGAATGAAGAGAAATTATTGTGGAAAACCTAAGTCACTCCCAAAACTAGCTTTGTGCAGCTGTAATTCCTCAGTTTCTCCATTATGATTGATTTTTAGTGACTAGATATTTTTAGTTTCTCCCATGAATACAAATCCATGAGACTGGGGTGGAGGATGAAGGAAAAAATCCTTCCTCATCTCAAAAACTTATCCACCTTCTTCAAAATCGTGAAAAGCCTATGTAGGACCTCTGGAAGTCACTAGAACCTCTGCAACACTTCACCAAATCAATTCCCCATCACTGTCATCATGATCAGTCAAAATAGGTTGACTAGGTTCCAACCAATAACCATACTAAACATCTTAGCCATCAAACTTCTCTACAACATCTCTGGTATCACTATGCAGCTCAAGAGTATGTCAGACATCATCCAACACTTGTACAACCATCTCAAGCATCTAATAACACGTGTATGTCCTCTCCAATCCCAAAGTATAACATCATCAAATGTAACTGGGACATGAAGACCATAGAGACCTAGTAACCAAGTCTCATTAACTCTAAATATTGTAGCAGCCACTAATACCTGTATGCAGAAATATTGTAAAAGGATCATCACATCTCCAATTTGGTCGAAGCTAATAGACATGTGAAGGACCATCCATCACATATCCAAGCTAGTCCAAGCAAGTAGACATGCCTGTATAACATGTATTCAACAATATGATCAAGAGGATAATCACATATCTATGCCAATACAAACTATAATACATGCCAATGACCATCTATCACATATCCAAGCTAGTCCAGGATAGTAGACGTGCCAAGGACCATCTACATCTCAACCATACACAAACCACATTCAGCCACACATATACATGCATAGCCAACTCACATGCAACTGAAACAAGCAGGTTGATATCAATGCCAACTAACAACACATATGAAACAATACAACACACATCAATTCCAACACTTGTTTTGTGTGGCCTTCCTAAAGAATGTGAGGGTTTCCTTCCATGACATATGTATGATTGAGAACCGATTGATAGAAACTATGTGATAAGCCCGCAATTGCATGATTTTATGGGCCTGCAAGATGAACACTGAAAATAATTTAAATATCATGCAAGACCATTGTTAACCAAGAAAGAAAAATTTTGAGACATGAATATGTGGAGGCATTGAGTTCCTTATTTTTTGATTGCAAATGTTACTCTACGTCAGGCATCATCGTCATTTTGATGGGAATGGAGGAGAAGAGATCAAATCACAGTAAATTTTCTGAAATGAATGGTTAGTAGCTCTATGATTTTATGGTTTAATCCAATTCCCACACGTTCTATTTTTGTGGGGTATATTCTTAATATGTCTTGTATTAGCGTCTTTAATTTACAAATTTATCCTTAAACTAGCTTTGACCAACACATTCAAAGCTAGTGAGTGTATTTCCATGTGATTGAATGCTACAACTGTTAACTATTTTTTTTTATCAGCACATTGGCTTTGAATTACCTCTGCTTTTCTTTTGACCCACTCTACGTAAAAAGTGATAAATCAATATTTTCTCGATTGTGGTTTCTGGAATGATTTATCCCTGGAACAATGTTTACTATGTAACTATGAAATAGTTGACTTTCTATTCCATCCATTGAGAAAACCTTTAAATCATTTTATTCATTGCATCAATTCAAACTTTGATAGGATCATAGATGTTCTGAAGAGATTGTACCAACTTAGAATGAGTTATTGGCCATTGTAACCACACGTTGACATGTAATAGTGAATGGTTTTCTTGTTTAGAAATACATTGTCTCATAGTCACTTGAATAAAATGAAGGTTTTCCATCATTACTTTCAAACGGAAGCTATACCATCCACTCTTTTTGTGTTTGGACTCTTAGAAATCTATTAAAGTATGCTCTAATCCTATCCATGACCTAAGATAAGTTGAAGAACAAGGAAGCGTAATTCATGGCATGTGTAAACGTTCGCTAGCACTCTCGTTTTGGTGTTCAACATTCATTGTTTGGTCGGATGTTAGTAGTCTATATCAAAATTGAAGCATTGTGCATAGGTTCCATATTGTGGCATTATGCATTGTAGAATTGGGTTGGGCATATTTAAGCTTTCGTTCCTCCATCCCCGTTCATTTCAAATTACAGAGGTTTAAAATGAAAAAAACCTTCAAAGCCAACTAATAGTGGCATGGTCCAATTAACTTATTTTCCACATTAAGATATACTCGAGGTTCGAACCCGATACCCATAGATATATTGAAAATTTTATTTTTAGGCTACGACAGAAGAAATATGTTCTTCATAGTTTTTGTCCTACTATTTGAAATTTAGAGGACTATTTGGTATTATTATCACTTCTAGAAGGTTGGTTATAGAACCATGCTGGCATCACTAGTGATCTGTAGGAGGGAATGTTTATTGTCTGCATGAAGAAAGTTGGATGACCATCGAGAAAACTACATGTACTTAATTATTTAATTAAGGAAAAAATTTCCTAAATCCAAATGATGTGTCCATGAGTTATTTTTTTAAAAATTCGAAGAGTGGGAAATCCATTATGTATCAAGATTAAAAGGATATTATAAATTGAAATTTTAAAGTGATTTGGCATGGTCAAATTCATATGGCCATGTTGGTGGTAAAAATGAAATTTGTGGCTGGGAGTAACTCTCAGGGTTGACACAATCATAAGTGCATAAATAACATTGATTATTAGTGTTTTAAAGTGTTTTTAAGAAGCAACTTATTTTATCTGGTGGCATATTTTATTGGTGAAAGTATTTGAAAAGTGGTTTATGAGGAAGCGAGTAGTGTCATTGGCTTTATAGTATCATTATATTTGTGTACTTGAAGTCCTTCCCTTCCTCTATTACTATACAAATATCATACCGATTATTGTTACTTGTCAAATTATGTTGTAAACAGGTGCATTTTCAATTGAACCTGACACCCGAGATTTACTAAAATGGCTCAAATTAAAAATGTATTAGATATATTAAATAATCTCATTATTTCCACTGTCGGTGAAACTATAAATTTCAGCAAAGTAAATCTTGTTGATATCAAAATATGTTTACATGATGCATTAGAGGCACTTGAATTTCTTGAGATTAAGTTTCAAGTACAACGAGACAATCCTAAATCCAATCAACAGTAAAATATTGACAGAGCCATTTCAAAAGAAAAATTGCATGCAAATGTAAAAAATGAACCTCTACTTCCCAAAATATTTGTTAGACCTCGGGAAGAAATTGTGCTCAACAAAAAAAGAACTGGCATGAGATATAATAAAGATGTTTCTTTCCTTGTTCATGAATTTTCAAAATCGATACAGTTTCGTCTTGCTGGATTTATGGATGATGTTGTCCTACAACAAATATTTAGATGCCAACATTGTGACAAAGTTCGAAATGAGAAATATCACTATTATTATCTTCACCCTTGTGAACATTTTGGTAACACAAAACATCACTCAAACAACGGTTTCAATCATAAGCCTAGTGCAAGAGAGAGAGTTAATTTTGGATATATTGCTTCATGAGATTGACCTAAAGAAGCCAAGAATATTTATAAGTGATACCGTAGGTTATTTTCAAGAGTATTGGCCAACTTTTCAGGGAAGAATACTTCACATTCTCACCCTATACCTAAAAAAGGGTGGATTAATGGAATTTATGGCCTAATATAGGTTCAAATATTTTTGAAGTGATCCTGAGACAAAGATAACCAGATTTTACTGCTACAGCCTAGAGTCCATGTTCACGAATCAGCTTCATAGTTATAGAGAGAGTTGTTTTGATTTATTCTCTATGAGAATGAGCATGATTTCATTTTTTTGGCATGATGAGATTTGTTTCAAGAACTATTATGATAGTTCCAGAGTTGATGATTATCCTTAAACCATCACTAGTCGAGACTTTTAGTTCTCCCACCATTGGTATTGTTTGTGGTTTTCTCTTAAAAACCCTTGTCCTTGGTTTATGGTTATCCTTTGAATTTTTTTTAGAGACATCAAATATTGATTAAGGCGCGTTTTTTCATTTTTAGCTCTTAGTTTTGGACTTCGATACATCCATTCGGATTAAGGGGCCAATGTTAGATACCCAATCCTCAGGATTAAGTTTGGGTTGGTCTGTGTTATGGTGAGTATTTATTGGAGTCCAAGAAACTTAGGAAAATGAATCAATTTTTTACCTATTTTACTAATATGTACACATTGTACATAATTTTCGAGATCGTCATTAATAATAAAATAAATTTAGTTTCCCATTTTGTTGTTTTAAAAAGCTTCAAGGTTTGGTATTGTAGTTTTGCAGGTCTTCAATTACATAAAAATATACTAGAACAAAAAAGCAAATTGTGGAAAACAAATCTATATATATTAGCCCATGTCAAAGTAATGAAAGAAGACAATAACTATAATGAATAATAGTTCAAGTGGAAATATATCCTTCCATACGCAAACATTTTATGTGTTTTCCCCATATAAAAGTATTCGTAGTCTAATAGCCACCTTGAGGGCTTGGAACTGATCATAGAACCCATGTCACAATTTCTTCTTGCACATCACGACCCCCTCCATGCACGGTCTGCCACGATATAAGAACACCCCTTCTAGAATAGATCTACATGTGACAAAACTGACATTCCATTTTGATTTTGAGAAACCAAATATGCTAAACACCCTATTCCCGAGGACTCTTTGTTGATAACTTGAAGATGTGTGGAAAATGAGATTCTAATTCGAGACGGGACCTTTGTTCATTGCAGAGAGTAAATATCAATTGCTATCGATGACTATATGCTCTACCAATTAGGATTTTTTCAATAGTTCCATGAACAAAAGGAAGAGAAACACCATTATAAAACAACATTTCATCCCGCACTTCTACCAAAATTTTAGTGAGAGCCTATCACAATCTATGTTGCGATCTAAGTTAAAATGAAAAAATAGGTAATGGTAAAAAGTTAAAGTTGATGCAAGTTAAGCTACATTCATATAATATTATGAGTAAAATTGATAAAACTTTGAAAACCTAGTATCATAAAGATTAATTTCATGCTCAAACATAAATCCGTACTTATTTTGAAATTTACATTCTTAATGTTTATACCTTGTGCAAATGATTCAACCCATGAAACTAATCTAAAAAAATTGATCACATTTTTGCATATGTTTCTTTAAAAATTGGCCTTATTACAAAGTAGTCTCACCACCTTGTAGATGTTGATACAAAATCTCCATTAACTAACAAAAAAATAAGAACATAAGTAGTTAAATTTTGATCGTATTTCTCACATACATTATCTTGATGTTTCAACCAATTAAACTAACCATAAAAAAAATATGATTTGTAGAAATACATCCACATTATATAAAATACCCTCTCAAGTGTTCCAAAAATAACGAATTAAACATTTGAGTCATCATGTTTAGAAATTTTCCAAAATATCTATCATACTAAATAAAATATGTTATTTCTTGAGGTAACTAAATTTTTTCTTCTTGATCTAGTTTTCAAAACTTATCTATTTTCACAATTTTTTATATTTTTATTTATTTATTTATTTTTATTTCTATATAGAAATGTTGAAATTCAATCATCTTCATTCACATTTTTTTCCTTTATAGAGGTGCTGAAATTCGATAAGCTGGATGATATGGTGAACCTATCCAAATGGAAAAGTCAATTTTTGATGACACGAAATATAACAATAATCCCGATGATGGTTAATAAAGAATCTCCCTTCACCTAAAAAGTGGTCCGTATTGTATTATATGAGTAAATTTATATAAATAAAACAAAATAAATGAACTTATCAAAATTCATGAAACCTTGACCACTACTAAGTTTAAACTTGAAATAAAAATATCTCTTAAATATAATCCAAACCCGAAATCAACGATCAAATAATATCTCCTAGGGATACCATCAAGTAAGTTGAAGTCCTTATTTTAGATGATTCCAATATCCTTGATGCCTTTGCTTAGTGACTATAAGCAAGATATCAAAAATTTATTATAGCAGCTAATTATATTTATTAGTATAAATTTATTTTAACCATAGATCTAACATGAATTGAGAAGGATCAAAATTTTTTAAGTGTAAATTTATTTTAGAGTGTAAAAAACCAATGTGTAGTTTTTTATTGTTAAATTGTATTTTTCAATATTATAAAAATAACTTAATATGTGAATTGAGCTATTTTATCAACACACATTTAATCGGTTTTCTTGTTATTAATATTTTAAAATATAGATCATATTAATTCATATTAAAATATTTTATTCATAACCTATTGGATATTTTATTCTATACAACATTAAAAATTGTCTTTTGACATTTGTTTCTATATATGTATATATATGTAGTATATATTAAGTTGATATTACCTCTTCAAATAATTTTCAAACCTATAATCTTTAGTCATCTTACTCACATTTTTTTCTTCTTCTTATTTCTTTACATGAAATTATATTAGGCTATATGGACAGCTATTTTTTTTTCCTCTTATTTCTTTACATGAAATTATATTAGGTTATATGGAAAACTAATTAACTATGCATAACACTTTTACTTATTTTTATTATAATCAACATTACTTTTCTATTTAGAGAATATTTTATTTGTATTTTAAAACGGATAGACATACTTACAAAACCCCTTCACATTAAATTGTAAAATAAGCCTCTTTACTTGATAAATATAATATAAACTTATACAAAAATATATAACAATCTATACTTCATTTTTTTAATATAATTATATATAGATATATAATTTTATTTTATTAAGCTCCACCACAATTTAATGAATGAATCACTACCATCATATAGCAGTATGATAATCAAATGAAAATTTTCTCTATTAAATGTTTAATATAATATTATATATTAAATGTTTAATATAATATTATATAATTATAATATCTAAAATTAAGGTATTTTATTATTATTATTATTAAGGATATTTATTAAAAATTGTATTTTACATAATAATTGTAAATTTTAGTTTCAGTGATTAAATTTATTGGCAAAAAATATTTTCTTATCAATGGACATGTTTCAATCTATTTAATCACAACATCCCTAACCGATAAAAGCATCTTACATATAGTCAAACAATAAAATATACATATTTGATATCAATAATATAATTATTTATTAATAATTAAATTTATAATAAACTAATCATGTTGATTTCGAAAGTAAAAAAATATACAAGTTCGATAGTATTTTTTAAATTTATTTATGTGTTAAATTTTATAAGTTTCTTTAATTGCAAAATAAATTGTGTTTTATGTTAATGGCATTAAGTTCCTCTCAAATGAGTTTCTGAATTAGGCTTATGAATTTACAAATTTACAAGCTATGGGCTTGATAATTGTTTAAAATGAGCGCTTCTTTGTTTTAATGTTTTATGTAAAGGTAGTGTTGTTTTATTTTTTTGGAGTAATTTTTTTGTCTTGTAATTAAAAAATGTATAATTATGTTAGCACAAAGAAAGAGTATATAGTTAATTGGGTTTATTTAAGTGATTGAAATGAATTATTATTATTATTTTTGTTTACATTTAGTTCTTATAAATGATATGATTAACATATGGTGAGTTTTGTGTAATAATTTTGAGCTTGGTTTTTGAGAAAGTATATATGGTTTAGAAAAAACTTCAAGATAGATTGAGTTGATTATTTTATTGGGAGACTAAAGCATATTTCAAAATCTAGGTCGGAAATATATATGGTTAAAAAACAAAATATAAATTTATTTAAAAAAAAAAAAAAAAAATTAGATTAGGAATAGTTAGATGTTTCATAGATTTAAGGGTTAATTGCAAGTGATTTAGCATCTTATTCTCTTATACCATCAACAACTAATAAAAAGGGAACAGTTCTTCGTTTTAATTATTAGTGTGTTTGAATTGATTGAGCTTGTTATTGTACATGAGTATTTTGTTTTTTGTTTCTTCTTTATTGTAGCATGCTATGTTCTTTACTTATTTTACAACATGTTATGTTGTTCCACTAAAAATCTACCAAACAAATTGACGTGTTACTTTCTTTTAGGAATGAAATATTTTGAAAGATTTAGTGAGCAATGAAAATAGAAAAATATGACTATACATATCAATGTCAAAAAGAGAGCTTAAAATTGAGATAAAAGTGAACGCACACCCCTCGCAAAGGGTTCTTAAATGGTGGGACAAAATCCACAAATTGGCATGAATGTGGTGAAATTAATGGTAAGGGGTGGGTCTGTCACTAAATGATGCCTTGCATGGGAGTATTTATGACAACGATCCGAGCAGGATTTAGTAAGAGCATGGGAGAGGATAGTATAGTGGTTTCTAGATGCATGAGAGTGTAAGGAAGGACAAACCACTCCAAGATCAGATCTATGGTGGAGACAAAAGATAATTATTTATGAATCATGCTACAAAATGGAGTACGATGACACTTATTTAGGGAAGGATGATGAGGAAGGGTGGATTGTAACTTCTATACAAGTTTTAGGACCTCTCCTTATATAGAAATTGTTGAAAATTTCTAGCCTATGTGACTTACTATTATGGAGAATGGAAATCTATGCAAAAATTCAAACCAATGTATGTTGGGGAATTGAATTAGTCTTGCATGCAAGGTTGGTTCTCATCGTCGATTGAAAGGTAGGAAGTTTGGGATTTTTTTCAACTATGGAATTACGATTCCAGAAGAATGGATTTCAAGTTTGTAATATTTCATGCCTTCACCCTAAACATTCTTGTAGCTATAAATGTTTTCATATCGATATTATTAGGAGATTATAGTTACATAGTATTATGTTTTGGTATGCCTACTCTATGCCTATTAATTCTAGTGGGTTTTTATTATATGGAATTTAGAGATGGATCTTAAATTTAGTTTTTGAATCTATTTTACCTTGCCCTTGTTCACAGGATTATTTCCTTTCTATTTTTTCTAGGGATATTCTCTTTGATTTTGTATTTTACTACAAGGGTTTCATCTATATTTTTCCCTTTGTATGAAATATTTCCCCTATCCTGCTCCACATTGATCCTTTCCCTCTTGATGTGAATCAATATCCATCATCCCATGTTAGTGTTTCATATCTCAGGGTGTTCTCTAATTTTGACTCTAATAGGATGGCTAAGCATCACCCTTCATCCCCTTGTCGCACTAGGGGAAGAGGTCTCCTGGTCCCCCTATCTAAAATTCATCTCCCCTACTATGAGTAAAACTCACGCATAATCATCTCGCTATGCAACATTCTATAGATATAGAAAGTATCCCTAAAGTGCTGGAGAGGGATATTTATGAAGTGGAAAACCAAGTGAGACTAAGTAAAATAATTATTGCTAATAGGCATGTGGAAATTGAGACCCATTATTAGATATTTTCTGTAGGCATCTAAATGATGAAATTGTTCCTCATCCTATATGCAAAAAATAAACCTACACTCATGCATAGAAGCTCTGATGGCAGGGTTCTCACTGACAAAGATGACACACAACAAGAGCGAATAGTTTGTATGGTGGAAATAATGGAGAAGGTAGACAATTTGAGCAAGAAAATCGCAAGACTAGAAAAGGATTTGGGAAATTATGCTCTTTCATGTTGTTCCTGCTCGAAGATGATTAAGAAATCCCATTAATTCAGGATCTTATCATGAGTGATTTTAGCATAATTTTATAAAATATCATGTAAAACCATAAATTCTAATACTTAAAGAAGAAGAAACATAAAAGGAGACCATAATGAAAATGCACCCAATGTTTGATAACAAATTTTCCTTAATGTGAACTACATCTATGGGCCATCTGAAAGAGGAGATGTCCCTTCATTCATCTCATTGAAAAGGAAAGCGAGTACATGGAAAAATACATCAATATAACTCCAATTTTGGGAGTGACTTGAAAATGGGATGCGAAAATCCTTGATCTAACTGCACCAGTGAAATCCTTGCAAAATTATTAGTAAAATGAGTATAAACTCATATGGGTTCTATCACTATCAAATATGGACCCCCATAGAACATCCAAGATTCCATAAAAAATATTCTTAGAATATTCCTAAGAATATTCGAGGGAATATTACATGGGAACCTGCTCTCGAAAATAAAACCCATACAAGTTTCCACATGCTTGATTCTATTTATGTATTTGTTCCAAACTGGTTTGTATTCTGCTCGACCCTACTGGTCTCCTTTATCCATCGAATGAAATAGTGTTTGCTTAATTAATGCAGGCATGGTAGACTTTACAAAGCCTGGCTCAATGGCCCATTGGAAAGTGGCATGTGTTTGTTGTTTGGGGTGATGGGTTCCAACCTCGAAAGCAGAACTTGCCATTGTTCTTTATTAAAATTTGTATTAAACATTGGTTTCAATCCACATTACAATATATATAAACCATTGTTTTCAATTAACTCATCGCTAATTGGGCATTCAAATCTAGGGGAGTCCCCAAGTGTAGCAGGATCCACCGACCCACCATGCACATAGTTAAACTCAAATATGTGTGGTCATGCTATCATAATAGGATTTTCAGTTGTGGTACAATGGTAGTTGGTTGGGTTTGTTTTCATAGGGTTGGGGTTCAATTTTGGCCATTCTAATGAACAAATTTTAAATAGCTAAGACCATAGTGGCCAATCATGGGGTGTGATATATCATCTAATGATTGGGCCATGTAAGAACCCTATGTTAAAATTTCGAGTAATAAAAGTCAATAAAGGAAAAATAAGACCATCGTCAAGGGGAACTTATTCCAAGATGAATGTTGGGAAAAATATCCTAGTGGGAGTCACTTGATGTGTTTATGGCTAAGGGAATTGGAAAAGTAAATGACAAAGGATTTGAAAAGGAAAAAATGTATTTTAGGCATTTTTATGAAAATAAAGGAAATTAGTAGAGAAGTAAGGTTAAAGGTCATAAATTACATGTGACGAGGAAATTGAAGGAAAAATAAGGAAAAATGAAGAAATTATAGGCATCAATAATAAAAATACATCATATCATTAGTTCAAGGATTTTTTTCATTTAAGTTTTTGAATTGGTTTTTGTTATATAACGTTTTGTCACCGTCTCTGCAATCCCCATCCCACACATTGGAGGACCATTTCTGTGACTTATGTGTAGTGTCATGCCTTGGAAAAAGTGTCATTGCATCCCTTTCCATGAGAAGAACATTTCCTCTGTTGACTATTCCTAGAACAGACCATCAAAAACACATGATTTTAGGTCAACACTGGTAGGAAGTTATGGCCTCGCGCCCATAGAGAAATTCAAGGACAACATCTACGTTCTGAATGATAGTGAACTCAAGAATATTATCTTCAGGGAGTCTCATGTCAAGCCATATTCAAGTCACCCAAGATATCAGAAAATGTTGACATTAGTGAAGAAATTCTACTATTGGTTGAATCTGAAGAAGCAAGTGGCAGAGTTTGTGGTTAGATGTTTAGACTATCAACATGTGAAAGTTGAGCGTAAGAATCTAGGAGGGTTTCTTTAGCTATTTTGATTCCATAATGGAAATGGGAGGTTATTTCCATGGACTTCATTATAGGTATTCCAAATAAATCAAGGAAACATAATTCTATCATGGTTTTGGTCAACAAGTTGAGCAAGGTAGATCACTTCATTACAGTGAAGACTAATTATTCAACTAGTGAGGTAGCACATATATTCATCAAGTATATTATGATATTTCACGGTGTTCCAAAGAATATTGCATTGAATAGGTAAGGGTAAGTTCACTTCCAACTTTTAGAAGGAGTTGTTTGTAGGTTCAGCAACATATTTTCCCTTCAACGCAACGTATTAACTGCAGATATATGGATAAACAGAGAGGGTCAACAGGATTCTAGAGAATATTTTGAGGATGTATTTCATGCATTAGTATATGAGATGAGAGGAGTACCTTCAATTGGTGGAGTTTTATTACAACAATGGTTAACAAGAGTCACCAAGGATGAGACTGTTTGAGGGACTGTATGGACAGAGTTCTAACATGGTCATCAGGTGGAGTGATGCAGTGAATAGGGTACTTATTGGACCGAAAATGTTAGTACAAATGGAACAAGAAAAGAAGGTTATAAAGAATAATATAAAGGTATCACATGACAGGCACAAGAGTTATGCAAAAAAACATAGGAAATTTAAGGAGTTCTGGGTTGGGTAGATTGTGTACTTGTGCACCAAGCCCAAGAAGATATTTTTTAGAATTTGATCATGTGTCAAGTTGGCGCCACGGTATTACGAGCCTTTTGAGATCCTTGAGAGTATTGGACTAGTGGCCTACAATATTGCACTACCTCAAACATTGCATTAGGGGAATTTTGAGGTCCAAAATGGGCCTCCTAAGGAAATTATAAAATAATAGTGGAAATAATAAAATAAAATTTGATTACATCATCAAATTTTAGAGGGAAAAAAGGAAAAATATTTTTTCAACTTGTATTTTCAACTTATCTCCCTATGGGTTTACTCAAATTTCGAGTGGAAACACTCATTGGATGAAGAATTTGATTTCTCATCCAAGGAGTACCCATGTTGCATATTTTCGATGGACCCTGCTACATGAAAAATGAGAAATACATGAACAACGTGATTGCAAACACATTTTTTCATGTATTTCTCATTTTTCGTTTAGCATGGTCGGTTGAAAGTATGAAAAATGGGTACTCCTTGGATGAGGAATTAAATTTTTCATCCAACAAGTACTCTTGCTCGAAATTTGAGTAAAATGTTAAGGAGATAAGTAGAAAATACAAGTTGAAAAAGTAGTTTTATTATTTTATTATTTTTTAATATTTTAACTTTTTTGATCCAAAAAAGGTGAATCATCTCCCATGGTTGACATCATAATATTGAATCCTGTTGGTTGTTATAAAGTTTATTTTTGTTGTACATTTTGCTTAGGAGGTCCATTTTAGACCTCAAAATTCCCCTAATGAAAGTCCTTGATGTTTTCCATGTCTCATTGCTTAAAATATATGTAAAATGTTGATCATGTTATTTATTGGTCTATATTGTGGATGGAACTAGAAGGAAAATTACAGGTGGAACCTTAGTGCATATTGCATCAGAAAAAAATCATGATCTAGAATCGAGCAATTGAGAAGGTTAAAGTGCAGTGTAAGCAACTTGGGCCCGATGAAGCTACATGGGAGATAGTTGATTAGATGCTGGCTATGTATCATTCATTGTTGGATGGTGGAGGGAAATTATTTTTTGGTATATGTACATGTTTATGTATGGTTTTGTTCTAAATATTTCCATGAGCTAGGTTATAAAGCTCCAATAAGTGGTATGGTTGTTATGTATTCCTTATTTTCATGATGGTTTTTCTTTTCAGCACGTTTTTATTCTAAATACTATAATGAGATGGGTTAGAAAGCTCCGTAGTCAATCTGATTTACTTTCAATAGTTTTGTTGGTTGTAGGTGTCATATAACATCGAGGACGGTGTACCCCTAAGGGGGAGGGGTATGTAACAACCGAGGGATAAAATTTAATGTATTAAAATTTAATAAGGGAAAAATAAGACCATGGTCAAAGGACACTTATTCTAAGATGAATGTTTGGAAAAATATCATGGTGGGAATCACTTGATGTATTTATGGCTAAGGGAATTGGAAATGACAATGACAAAGGATTTGAAAAGGAAAAAAAATATTGTTGGCATTTATTTTTATGGAAATAAAGGAAATTAGGAGAAAAATAAGGTAAAGGTCATAGGTTGCATGTGAGGAGGAAATTGAAGGAAAATTAAGGAAAATTTAAGAAATTAGAGGCATTCATAATAAAAAGACATCAGACCATCAATTCAGGGACTTTTGTAAGTTAAGTTATCGAATTGGTTTCATAGAGGAGAAGATTAGCAAGAGGAGAGGGAAAGAAAGAAAGCAAAAGAAGTACAAGGAAGCCAAGGAAGGACAAGGAAGAAAAAGAAAGTAAGGATTAAGAAAGGAAAGGTTGGATCAAGAATATTCAACAAGAATAATTGTAGGTAACAGGTTGCATGTATGATTTCCTAGCTCTTTTTGACATGCATGGTATGTGCATGTTGGTATTTGTTTATTTTTTTGTCAGTGGCACATATTTTTTCTAGTTTGACAATGGTTTTAGCCTTGTCTTGCCATTTTCAGATAGCCATGATGTGATGGGATTTTTTTTCGATTGATCTTTGGATTACCATAAGGTTTGAGATCTGGGTGAGGTGCTCTCAAGAAAATTCCAAGGGTTGAAGGAGGAAATAATTTTCTCCAGGAAGCCCTCAACAAGTGGGTGGAGACATGAAAATTCCTCAAGGGATGGTGAAGGAATTTTGAGGCATCCAAGCTCAGTTTGGTTTTGTGATCTCGAGACTAGTTTAGGTGATATCACATTATGGTGATGTTGGATGTGGTTTAACCTATGGATTCACTTGTTTTTTTATGGATTGGTTTATCCCATGATATCCCACATTCATGCTTGGAATAGGGCACAAAGGTGATTGGATAAAAAAATATTTGGTTCAACCCAATATATGGTCGGGTGGTACGCGGAATTCCTTGAACTTGTTGGATTTCTATATGTTTAATAAGAGCCAAATTTATATTTCTTTTGATGGGTAAATGTACTTGTTATAATTTGGCATTAATGTTTGTTCTATCATCGTTATTTGTCTAGTTATATGCTGGTTATAAGAATATTTTTATGACAAATATCATTATCGATATCTTCATGTTTTTACTTGTAACTAGATGAATAATTAATGCAAGACCTAATTGGTGTTATGAAAAATATTGTGAGAAGGCATTGGTCCTTCTTGTTAAACCTCAAATAATTTTTCAGATCCTAATGTTTAGATTTGCATTGAAGACGTGTAGGTTTCATGTTTACCAATTGTTTGACGAAATGTATGTCCAAGTTAGGAGAGGTTAGGTGAATTCCTAGTTCAATTTTTTGTTATAAGCCTTGTGTCTATGTCATTAATCATTTCTAGAAGTTTCACTACGTTCTAGGCAGAGGCATGAGTCATAGCCCTAAAAAAGTGGCACAGAATTCAAGATCGATGCCATAGAACTGACTATAAAATTCCACAATCACTGACAGGAAGGCATATGGGAATGAATAGAGGCTTATAGTCACTTGCATGCCTTGTTAAGGGAGCGACTGAGACTCTAGTTCAGTGAAAAGGAGAGTTATCTCAAGGTTTGGACACCTTGAAGGTTTAGGTTGCTCCAGGAAGTCCTGTAACACCTGAGGGAAGCTAGTAAGGTCTTAAGTTTTCAATTCCATTTTATTAAGGTAATATAGGAGGTTGATTCTTATCATTTTGACCCTCAGGTCATTTTTTCCCTAGGTAAATTGGTGAAATCGGGTAAATGTGGGAGGAGTGGGTTATAGACCATGTTTCATCCAATGATTGGGCCACATCCTTATTGATTGCCTACCTACATCATCTATCCATGTCATCCACAATAGGTCCCATAGAACAATATATGGGATACTAATGGGGCTGCCACGTGGAAGCCTATGGGAGTGCCCCATGGTAGCTAGTGGGAGTGCCACGTGAGACCCTATGTTACTACATGCACAAAAATTTTACTCATCGGATTGAGCTTTGAATGGTCATAACTAATCCAGGTGGATATTGGTGGCCACCTACCTATTCCACTTGGGGCCCCGCCATTTTTTTTTTCAATTTTTCAGTTTCCTTAATTATAGCACAATTTACTATTTTTAGTAGTTTTTCAAGTCCTAAAATTCTGGAGCCGTTTTGAGGCCCTAAACGACGTTTTTTGGGAAAACAGGGAACAAAAATGGTGTTTATATCAATGTTTCTCACTCAAAATTTTTAGTCCTCAAATAGATCTTTCTAACAAGGAATTGAGTGCCTCAAACATAAATCGTATGCCAAATTTACGTCCCCGAGAAGTTGATGTACCAATTTACCCAAAAAAGGCTCGTAGTTTTGGTGCTTCATCTCCTAGGGTTAAGTTTTTGGATGTGTAGGGTTTTCCATTGTTTCTCAATAATAAGTAGGCCCTCAAGCCTCATTGTAACATAGTTCAAAGGCCTATAGCCACCACATCTCTTCTCAGAGATAAGCTACCAACACTTTAGCTAGAGTATTTCCATTCTATCTGAAAACAAATTTCAGTTCTTTGATATTAATGAAATGAAGTGTTATTTCCGTTGCATTTTTGTATTTATGGTTATATGTGTATTTTGTTGTGTTCCTGCATAAATCCGAATCAATAACTGTTAGACACACACATGGTGGGTGAGAAAAGTAAACACACACAAAATAAAGATAAGAATTCATTGTATTTCTATTACTCATAGATGTACATTTATATTACATTAATGTGACTCTTGGATTCATCTTCCAAAGTCACTTGGACTCCTTTGTGACTATTTGCCTTCCACACCTACCCATTGAGGATTAGGTGTCCAACATTTCCCCCCTTAATCCGAAGGGGTATGTGTGAGTCCAAGAAGAGAGTTGTAATACCAATATGCAAAATATGCATGGAAGCACTTAGGCTGAATCAACTCTCTGAAATGTTGGCATAAAGAGGTGGTTTAAGGATGACCACCAACACTAGAACGCAACACTTATTGCAGTTCCCAGAACTCTTCCAAAACTGGTAAGAATATGAGGGCTTATGCTAGAGGAAGTGTCCCTCATATTTGAGGAGGGATACATTCAACCTAGAAGAAGGGAGGTCTACAACCTGCGATGGTTTAAGGATGACCACTAACACTAGAATTCTTGATGCATTTCTCGGAACTCTACCAAGGATGGCAAGAAGTTGAATTCTTCTGCTAGAGGAAGTGCTCTGAATTCTTTAAAGAGGAAGAATATGAACCTCACATAGATGGTTTAAGGCTTTCCACCAACCAAAGGCATGTTCATGGGCATCCGTGTCTCTGGCTACAACTCTAAATCTGTAATGAAAAGTTGTGGCTCAGGCTCACTTGAACTGTTTTTTCTCTGGCTATAGATCTGAATCTGGAATGAGAGATTGTGGCTCAGGCTCGCTTGATGTGGCTTTGAAGCTTGTATATGACCACCATTTCCCCCCCTGTCAGGTACAAGGTGAGATGATGGTGAAAAATCAACTACAAGTTTGTTCAATATTCTAGAACAAGTTCCAACATGTGAGTTAAACATCTTCTTAGCTGTTGATGCCCATTGCCAAGAAGTGATCCATCCAAGATGAATATTTGTTCTTGCAGGAGGCTTTTTTCTGAAGCATCTGTGTGAATAATGGGTGTGTCTACCACAGTGCTTTCATGGGTGAAGATCGAAGAAATGTTCTTTCATATGGAAAATGCGATCACAACGTTGGAATTTTAAAATTTGTTTTTGTTGTTACTGTGGAAGAGGAGCATAATTTGGAACAGCTGAAGTTGAACTGTCATAAAGAAATCTGGCACTCTGAAATTTGATGGGCTTGGAGTAGTCCGGAATATGAAAGGACAACTCCTTTTCATATCCAAGACAAGTTCTGTGCTTGTTGTGGACAAGCTCTTCCCAAGGTCTGATGATGGGCTTGGGAAGCGAAGTGTGAACATCTGCATCTGCAATAAAATCTGCTTTTGAACTAGGAACTGAATGTGAATTAGTCACAAAATTATTTAATTGATGACTATGGGAGTCTGTTTCAATGTTCTAAATAGAAACAGGTTCAAAATGAGGAATCCATAACTGTAATTCTTCTTGCTGGAGCTGAGATTCTAGTTGCAGAAAATCAATCTTTTCTTATGCATGATGCAAGCAAGTATGGATATCAAAGAGAGTGTCTTTACTGATTCGGATTGTGTCATCAATATTGGATTATATCAAAGTTTCCAAGGACTGTAATACTTCATAAAAATTTTCCATTTTCCAAACAACTCAGTCTTAAGAAATAAAGGGTGTCGGCTTAAACCGATAATTCACCCATTTACAATGTAAACAAATTGCAAATATTTTTCAGTTTGGTTTCAATCAATCTTCTTCAAAAATGGCTGCTACAATTTTAGAGGTAAATAGAAATGTCCATAGGAAAATGAATCCATTAGCTACAAGCACCCATATTCTCCAACAAGTTCCACTTGACCCCTCTGAGAAGAAATTATGCTACAACATGGAGAATGTGGCTTAGTGATGAAATGAACTATGGAATAATACAATCAGATGGGCCAGTGAATTATGCTTCCTCTGGAATTTTTATCAATAACAAAATTGTGCACGACCTCCTAAATGTTGCACAAACTCTTCCTAGAAGTTCTCTGCTAATATACAAATTATGTCAGCCTCTGTTTGTATCTTTTGTGTTGTTGGAACGCCTGGATAAATTCATGGGTATATGGAAATCTAACCCTCAATCCAACTAAAGTAGGAATTTGACTTCAAATTTGAAATATTATCCTCTCAAATTAAACCTCCAATTCTGAAAATACATGACCATTTTTGTGAATAAAATTATGAAAATTATGCATTGAGAAACCCACAAACTAACTTATTCTATTCAAAATTTGGGCATATGGTGAATTTAAATAAGAGTATGAACCTGGGGGGGAAATCTCTTCTTGCTACAAAAAATTGATCTTTTCATCCTTTTGTTCCTTCATATGATATTCTATGCATGATTTGGACCCCTGGCACAACACGATTTTGCACTGGTTTACAAATTTTCTGGTTTTACCCTCTTATGTGGCTGACTGAGGTGGCGTAGTGTTTGAACCGGTATTGGCCTGCATCCAAGGCTGGAGCTATTGAGCAAAGGAAGAGCTTGATCCATTAATGGGTATTGTGGGGAGTGACTAGCAACAAGCATGGATTTCAAAGCATCCACACTACCTTATAGCTCCTTGAGGATGGTCACAATTCCAAAGCACAGATAAAATGCTCTTCTCGACCTATCCAAGAGACGTGAATTATTTCAAGACCTTTCTCTAATGCTTTGGAATTATTTTAGTACCATTACAACATTATTTCAGGAAATTGTATCCATTTACCCCATAATATCACCACTGTTATTGCCTAAATCTACCTCAGGCTGAAAGAAGGCAGAGTTCAGGGTAACATCAAACCACGCTCAATCTGGTAGCTAGCCCTACCAGATTAGGAGAGGGTTGTCTCCGGGTCAATCTCAGTAAATATAATCGATAAGGCTTGAGATGACTTGAAATAAAAGCTAATTTTAGGCTAGGTATAAAAGTAAAGGAGTTTGGTTTTGATTTTGGGGTTTTTTTTGGAAACAAAGGGAAAGGCAGTTTTGGGTTCGGGGATGAGGCCTAGTTTTTGCTGAGTTCTGATTGGGGCAAGGAAGGCAATTTTTTTGATGCTTTGGATTCAATGAATGGATGGTTCAGATCAGTGAGGAGATAAAGAAGGCAAGAGGCTTTCAAGAATCCTCTTCAAACATATGAAAACATGGAAAATTAAACAAAACTGAAGGCAGAGCAAAGCAAGCTAATGAATTCCACCTTTATCACTCATTTGTTTAATTTAAGAAGAAAGGAGAAGAGAAATGATACACATAAAAATCAGTGAAATTAAAATTACATAGATAAAAACACCATCAAAACACAAAGCCACATGGATCCCAAAGAGTGTTGCAAACCCTGGTCTATTCCTTTGCCAAAATTGCAAAGATGAAATGTACAATGAAGTGCCAAGCAATCCCAAGTGTCCAAACCTAAAAATGACTGAAGAAACACATCATATAGACAAGCCTAACTCATTCCCATGCCTCTAGGGGTCAAGCTCACCATTCTAGGAGCTGTTTCAACCATATCTAAACTAAGAACTGAAAAATAGGCAATGAAACAACTTGCCTCTATATTGTAGGAAACTGATTCATTCACTTACATTTCACTTTTTGGTGAATGAATCTACTAAGATAAGTAAAAATGTGCCAAAATTACATCATGGTCATGAAATTACATCAAGGTACATCAAGAGTTACATGAAAACGTCAAACTGGCCAAAACTAGGCGAAATTCTGAGCTGCTGACTGAAAAATATGCCAAATTTCCCTATGCACTGCGCCTGAAATCTCTATGCATAGCACAAGTTTGAGGCTGATTTTGAGGGCCTTTCCAAAGTCAAAATTGAGCGCAAGATAGCTCGTTGGAAAGCCATGCCTGCCTACTTTCCAATCCAAGTGGAATTTCTGTATTAGGTTTCTATTTGCCCCTCCAAAAATCAAAGCTCCCAACATTTCTTCCTGTGTGTGCAAAAAGTGGCAGAAAGGCCATTTTTAGGGTGTTTTCGACCCTTTAGGCAGCCCAAAATTTGATGAAATCCTTAGGTAATCCATAGACATGCATAAATTTTGATGAAAAATCTAGAAATGTGAAGATTTTCTCCAGAAGAGCTGCCAATTATAAGCACGCCAAGTGGCGCTACGCGTCGGGTAGGAAAATCTGTTTTGAGGTCCAAAAATTCAAAATTGACAAAACGTTTCCCAAATTTCATGAAATTTGGGTTGAAGGTTCCTCATCAAGCACTATGTTGGGCCAAAGAAGCTTCGGCCAAAATTTGGAACCTATCATGCCTTTTGCGACGCTTTAGTGCCCTCCTTAGTCTTGCCTTCAAGATCTTGATCGTCGCTTTGCAAACATGATGTCGTGCCCAATAATGGTTCTTCATGTGTCTGAGCATGTTATTTTCCTTTTTTGCCTTCACCAACAACTTCTCAAGATGAATATTGAACCTCTCAAGCCAGTTCTCTCTATCAGCTTCAATCTCCCGCTCAATGGGTGTCATCTCTGTTGGGCTTCTTTGGGCAGCCTGCCGGTTCTCACGGATGTTCTGCAACTCCATGATCGTCTGCTGATCCTCCAACTATTTTTTACACTGCTCCAAATATTTTATGATCCATTGAGCTCTCTACAACTTGTCGGTCAATGTGTCGATTTCAACCTTCTGCTCCTGAATGATCTCTCTCAACTTTGATCTTGGAGAGCTCAAGTCCTCATCAATCAATATGAAATCAGTATCCTGGCCTCCTGAAGGGACCTCATCCTACACCGGCCTCTTACCTCTATCTTGTACCTATACCTATGTTGCTGATGACGGCAACGAGACCCCTTCCACCCCGGGTGGAGATAGTACTCGTCGGGCTGCTGCAAATAATGCTCTGGTGCATCTCTGATAAGTAACAAACACTGGCACACTGATAGACTCTGTCTTGGGACCTTCAGGATGATGTGAAGGCTCACCTACATCGTCTACAACCTCCTGAGGAACCTGAGGAGCTGTGAAAAATTCATGGGAAATGAAATCCTCCCATACAATACCCTGCAATCCAAGCTAATGTACAACAACAATCTTGATGAGTGCATAGTGATAAATACTATTGTACTGCTGCTCGGGAGTCTTCTTCTACACAAGAGTGGTCATTTGCTTGATGTTGCAGAACATGAAATAAGGTATGTTCATCATCCTCACTCTAGTGAAATGCATCAATAACCTAATGTGGTATGCATATAGGCGTGAGAACCGACCCTCACAACTGAAGTATCTGATAATAAGTTTCATCAAAGGCACATAGGATTCCTTTAGGAACCGGAATGGGAATACCCTGCTGAGTTGTCTCACATAGATAGGCCTGATGTATGGTTCATAATGCACTCTATCCACCTGATGTCTCTTGTTCCACTGTTCACCCACATTCGATATTCCAGTTGCTTGAGATATGGTTTTCGGTGTCAAGGTGAAATTTACACCAGCAAGAGTCACCTGACCATCATGCAAATGTAATAAAAACAAACGAGCCAACTCCTGATGACACTAAATCCTAGCAATGATCTCACAATACTGATAGCATGACTTCTCTCTAAAACATGCCATGGAAAGTGGGCGAGCCTGCAATGGAGCCAATAAGGTGGGCTCTTCTCTCACATGTTTGCCACCTTTACGAGGCCTTCTCGCTACATGTAGCTCAGTGGTAGAATCACTATCTTTGTCATATGATGTATCAGTGTCTGTCTTCATGGTGCTTTAAGGTCTATATTTGGCTTGTATGAGATGAAAATGAGAATTTGGTGCTTTTTGTTTTAATGCCAAATATGTGTCAAAGGGAAGGGACTGTAGGAGATATAGGACAGTGGGAACAATGAAGTCTTGTCAAGTGATAATTTGACTTTTGGAATTTCGAAAAACTTTGGGAGAAGGGACAACCACTAAATTTTGGGATTCTTGGGGTTTTGGTAATTTCTTACAAATGAAATGGGAAGGGGAAAATGATGGGAAATGATTTGGGATATAAGGGAATAGGGAAGGGACTATAATGATAGTATTAACAGTGATGGGAAAGGAAACACATGTGGGAAATGGAGTTGGAGTACTTGACACCAAAATAACTTTTAAAACACCAATTATAAAACCCTAAGGAGAAATTTTTAACAAGAGGATAGGGTTTGAATTTTGACATCACAAATTCTCATAATCCACTTCACTCAACACCAAACATGTTAATGGAAATTTCATAAACTTACTTGGAGCGATAAGGACCGAGTTGATTTAAATTTTTGTGGAGAAATGATAAAAAATTTCGTCGTCAGCACTGTGTGCCGCGACAATTGTGTGCGCCGTGCCAGTTCTAATTTTCAAGGAGATGAGCGGCTCTATGCGCTGCGACCTTCACCCAGTGCGCCGCACAGGTAAACTCACCCACAGTCTCGGCCTCCAAACACTGATTTCGCCCTTCACGATTTTCTTCGGCTTCACTATTGTCTTTGGCATGCAAATGGATTGTTTAAACACCAAAAATATCTTATATATCATGGACATTGATTTTTGATTTAGAAAACCCACTTTCTAATGTTGCAGACTTTGGCACTTTGCACTTTTTAAAATAAACTCTGTTTTTGTTTGTTTCCTTTGATTTTTTGAACTAATGATGAATCTCTTGTCTATTTTTTGCAGGGATAGCTGGCATGGGATTTAGGCAAAGGTGACCAGGGTTGCGTCTGAAGAAATTTACAACTAAAAAAATTTGAGAATTATATTACATTTATAAAAAAAGACAAAATTGACGATTTTTCTTCAAAACAGAGTTTTGATGAAGAATCATGATCAAGCATTATGACGATGAAATTTTGCAATGAGAACTTATTTCGAACCTCCCTCATGTGTATGCTGACATTATTAGTCATTTTGAAGACTAAATTTGCGAAACCCTAGACCTAATGAGACTAAAAATCCTAAAATGACTCTTTGGAAAACATGAGGCCAAACATGACTGTGAATGACTTTAAAATTGATTTTGATGAATAGAAACGGGCCAGCAGGTACATGACATGAGGAATATGAGAGAAAATACCCTTCCTTCAATGATCCATGCTCCTAATGGAATGCAACTGATTGAACTGAATGAGTCACCTAAAATGAAATGCAACAAAAGAGATTTTGATCTCTGATGGAGGGATGAAGATACCGACTCTAACAACCACCAATTAACATGCTTCCCGCATTACTAGATCTTCTCATAGTGTTATCGCACCATGCTGAGATATCTCGATTGCAAAGATTTCAACAATGGTTTTGTAAAGAACTACTTCCTTCCCTCCTTTGAAAATTACAATCTCATTTTCACATACAAACCAACCCACATAATGAATCGACGCACTCAAACACAACATGCACCGAGATCGCAAATGGAGTTAGGAGGACCAGAAAAGTGAATGTCTAAGAATTTAATGCCAATAATATCTAATGAGCCAAGTAGATGACAGATAAATGCACAAAAAAGGAATTCCTAGAGACAACGGTTTGGCACTATGAATCTGGAGACAAGAATGAATTCCAAGAATCTACTTCGAAAGGAATGAATCGATAGGAAGATAGGTACGTTACGATATGACACATGAAGTTATGCTTCTCTCTATGCAGACATGCATCAACATTAAATTAATGACAATGCTAATTATTTTGAAATCCATCTAGCATTCAATAAGAGTGAACAACACACATTATATGCTCATATACACTACATTGTTCAATACTCTAATGCAAAAAATAAATCCAATCGTTCAACCTTCACCAAATGGGAGCTTTATTACACTGCAATCCAATGCTTCAACGACATTCGTCTTACAGAAAGTCATGGTTCAACATTGTTCAACGGCTAAGTATGAATGATGGGCTTAGAATAGCAAAAGTATGACACGAGAGCAGGAGCAGAGGGTTGGAATAAAATAATCAGAGAGCAGCAAGAGAATAGCATAACGATAGGAAAATATAGCATTAGGTGCACAGCTCTGAGTGGATAAATGAACACATCTGATAAGATAGGAAAGTCACAGTCTTGAGTAGGAAGGGGTGTTACTTCAAATTGCCAGAGGTAACAAAATGAACAAATGTTGTTGAAATAACCAAGTAATTAGATCATATCAAAAGACCACAAGAGTGGCTCAAATTGGAGCAGGGCCATAAAATTCACCTGGTCTGATACCATGTTAAACACCCACATAGTGGGTGAGAAAAGTAAACACACACAAAATAAATATAAGCATTCGTTCTATTTCTATTACTCATAGATGTATATTTATATTACATTAATGTGACTCTTGGATTCATCTTCCAAGGTCACTTGGACTCCTTTGTGACGGTTCGCCTTCCACACCTACCCATTGAGGATTAGGTGTCCAAAAATAACTTTCACACATGGAGTCAGATTTAGGTGTCATTAGCACAATTGGAAAGATCTTGCCAAGCTCTACAATTTGGTGTTGGTTTCGTTGATATTTGATAAATCTGATTTTTTTGCCTTTAGGGATCCTCCTAGATCTCCTGTTAACTGAAAATGTGAAAAAACCAAGGAGATTAAATGATTAATTTTAGTATTTTATATTTATATTGTTTATATTTTGAAAGAAAATATGATTATCCATGTCACTATTAGTAGGGAAATTTTGAATGTATGCTACTAGTTTGGTTTCCGTAGTGGTAGACAAATAGCAGGAAAACATTTTTTATGCATATTTACTACTTATTAATATAAAAGGGTTTACTTTAAAAAAATACATATATATCCACCTAACCATCCTTAGTGGATTTTATTAAAATGAAATAATTATTTAAGGATCCCTCCTTATCGAACATATTTTGAAATAATGCTCCCATTTTTCTTAACCATCCATGAGGAAAATATAACCTATAGGTCATTGTTCATCACAAAAATTTCAAATCATTGATGAAATTACTTGTATTCATGTTTCTTTTGGAGCATGGATTTAGTTACAAAACTTTTGTACACTATTATACCTCCATAATGTGGAAATATTTGGTGTTCCTTGTCTTTTAACCTACTACCTCATTTTCAATGTATACACAAATAATATTCACATACAGTTATACAATGGATAGAAGAAAGTTATGATTGTTATGGATAGGGTGCTTTTGAATATTCTAGTAGTTTCTTAGGTTCAACCTCTATTCTTCTTTCGCTAATGATGAATTTTCCTTTATGAGAAGCACATTGTCACACCCCTAGAGAACTCATCTGATTAAATATCTCCAATGCATCTCTAGGAATGTGGCATTGATTTCATTCCACTTGATGGTCTACTAAACTTAATTTTACTAATCTTGGACTACACCTCTTTCTCTTTTATTACTTAATTGCACGGGGGCTTCACTGCGGGAGCAATACCATAGCACGTGGGTTCATATTTGGGGATATAAATTGAGGGAAAAATGACATAATATATTGGGGGATATATAGGGGCTAATGGTTTTTATATTTGAAGGTTTAAAAAATGGAGCTCAAAGTTAATGAAAAAATATAAGGGGGTATCAAAAATGTTAATGAAAAAATGGATACCTACAATATATAGTGAAAGTAGGGGATTTTTAAATTGTGAAGGTGTATCGGGTTTATATTAGTATGGGGTTAAATAATGTGATTTTTAGATTTATTTTCCAATATGTACTCAAATTAAGGGTATTTATTAATATGCTATGATCACACATGATATGTTAGAGGTTCATTGAGTGAAGCCCCTATGCTTAATTGCTTACATGAATATTTTTTTTACTTTACCAATTTTCAAATTTCAATTACAATAATACACCATTGTGAAAAAACAAAATATGGATGGGTGGCATCTAGGATAATACCCAAAATTCTTATATATCAATCGAAACATCCCTTTTACATTGATCAACCACATATATTTTCCAACATAGGGGAAAATATTTGAAGATAAAAACTTAACCTCCTTCAAGACAATCCCTAAATTTGAAACCAACTTGCAATCCCCAGAATTTGGTTCACATATGGTCCCAAAAAGTAATTTCACTTTTTAACCCTTGAAATTTAGCTCACATAACAATCACTGAAGTTGTTCTTGAAACATTAGGGGAATTTTGAGGTCTAAAATGGGCCTCCTAAAAAAAATGTACAACCAAATAAACTTTATAAGAACTAATATGATTTAAGATGATGATGTCAATCATGGGGGATGATTCACCATTTTTTAAGTAAAAGGGTAAAAATATTAAAAAATAATCAAATAATCAAATAATAAAACTATCTTTTCAGCTCATATTTTCAACTTATATCCCAAATTTTTTATTCAAATTTCTAGTGGTAGTAGTTGTTGGATGAAAAATTTAATTCTTCATCCAAGGAGTACCCATGTTGCACACTTTTTATGGACCCTACTACACGCAAAATGAGAAATACATAAAAAACGTGATTGTAATAATGTTTTTCATGTATTTATCATTGTTCATGTAGTAGGATGCATGGAAAGTATGCAACATGGGTACTCCTTCGATGAGGAATTAATTTTTTCATCCAACCAGTACTCCCGCTCGAAATTGGAGTAAAAACTTTGGGAGACAAGTTGAAAATATGAGTTGAAAGAGTATTTTTTTATTTTTTCCCCTTAAAATTTGATTATGTAATCAAATATTATTTTATGATTTCTACTATTATCTTATAATTTCCTTAGGATGCCCATTTTAGACCTCAAAATTCCCCTAATGGGAAACCCAAAAATTATGCTCAATTGATTTCAAGATAACACCAAATCGAAAATTCCTACAACACTTGGCCAACTAAGTAAGAACCCTAAATATCCCTAGCTCACACACTCCTACCTAAGATGGGCAAGGTGCATCCTTATCCTCACATATTGTCTCTTCATTTTAAGAGTTACTCTATGCATATTTAATTGAACTCTCACGGTATGACTAATTTTATGTGTCTCGTCCTTGGTTTGTTGATGACTTCTCCATTCATTCCATCTCTATATAAATACCATTCTCCACATGCACCTTGTAAATATTGCATTGAATGGTTTGAATGATTTGATGCACCTATTCTCCTTCCACACTACTATTTGTGATGGCACCTGAGCCAATGTGGACATCAAGCTTGCACCAACTCTAGCTGACATCTTTCATTTTGTCATGGATCTTCATTCCATCCAATTTTCTTATTATTTGATGTGCAAGAATGCATGATGGGGAAAAAAAAAATTTGTGTGATGTTATGCATTCAAATCAACCCATGCTCAATTTCATGTGTTCTAACTTTAAATTTAGTGATGGGTGTCGCCTATGATTTACTCATAGCTCGAGGATAGGGGAATTTCCATGTCACCTGATTGCACACGATGCATCAAAAATTGACATGGTGCCCAATCATGTCTTTGTGATGGCGTGTCACCATCTCACTCACCCATCCATTTTTGGGTGTAATATGTCATGCCACTACCTGACATGCAAATGTTGCCACATGGAATAGGGTATTTTCTAAGGATTCAAATATTATGCTTATGTATATTGCTAGGATAATAAAATTTAGAAATGTGGTTGATATACGTCGATCGAAGTCATTTTCATACATCTATTAGCGTATTAAAGGTGGAAAATAATGTTGATATGTTTTTATAAACCACATTAGTAAATGTGGTTGTGATAATTATATCTGAGGTGTGTGGAATGGATTCATTGATGATGGTTGACCATGGTTGATGATGGTTGATGAGGGCCATGGTTGAAAATGGTTGATGAGGTTGATCAAGGGTAATGAGGTTGACCATGGTCAAGATAATATTAATGTTAACATTAATGTTACAAAAACGGTTACATTAATGATTGAAATGGTTGATCAGGTTTACCATGGTTGAAGAGTGTTGACCATTGTCGACGATATTCAACCAAAGAGATCTTGATTAACCAATATGGTTACCCATATTCAACCACAGAGACCTTAGTTTACCATGGTTATCCATTAGGAGTTGGTTGACAATGGTTTTTTATGGTTTATCATGGTTGGAAATATTCAACCATAGAGACCTTGATCATGGTTGACAATATTCCATCCCGGTTGACCATGGTTGACCATAATTAACCATGATTGACCAAAATCAATGATGGCTAACCATGGTTGATCATGGGTGCCCATGAATATATATAGATACAATTGCCATGGTTGACCATAGAGACATTGATTAAGCAATATGATATTGGTTGGTGATGAATAACCATGGTTGATCATAGTTGATCATGGTTAACATTGATTCACCATGGGTGACCATGGTTAACCATATTCAACCATGGTAGAGCATGGAAGGTTGTAGGTTGAATATGATTGAACAAAGGTAAACATGATTGATCATGGTTTATCATGGTTTACCATGGTGGATCACGGTTGATCATGGTTGACCATATTCAACCATATAGATGTTGATCATGGTTAATCGTGTTTGACAATTTTCAACCATTGTTGATCATGGCTCGCCATGGGTGACCATAGTTGACCCTAGTTTAAAATGTTTAACCATGGTTGACCATAGATACATTGACTAAGGTTGAGAATATTTAGCCATGGTAAAATTCCATGTAAATAAAATTAATAAAGGAAAAATAATAACCAAGGTCACGGGACACATATTCCAAGCGGAATATTGGGAAAACATCCTAGTGTTGGTGCTCATTTGGTTTATTATGGCTAAAGGAAATTGGAAAATGCTTTGGAAAGGAAAAGTGGCATTACTTGGCATTTTATTTATGAAATAATGGAAATTAGGAGAAAAGGAAGGTGAAAGGTCACACATTGCATGTGAGGAGGAAAACAGAGGAAAATAATGGAAATTCAAGAAAATGGAGGCCTCATTAATCAAAAGGCTTTTGAGGATGAGTTGGTACCTTTTTTGAGTTTATTTTTAGAGCTCTCTCTCTCACTCTAGGACACTTAGATATTTCTTTGAGCACTTTAGCATTGGATCAAGGAAATAAAAGGGAAAAAAAATAAGGAAAAGGGAAGAAAATATCAACTTGGGAAGAGAAAGAATAAGCATACTCAATGGGATTACTTGCAAGTATCGATTTGAATGTGTAATTTACTTGATATATTTGGCATGCATAGCACATGCATGTGTGCATTTGGTTCTCTTGTTGTCATTGGCATGTGTTTTTCCAAGTGTGATAGTGATTTTCATCACGGCCTTTCCATTTCCAAATAACCATGGTGTGATGGGTTCTCTTTTAATTGGTTAATTTGGATTTATGGATGGTTTCGAAACTATGTGAGGTTCTCTCTAAAGAATAACATAATGCTTAGGAATCCCTAGACTGGAGAAGGTGGGATTATAGTAAAGCCAAAATATTTGTACCTTGGTAGGCCTAGGAATCCTCGACCAGCCAATGATGAGATATAAAGTAAATCCTAGATGTGTGTTCCCTCAATCATGCTTAGGAATCACCGACCGATGATGGTGGGATACATAGTAAATCTTGTTATGTGGAGTCTCGATTGGGCATAGGAATCCTTGATCGGTGAATTGCAGGATATAGGGTAGAGTGACTAGGAGAAATGAAATTTCCTCACGCTATAGGTGAAGAGATTCAAAGGCATCAATATTTTCTTAGGGCCTAGTGATCTAGTGGGGATTGCAGTAAATCCTGAGCAAACATGGATTGGTTTTGTTGTGAGTCCAAAACTCATGCTTGGAATATGAAACCAGGGTTATTGGTTGAAAGAAATATTTGGTTAAGGCCAATCTATGGTAGGGTGGTTTGTGGAAGTCACTAACTTGGTTGGAATATGAATTCAATAATAAGAGCTCCTTGTCCTTGGTATTTCATGTGTAAATGTACTTGTTCATATGTGGTTTTTATGGATGTTATATCCTTATTAATTTGTTTGGTTATATGCTGCTTATGAGTATGTTTTAGGATAGACTCGATGTATGGCTCTCGTAATGTTTTGATTTGAAAATGAATGTACAATGAATGTATGACCTAATATATTATAATTCATGTATTGCGATAAGAAATCAATGCTTCTTTATGAAACTTAGATAAGTATGAGACCCCTATGCTCAGATTTGTTGTTATGACCTATAGATTACATATTTGTGATATGTTTGATGAAATTCCTGTCATGGCTAGTAGGGGTAAGATCAAGTACTTGTATCATTGATTGAATTAGTAGCTTTGTTACATTGTTATTATTAATTTCTGAAATTTTCATGAATTTCTATGAAGTGGCCTAAGACCTAGCCCTGAAAAAGTGGCTTAGCATTTGGGGTCCCTCGCATAGAACTGCCTGAAAATTTTCACATTCGCTGTCATGCCTTGCTATTGGAGTAACTGAAAGGACTCAGTCAAATTCATGGCTTTTCATGGGAGCGATTTAGGATCCAGATCAATAAATTTTCAAGTTTTCGTAGATGTTGGCCACCTGGCAGGGTTGGTTGGCTTTTAAAGGTTTTGTAGCCTATGTGGAAGGTCATTTTGGTTTCATTATGTCAATTCCACTTCCGTTATTGTACATGGGGATTTGAATCACATGATAGTAGCCTCTCATCACATGTTTACCCTAGTAGACTAGTTATATTGGGTAAATGTGGGAGGAGGGTGTTACAGAGTGGTATAAGAACATGGGTCAGACCTTGAACTTGATGGGAAGTGTGTTGGTCATGCATACATGTCAGTTGCATATGTTTTCTTTATAATTGTGGTCTATGTGCTTGTTTTGTATGTGTGATGGTGATTATGGTTTCCGTGGTGTCACTATGTGAAGGTTGATGGTATTGTTTTTGGATGTGTTCGTCATGAGTATATTTTTGTTATGCATTGATTATGCATGTTAATTTTTATATGTTGTTATGTATACATTAACATGGTGATAGTTTTCATGCATGAGATCATGGTATGTAGTCGGTATGGTCATTCATTGATAGCTAGAAAATGGAGGAAATCATGATTGTATTCTCACATGATTAAGTTTATACACTTATTGTGCTAATCTGGTTGATATTGCTGATAAGATATCCTTCCCTGAACTATACTAAGGTATTTTTGTTTTTTTTTATGTTTATGTTTACCTAAAATGGTATACTTGTAGGAAAGAGATCAAAGATGACTAGCAATATGTTATAATGTAGTTCACGAGACTTTCCCTCTGCATCAAATGAGCAGTGTGGTAGTGGGAATTATTATGACTTAGCAGACATATTGAGAAGAACGAAGGAAGAAATAAGAATTTTCAAGGCATATAATGACAAGATAATTCAGGCATATGAAAAACAAACAAAAGTTAATGCAGTAATCCTCCATAATTTGTCAGAATTGCAAAGACAAGGATCACTTTGTATCAGTCATCTTTAGGAGGATAGGACTAATGAGGCATATGATAGTTGATATCATGTAGGGCATAGGTCAGAGAAGGATGACATGAAAAAATATGGTAGGCTCTTGGATACTCCAGATAGGAGAGGTGATGGACACACATTTTATTGTAGTTCTGGTTCTAACTGGTATCATGGTCATCGATTTTATCATCTATATAGGAGGAGTGACAAGGGATATTTTCCAGATGATTTCAAGAAATAAAAGCCACCTACCTTTAAGGGGAATTTTAAGAAGTCATAATATGCATACACATAACTAGTTGGGATGAATACATTCTTTGAGTTCCATTATTACAAAAAGAAGATGAAGGCCAAAATAACTATCTTCTGCCTTAAAGGGAAAGAATACATCTGGTGGGAAGATGTGAAGTGGGTTAGAGACATAAAAAAAATTACTTGAGTTGGCATGAATTCAAGATACTTTTTAGGAAGAAGTACTTGTCAGAGTGGTACCATGACGACAAATCTAAGGAATTATATGCGTTAACAATGGGATTAATGATGGATGAGGAGTATACAACCAATTTTATGGAGTTATCCAGGTAATTAATGTATCTTAAGGATGAAAAAGCTATAGTTCATATATTTTTCAATGGATTAACATTCTCATCTAGAGATCAGATTGAGTATGATGAGCCTCACGCACTTCAACATGTTATTGGGAAATTGAAGCATTGTAATGAGCAATCAAATCATGAGAAAAAATTGTAGTGGGGTTGGAAAGCGAAATATAAAGCTAAAGATAAATGGTAACCAAAAAGAATAAGGCCTCAAGATCTAGGTGAGAAATAAAATTTTGCACCTTATAAGAAGTCCAATGTAGTTAGACAGGGACATGGGTCAGAACTTGGAGGGAAAAAAAATAGAGGAGATGGTATGGGACAGTTGCAGTGTTGGACATGTGGTAAGGAGCATATTAAGAGGGATTTTATGTAGAATCAAGGTGGTATGCCTCAGATTTATAGTGCACATGAAGCACATATAGTTGGGGATGTTGGGAAGAGCATTCCTTATATCTATGAAACATTGGATAATAGGAAGGAAGATCACAAAACATCTATTATCGATATGGACAATAAGATTTGTGATCAAGTTACTTATATTTTGATTCACCATCGATATAATTATAGAATTGTTAACCCTGACTTGGTGGATAAATGTGGTTTGAATAAATAAGTTCTTGCAAAATATTTTTTAGTGTAGTCGGGTATACGTACGAAGAAAAGAGTTCATCATTAGGTAAGATATTGTGCATTTGAGTTCAATTGTATGCCTACATCAACACATCTAAATGTATTTCTATTGGGATCATATAGTATTATTTGGGAATGGATTTGTTACATCTTCATAGGACTAAGGTGGATTGTTATGAAAAATGTATTGAGTGTTTGGATGACAATGGAGAAAAGAGGATCTTGCACGGTAAGAAGAGGGAAACATCAGTTAGATTGGTGACAACTATGTGAACAAAACAAAGTCGAAGAAAACGGTGTGTCTTATTTGTAGGGCATATTTATTGTGATAAAGGTATGGAGGATGGGGATGTGGAAGTATTGAGAAGGTACCTGGTTCTACAACTATTTCAGGATGTATTCCCTGGAGATATTTTATAATTATCGCCTCATAGAGAAGTGTTATCCATTGAGTTAGTACTAGGGGAAACACCAACATCAAAGGAACCATACAAGCTAAGAAAACTAGAGTTAGTGGAATTGAACTCAGTTGAAGGAAATTATTGACAAGGGGTACATTAGGCCAAGTGCACTTCTGTAGGGTGTGCTAGTGTTTTTTGTGAAGAATAGGGATGGAAATATTAGACTATGGGTTGATTACAGAAATTTGAACAAGCTAACCATCAAGAACAGGTATCTGTTGCCGAGGATTCATGACTGTTTGATCAGTTAAACAGGGCAACAATGTTCTCGAGATTGATATGAGATCAGGATATCATCAGGTACACATTGAAGAAGGTTAATTTAGAAGACATCTTTCCAGACCAGCTATGGGGATTATGAGTTTATTATAGTTCCATTTGGTTTGAATAATGCTACAACCACCTGTATGTGCTTAATTAATAGTTTGTTATGTCCTTATATGGACAATTTTTTTATTGTATTCATCGATGAAATCTTGACATATTCTAAGAATGAGAAGGAGCATGTTGAACACTTAGCAGAAATGTTGATATTTCTAAGAGGGCATCAGTTCTATTCCAAGATTAGTAAATTTAATTTCTTTCAGATAGAGGTACATTAATTGAGACATGTTTTTTCCAAGGAAGGCATAACAGTGGATCTCAAAAATGTAAGGGCTATCATGGAGTGGGCATCTCCTAGAAATTTCAATGAGGTAAGATCATTCATGAGGCTAGTAGGTTACTATAAGAGGTTCATCAAAAAATTCTATAGGATTGCATATGCTATTACGTAACTAGAGAGGAAAGTTAATAAATTTGAATGGATAGATAAATCTACAGTAGGTTTTAAGAGATTAAAGCAATTGTTGACGATTAATCTAGTATTGAAGATTGAAAATCCAGAAAAAGAGTTTGTGGTGTGTATAGATTCTTTAAGGAGAGGACTTGGTGGAGTCATTATGAAGGAAGGATAGGTAGTTTGCTATGAGTCATAGAAACTGAATGAGCACGAGAATAATTATCCAACACATTACCTTGATTTTCCAACGATCATCCATGCAATGAAGATTTGGAGGAACTATATTCTTGGCAGTAAATTTGTATTGATGAGTTATTGTTGTGGATTGAGATACTTGTTTTACCAACCGAATATGAATTCCAAGAAAACTAGATGGTTGGCTAGGATTAGTGAGTTTGACTTTGAGATCAGGTACATAAAGGGTATGGAGAATAGGGTTGTAGATGATATTAGCAGGAGGATACAGGTGATTCATATTGAACCTATGAGTTCTTATGGGACATACTTACAAGATCATAACTTAAAAGAAAGACAACATGATGACAGGTACATGGAGGTTATGAACATGTTACAAAAGTGTATAAGTGAGCACGATGTGGAATATCATCTTACAATAGATGGTTTCGTCATATTTAGGGACAAGATATATGTTCTAGATAACAATGTTCTCAAGAATATTATCTTGCGAGGGTTTCATACAAAACCGTATTCATATCATCTAGCATACCATAATACATTAACAACAATGAATAATTTTATCAATGGTTGAATTTGAAGAAGGACGTGGCAAATTTTGTGGTTATATGTATGGATTTTAAATAGGTAAAAGTAGAATGTAAGCATACATGTGGACTACTACAACCGATTTTGATTCCAGAATGGAAGTGGGAAGTCATTTCCATGGATTTCATCATAAGTTTTTCTAGGACATCTAGACAATAGGATTCCATCATGGTTGTGGTATACAAGTTGACAAAGGTAGCACGCTTTATTCCAGTGAATTCTACTTATTCTTATAATGATGTAGGACATGCATTCATCAGAGATGTGGTTAGGTTACATGTTGTTCTATGGAATATTGTGTCAACCAACGATGCTAAGTTCACTTCCAAGTTTTGGAAGAGTTTGTTTTCAGGTTTGGGGGCAGAATTGGCCTTCAACATAACTTATCACCTGTAGACAGATGGACAGAGAGAGAGGGTCAACAGGATATTGGAGGACATGTTGAGTACCTATGTGATGCATCGACAAAGGATATGGGAGGAGTGCCTTCTATTGGCTAATTTTGTTTACAAAAATTCTTATCAGGAGTCACTAAGGATCATTATGTTTGAGGCACTCTATTGGTGGAGTTATAATAATCCCATCAGTTGGAGTGATCCAGTGAATAGGGTGTTCATAGGACCAAAATTTTTGGCAAATATGGAACATGAAATGCAGGTAATCAAGAAGAATCTAAAGATGCCACTAGATAAGCAAAACATTTATGTAGATCAAAACAAAATGTTTAAGGAGTTTAATGTTGGGGAACAAGCGTAGTTGTGCATCAATCCTAGGAAGATATACTTGAGAATTGGATCATGTGCCAAGCTGACACCTCAGCTTTTTGGACCTTTCAAGATTATTTAAAGGAATGGACCAATAACCTATCGACTTGGACTACCTCCAATAGCGAAAGTACATTATTTTTTCCATGTTTCATTACTTAAGAAGTATGTTATATATGTTTGTAATGTGATTGAATCATCTATATTGTAGGTGCAACAAAAAGGAGAATTCCAAATAAAACCTTAGTATATTTTGAAAAGAAATATGTTCATGCTACGGAACCGAGCAATCGAGCAGGTTAAAGTGTAGTGGAAGCACTTTGGGCCTGGTGAAGCTACATGGGAGATGTTTGATCACATGTGGGCCATCTATGCTACTCTATTCACTAGTTGAGCGATTTGTTTTAGCATATGTTTTGGTATATATATATATATATATATATATATATATATATATATGTATATGGATGTAAATACCACCATGAGCTATGTTATAAAGCTCCAATAAGTGGTATGGGTGTCATGTCGTTATCATTGTTATGTTTTTATGTTTGTCACATTGGTTTTCTTCTAAACATATTGATCATTGTAAATACTGCAACGAGCTAGGTTATAAAGCTCCATGGGAAATATGTTTTTATTTTAGAAGTTTTGTTGGTTGTAGGTGGCATTGAACACTGAGGAAGGTGTCCCCCCAAGGGTGAGGGTTCTATAACATCCCTGTTCAAAATTGCATGTAAATAAATTTAATAAAGTCAAAATAATAACCAAGGTCATGGGACATGTATTCCATACTGAATTTTGGGAAAAACAACCTAGTGTCGGTGTCTATTTGGTTTATTATGGGTAAAGGAAATTGGCTTAGGATTTGGAAAGAAAAAGTGGCATTAATTGCTATTTTATTTATGAAATAATGAAAATTAGGAGAAAAGGAAGGTGAAAGGTCACAAGTTTCATGTGAGGAGGAAAATGAAGGAAAATAATGGAAATTGAATAAAAAGGAGGTCTCATTAATAAAAAGGCTTCTGAGGATCAGTAGGTACCTTTTGTCAGTTTAGTTTTGGAGCTCTCTCTCTCTACTCTCTCTCTCTCTCACTTTGGGACACTTAGAGAATTCTTGGAGAACTCTATCATTGGATTAAGGAAAGAAAAAGAAGGAAAAAGAAGGAAAGGGGGAGAAAATATCAAGCTAGGAAGAGCAGGATCAAGCAAGTACAATGACATTACTTGCAGGTATTGATGTACATGTGTGATTTCCTTGCTAGATTTGGCATGTGTGGTACATGAATGTGTGTTTTTCGTTCTCCTGTTGTCATTGGCATGGGTTTTTCTAGGTATGATAATGATTTTCAGCCTTGCCTTTCCATTTTGGGATACCCATGGTGTGATGGGTTCTCTTTTACTTGGTTAAGCTAGATTTTTGAATGGTTTTGAAATTGAGTGATGTGGTCTTCGAAGAAGAACACAAGGCCTAGGAATCCCTGGACTAGAGAAGGTGGTATTGCGGTAACGATGGATTTTTTGTACTTAGGTAGGCCTAGGAATCCTTGACCGACGAATGGAGGGATATACGGTAAATCCTAGAGGATTTTGTCCTTAATTAGGCATATGAATCCTTGATCGGTGAATGGCATGATATATGGTAAATACTAGAGGGTGGCGTCTCGATTAGACCTACGAATACTTGTTTGATTAATGGTGGGATTTACGGTAAAGACTAGAGAATAGGAGATATCCAAATTCCTCACTTTGTAGGTGGACATATCCAGAGGAATCCATGCTTGTTTAGGGTATAGTGACCCAATGGCGATTGCGGTAAAGCTAGAGGAAACCTAGTTTCCTCTAGATTACTTTTGTTGTGAGTCCCATATTCATGCTTAGAATATGGCATAGGGGTGATTGACAGAAATAAATATTTGGTTCAGCCCAATCTATGGTCGGGTGGTTCATGGAAGTGCCTAACTTGGCTAGCATATGCATTCATTAATAAGAGCTCCTTCTACTTGGTATTTCATGTGTAAATGTATTGGTTCATATGTGCTTTTTATGGTTGTTATAGCCTTATTAACTATATTGTTTAGATGCTATTTATGAGTATGTTTTATGATAGACTTGATGTATGGCTCTCATCATATTATAATTAGAAAATGAATGTACAATGAATATATGACCTAATAGATGATAATGCAGCAATTGTGATAAGGTGTCAATTTTTTTTTATAATTCTAAGATAAGTATGAGACCCCTATGTTATATATATTGTTATGACTTGTAGATACATATTTGTGACATGTTTGACGAAATGCTTGCCATGGCTAGTAGGGGTTAGATCAAGTAATTCTACCAGTGATTTCATTAGTATCTTTGCTCCATTTATATTTATTTATGAAAGTTTCATGAAGTTCATGGTAGTGGCCTAAGGTGTAGCCATAAAAAAGTGGCTCGAAATTTGGGGTGGCTAGCACAAAACTGCATGAAAAAGTCCATAGTCGTTGACATGCCTTACTATGAGAGCAAATCAAAGGTCTTATTCATGGGAGAAATTGAGGTTCCAAATCAGTAAAATTCAATTTGTCTCATGGGTTGGCCACGTGGAAGGATTAGTTGTCTCTTGAAGGTTTTGTAGCATGTGTCAAAGGTCAGTTTGGTTTCATTATGTCAGTTCCACTTCCTTAATTGTACATGGGGAGTTAAATCACATCAGAGTTGCCTCTCATCACATGTTCACCCGAGTGGATTATATATCTTGGGTAAATGTGGGAGGATGCTATTACACATGGTTTACTATAATTGACCATGGTTGATCATTATTGACGAGAGAGACATTGATTAAAAGTTATGACCTATGTTGGTGATGGTTGACCATGTTTGAACATGGTTTATCATGGTTGACTTTGATTTACCATGGTTGAATATGGTCACCCATGGTTTGTCATGGTTGACCATTGTTGACCATATTCAACCATGATTCATCATGGTTGACCATGGTTCACCAAATTCAGCTAGAGAGACCTCAATCATGGTCCATCATGGTTAACAAACTTCAGCCAAGGTGATCATGGTTGGCTATCACTTAAAATGGTTGACCATGGTTGATCATGGTTGCTCATGGGTGAGAATCATTGATCATGGTTTATCATGGTTTACCATGCTCAACCATGCATGACCATAGATATGTTAAACATGGTTGACAATAATCAAGCATGGTTAACCATGGGTTATCATGGTTAAACATGGGTTATCATCGTTAACTATGGGTTATCATGGTTTACTATAGAGAGATTAATTGACCTTTATGACCATGGTTGATGATGGTTTACAATGGTTGACCCACAAGGACTTTACTAGGGTATAAATACCATACTATGTCTTCCCATATTGGGAGATATATATTGAGTAAAATATGATATAATATATTGGGCATATAAGAGGGGTAAGGTGTTATTATATTAGAGGCAATGAAAAATGGACCTCAAAGTTAATGAAAAATATAATGGGGTATAAAAAATGTTAATGAAAAAATAGATACCTATAATATCTAGTAAAAATAGGGTTTCTTTAAATTGGGAAGGTGTATTGGGTTTGTATTGGTAGGGGGTTAAATAATGTGAATTTTAGAGGTATTTTCCAATATTTAGTCAAGTTAAGGGTATTGTTTAGTATGGCATGAACACACGTGATATGTTAGAGGTTCATTGAGTAAAGACCCCATGGGTTGATCATAGTTGACCGTGGTTGATCATGGTTGAATGTGGTTGATCATGGTTGATATTGATTGACCATGGTTGACCATGGTGGACCATGGTTGATCATATTCAACCATGGTTCATCATAGTTGACTATGGTTGATCATGGTTGACCAAATTCAACCAAAGAGACCTTGGTCATGATTTATGATGGATGAACAAATTCAGCCATGGCTTATGATGGTTGACCTTATTCAACCATGGTTGGTCATCGTTGACCATGGTTGACCACATATAAATTGATTGAACATATTCAACTTATTAAGTCCCTATATTAATAGTGTAGTCCCGTATTATGTTAGTGTAGGCCCCCTTATTGTTATTGTTGTACCCCTGTAACCCCCGTATTGTTATTAGTGTGCCCTTACATTATTATTGTTAGGTCGACTAGGGTTACATTGTGACCCCATGGACTCCTATATATAGAAAGGAGGTTTTGTCATTTGTATCATCAAAGAATTGTTCATTCATGTAATGTATTGGAGGTTTCCACCTCAAAGAGGCTTATTTCTAAGGTGTTGATATCTCTTTTCTTCTCTTTTTGGAGCTGGTTTCACAACATTTGGTATCAGAGCTTTGAGATTCTAGGGTTTCGCTGCTCCAAACAAGTCATCGTGGAATTTTTGCTATAATTTTTTTTATATCAAGGTTCAGAATCTGAAATTTTGAAAGTGGGAAGCTAAAATCATGAGGAACATCATCACAAAATTTCAAAGCTCGGTTCACAATATTTTTGGAGATATTATCTATGCAAGTTAGGTCATTTTGCAGGCTCCTCAATTTAACCTAAACAGGTCATCGTGGCATTTTCATAGTAAATTTTTTTCTACGAAGGTTCAGAAGCTGAAATTTTTAGAGTACGAAGCCACAATCCTGAGGAACATTTTTGCAAAATTTCACATATTGGTTCGCAATATTTTCGGAGATATGATCTGTGGAAGTTAGGTCTTTTTCAGGCTTCTGAATTTCATCTCAAAGAGGTGACTGTGGAAAAAATTTCATAACTCTCTCTTTGAGCATCGGATTGGAATTCTATAAAAAGAGGCTTGAAGTACACGGACTATAGTTTCTTATCTATCAATTTCTAAGGCAAAGGAGAAACTAGTGACATGTGGCAAGTCATACAAGTTCGCTCTACTGAACCAGTTCATAATTAGGTCATCATAGGAGATTGGACATATATTTGTCTTAAAGGATCCAAATTAGGTCAAACCTGTGGCATTCGAAAGAGGATTTAGAGGGCTACCTCAGAGAAAATTTTTAGATATTTAAGGTCTGAAATCACAGAGATAATTCAGTTTCAATATCGAGCTCCTCAAAATCAAGAAAAAGGTGTGTATTTGTTTCTGAATTGCATAAGTTTTGTGTTAAAAAAAAAAAAAAAATCAGTTTGAAGTGATTCCAAGGGCCTATTTAGCATATATTTCAGTATTGGGTTCTGAAATGCCTCCTATAAAGAATTCAACACCCATTAAGCCCTTAGAAAGCTATACTATGATGTATGAAGAGGAAGAATTGCAGTATGAGATATCAAAATTACAATACCAAGTGCAACAAATTTCGATCTTACAAAGAGTAACCAAAGATGACATAGATGGTTTAAAAGTAGAAATGGAGGCTAAGTTGGGTGGTTTGAAGGATCAAATAATAGCTAATATGGATGATAAATTAGTGGAATATCACATTGAGCATCAACAACAAGTTCTCCAACTCTCAAAGGATAACTTAACTTTGGTGTAGAATCTAATGAAACAACAAGAAGATCAACATCACATCAAAATAAGTTCTGAAGCAGTCACAGAAACAAGAACTTGACAAGTACGATCAATTTCAGAGTATATCAACAAGTGGAAGAACTTTCTTATACAAGATTCCACATGGGAGGATGAAAATTTTATATGGAAGCATCAAGAAATAATAAAGCGTTGAGGACAACACTTTTTTGAAGGAGAGGGGCATGTTAAGTCCCTATATTAATAGTGTAGTCCCTTATTATGTTAGTGTAGGCCCCCTTATTGTTATTGTTGTACCCCTGTAACCCCCATATTGTTATTATTGTGCCCTTACATTATTATTTTTAGGTCGGCTAGGGATACATTATGGCCGCACTAGGATTACATTGTAGCTCCATGGACTCCTATATATAGAAAGGAGGTTTTGTCATTTGTATCATCCAAGAATTGTTCATTCATGTAATGTGTTGGAGGTTGCCCCCTCGAAGTGGCTTATTTCTAAGGCGTTGATATCTCTTTTCTTCTCTTTTTGGAGTTGGTTTCACAACACAAGTATAGAGACCATGGTTAAACATGTTCGACCATTCTAATAATAAAGGCCTTGGATGACCATAATGGATTATCATGGTTTTTTTTTATCGACCAATGATTATACTAGTTGACTAAGATTGACACTGTCTCACTTTGGTAAAAACTGGTTGATTATATATGAATATGGTCGATTTATTTTGAGTGAAGGAAACTATGAGCATATAAGGTTGATTATTGTTAAATATGGTAAACATAACGTTGACCAAGTTTGATCATAGTCAACTATTTAAACATTGACTATAAATATATACTTTCTTTGACTATGTGTTAACTAATGTGGTTCACTATATTTGACTATTAATATTAATAACTAACATTAATAAGCGATTATGTTTGATAGATCTTGAAGAGTGTTGATTTTCAAACATAGTCAAACATATCCCAACATAGTCAACCAAATGTGGTTGACGAATTTTGTAATGTAACATTACATGTTGGATAGATTTGTGTACCATTGCAATGTCACATATTTTATTATTGATATTAATCAATAATATTAATAGGGGATTATGTTTGACCGAATTTGACGATTGTTGATTGCCAAACTTAGTCAAACATAGTGAACCACATTATGAAATGTGGTTGACCACAATTTGGAATGTCACATTGTGACGTTGGATGAATTTCAATGTAATGTAACATTGCAACATGGGTTGTAACATTGTGACAATGTTTGTCACATTGCGACATTGGATAGATTTATGTATGATCCGAATATCATATTATTACTATTACTATTATCATTATTAATAAACTTTATCAATATTATTATTATTATTATTAAACATTTTTAAATCTTGATTATGACCAACCAAGGATGATCATAGTTAACAAAGGTTAAAAATGTTTGACTTTGGTTGACCATGCTTGACTATTGTCAAATATGGTAAATATAACATAAGGTTGACCAAGTTTGAGCATAGTCAATTATTTAAACATTCACTACAAAGTTGGCTTGTTGTATTGATAAACCATGATATTGGCCCATGGTATTGTAACAAAGACTATTCAAAAGTTAATAAAATCCATGGTAAAGTGAGGGTGAATATCGATGGTTAAGAATTATTGTAATTATTGTAATTATTATGTCTTTATGTGCTTTTTAATTACATTTATATATGGTTATGAAATAATTATTTAATTTATAAGGTAAAATAAATCTTAATTTATAGCTACTTACATATTATATTTTCTAATGTGATATGTATATTATGATTTTATTTTATCTAAAAAATTGTTTAATTTTATTAATAAAAACAAAACAAAATTTTAAGTTTTTATTATTAATTGAGCTAACATTTTACATTTATCTCACAATACTATGTTTATTTTATACTTTTAACTTTTTATTTAACTTTGTATTATTCTTTAATTGAAGAGACATTTAAAATTGTTTACATACTTATATTGCACCTACACAACTAGCCTATACTGCACCTCTCACCATAATCAAAGATATTATAAAACCTTAAAATTTATAATATACACTAATATAGACATCAAAAAATTATATTATTTTATTTGATATTAAATCTAAAATGTTAAACCTCAAAATGTTTTTATTATAAACCTAAACGTAAAAAGATAAAATAGTTAAACTTAAAAATAATTAATAAATGTCATTGTAAATATGAGAAATAATTCATATTAATGTTATATAATTATTATTAATGTTATATAAGAATTAATATTATTATCAACAAAATTTAACATTAAAATATTATTAATAATAACTAATAATAATATTATTAACCATTACTATCTAACATTATGTAATATTAATATAAAATTTATAAATTTAATGCAACATTATTAAACCTAAACCTAATATTATTAAATCTAATACTAACTTTATATTTAAACCTATGATTCTCATAAAACCTAATATTAAAACTTAAAAAATTATAGTATAGTTATTAAGCCTAAACTAATATTAAAACCTAAAAAATTATAGTATAATTATCAAATCTAAACTAATATTATAAACTTAATATTATTAAACCTAATACTAAAATTTAATTTTTAAACCTAAAACTTATTATTATTATTATAAAACCTAATATTAAAACTTAAAACCTTATATTATAAACTAATATGAAATAATATTATATTATTTTATAAACTTAAAAACGTTAAACTTAAAATCTTTTATATGATGATGTAAACTAATATTAAAACCTAAAAAATTATAGTATAATTATTAAACCTAATACTAAATTTATTTTTTAAACCTAAAACTTATTATTATTATTATAAAACATAATATTAAAACTTAAAAACCTTATATTATAAACTAACATGAAATAATATTATATTATTTTATAAACTTAAAAACGTTAAACTTAAAATATTTTATATTATGGATGTAAACATATACATACACATATGGTAAATGGTTACAATGTAAAATGTTATATAATAAATTAAATTACATATATTATAAACATTATAAACCTAAAATGTTTATATATTATAGGTAAATAAAACTTACACAATAAATAGTCACGCTCGAAAACATTATGTTATAAATTGAATTGCAAATAGACAATTTAATAGTTACACTCTTGAATTGCAAATAGACAATTTTATTGTTATACATGGGATATTTCATAATCCAATGCATCTTTGCATAGTGAAGCCGTGGTTGAAAAGAGGTTATGGATGCTTTACAAGGCCACTTTTCAGTGAAATGAATATGATTTTCGTCAATATTCCTACTTGGTTATTAAAGATAATAAATTATTATAATTTGATAAAAAAAGGAATTTAAACAAGGTTTAAACAATTGAAAAAATTTATTTGTATCTATTTGATTTATTGATGTAGTGGTTATGATGAGAATAGGATGAGAATATGTTATTTTCCATTTATTTTATTAAAATACGTTATTAATAAAATAATTTTATTTCCCAATTCCAATAAAGAGGATTTGTGTTGGCTTAATTATAGAAAAATGTTTTAGTTTCAAAACCTTTATATTAAAATTTGTAAATTTTTGAGGAATATTATCAATTAAATTATATGTATGTAAAATAGATTATTTATATCTAAAATATAGATATTTTTTCCTTAAAATCTCCTTAAAAAATAATTAAGTTGAAAAATTTAGCCATAAAAAAATTTCTCCAATTTTCCAATGTAAGAGTATTTTATTATTCACAAAATTTATGTAAAATTACATAGAATATTTTTATTATATAGCAATGGAGAAGGCCCAGTGTCAATTAAGAATAACTATGGAAACTTGACAAATGCAAGTCCTTGTGCGAGCTTACAACTTACCATACTTAGCTCATAGGGAAATTAGGCGTTAGAAAATTCCAACCCTAACACCCCTCCTTTAAGAGAAACATAGGTAGTAACTAAATAAAAAATAAAAATAAGAATGTGTCCCAACAATAAGGCATGATTAGGTACCATTGTACAAACTCTCATAAGTGGAGTAAGAGAGAAAAACTCGTAGGAAAAAACTCCCCCAAGAGAGAGAAAAATATGAGTGTTTAAATTATCATGGAGCTGAAATTGTAGATCCCAATAATGATCCACTAAATGACAAGAACATAGTCATGCTCCAATCAAGAAATAAGAGATTTTGAAGTACCAAAATTTTGAAGATGAGAGCCATGAAACCTGTTATCACTTAGTAATTTCTCAAGGTCAAGGAAAGAACTCACCGAGGTAACCACAAACCTACTTTTGAGATCAAGATCTAGCCTTCCTAATGCTCAGAGAGGGCTCTCTCTTTATGATTTAACTTTGTTGTTTTTAGTTGATTTTAGGCTAGCTATGTGATATTGATTGGTTTTGATTTTGGGTTGGTTTGCAGAATTACCTATCTGCATGGATAGATGTAGGTTTGCTTTTTCACGTGAGTCAACGACAACATACCTAATCGTTCAAAAGAAGTGTTATAGAACAGAAAATGTAGCAAATTCAGATCTTGTTGGGTGGATGGTGAAATGGTTTTCAATCGGGATGGGAGAGAAATTAAGGATTCTCAGATCCAGATAATGAAGGAAATGAAAGAGGTCAATCGAAACTAAGGAGAAATGAAGAATTCCATAATCTGGACATCAGAAGAAAACATGAAAATGAATAACACTTCAACACATAGTGTATTTAAACAAGTTTTGAAATAAAATTCATGTTATATCATTTGAATTGGAAAACGTGCAAGTATGTGAAAAACTTCAGAAAATAAAAATTTAACAATAGAAATATACTTCACTGAAGTGGCCCAACACATGAATCCTATAATATAATGCCTTTATTGCTTGTACAGTCTGCTGACTTGAAAATGGTACAATAAACCGTCAGGTTTCAGATCAATACAACTATAGAAATGTTTAACAATCCACACACCTAACACTTCAAATGACTGAAGTATTTATACAAAAAATTAATACAAAATATCCTAAATTGATTTAGGATTTATTCCTGGAAATCAAATATATGGTTCTAAAAGGTACTGACACCTTTCAACTGATTGAAAGTTGTCTGTATTTTACTTGATTTTCGTTACTTGTTGGTTTCTCTTATGTTGGTTTATCTCTCACGTTATCTTCTTCCTCTGACTTGTCTTTTAACTCTCTCTTTGTTGTCGCTATGAATTCTTTTTTTTTTAACTTTATTGCTTGCTTTGTTTACTCTTAACCTGATTGTTCTGCCACAATAAACTTCATCATCTGAATCTTTATTGACTATTTTTAAATTTCATCTTTGAATAAACTTTTGTTGTTGCTGGTGAAAGTGTTTTTATCCTCTGTTTTAACCTTTACTCTATAAATTTCCTCACCATGTCTTGTCTGATTTGATTTTTAACTTTATTTTCTCTTTGTAAACATTTTTTCTGGATAAAGCATTCGAATACATTTCCTAAGAATTTGGAGCAAACAGGTTTTTTAACTAGTATTAAAACTTTTTGTCCATTTTCATGTTTTAATAATAACCTGCAAGAATAAAAAAATATGTTAAGAAAATCCAGGTTTGCAAAGATTTGAATGGGGGGGCCTGTGGAATGGGTCAGAGTAACAACTAGTTTTTATTAGGCATTGGCAATGATCTCCTGTTTCATGAAATTCAAACAGAGATAGGCAATTGAATTCAATAGTTGGGTGTTTATTGCACGCAGGGTTGACAAGCAATGTATCACACAATGGATGAGCGGACAGGTGGTATGATGGTTTAACACAACACGGGGTGAACAAGTAGGTGGTTTATCGCAATGTAAAAATTGGTCTAGTGGTTTTTGGGATGAGGGAGTGATAGAATGAGTGATAGCTACGTGGCTGGGGGAGGGATTGTGAAACCACCTATTTCGCAACCCTCTCATCATATTAAAAATAGGGACATCGGAGTTGAGAAATGGTGTAAGGGCTGTTGGATTAGCTGGTGCTAATCAGACAGTGGATAAATGAAAGGATTTTGCGTTTCGAGGTGGTAGGATCGGGTACTATGAACTCGAAGGGGTAAATAGATAATGTATAAGTGATATGTTTAAATAATATAAAGGGGTTGTAGAATATGTATACGAGAATTACTATTAAAGTGGGATATAATATATGGAGGAGTTAAATGAAAGTGAGGTGGTTTTTCAAGTAATATGAATTTCGAGGTGTTAATGTGTTAGTGGGAAGGGGGAATTTTAATAATGCGAATAGGTGTTTAGCTAGGGAAAGGGTTTTCAAATTGGGAAAAAGGGATTTTTAGTAAAGGGAAAAGGGGTTTAGAAGAAAAGAAAGGAATCTACATGAGGGGAATGTGTTTTTGCATGGGAAATTGGGATAAGGGGAAAATGTTAGAAATGGTCTTAGTGGAATGAGATAAACCAAAATGATGATTTTCAATGCTTGTGAAAGTAATCTACCTACCCTTTTTTATCTTAATATTTTATTTCCTTTGGGGGGTACATTTGAGCTTACTGACCCTTTTATTTTCTTTTAATAAGAAAATTAATCTATTACTAACCTTATAACCTCCAATGGGTCAGATTAAACTAATGATATTATTTATTCTCTACCTAAGTACTGATATGCCAAGATTATATGGTTTGGCCAGATCTTATTCACTATATATCAACATGAAATTTAAAGCATGAATAATAAATATTAAACTGTATGATTATCATGAATTGTAGCATTTTGGACAAGCTGCACACAATTTTATTTGCATAAAATAAACTAGAGTATTTGGATTTGAATGTGCAACACTTTCATGATCTTTATTTTTGTTTCTTTTTTTGGGGTTCATACTTGATATTATTTATTTATTTTATTTTTTTTGGTCCTTTGATTGTTCTTTTATGACTTACACTCTTTTAATTTTTTAAATATGGGAAAACACTTGCAGAAAGCAAAGGTATGTACAATATTTCAAAGTTTTAACATAACAATTCAAAATTATGAATCCTATTATTATAGGACCCTAATAGTCTCTTCACTTGGGAATGACATCTCCTTGTGAGATGTCAAGAACACCGTCGACTAGTAGCCTAATCCATTTCGTCGATCCCAAGCCTGCTCATGCTTCTGTGACTGTAAATCTTGAACTGAAATCAAAATATTTTCTGCAAACTGAAATCTGATATGAAACTAAAAAGGTGTTGTAACATTTAAACCAAACTAATAAATCATCAAGACCTTTGGGTATTGTCCTAGGCTTTGAATTTTAATGAATTATTTCGGCATTTGCTGAAAACTGAAATAAACTGAACTTCTACCTTCTTACTCTAATCAACTAAAACAACCAATGAAACCATTCAATCATTATATACATTGATGTATTTTGTTGCATGTGATTGTTTGTGATCAAAACTGAAGTTCTGCAACTCAATAGAAACTTGTCAACAAATGTAAAGATAAGGAAATACTCAATTTATTTTGTTGGCTTTAGAAACTGTACAAAAGGATCTTCCATGGTATGTACACTAATGTTCAACTAATCTAAGAAATTGTACATATGCTCTAGATAGGCTCCATGCCATGAAACTAAACTATTATTTCCATGCAAAATTAATCTGTGATTTTCCTGAGGTAATTACAGATTTTTAGATAGGCTTTGAGATGATAATTATACTAGTAGAAACATTTCTATGATGAAACTTTTGTCATTTTGATTCTGAAACTCATAGTTATTAAATGAAGAAAAAATTTGATTGCATTCATCATCCAACACATCAGCTATTGGATCATGAAAAACTTGAAAGTATTGTTGCAATCTATTGCAAATGGGTTTCAACGTGACTTCATGGATTTTTGCGGGCTTCTCATTCTTTATTTGGAATATATTATACCAAATTTCCTTTAAAAACTGAAATGATTCAAAACATATTGGTATAGAATTCTCCTGTGTCATTTGATCAGGTATTTCAATGGAATCTGATCATTGTAATTGAAAAGCTGAAGAATCCAGATGAAGAGTTTCATTTTCTTCTTTTTTGTTAATAACAATACCTGAATACTGTTGATTTTTTATTGCTTTAAAGTTTTCTTTGATGAACTGAAATGAAGCAAAACAAAGAGGCAAAGATCCATCACTTATTTCCAAATTTTATACACTTTCTTCTTTATTCTCATAGCTGAGATGTATTGGCTGATCACTCTATTCCAGTTGCTGAAACTGAATTTCCTCATCCCTCAAACTAGCTACTAATTGCTCTATAAAGTTAGCTTGAATTTGGAGAACATAATTATCATCGGAAGAAGGAATTTCATCAAACATACACATTAAATCAGGAGATTTCTGCTCATCATATTGATCTGTAAATCCATTTTCTTATCTATGATAATTGGAATGAGCAGAAAATTGTTTATGACTAACAACATCTTCATTTTCTGCAATAAGTGGGTCATGATGATCTTGAATGAAAAATCCGTCTTTCATGGTGATATTTTGTATTATCTTCTCTATTTTATTTACCAAAATGTCGAGTTTTACCTCTACAATGTTGTTCTTCTCTTCTTCTTCTTTCAAATTTTCCCTTCTAATCAGAATATTAACATCTACATCTATTGCATTGTTCTACATCTGTTCGAGTGTTGAGGGGTTTCTTTCTCTTAACTGAATCTCTATTTCTAGATCAAAGGCATTTGGATAGTGCAAGAGAGTTGAATCAGGAGGAGGTCTGATAGTTGATGTCATCGAATAATAAACTTGATTAAATATGGTAGAAAATTGTTGTATTGTCTCATTTGAATGTCTCTTTAACTGATTTTATTCTTCTATGATCATGAAAAGATTAACTTTGATTATCCATCTACCAAGGAAAATTTTGGCAAACAGACGGAAATTGGAGATGCTTGCAATAGGAAAATTCTTGAACCAACTCTTTATTTTACTTTGCAAAGAAACAAAGAAAACATTTGATTATAATATCATCTTCATCAATCTCAAGTAGGTCCAAATAATTCTCAAAACTTTGAATATTTTTTTCAGCAGTGAAGTTACCATTCTCTCCATCAAACTTGGGGAGATATTTGTAATAGTTATCAGGGAAATCATGGAATATTGGAGGTAATATGAGGGGCTTATATCTATTACGAACTTTACATGGTACAGGGATATGTACAGGGATTGTAAGATTAGTCTTAATTACTTGAGGCTTAACAATCAGAAGTTGATCATCATAAGTTTTAGAATAAAGCTGCTCGATTGGATAAGGAGATTTTATATTTACAATTTTCAAAGGAAAATAATCAAATATTAGTCTAAGATCTTCACTAAAATACAATATACATTGAGAACATTTCTTGATGAGAAATAACATGATGTCTTGGATTGTAATCCAAGTTAAAAGTTTGATCTTTCCATGTTGTTCTTTCAGGTTCATTTCTCCAGTGGAGTTTTGATTTTGAAATTGATTTGGAGTCGTTAGGTAGATGATTTTAACCTTTGTGTGTCTGATCACTGTCCACCATCATAGATCAGATCCGATTCTTGTATAATTTTTTATGAAGGAATAAATTGATACTCCCTAGTATGGTCACCAACATGCTATCACTTAGTAATTTCTCAAGGTTAAATAAAGAACTCACTGAGGTAACCACAAACCTACTTTTGAGATCATGATATAGCCTTCCTAATGGTTAGAGAGGGCTCTCCCTTTATAATTTGACTTTGTTGTTTTTAGTTGATTTTAGGCTAGCTATGTGAGATGAATTGGTTTTGATTTTGGTTTGGTTTGGTGGTGGAATTATTGATTCATATGGATAGATGCAGATCTGTTTTCCATTAGGCTATGGATTCAATGTGTCATGCAATAGATCATAATCAAGCAGTAGGTTTTTTTTCCATTAGGAGATGATATTTATACTAGTAGAAACGTTTTTATGATGAGACTTTTGTCATCTTGATTCTGAAACTCATAGTTAGTAAATGAAGAAACATTTTGATTACATTCATCGTCCAACACATCAAATATTGGATCATGAAAAAATTGAAAGTATTGTTGCAATCTATTGCAAATGGCTTTCAACGTGACTTCATGGATTTTTGCGGCCTTCTCATTCTTTATTTGGACAATATTATACCAAATTTCCTTTAAAAACTGAAATGATTCAAAACATATTGGTATATAATTCTCCTGTGTCATTTGATCAGGTATTTCAATGGAATCTGATCACTGTAATTGAAAAGTTGAAGAATCCAAATCAAGCGTTTCATTTTCTTCTTTTTTGTTAATAACAATACCTGAAGACTGCTGATTTTTATTGCCTTAAAGTTTTCTCTGATGAACTGAAATGAAGCAAAACAAAGAAGAAAATATCCATCACTTATTTCCAAATTTTTTGCACTTTCTTCTTCATTCTCATAGCTAATATGTATTAGCTGATCACTCTATTCCAGCTACTGAAACTGAATTTCCTCATCCCTCAAACTAGATACTAATTTCTCTGTAAAGTTAGCTTGAATTTGGAGAACATAATTATCATCATATTGATCATCAGAAGAAGGAGTTTCATCAAACATACACATTAAATCAGAGGATTTCTCCTCCTCATATTGATCTGTAAATCCATTTTCTGATCTATGGTAATTGGAATAAGCAGAAAAGTGTTTATGACTAACAACCTCTTCATTTTATACAATAATTGGGTCATGATGATCTTGAATGAAAAATCTATCTTTCATGGTGATCTTCTGTATTATCTTCTCTATTTTATTTACCAAAATGTCAAGTTTTACCTCTGCAATGCTCTTCTTCTATTCTTCTGCTTTCAACTTTTCTCGTCTAATCAACATATTAACATCTACATCCTCTGCATTGTTCTACATTTGTTTGAGTGTTGAGGGGTTTCTTTCTCTTGACTGAATCTCTATTTCTGGATCAAAGACATTTGGATAATGCAACAGAGTTGAATCAGGAGGAGGTCTGATATTTGATGTCATTGAATAATAAACTTGATTAAATATGGCAGAAAATTGTTGTATTGTCTCATTTGAATGTCTCTTTAACTAATTGTATTATTTTATTATCATGAAAATATTGACTTTGATTATCCATCTATGAAGGAAAATTTTGACAAACTAATAGAAATTGGAGATGCTTGCAATAGGAAAATTCTTGAACCAACTCTTTACTTTACTTTGCAAAGAAACAAAAAAACATTTGATTCTAATATCATCTTCATCAATCTCAAATAGGTCCAAATAATTCTCAAAACCTTGAATATTTTTTTCAGATGTGAAGTTACCACTCTCTCCATCAAACTTGGAGAGATATTTGTAATAGTTATCAGGGAAACCATGGAGTATTGGAGGTAAGATGAGGGGATTATATCTATCAGGAACTTGACATAGTACAGGGATATGTACAGGGATTGTAAGATTAGTCTTAATTACTTGAGGCTTAACAATCAGAAGTTGATCATCATAAGTTTCAGAAGAAAGATGCTCAAATGGATAAGGAAATTTTATATTTACAATTTTCAAAGGAAAATAATCAAATATTAGTCTAAGATATTCTCTAAAATACAATATACATTGAGAAACTTTCTTGATGAGAAAGAACATGATGTATTGGATTGTAATCCAAGTTAAAAGCTTGATCTTTCCATACTGTTTTTTCAGGTTCATTTCTCCAGTGGAGTCTTGATTTTGAAATTGATTTGGAGTCGTCAGGTGGATGATCTTAACCTTTGTGTGTCTGATCACTGTCTACCATCATAGATCAGATCTTATTCTTGTATATTTTTTTATGAAGGAATAAATTGATACTCCCCAGTATGGTTGCCAACATGTTATCACTCAGTAGTTTCTCAAGGTTAAATAAAGAACTCACTGAGGTAATCACAAACCTACTTTTGAGATCACGATATAGCCTTCCTAATGGTCAGAGAGGGCTCTCCCTTTGTAATTTAACTTTGTTGATTTTAGGCTAGCTATGTGAGATTGATTGGTTTGGTTTGGTGGTGGAATTACTGATTCATACGGATAGATGTAGGTTTGTTTTCCATTAGGCTATGGATTCAATGTATCATGCAATAGATCATAATCAAGTTCTAAAGGAAGTGTTCACAAGGCAAAGTAGTTGAGTAAAATCAAATCTTTAAAGCTAGATGGTTAAATGGCTTTCAATCAGGATGTGAAAGAAATTAAGGATTCTCATATCTGGATAATGAGGGAAATGAAAGAGGTCAATCAAAACTAAGAAGCAAGGAAGAATATCCTAATCTGTATATCAGAAGAAAACATGAAAATGAATAGCAATTCAAGATATAGTGTATTTAAACAAGTTTTGAATTAAAATTCCTCTTATATCATTTGAATTGGAAAACATACAAGTATGTGAAAAACATTAGAAAATAACCATTTAACAATAGAAAGATACTTTATTAAAGTAGCCCAACACATGAATCCTGTAATATAATGCCTTTATTTTTTCTCTAGCCTGCTGACTTGAAAATGGTACAATAAACCCTCAGGTTTCAGATCAATACAACTATAGAAATTTTTAGCAATCCACACACCTAATACTTCAAATGGATGAAGTATTTATGAAAAAATTAATACAAAATTTCCTAAACTGATTTAGGATTTATTCCTGGAAATAAACTATATGGTGCTAAAAGGTAGTGACACCTTTCCACTGATTGAACAATTGCAATCAACAACAGATAACTGATGCAACGCAATGATATGAATTCTTCAAGCATTGGTTCAAATGATGTCACATCCATTCATGTATTCACCCACAGTGGATCTTGATGGTTGGCACTAGTCCATAATTCATTTTTTCATGTCTCTTTTGTAGCGATGTGAATGTTGAACTACAAATTGGCCAATAATGCTAATGCTTAGATAATTTATTTTGATACAGATGTACAGATAGCTCATTTTTTGTTTTTTCAGACTCAAAGTTGGGTGCCACAATGTTTCCATCTGGAATGACATTAGAAGCCACGTCATCAACATTTTTATCACAATTAACATGAGAATTTTCTTCAAGCACGCCACAGTTATATGTAGGTGATGGGAAAATAGTAAGATCGTATCCGAGAACTTGTCTTGGTGTCTGCATTAGAGGGTTAATAGGAGCAACAATTTCCTCTCCATTCTTCTGAAGTCCTCCTTCGATATATCCAATGTTTCGCAGCAATTGCGACCCAATATTAGTAGTATGGTTTTCAAAACTGGGTGTGTCAAAGGCATGTGAAGAGTCAACATGAGGCTTCTAGCATTCAACATCATCAAGTGTGGAAGGAGAGCTTGACAACTTAACATCAACTCTCTCCATCTCAAATTTCTGAAGACAACTAATTTCCAATTCAAGTTCCTCCTTAGATTCTTGCAACTTTTGAATGACCTCATATTTCAGAATCAATTGTTGGGACAATGCATCATAATTTTGCTTCAAAAGTTGATACTATTCCAACATTGTTTCTTTGAAACAATTAATCTTCATCACATGCTGATTATTTTTTTCTTTGAGCCGTTTCTTCAAATTTTATGTTCTTAAGTCAGAAAAATACTCAACTTCCTCCTGTAGGTCATCAAAGAGGTCAATCTTCTCTTGAAATTCATCTGCAATCATCTGGAAATATTTTTCCATTGTTGAATCAAGATGATCAACCTTTTGTATTTTTTCTACTATTGAAGTTTGCAACCTATTTTTATGTGTTGCATTTTCAACTTGCAATAAAACTACAAGTGACTAGAATTGAATGACCTCTTTTACAAAGTTCATCCACTACCTTCTTATCACAAAGTTCCTACAATATTTTACCCATCTTTAAACAACCAATTTAACAAATTTATTTCCACTAACTATAAACACAAAACACTATTACAAAACAAAGTTGAAAATTGATAATTACAACAAAAACTCCTCTACACTTCCAAACATTTCACAAATGAAAACAATTCAGAAACTTTACACCACTAGCCAACCAACAAAGTTTTCATAACAGCCATCAAAATACCAAATACATCAGCTAAATGACCATTCTCCAACGAGCATCATGTTTATAAGATTTTAACTCAAAAACAATCCTGAAGACTTTAAGGATTATAAAATTCCCTTTTTGAATTATAATAATACCTTCCTTATAGAATGGGCTTTTCTCCATTTTTTGTTTAATATGGTTCTTGAGTGTAAAGTTAAAATAGTTTTTTTTAATATATAGTTGGACATTAAAGCCTGCCCACAAACACCAATAGGAAAGGCATACTCGACTTTGACTATGCATTGCCCAGAGCATTTGAAGGACGCGATTGACGGAATGAGGGAGCAGAAGTAGCTTTACCACTTCGTGATGACCCTGGTGTAACGCCTCATAGGGAGCTCAAATAGTTCTGATCATTACGAAAATAGCAAAGCCGATCATGAGACCACGGTACACCTTCCTCAGCCGCAACAACGTCGTATTTGTTGAAATATGAGAACAAATGTAATTTATTTATTAATAGTTAGTTGGTTGAATAATAAAATAAAGATAGAATAACTAAATTGTCTATATTAAATTGAGATTGTCTTAAAAATGTGTTGTATACGAAAAATTATTCCTAATTAATAAAGTTTTCAATACCTTGCTATTAAAAGTTTCCTTAACATTCTGTCAAAATTTTACCCAATAAATCCTTTTAGTATTTACCTGTATGTTTGATTCGGTTTCCATACTTTTAATTCTGGTTAATGTCATTTAATATTCTCGACGACCCCTAACCTGCAAAATCTTCAGAGAATACGATGATCTCTACTAATGATGCTACATCTCGTGTTTTTGTGAATAAAGAAGAATACGATGATCTCTACTAATGATGCTACATCTCGTGTTTTTGTGAATAAAGAAGAATACGATGATCTCTACTAATGATGTTACATCTCGTGTTTTTGTGAATAAAGAAATTGGGAACAATGCTGGGCAAGTGATTAAATTTGAAGAGTTGGTCTTATTTTCATTTAGAAGGGCATATAATTTTTTGACCTTTCAAAGATAAGAAGTTACAAAAAGAAATTGTACTTCTATTGACAACTATATATTAAATAAACTTTTCATATAAAAAATTCCAAAATTCCAAAATGTATATACTAAAATATTCAGTTGGATGTATGTAAAAATGGACATTTGTTTTCTACAATTTAAATGATATTCTCCATTCAATTTAGGTGAAAGATCATAACTCTGGATTATCTGTGCAACTATGAATATCATCTGAGTTATCTAAATATTTATAATTGTAAGAAGAAAATGTATAGTCAATGTTCTTCTAAACCCGTTGAACAAATAACTCTTGTGAGTGTAATCATATTTATAATTTGCTCAATAATTTATTAATGGTTTTGAAAATATATAACTTGAGTTTAGGAAAATAAAATCTTGTTATCCACAAGTACCATGAAATTTTTTTTGAAAAAAGAAAAATATAAATAATTATAAATAATTAAACAAATACTAAAAAATAATTATACAAATAAGTTTCAAAAAGAAGATATGTGGTTTGCTACTAAGCACACCAAGCATGCCAGCTGGAAAGCCTCATATGCTTTTCCACTGCATACATCCATCTATTTGCAGCTACAAACATACAGGCAACTGCAAGAAAGATATTTATATATAAATCATGATTCTTGTATATTAAACATTTCAAATCCTTTCGAGACCATCTTTTGATAATAATAACGATTAGATACACTTTTACATAACAAATTTCAATTTACCTGCTATTCTTGTTGGCATAATGATGTAAATATGTCCCCAAAAACCCGAAGAAACCTTAACTTCTCCATTGGAATTAGAGGAAGGAGAGAAGAGTATGAACACTCTTTCCAGCGAAGCCATATGATCTATTAAGAATGTGTCTCAGAAGAAAACCTTTGGTATCCACAAGCAGCTACTATGATTATTGTCGTGCCCACTGAGCTTAATAGTTCACTTGAAACAAGTTACGGCGGTTCACCTCAAATTTAGGACGCGTAGACGTTATGGTGTCATTTTCTAGTCGAGCGATCTTTATCTGTAGGTTTTGTATTTGCTAGTCGAATAATGCCCTTCCCCTACCGATGACAAACTCCCAAATTAGGCATTGCCCACTCCACAGGGAGGAAACACCTTTGCCGGCCGAATTTTGTAATGTCAAGGCCTCACATAGCATATTTTGCATGCTCATCATCCATATAGACGAAAGAAAAACCTGATTTCATATCTATAAAACATCTGCTCTAAATCTGATTGGAGAGTATCATACTCAAAATTGCCACAAAACACACGTCACATCTTGAAATTCTTGATGTTCGCCATAAATGCTTACCATCTTTATAACTACCTTGAACCTTGAGAGCGTAAAGATAGTTGCAACACTATGAATCATATCACAAGGTTGTTCAATATTTAAAACCAGAAGGGTGAGTCAACCCATGTTCTCTATTCCACAATAAGTCATCTTTACCTTCCACAATAAGCCATCGTTACCGTTCTATTTATGCTTTGTGCTTCAAGCCCCGCGTGCCCGCACAAGGAAGTAGCCGCTTTTACCCACCCTTATGTTGTTTTCTTTGATGCTTATGGGTCACCTGGTAAGACTTTGAAAGAAAGTTGCCGGCCCACTAAAAATAAATGTGTTGACCAATTTCTAGTCCATATTGGGTAAATAGGAATAAACAAATCCTAATAGCTTTAGATTTCGATGGACGATTTCAATTCAAGGTGAAGCTCCACCAAAACTTACCTGACAAGTTACAACCCTCCATTGCTCTGCATCGCTAAAGCTGGCGCTATTATGACTGCTATCAATGTGATATCCCCCATATTTATGATGTTGAATGTGTACTATACATAATTTATATGTTTTATTCAATGATGCAACAAGTTCCTGCTACATGTGTACCCTAAAGTTTATACTTCAATAAAAAACAATTAAGTTGCAACCACTGCTCCGGTTAATAAGTCAGTACGAGAACAATGTAAATTGCAACCAAGGACCAAGGTAAAAGATATCCGGAATTTTCTGAAATGTCCAGCGAACCTGAAGCACTTCATAAGGCATTTTATAATATCATTCACATTTTTATTTTAAGGCTTTGGAAATACAAATTTAAATTCTTTTCGACGTTTAAATTTTTCCGAGCACTCCTCTGACGTGCTAGAGGGGTCTTGACTGGCAGTGACGTGTTCAATTTTGAACACTGCTGGGCATGGGCTACCAGCTCTGCAACCACATTGGCCGTGTTGTCTTCTGTTTCGCCCCATTTATTGTTTTCGCCACTGTCTAGCATTCGGTACTTAGTTCCATCAATTGTTTACGTCATTGCTGTGAATGGAAATATGATTCTCGTTATCATGCCAGTAAGTTGCAGCCAGCTGCTCCGCTATTACTCATGACGGTTCCTTTTCGCCACCATCAGCGAGTCATCTAACGAATGCCGGGACCTTTATGGCCCACTGGAAGCCAGACGACCTGGCACATGTGTGATATGACATGTGATTTTAACATTTGATGATGGTGATTGTTAATTGTTAATAGATGGTTAATAATCCGTACTTGGAATAGGATACATAATCGATCTTATATAACATGGAATATATGCAAATACATCTCAACCCAGATTAAATCAAACGCTGTCTATTTTAATTTATACAACATAAATGGCTTGAGTACATACTATCAATGGAGTTCTTTATATCTAAGATTTTTTTTATTTGAAGTTTTTGGTGGTTTTTAAATTTGAATAAGGTAAAAAAAATAATTATTAAATTTTGATTTATATGGTTTAAACTCTTTTTTTTTTATTGTATATGAATTAATAGAATTAATATTCTCAAAAAAAACTAGAATATATTTTAATTAAAAAAATTCACTGAGATTTCAACAAATCACTATAAAATCAATATTGCAAATTTATAAAAAAAAAATCCAAAAAATTAAAAAAAAATCTCAGTTATAGAAAAAGAGAAAGAGGAACACTCACAATCAAGTCAAAACTTATAACATGATTGGCCGTCGACATTGGTTGGCTGGGTTGCAGTTAGGCCGTAAAAACATGGGAATTGTTTTTCTAACACGATTGGCCAACATTTGTTCGCTGATCTGTTGTTTAGCCGTAAATAAGTAAAAAAATTATGTTATAACATGATTGGCCATCAACATTAGTACACTGGGTTGTATTTCAACCGTAAATGCATGTGAATTTATCAAATGACATGATTGGCTGCCAAACATTAGTAGGTTGGGCTGTGGTTCAGCCGTAAATGCGTTGGAATTCATTGCAACTGCTCTGCTCTAATTAGATTCACCGAGGAAGAAAATGCAAAAGATAACTCGGGCTGGGAAGCAAATCACGTCTATGTTGGTTTCTACTGCGATAGTTGCTCCACTGGTCACTCTCACTTGAGTGTATTAAAGATCTATTCTGATAATGAAGGATAAATAATGTTCTCAAAAGAATCTAACTATAAGAAAAACATACAGGGACTTTAAAATAAGCATTGTGGAAATGGAAGAGAGGCACTAACCGAAGCCAATTTTTCCTATTTGCTTCAAACTGGGATGTCAAATTTTTACTATTTTTAAATAATTAAATAAACCTCGAAAAGAAGTCCAACCATCCAAAACACGTCTTGTCTTAAGGTGATGGAAATTGATAGAATTCATTGAAAGAAAGAAAATTGCTTTTCCATGAAAAAAAATATAGTTATGCCATGTCCCAATTAAAAAATACTCCAGCAAAACATAGTTTACAAAGTTGTAAAAACCCCGAAAAATTTGAAAAACAAATTGTGACACAAAAACAAGAAAAAGGAACTAAACAGTTTGTCCTACTTGGAAATTTCGATATGTGACAATATATTTTGGAAAAACTGACATCTAGATGCATGCAATATTAGAAATATAAATATTTCTAAGTAGAAAAAGGTATTGGTTGAAATCTTAAATCAAATATTTAGATATCCACCATATTGTTGAAACTTCATACATTTCTTTTATGCACTGAAATTCAGGGGTACATTGGATTCTTGGGCATAACAATTGCTGTTCTTCTGCAGTGTTATCTAGCTCATATGAAAGTTGTTGCTTTGATTGCTATTGCAGATATATTCATCCCTTTGAACACTTATTTTGACCACCCAACATTCCCAACACTTATGTATGGCTTCTGTTAGTGCCTCTCTTCGAACCAACATTCGCACCAAACAAACACTCATGGATTCGCCTTCATTTCATGTATTTACTCTTCATTAGTGTCTTTCATCGATCAATATTCCCACCAAACAAACGCCACATCTACGATACCACTCCGCAACTGTCAAAATATTATATTGGTGTTCCCTCGATTCATCTGTTTTTTTGTGTAGAAAAGACGTTAGTACGCATGCACTCGGCTTGTAGCTCGCACATACACCACTGTCCATCAGGGTGGAAATTGACGTCCTACTTTGCGGTTCAAGAAAAAATTATATGACTTGTTTAAATTACTAAGAAATTTCCTGAACCATAAGTAATGTAATGAAAATTAGTATTCACTGGGTGAATACTTGCCTCCATCCAAAGGAAGTTGAGGGAAGCTATTCGTATCAGATATGGACTTTGTCTATCAAACATGGAAAATATTAATCCTCTTCATTGTGAATTGATTACATTGTTTTTTAAGGAAATCTGGTTGAGAATGCTTAGTAGTAGAGTGCATATCACATATCAAAACATCAATCAAAAGGTTTTTTTAAAAAACAAATCTGGTTGGGATTCTTCTGTATAGATTTTATTAAAGAAAAAAATATAGTCCATTAATTTTATAAAAAAATTAAAATGAAAAAGATAATATAGATGAAAATACCTTTAAAAATAATAATTTTTATAAAATTCTATTGAATTTGTTATGATTTTAACAATGTTGAGTTTGTTTGTCAAAATAAATAGTTACCTTTTTATTTTCAAAATTATAATATTTTATTTTATTTTTATATTATATTATTTTTTTATAGTTTTTTTTTTAATTTATTTTCTAATGGTTTTTTTATTATATATATATATATAATTTCGATAGTTTATTTATTTATTTCTCAATGGTTTAACTAAAACATGGCATTTTTAAGCCATCTAACTTGACTCTATAGGTGATTTTGAGTGCAATTTGAAGTAATTTTAGAATTTTTTTTTTTTTTACTTATGTTTCCAATAGTGGAAAGAAATGCTTCTATCAAGGGAACATAGGATAAAGTGTATTTCTTCTAATTTTGAGATTATAAAATGTGATATGTTTTTTATTCCCTGTATACTTTCCCAAAATTATCAATTGAAATTGAGACCCAATAGAAGTTGAGACCCAAGCTTCACAATCATATGATATAATAGAAGAAACCAAAGTTTCACAAAGGATTTTACTTTTGCAAAAAAGCCAAAGGTTCTTTAACTTATATGTATTTTCAAGTTTATAATAAGCTTTTTATTCTCAATTTAATTCCAATTAAATTTGTTATGAAAATTGATTTTGATGTAATTGTATGAAGTCACTTTTTCCATGTTATTGTTATCTCATTAAAATAGGGTAACTGTTTTTTTGTAGTAAATTATCATAACCTTCATTTTATCAATATTATTATATATGCCAGTACTAGGGTAGAAATCCTTGATGATGGTCATGATGATGGCCCTAGTGAAAGTGGGAGGACTCAACCTACTTTTTCAAGCAATCCTCTAGCCTGTCAATGTATATGTCAAAAAGGGTCGGGTACAAAGGAGAACCTTTATTATTCCTATATTACAATTTGGAGTAATATTCTTATTCGTAAAACAAAAGAAAATAATTTAATCCCCTTAAAGAACATGGATATCTATGTTAAGGATATTTTATTATTCCAGTGCAATCATGAAACAATCTTGAAAACACATATAGAGGAGGATATCATTTCTTTGGAAGACGTGGAGTTTGGGATTAATTAACTCACTAATGGCAAAGCTATGGATATTGAATGTTACCAAGCTGAAATTTTAAAAATAGGAAGGTTTATCCTCATCGCTCATATACAAAAACTCCTTAATTTGACATTAATAGAAGGTAGCCTTAGAAACAAAGTCTTATTATGCATATATTTAAAAGTGGGGTTGAAAAAATTCCAACTACAAGACCATTATGATTAGTCACATTTCAGTTAAATTATATTATCCCATTTTGGAAAAGAAGATTAGCCTTTAGCTTGAAAGCCATGGTGAAGGGCTAAAGGAAAAGCTAGATTTAAGAGACATTACTCAACTATAAAACATCTTGTCACTCTTAGGATAATTGCAAAGGAATCTCAAAATAATAAAATTGAACTCTTTTGTTGTTTTCTTGACTTTAGAAAAACTTTCAACATAGTTCCTTTGGATAAGCTATGGAGGAGGCTAGAAGAGACAATGATTCCTATCCAGTTGAGGATTTATATGACCAGGCTATACGATAATGTTATAAATAAGATTAGGACCATCGAGGGTTGGTGAGAAGAAATTAAATGCAATATCAAGGTAATGCAATTGTTTCCTCTATCACGTACATTTTTTGGAATTTACAATGATAAGCTAGAAGAGTTTTCAAAAGCTACAAGATGTGATGGACCTAGGCTCAATGGTATTACAATTACTCTTCTCCTTTATGCTAACAATATTGTTCTTCTAGCCAAGATCCATGATGATCTCGACATGTAGCTTAGAATTATCCAAGGTTACTGCTCCAATATGGGTATGACTACTAATATTGACAAGAATAAAGTCATGATAATTAAATCCAAAAATATCAACTATGATAAGTTCATTTTGGGTAATAAATACTTTTCGAAAGTTTCTCCATAAAAGTATCCTAGAATATATTGAGAAATATTTGGCATTGATAGTTAGATGATTTCTCATTAATTAGTAACTTCTTGTGAGTGCTTTTTACAATTTTAGATTAATATTTTATTCTTCATCACACAACTACCAATGCATGAACATCAATAGACAAGAGACACAAAATGTAGGATGTGATCCAAGGCCAAAACCTCTCACTCTTTGAGAGGAAAACCTACACGAATTCTACTTATAGAGATTCCAGTTCATGAACACCAAGATCTAGACCCTTGACCTATTAGCCACTCAAAGACCAAGACACTAATTCTCTTGACTATGTTCTGCTCATTTATTCTTCTTTTTGTTTTCAACATATTGAGACATCATCGATACCTTGTTGAGGTATCCTTATGAAAATGAGATCATATCTTTGTGACATCAAATACTTTAAGTGTAATAGCATTGAGAGTGTATGACACTACACTAAACCATGGTCTTCATTATATCACCAAATTGTAGCTTGTATGTACCCTTATCCGAATTGTGTTAGCATTGAGACCAAGTCTAAGAGATATGATAAAACCAAATTGTAACTATTAATGAGTCTCCTTGCTATGATGATTCAAAACCTTTACCACTATGATTGCACCAAAAATGATCTCTATTGTCGAACAGTACATGTGATAGCTTCCAAAAATGGATGTGTCACTATGATCTAAAACCATTTCTATGATGACCGAAACTTTTGTGATATAATCCATAATTTTTTCTGAGGGATCGGTGTACAAATTTTTTCATTATTCAACCCATTCGAAAAACTGAGAGACATGTGACCGAAAATATTCTTTTGTGGAATAGGCTGAGGTTCCTATTTATAGTTGTATGTCTGTCCTATTAAGCCGACATGAAATTATCAACCATTGTGTCTATTTAAGGTGAGCCAACAAGATTTTTTAATCTCTGTTTTGAGGTCGACTTCAAGAAGAAACTAGTGCTTGACTTGGAGGGCTACTTGATAGTCCTATTGACTTATATACATTCTTTATATTCCTAAGAAGGGTATGAAATTGACTTTAAAAATCCCTTGCACATGAAACCCACGAAGAAAGTATTACAATAATAATTTTATTTTCTTCTTTTTATCATTTAAAAAAATCATAATTACATGCCATTATGAAGACCGAACCTAGTTATAGTTTCCAACACTCCCTCTTAACTAGGGAGGTATTCATAATGGTACTTGTCATTTTCAATCTGAATAATTTCTCATAAGAAGAACCGTATTGGTAACACATTTGTATAGCATCATAGCAACCAACATTGTCACATTGCAAGGCCTTGAATAAAAACTCTATCTCTCCAAAAGGTCAAAGTGCAATGCTGGCAAGATCAATGACTTATAGACAACCTCATAATTGTCTCTCCCAGAACATACCCCACCCACGTTCTCAGGGGTTTTCCATCAATACTATTCTTATCTTCGATTCTGAGTCCTCAAATAATATTAGTCCTATATGAGTACTCTTATTTTGGATGGCCTATCACATCCTCAAAGAGCATCAGATTTCAAATGATTACCAAATACTCCATTTTTTCTTCCCAAGTGAAGACTAGAATGATCTGTCTATCTCTCCCTCTTAATTAGTGACAGCATATGTACTCATTCCTACAAAATAAATGTATCTAAGCTCCCTCTTGTCTTAAAATTTCCAATTTTCTTTCAAGTAAGAAGGTTGTTTCGAGACTCCCTCTTAATTATGGACCTACAAGAGCTCCTCACGTGGAGATAATGGGACAACCAAATTATTTGAATATATACTTCGTTCAATTTCATAAATTTCTTATTTGTTATAGAGTCTTCATAATTTGGGACTTCTTCACAAGGTAAAGACCATCCATCACTTTCATCCATGATTCATTCATGTCATTTTTCCTTTCATTAGAAAGTGATCCATCATTATACATCTAGCCTTGCTTCATGTCATTCTTCCTTCTTCATTTTGTCTTCTTTGGAAGGATCTTACATCCTTCTAGATGATCCTTCTGGGAAGACATCCACAGTTCTTCCCTTGGATGTCTTGCATAAGCCCACCCAAATATTTGTTAAAAAATAAGTAATGAACACTTAAATAAAAAAATTACCTTTATGCTGGTATTTCATCATGACATCTTCCACTTAGCATTATCTTCCTTCATAAATGTTGGCATATCTCTTAAATATATTCATTGTCAAGGGTCTCCACCTTTTTCGAGACTTCCATCAAAGACTCCATATCTTTTCAGTAGATTTAATATTTAAATATTATTGGTCTTGTATGTTGAATTCCTTATTCCATGGTTTTATAGTCTATGATCTCTTCCTTTCTTTCTTCACAAATTACATTCCCAGGAAGTTCCAATCAGAGTTTTTCCAATTATTGTTAATCACCTCATATTCCATATCAGGACATATTATGTTGATTTCATCTCATGCGACCCATGCCTTACAACATACTTTAACATGAGAATATTCCTTTCCTTTGATCATGGTTCTCAAGATAGAGCATGATCCGGATCTTGGGGGGAGGCCCCCAAGATCTAAAAGGTTGAAATAGATATAACCATATCTGCAAAATTAGAATTCCAGAAAAAAGAGAGAACACAAAGAAAATAAAACCACAAAGAAACTTGTTTTATTAAAACAGAGAATAACTATAGAAGTTACATTGTGGCGGAAAAATATGTCCTTTTACAAACTGAGGCTTGTTATTTATAGCCTTTTTTGAGTTACAATACCATGTGTAGATACCATAGGCCAATACCATGGGTAGATACCACTTACAATACCATGGGTAAATCCCATGTGTGGATGAATAGCATGGGTGGATACATACCATGGGTCACTTACAATACCATGGGCAAATAAATATCATGGGTGGATGAATATCATGGGTTGATGCCATTTACAATGCCATGGGTAAATTCCATGGGTGGATGGATAATATGGGTAGATGAATACCATGAGTTGATGCCATTTTCCATTTGGATCATTCCTCCCTCCTTAAGAAGCAATGGTCTCCATTGCGTGAAGTTTCCTCCTGAGAAGCCTTTGTTGAATATGAAGAGCCACTGAAGAGAAGGGTTTTTCATAGTTAACCCATAACCGTGATGAACGAAGATCCGAGGATAGAGATACCCTGTAATGCTTGTGACCAACTGTGATATTGACAGTGTGCGGCCTAGAAAATGGACTTCGATGAAGTGTGGGTTTGTGGATGAACCAAAACCATGACAAACGAAGATCCGAGGATAGAGATACCCTGTAATGCTTGTGACCAACTGTGTGACTAACAGTGTGCGGCCTAGCAAATGGACTTCGATGAAAATGATTTTGTGCGGTTGACCCATAACTGTGATGCTGACTGTTGATGAAGTAGCAGGTGCCTACATAGCTTGGAGTGGGAGGGCACATCTCCAAATAACACAAGCCGAACGCTGCTATGATGAAACTGATGAAAGTGAAGCAGGTGCCTACTAAAGCGGGGTGGGAGGGCACGTCTCCAAAGGGAACCTGCTCCGAATGCTGCTCCAAATTTAAAATGAGCATAACTCAGTCAATATAACTCAGAATATTTATTATAACCTGTTTTTGGAAATGGAATGATCATTCTGCATCTTCTCATGTATTTGAAACCACTATCTGGAGAATCTAGACCCACAGATTCGCGCTGGAACTATTTCGCCGTTACAAAATTTCCGAAAAAATAGTTGATTTTAAATCAACGATAACTCCCACATCCGAACTCCAATTCGACCGAATTTTTTTTTGAACTTGGGTGATTTTTTAAGAGGAGCTCAGATCTATATCCATTCTTCTGAAATTTTGCACTGAAAAGCACAAAAAATGACAGGAGAGCTGCCGTCCATGAATTGTCGTCAGAAAAATTGCTTCAACACTGCTGATTTTGAAACAGCGATATCTCCCTCATTCGAACTCCAATTTGGCCAATTTTTTTTTTTGAATTTCGGTATTTTTCTGAAAGGAATCTAGATCTAGTCTTCAATTTTGTAAATTTCGCACCAAAATTTTCAGATCTAATCTTCAAACTCGCCACCCAAGAAATTCATGGAGTTTGCTAAAGATTGCTGCCAAAAATTGAAACTGAAATATGCTTCAAACCTTCATTCCCATGGATTTGTAAACTGAATATGATACCACTGATCCGGATCTTGGGAGGAGGCCCCCAAGATCTAGAAATTTGAAATGGATGTGACCAGATCTGCAAAATTAGAATGCCAGAAAAAAAAGAGAGACCACTCTGCAAATAAAACCACAAATAAACTTGTTTTATTAAAACAGAGAATAACTGTAGAAGCTACATTGTGGCAGACAATCTGTCCTTTTACAAACTGAGGCTTGTTATTTATAGCCTTTTTTGAGTTACAATACCATGTGTAGATACCATAGGCCAATACCATGGGTAGATACCACTTGCAATACCATGGGTAAATCCCATGTGTGGATGAATACCATGGGTGGATACATACCATGGGTCACTTACAATACCATGGGAAAATAAATATCATGGGTGGATGAATACCATGGGTTGATGCCATTTACAATGCCATGGGTAAATTCCATGGGTGGATGGATAATATGGGTAGATGAATACCATGAGTTGATGTCATTTTCCATTTGGATCAAGCCCAGTCTGCATCAACAAAACCACTAATGTCCAACATTCTTTCTAATCCTGGTCTTTCCTTGTAGCACAAGCCATAATCACTAGTGCCACGTAAATATCTGAAGACCTGCTTCACTGCTGTCTAATGCTCCTTCCCTGGGTTTGACATAAACCTGCTCAATACTCCTACTGCATCTGCAATGTCTGGTCTAGTACAGACCATTGCATACATCAGGCTACCCATTGCACTTTTATATGGAACACAGGACATATCCTCCTCTTCTTCTTGTGTCTTGGGACATTGTTCAGCAGATAGCTTTACACCTATAGGAATAGGAACATTCACCGGTTTATTATCCTGCATATTGAACCTCTACAATATAGTCTTGACATACTTCCTCTAGTTTAACCAGAGCTTCCTCTTTTCCCAATCTCTCTTAATTTCCATGCCCAAAATATAGTTTGCAGCACCAAGATCCTTCATGTCGAATTTGGAGAACAACTTGGTCTTCAAATCTTGGATAATTTATTTTTCATTTCAAATCAACAACATATCATCCACATACAAGACCAGATAAATAACATGGTCACCAATTAATTTAAAATAAACAAAGTGATCCTCCTTGCTTCTGAAGAAGCCAAGTCCCCGTATATAGGTATCAAATTTCTGATACCACATCCTTGGTTACTATTTTATCCCACATAGAGACTTCTTCAACCTACACACCAGTTCTTTCTTACCCTTCACCATAAAGCCTTCAAGTTGCCTCATGTAGATCTCCTCTTCTAGATCCCCGTGAAGAAATGTTGTCTTCACATCCATTTGTTCTATCTCAAAATCAAATGCAGCAGCAACAGATAAAAGTAATCTAATAGAAGTAACTTTGGCAATAGGAGAAAAAATATCACAAAAATCAATTCCCGTCACCTGAGAATAACATTTTGCTACCAAACGAGCTTTGTATTTCTCCACCTTGCCTTATACATTCATCTTCCTTTTAAACATCCATTTTCTCTCGATGGGCTTCCTTCCAGCCGGCAGCTCCACCAGATCCCATGCCTCATTTTTGTACAAGGATGTCATTTCATCAACCATGGCCTCCTTCCAGAGTTTTCCATCTTCTGAATCTACTGCCTCCCTGACAGTTCTGGGATCATCATCAGTTATTGTTAAGGAAAAACTTGAACAAAAAGCAGATGGACTATACCTTTCTAGTTGCCTTCTTTCCCGAATTGATCTTCTCACAGCTAGAGTTTGTGGCTCTTCCTCCTCTGAGTCTTCTTCTGTTGTAGAGTCTAATTCATCCTCCTTTAGCTCAAACTCTATCTTCTCAGATTCCTTTGGTAGGACTTCATGTGTAACAACATCTTTCACCTCTCTAAACACCACATCTCAGCTGTACACAACCTTCCTTGTTTCTAGGTTCCAAATCTTGTAACCCTTTAAACCATCCTTATACCCAATAAAGATGCACCTTTCAAATTTATTATCCAACTTGGTCCTTTTCTCCTTTGGAACATGTACATACGCATCACATCCAAATACCCTTAGATGTGAAAGACATAGTTTCTTACCAGTCCATACCTCATGTGGAGTCTTATCCTCCAACGCTGATGAAGGTGATCTTTTAAATAAGTAACATGCAGTCTCCATTGCCTCTGCCCAGAATTCTTATCTTAACCTGGTACCATTGAGCATGCTTCCTGCCTTTTCCATCAGCGTTCTGTTCATTCTTTCTGAAACTCTGTTTTGCTGAGGTGTGTATGGAGTAGTCTTCTGTTATGCTATACCACACTTCTTACAGAACTCTTCAAATTCCTTCTTGCAGAACTCCCCACCATTATCTGTCCTCAACGCCTTTATCTCATTCTCTGTCTGGTTTTCCACCAGAGCCTTAAATTCTTTAAATCTGTCAAAGAATTCAGATTTCTTCCTCAAGAAATATATCCATGTATTCCTTGAGAAGTCATCTATGAATGAAACATAATACACAGACTTTCCCAGTGATGGAACTGACACAGGTCCAAACACATCACTGTGCACAAGTTCTAATATCTTGTTCTCCCTATTAGCACCAGAAGGAAAACTCACCCAATTCTGCTTCCCATTTACACAATGTTCACAAAAATCGAAATCCAGAGAGAAATTAGACATACCTTCTACCATACCATTTCTATGCAGTATATGAAGGCCCTTCTCTCCAATATGTCCAAGCCTTTGATGCCATAGCATGGTATTTTCTCCAGAGACAGCTAGGCTTTCCGCTCCACTTTCAGGAACCGTAGAACTGTTACACCCATCAATAACAGTGCTACCTTGTATCTTGTACAGAGTTTCAGTCCGAACTCCCTGCATTAATACCAGTGCTCCCTAAACCATCTTGCAGGCATCTTTCTCGAACAGTGTTTTTACACCTGCATCATCCATCTTGCTTATAGAAATCAGATTTCTGGCCAATGCAGGAATATGCAAAACAACAGGAAGTTTTCTAATCCTTCCACCTTGCAACTTCAGCTTGAACTTTCCACATCTGATGATTCTGGCCTTCCTATCATCCCCTAGGAAGACATCACCACCATCATATTTCTCATACTCACAGAACCACTCCCAATGGGGAGTGAAGTGAAAGGATGCACTTGAGTCAATCAACCTTGACTCATGATCTACATGTGTATTTTAAGAAGAAGCCAAATACACATCCCCACCTTCATCCGAGGTGGTTTTTGCCTCTGCAGAAGGAGCATCATCAGATCCCTTTCCTTTCTCAGGAGCTTTAGATCTGCAGTCCTTTTTGTAGTGCCCTTCCTTTCTGCATTTCCAACATACCTTTACAAACTTTCCAGGAGATTTAGATCTCCCTCTAGATTTGGATCTCCCACTCAAAACCTTATTCTTGTTTTTGTTTTGGGACATTCCTCGTACAGATAAGGCATCTCCATTCCAACCCTCCATATTTCTCTGTTTCAATTCCTCAGACAACAAGACTGAGACAATGTCATCAAAATTCAAGGTAGTTGTATTGCTACCTATTACAATAACTAGACTGTCCCACGAATCTGGTAGAGAACACAACAAACTAATGCACTTATCTTCATCTGATATTTTAATATCAACGGATGACAGCTGACTTACCACAGTATTGAAGGCGTTCAAATGCCCTATCACCGAGTCTCCATCCTTCATCCTCAGGTTATACAACATTTTCCATAGGAACAACTTATTCACCAAAGACTTAGATTGGTACAAAGTCCCAAGTTTTTCCCACAAATTCTTCATCTTAGCTTCCCTAGATACATTCAACAATGTTGAATCTGAGACACACAACCTTATTGTGCTTTTAGCCTTCCGATCCAGTTTCTTCCAGTCTTCATCTGACATTTCCGTTGGTTTAGTACCCGGATCTACCGCGATCCACTGATCTTTATCCACCAACAGATCCTCCATCTTGAGCTTCCATAACTCAAAATTCTGACCATTAAATTTCTCGATCTCTATCTTTCCGCCACTCGCCATCTTCTTTCACCGCAAGAATCGATCCCGCATATCTCCCACTGAACAGGGTCTACCTCAGGCCCGAGCAAAAAACCCTCAGTAGTAAACGCATCCCCTTGAAGCCAAAACAGCTCTGATACCAAATGTAGGTTTTAACCCTGAACAGAAATTATCTACACACGAATCTTATAACAGAAAATAAACAATAGCGAGAGCATAAAACATAAAACAGATAAACACAGAGATTTTTCCCTGGATCCCAAATCGGGACGACCAGCTTGATTTTTCATTATATTCCTTTTAGTGTTACAACACATATATATACATGCCGAAGCATACATAAACCCCAATCCATTAACCCTGGATTAGAACATAGCCGTAGTTCCCTTGACCGGATCTACAAAATACCAGGGGCCGAAAACCATCGTACCCCAACAGTGGGAGCTACCTCCCCCCTTGTGACCCCCCTGCTACACCCGGCACAACGTATAGCGCGGGGGGGCTAGTCGTGGAAAGAATATAACACATACCCAACCATTTTTCCTTATTTTTCCTTCAATTTCCTCCTCACATGAAATTTATGCAACTTAACCTTCCTTTTCTACTAATTTCCTTTATTTTCATAAAATAAATGCCTAAAATACATTTTTTCCATTTCAAATCCTTTTTCATTTCTTTTGCCAATTCCCTTAGCCATAAACACATCAAGTGAATCCCACTAGGATATTTTTCCCAACATTCATCTTCAAATAAGTTCCCCTTGACGATGGTCTTATTTTTCCTTTATTAACTTTTATTACATGAAATTTTAACCCAGGGTTCTTACATGGCCCAATCATTAGATGAAATCTCGCACCCCATGATTGGCCACTATGGTCTTAGCTATTTAAAATTTGTTCATTAGAATATCCAAAATTGAACCCCAGCCCCAGCGAAACGAACCCAACCAAATACCATTACACCACAACTGAAAATCCTATTATGATAGTGTGCCCACATATATTTGAGTTTAACTATGTTCATGGTGGTTTGGTGGACCCTGCTACACTTGGGGACTCCCCTAGATTTGACTGTTCGATTAGAAACGGGTTGATTGAAACTAATGATATATATAAACCAATTTTTAATAGAAATTGTAATAAAAAAAAAATGGGAAGTTGGGTCTGCGAGGTTGGAACCCATGACCCCAAACAACAAACAAACGGCACGTGCCAATGGGCCATTGAGCCGAGCTTTGTAAATTTTGTCATGCCTTCATTACTTAAGCCAACACTATTTCATTCGATGGAGAGAGGAGACCAGCAGGTTTGAGAAAAATGCAAAGCAGTTTGGAACAAATACATAAGTAGAATCAAGCATGTGGAACCTTGTATGGGTGTTATTTTGGAGAGCATGTTCTCAGGTAATATTCCCTAGAATACTCCCAGAATATTCTTTTGTGGAATCTTGGAGATTTTATGGTGGTCCATATTTGACAGTGGTAGAACCCAGATGAGTTTATACTCATTTTACTAATAATTTTGCAAGGATTTCACTGGTGCGGTTAGATCAGGAATTTACGCATCCCATTATCAATTCACTCCCAAAATTGGAGTTATATTGATGTATTTTTCCATGTACTCTCTTTCCTTTTCATTGAGATGAATGAAGGGACCTCTCCACTTTGATATGGGCCCATAGATGTAGTCCACATTAGGAAAACTTTGTTATCAAACATTTGGTTCATTTTGATTATGCTCTCCTTTTATGTTTCTTCGTCTTTAAGTATTTCCATTTATTATTTTACATGCTATGTTATGCAATTATGCTAAAAATCATTCAAGATAAGATCCTAAATTAATGGGATTTCTTAATCATATTAGAGCGGGAACAACATGAGTATAAAATCATCTCCATAAGGAGAGGTCCTAAAAATTATTTTACTAAAAATTATATAGAAAATGTGGTCTTCAACTTTATAAATAGCCCTCTCTGCCACTTTCGGGTTAATATATATATCTATAGAATTTTTCACATCGAGAGGATTGTGCACAGGATTTACTCATAGTAGAGGGAGGTGAGTTTTAGATAGGGGGACCAGGAGACCTCTTCCCTTAGTGCGACAAGGGGATGAAGGGTGATTGTAATATTCCTAATTTGTGACAGCAAATTGGAATATTCTATTTTGTTTATTTTGCCGTCTATAGTTTATAAATAAATAAAAAGTGAGTAAAGAGGGTCTAAACTCACTTAAATGAAATAAGACATCCACCTAGTAGCACAACGTTGTGACTTAAGTGGGGGTCAAGGGGGGACCCAACATCACGTGGAGGAGGGGGCCTATGTACACTCTAGAAGTTTCTCCAAGCTTCTACGCAGATAAGGATGAGAATGTGGATAAGGATGAGGATGTGGAGGAGAGAGAGGCTACGTTGGGTTTTGGAGGGAAACCAACACTATAAAAGATGGAGGAGCCTCCTCATTTGATTCATGGTTGGATATTTGGTTGATTGATTATTGAGTGAGACATATTGTCTTCTCTTTGGCACACTGGCTGTTTAGCCCGTCTGCTGCACTGCTTAGTGCACTGAGTGTCTCCGTGCGGAGATCTCACCCTTAGCCCCGGGGGACTTCGAGTGCCTACTCGGGCAAGGTTATTTTCTTAGCATCATCCTCCATTACAGCATTATTGCTGTAGCAGCGTAATTCTGTGTTGTAGGGTGTTTCCGTGGTGACTTTGCGACACCACCTCCTTCTCTTGTTTTTCAGAGGGAGAGCCTCTCTCTCCTTTGGAGGATCAGATTGGGAGATATTGGAGCTTATTATCAGATCTTGGCATCAGGCCTATATGTTCTTCATGGTATACTACACAGTTCTTTCCCCAGATCTACGTTATTGCTGAGGGAGCAGCGTTCCAAGGGTTTTCGCATCATTTTGGAGTTAGATCTCTGATTGAGGGTGATCCTTGGATTGGCCAACCAATCCAAGTATATTTATGATCTGATACTGAAGTTTGCTTCATAAAATCTGAATCATTCTTCAGATCTGTTGCAGTAAAACTCAGATCTGCTCCGGCATTTTCATGTATTGCTGAAATCCCCAAGGGGAAAGTAATAAGAGCTCTTTGGGAATTTTGTCTCATTATAGATATTTGTTTTCATGTATTTATCAGTTTCAGATCTGTAATATAATAAATATAAGCTTAAAACTCCTGTAGAAACGCTGAAGGGTTTCTGGATCAATCTTTGTCTTGCGACACCTCTATTTTGAGGGGTTTTTCTATATAAAATGCTATTTAACCTTGCTGAATGCCTATGCCGTGTTCCCAAACCCATTATCTGATAATCCAAAATATTATACATCTTATTCCTTCAGAAAAAACGCAGCCCTTGCTTCAGTAAAATTCTGCATACTCAAAGTCTTGGGAAATCAGGGTTTTTCTTGACTAGTCGGGAAGGAGGAACTGTTTAACATAGTAAAACGCCTTTGTTTGAGCTGAAATTCGACATGGAAGTCCCTCTTGACCTATTATAACATATTCCAAAACCTTGACCCGTCAGTTTACACATATTTCCTTATTCACTCATTTTAGGTCCAAAATCCTCACTTTTCCCCCACCTTTTTGCCCTTAAAAGCTGAGTAAAGGTTTCTGCTGCTATTTATTTTGGTTGCTAAACATTTTTAGAGATATGATATGATATCTGAAGCCCTCATACCTGAATAATGGGTTTTTAAGGCATAATCTGCTGAAAATTCCCTTCTGGGATATTACAGTGGTATCAGAGCATAGTTCTGGCTCAGCCTGTGGAGCTAGCTATCTATGGAAAATATGAGGATCAAAATTCCTACATTCTTACCTGAAGTACCGAGGCAGCATGATCATGTACCCTTTGGAGATTATTTCCGAGAATGGAAGTCCATGGGGGAAGACCTCAAAGCAATTTTGCCCTTCAAATATTACTGTGAGCTCAGATTGGATGGAGTAGGAAGGTATAATGGTAACAGAGGGATTTATAGCATGTAGAGTTCAAAGTTGCAGCATACTACTGGGAGATCACCACTTCCCATGCATGAGGGATCCACTAGTCCCTTTGAGTCTAAGCCCAAGAAGACCGGAACGGTGAAAAAGGAGAGTTTATTCTTTTTCAGATCCAGAAAAGATGCATCCATTGTTGAGGAGGTCAAGAAATTTGAAGAAAAAGAAGAGGAAGTACCATGCGCTTCCAATTTTAATCGAGAAGAAGAGATCACATCACCTCTTGAGGAGGCTTGTGAAAACGTTGTCACATTCATGGAGGAGCAGCCACATGCATCAACAGTTGGGGCAGCCAACACTTGTGAGGAAGGAACTCTTGTAGCCCTGCAAGAAGTTCCAAATGTAGATCAAGAGCAGCTTGGTTGCACTGCGCTTTGCAACATGGATGAAGGGGAGGTCTCAAGGAGAGATCTCACTATAGATGCACTTCAACACACTATGGAACACAATGATTTGGTTCCCTTCTCACAAGAGCAGATAGAAGATGGAGGACATCTTCGGATGGATAACATCTCTCATGCTTGTGTTGGACATCCCTTGAGCCATACACATCATGATGGGGGGTTTTTGCCTACCACCTATTTGATTCTTGATAGGGTCTCATTGATCCTTGAGAAGTTTATATTTCAAAATCCCATGAAGTGCAAAATCAGCAATTTGATTTGGGAGGATGGTAGCCCTCATGGGAAGAGTACCAAGATGAGGAGAAGAAGGAGGCATCCACAAGTGATTAAGTGGATGTGGTTGATGAGCAAGGAGCTAGGAGGCTACTTGCAGATCTATGATACCGGGCAGCAAGAGGCTTGGCTGCGCTGGTTACTCTTGAAAGAGTTTGGCCATCTCTTGGCAAACACTCTTCCTAAGAGTAGGAGGACGGGGAGAAGATGGCTAGATACTTGCATCATTGAGCAGCATAGAGTATGGATGCATGGTATTGATATGTTACTCATATCATTAATTATGTCTTCATCATATGAGTTGTATGATGGAAGTATGGGGAGGCAACAAAATGTCTTGTTGCTTTGCTTGGGAGAGCAAGGGCAGATTTGCTCTCACACTTTGTATGATGTTGCAGGAGGAGGAGATGGCATTATCTCCTTGGTCTTTGTTGATGGCTTGGAAGCACTTCCATCTTGGGAAGTGTTCCACATTTGTTGCAGCATTTTTAGAAGAGTCTTTGACAAGGAGCATGTAAAAGAACAGAGCTTTGTATTGACAGGAGCTTATTTGCATGAGCTCACAGCGCTGTCACTTGGGAGCAGAGATTTATGGATGAAGTGTGCCCAGCAGAGATATGGTGGATCTATAACCCATAGGTCCCAGGATCACTTCATATTTATTACACTTAGAGGAGGTAATGATGATAGAGACATTTATCACTATGGCATATTTTTCTTAACTTGGATTTCCAAGCATAAGGAGGATTATCTTCTTGTAGCACATGGTTCATTCTTCTTCATAGCATGCCAAAACACTATGGAGGACTCATTTATGGATCCATGTACCATCTTACTTCCAGCATATGGTGAGGAGTTTGTTTATACATTCATTGATTTGCACACTCTTGCCATTCCTATGCAGTGCATTGCTTCACAAGGGGGCAAGCTTGTCATATTGCTCCATGAGTTTTATTGGGCCAATCTACATGATGGAGGCAACCATCTCTTTTGTGGCTTTGGGAAAATGTTTTATCACCTCATGTATGTTCATTTGCAGCACTATATCATGTATCATATGAAGACATGCATGGTTAACATAAACATTTTGCCTTGTACTCTTATCAAGCAGCAACTTGTAAAACTGCGCTGTACTTATTGGGGAAGCTGTTGGTACCTCTTTTCATCACATGTAACCTTCAGTGTTTCCTTCATTTTGTTGTTGATCATGTCTCCATTTGTTGATATAGATCAGATTGGTATGGGAGGCTTGATTAGGAGGGAGACACATGAGTTGGATGTGTCTTTGAGTGGGAAGAATTCTCACATTCTCTGCACTACATGTTCTAATGGGAGCATGGGAGGAGGCATGGCCACCACTACTACATATGTGTTCTGTTTTGAGGTGGGCCATGAGATTGATATTCATCCATTGTACAGCCATGGGCAAGTGTTTGGTCTTATGTTGTTGTCATATTCAGCCATTTACTATCCATTAGTAGATGTGATGAATCTTTTACATTGCTTGCCATGTAATTTTCTGAAGTTGCAGTGGATGAGACTGCGTTGTATTCTTGTGAGAGATTGTTTGCATCATGTATCATCATGTAACACCTTCAGCAAACATCTCATTAGGATGATCCATGATGCACATGTCCTATTCTTCATGGATGAATTGTTTTGGGCCAACCTGTTCTTCATTGTTGGAGGAACCTTCTTTGGAGGATTGTTCTTCACTTTTCCATTGGAGGGCAATGATTTTGCAACCCAAGATCAGCATACACTCGACACTTGTTATGAGTGGAGAGAAGGACAGCATGGGGTAAGCTATGGTGCTTGCCAAGATCAGATTTTTAGCCCACCTTCATTACCGGAGTTTGAGGTGGAAGGAGATTTTCAGGAGTTGCCTTGTCAAGAGGTGGCTCATTTTGTCTGGATGATTGCTTGGAGATGGAAAATCCACATGAGGGAGATATTCCTCATTATATTTCCGACTCCATGCCTTGATTGGAGAGAGGTGATGAGTTGGTTCACATTTGATGGGCCAGCTTACACAGTCATAGATGCAGAGCAGCAGTGGCCATGGTCTTCAGTTATAGCCAGAGGCAGTGAGCAGTCCGAGCCATGGGACTTGGGCTATTATTGGCCATGGTGGCAATGGGATCCGGGCGGATTTTTGGTTGGCTGGTACCATGAGAGATCAGTTTGGGATCCTGGCATTGAGAGATCCCTACATATCAGGATGATGCAGAGTACAGGGGAGATTCAGTGGCGCATCTGGGACCCAGGCATATTTTGCAGTATCGGTGGAGAGCATCCGCTAGGAGGAGACCAGTTCAGGCAGTTGCTTGAGGGCAAGCAACATTTTTCCGGGGGGGACTGTAATATTCCTAATTTGCGACAGCAAATTGGAATATTCTATTTTGTTTATTTTGCCATCTATAGTTTATAAATAAATAAAAAGTGAGTAAAGAGGGTCTAAACTCACTTAAATGAAATAATACATCCACCTAGTAGCACAACGTTGTGACTTAAGTGGGAGTCAAGGGGGGACCCAACACCACGTGGAGGAGGGGGCCTATGTACACTCTAGAAGTTTCTCCAAGCTTCTACGCAGATAAGGATGAGAATGTGGATAAGGATGAGGATGTGGAGGAGTGAGAGGCTACATTGGGTTTTGGAGGGAAACCAACACTATAAAAGATGGAAGAGCCTCCTCATTTGATTCATGCTTGGATATTTGGTTGATTGATTATTGAGTGAGACATATTGTCTTCTCTTTGGCACGCTGGCTGTTTAGCCCGTCTGCTGCACTGCTTAGTGCACTGAGTGTCTCCGTGCGGAGATCTCACCCTTAGCCCCAGGGGACTTCGAGTGCCTGCTCGGGCAAGGTTATTTTCTTAGCATCATCCTCCATTACAGCATTATTGCTGCAGCAGCGTAATTCTGTGTTGTAGGGTGTTTCCGTGGTGACTTTGCGACACCACCTCCTTCTCTTGTTTTTCAGAGGGAGAGCCTCTCTCTCCTTTGGAGGATCAGATTGGGAGATATTAGAGCTTATTATCAGATCTTGGCATCAGGCCTATATGTTCTTCATGGTATACTACGCAGTTCTTTCCCCAGATCTATGTTATTGCTGAGGGAGTAGCGTTCCAAGGGTTTTGGCATCATTTTGGAGTTAGATCTCTGATTGAGGGTGATCCTTGGATTGGCCAACCAATCCAAGTATATTTATGATATGATACTGAATTTTTCTTCATAAATTCTGAATCATTCTTCAGATCTGCTGCAGTAAAACTCATATCTGCTCCGGCATTTTCATGTATTGCTGAAATCCCCAAGGGGAAAGTAATAAGAGCTCTTTGGGCATTTTGTCTCATTATAGATCTTTGTTTTCATGTATTTATCAGTTTCAGATCTGTAATATAATAAATATAAGCTTCAGCCTCCTGTAGAAATTCTTAAGGGTTTCTGGATCAATCTTTGTCTTGCGACACCTCTATTTTGAGGGGTTTTTCTATATAAAATGTTGTTTAACCTTGATGAATGCCTATGTCGTGTTCCCAAACCCATTATCTGATCATACAAACTATTATACATCTTATTACTTCAGAAAAAACGCAGCCCTTGCTTCAGTAAAATTCTGCATACTCAAAGTCTTGGGAAATCAGGGTTTTTCTTGACTAGTCGGGAAGGAGGAACTGTTTAACATAGTAAAACGCCTTTTTTTGAGCTTAAATTCGACATGGAAGTCCCTCTTGACCTATTATAACATATTCCAAAACCTTGACCCGTCATTTTATGCAGATTTCCTTATTCACTCATTTTAGGGCCAAAATCCTCACTTTTCCCCCACCTTTTTGCCCTTAAAAGCTGAGTAAAGGTTTCTGATGCTATTTATTTTGGTTGCTGAACATTTTCAGAGATATGATATGATAGCTGAAGCCCTCATACCTGAAGAATGCGTTTTTCAGGCATAATCTGCTGAAAATTCCCTTTGGGATATTACAGTGGTATCAGAGCATAGTTCTGGCTCAGCCTGTGGAGCTAGCTATCTATGGAAAATATGAGGATCAAAATGCCTACATTCTTACCTGAAGTACCGAGGCAGCATGATCATGTACCCTTTGGAGATTATTTCCGAGAATGGAAGTCCATGGGGGAAGACCTCAAAGCAATTTTTCCCTCCAAAGATTACTGTGAGCTCAGACTGGATGGAGTAGGAAGGTATAAAAAAGGCCCAACCACTACACCAAAAGCTCGAACTATTAGTGAGGGCGGCATCCCAGGGTGTTAAGGGTGGGGTCTTAAGGCCCACCGGAGCATCTCGGGACGGGGACCCTCACGCAGTCCCCCAATTACGCAGACCTGGCAGCGTGTCAAGGCCCACCGAACCCTCAACAAGGAGGCTGCCCTAAATAGGGATATTACAGCCCACCACGCTCTGCGAGTCTCGACCTCGAGACCTCGGCTTTGATACCACAAAGGCCCAACCACTACACCAAAAGCTCGAACTATTAGTGAGGGCGGCATCCCAGGGTGTTAAGGGTGGGGTCTTAAGGCCCACCGGAGCATCTTGGGACTGGGACCCTCGCGCAGTCCCCCAATTACGCAGACCCGGCAGCGTGTCAAGGCCCACCGGACCCTCAACAAGGAGGCTTCCCTAAATAGGGATATTACAGTGATGCTTACCATCCTGTAATAGTCAAAATCAGAGAAGACCCTGAGATAGGAAAAACTAACATGGGATGTTGGATATTAAATCACATAAATAGGGAAAGGATCAATGTGGAGAAGGATAGGGGAAACATTGCTTCCAAAGGGAAAATATATATATGAAACGCTTGTAGTAAAATAAAAACTCAAAGAGAATATCCCTAAAAAAATAGAAAGGAAATAATCCCATGATTGAGGGCAAGGTAAAATAGATTCAAAAACTAAATTTAAGATCCTTCTCTAAATTCCATATAATGAAAACCCACTAGAATTAATAGGCCTAGAGTGGGCATATGAAAACAGAATACCATGTAACTAGAATTTCCTAATAAGATCAATATAAACACATTTATAGCTACAATAATTTTCAGGGTGAAGGAAAGAAAAATTACAAACTTGAAATCCATTCTTTTGCAATTTTAATTCCATAGTTGAAAAAATCCCAAAATTCCTACCTTCCAACTGACGATCAGCACCAACCTTGCATGCAAGAATAATTCAATTCCCCAACATACGTTGGTTTGAAATTTTGCATAGATTTCCATTCTCCATAATAGTAAGCCACATAGGCTAGAAATTTCCAACAATTTCTATATAAGGAGAGGTCCTAAAACTTGTATATAAGTTACAATCCACCCTTCCTCATCATCCTCCCCTAAACAAGTGTCATCATACTCCATTTTGTAGCCTGATTCATAAATAATTGTCTTTTGTATGCACCATGGATCTGAGCTTGGAGTGGTTTGTCCTTCCTTACACTCTCATGCATCTAGAAACCACTCTACTATCCTCTCTCACGCTCTTACTAAATCCTGCTCAGATCGTTGTCATAAATCCTCCCATGTAAGGCATCATTTAGTGGCAGGCCCACCCCTTACCATTAATTGCACCACATTCATGCCAATTTGTGGATTTTGTACCACCATTTGAGCACCCTTTGTGAGGGGTGTGGGTTCTCTTTTATCTCAATTTAAGCTCCCTTTTTGACATTTATGTGTATAGTCTTATTTTTCTATTTTCATTTCTCACTAAATCTTTCAAAATATTGATTTCCTACAAGCAAGTAATAGGTCAATAGGTTTGGTAGATTGTTAGTGGAACAATATAACATGTAGTAAAATAAGTAAAGGACATAGCATGCTACAATAAATAAGAAACACAAAAAAAAATATTCATGTACAATAACAAGCTCAATCGATTCAAGCACACTAATAATCCAAACAGAAAACTCGTCCCCTATTATTAGTTGTTGATGGTATAAGAGAATAGGATGCTAAATCACTTGCAATGAACCCTTGGAGCTATCGAGCATTTAGCTATTCCTATTCTAAGTGTTTCTTTTCTTTAAATACATTTATATTTTAATTTTTAACGAGATATATATATATATATATATATATATATCCAACCTAAATTTTGAAGTATGCTTTAGTCTCCCAATGGACAAATAAACACAATCTATCTTGAAGTTTTTTTAAACCATTTATACTTTCTCAAAAGACAAACTCAAAATGATTACACAAAACTCATCATATGTTCATCATATCATCTATAGAAATTAAATGTAAACAATAATAATTATTATTATTGATTTCAATCACTTAAAATAAACCCAATTAACTATATTATCTTTATTTATGCTAACATCATCATACTTTTTTTTTATTACAATTAAAAAAAATACTAAAAATAAATAAAAACATCACTACAACACTACCTTTACATAAAACATTAAAACAAAAAAGCACTCATTTTAAAGAATTATCAAGCCCATAACTTGTAAATTTGTAAATTATTAGGAATTTGGCTTATGTGATCCATAAATTGTGTAAGAAATTTTTCGGTGAAAATCACATGTAAGAAAATTTTTGCCGACGCCTTTTGAACCAACCAGTGTGGTTCATCACCAGGACAAAATGAAAAATCGGATCAAGAAACCTAATTAAATAGACAAGGAAAGCTCCAACTAGCCGTTGTAAAATAATGGCTAGTTTGACTAAAATAATAAATTAAATTAAATTTCATCATATTATATTATATTTCACTTTAATTTTATTATATTTTAATTTTAATTTTAATTTTAATATAATTTAATATTAATGTTTTAATTTAAATCTAATTTAATATTAATCTTTTTTAATAAATGTAATATTAATATAATTTTATATTTTTATTATTTATTACTTTGAATTATATGTTAAAAAATAAAAAATAAAAATAAACAAAATAAAATAAAATAAAATAAAATAAAAATAAATAAATAAATAGATACAATAATAATAATGATATAAATAAACAATAACTAAATAGAAACAATAATAATAATGAATATAAAAATAAAATTTACTTAATAGCTAATTTAAATCATAATATAATAAGGAAGATACTCATAAGAAAAATCACAATGATAAAAGTCCTAAAAATCATAAAAATAAACCAAAAGGAGCAGACAAGGAGACAGAAAACGAGAGCGAGAGGGGAGGAAACGACAAGAGGGAACACATAAGTGGAGGAAAAAAAAGGCAAATAAGAGTGAAGCGTGGGAATCTAGCATCTACTGAAACTCCACCCATCGTCCCTGTTAAGGTTGACTAGCCTCTTTTCAATTTCCAAGGCTTCACCCAACTTGCGGTGGTGGAAATGGTCAATCCTCGCAATAACCTCAGCATTCTCAATACAGATGTGATGATTTGTCTTGTTAGCATGCTCTGCTAAGGCAGCGGACCAAGATATACTATGTCTGAGGTCAGCGATATGTTCTTGAATTCTTTGATTGATTGATCGACCCGTTTCACCAATGTATGGCATCCCACAAGAACACGGAATCAAGTAAACACCCTTACTATCCTTAAAGAAAATTGGGTCCTTAACCGATCTGATCGAACTCCGAATGGTGTGTAGGGGCTTGAAGGTTGAGGAAAAATTATGTTTCTTCAAGGTCCTAGTGATTTTATTGGTAGTACCTTGGATAAACGGAAGGTGAACTCCAGATAACCAATCACAAGGATCTTTCTTAACCTTAGGACATTTTTAAGCTTTTTGAAAAGCTCTAAGACATTGAACCCTGCTATAATCGTTCTTACTAAAAGCATTAAAGAGATGAGATTTTTCACCTTCAAAGTGGTGCTCATCTGAGATTCTAAAGGCTCTAGTGACGAGGGTGTTGAGAACCCCAAGCTTCTGAGATGAGAAATGATGAGAATTAGCATGCAAATACTACTTAGTATGCGTCTTCTTTCTAAAGACTTGATGAGAGAAGGAACCATCATCATTCCTCGAAAGAAGGACATCGAGGAAGGGTAGACTAACCATCCATTTCGAATTCCATGGTGAACTTAATGAAGTGAGATTGATCATTAAGATGTTGAAAGAAAAGGTCCAGTTTCTCTTTTCCATGGGGCCAAACCACACAGGTGTCATCAAAAAACCTTTTCCAAAGCCTAGGTTGAAAAAGGGATGAGGAAAGGGCCTTATATTCGAAGTCTTCCATGAAACGATTAGCCAGTATAGGGGAGAGGGGGGAACCCATGGCCACCCCAGAAGTCTGCTCAAAGTAAACACCTTCAAAACTAAAGAAGGTTGAGGTTAGACATATTTAAATTATTATTTTAGTCAACCTAGATGTTATTTTACAATGGCTAGTTGGAGCTTTCCTTGTCTATTTAATTAGATTTATTGATAAGATTTATCATCTTGTCCTGATGATGAACCACACTGGCTAGTTCGAAACCCATTGGCAAAAATTTTCTTACATGTGATTTTCACCAAAAAAATTCTTACACAATCTGTAAATTCATAAACCTAATTCAGAAACTCATTTGAGAAGAACTTAATGCCATTAACATAAAACAAAATTTATTTTTAATTAAAGAAACTTATAAACTTAATTTTAATTATAAAATTTAACACATAAATAAATTTAAAATATACCATCGACCTTGTATATTTTTATACTTTCGAAATCTACATGATTAGTTTATTATAAATTTAATTATTAATAAATAATTCTATTATTGATATCAAATATATATATATTATTGTTTGAATATATGTAAGATGCTTTTATCGGTTAGGGATGTTGTGATTAAAGAAATTGAAACATGTCCACTCATAAAAAAAAATTCGCCAATACATTTAATCACTAAAACTAAAATTTACAATTATTATGTAAAATACAATTTTTAATAAATATTATTAAATAATAATAATAAAATACTATAAATTTAGATAATAATATTATATAATCTTATATTAAACATTTGATAGAGAAAATTTTCATTTTCTTATCATGCTGCTATATGATGATAGTGATTAATTTAGTAATCATATTTCTATGTGATAGTGATTCATTCATTCTAATTTATTAAACTTAAGTAGAGATAAAAAAATCTTTGAAATTTTTTAATATATAAATTATATATATATATATATATATATATATATATATATATATATATTTTGAAAAAATTAGTATAGATTGTTATATATTTTCGTATAAGTTTATATTATATTTATCGAGTTGAAAAGTTTATTTTATAATCTAATGTGAAAGCTATATGTACATATATCTATTCTTTTTAAATTACAAATAAAATATTTTTTAAATAGAAAATCAATGTTGACTATAATAAAAAACAAAAAAATGTTATGTATAGTTGATTAGTTGTTCATATAATCTAATATAATTTTATATAAAGAAATAAGAAGAAGAAAAAAATAATTTGTCCATATAACCTAATATAGTTTCATGTAAAGAAATAAGAGGAAGAAAAAAATGTGAGTAAGATGCTTAAAGATTATACTTTTGAAAAATATTTTAAGAGGTAATATCAACTTAATATATATTTCATATATATACATATATCGAAAAAATGGTAAAAGACAATATTTAATGTTACATCGAATAAAATATCCAATAGGTTATGAATAAAATAATTTAATATGAATTAATCTGGTCTATATTTAAAAATATATTAATAACAAGAAAAACAATTTAATGTGTGTTGATTAAATAGCTCAATTCATATATTAAATTATTTCTATAACATACAAAAATACAATTTAAATAATTAAAAACTACATATTGATTTTTTTGCACTCTAAAATAAATTTGTACTTCAAAATATTTCTAGACTCATATTAGATCTATGGTTAAAATGAATTTATATTAATAACTAGCAGTTGCCCCAAAAGGTTCAAAGAGAGAGGCCGATAGGATTTTAAAATAAAAAAAGTTGTACAAGAACGTTAAATTTAAGTTAATTTTTTTGTATTTTTTTCTTAAGTTTATAATATGTAACTATATTAGAATTGTTTAACAAAAACATTCTCCAATGTCATTAGAACGGCATGGTGGAATATTAAATACTAATTTGATTACATTATATTTTAAAGTAATCTAACTAATAGATGAGATGATATTTTAATTTACAAAAACTGAATGTCTCAAGGATCCATTTATACATAGAGTGGTTCTAAACTTCGAATAGTTAAGAATGCATGCCTTCTTGTAAAAGGTTAAAAGTTCAAATTCAAAAAGGTAGAAAATAGACATCTAGGAATCAAATCACTAGGCAAAGACATCGAATTCATATTTAAGTGTAGCAACAACATGTGGGATTCAACTAATATAATTATCCCAACTTGCAAAAGATGAATTGAAATTTAGTTAGAGTGTAATGGTAAAAAATCCAACTTGGAGAAAGATTCGTGGAAATTCAATTACAATATAATAGAAAAATGTGAAGTAAATCTGGTTAAAATAAATATGTGAATTAAAGATTTATTCATTACTTTATAGTTTAAATATTACTTTATATATTAAATATTAATTAAATATGTGAACTTACTATTTTTTTTTACACAAGTTTTACTAGTGACATGTGAGTTCAAATTGGGCAACTTAGAAGTTTATGGCTACTTTCTATAAAGAAAAATAATCTTTTTGGAAAGATCTCTAATTCTATTAAAAAAAATAAGTTACGAGGGAAAATTCCTAAAAATTTAAGAAAATATGTGAACTTTCTATTTTTAAACTAACTTTCTATTATTTTTAGTTCACATAAGTGATTTTTATTTCTATATTTTAAGAAAATGGTAAACTTTCTTATTCCATTATGATAAAATAATTTTAATCACACAAATATTTTTAAGCAAATTATTATATAAAAAAATTAGCATGCAAAGTGTACAACAACAAATCCTCAGGTCAAAGCCTTTCTCAACATCCTAACCCTGTAAAGATATAAAATGTTGATTCTCTATCTAAATTTGGAATTATTTTAAAAGCAATATTGGAGAGGGCTCATTTTTCTCAAATGCACTTACAATTTAGTAAGATTGTAGAATAATTCTCCAACCATGTTCAATTATTATTGTGAGAATTTTGCATAGTAAAAAATGCTATATAAAAATAATAGATTAAAATTCACTTTAAATACTATTGAAGTTGAAATATATTTTTTAGAAGTTTAAATAATAAATATATTGTATAGGAGTTCTAAATAAAAAAAAGTTGTAAATAAATATAAATATATTATATTAATGTGTATAAAAAAAAATCATTTTAATGATTAATATATTATATTAAGACTGCATGAAAGCATGATATGACAATTCATGACTCTTCTTCTGATGAAAATTTGACATGCACATGCATCAAGTACCATATAAAAATAATTTTTTTTTGGAAAGATAGAGTGCAGCACACAACAATAATCTTGCAAAACTCCTTATAAACGATGTATTTTTCTTTCATTTACAATGTAAGAATCAGATTAATTATAGTTTTAGAGTATATACACGCCCATTCAACGAAGCTCTCATCACCAAGAGGCTGTGATACATCAAGAGGCTTCCGCCCAGTCACAAGCTCCAATAACACAACCCCAAATGAGAATACATCAGACCTGACAGTGTGCTTTCCACTTGATGCATATTCCGGTGCCATATACCTGAAATATCAAATCAATGTCAATCAAATTTACACTTCATAGGGCAGCATCTATACCTTCTTAGGAAACCAGTCAACCACAAAAATCAATACTTGGGAAACCTGCAAAATGAGAACATCTACAACTTACCCAAAGGTTCCCATGACAAGGGTTGTCACATGCGTATTGGTATCTGATGCTAGTTTTGCAAGTCCAAAATCTGACACCTGCAAATAAGAAAAAATCATCAGAAACGATGCTCTACTCAACATAACGGCATAAAAAATTTGGACACACAAGTATCCATATGGTTGTGATGATAATTCTTGAAGAAACCCATGACCCGGGTTGTCACATGCGTGTATCTAATGCTAGTTTTGCAAGTCCAAAATCTGACACCTGCAAATAAGAAAAAACCATCAGAAACAAGACTCTACTCAACATAACGGTATATAAAATTTGGACACACAAGTATCCATCTGGTTGTGATGATAATTCTTGAAGAAACCATACCTGTGCTTCAAATCTGTCATCCAACAGAATGTTTGATCCCTTGATATCCTTGTGAATTATTCTAGGATGACCTGTTGAAGGTAATTGGATAAAACTCTATCATGTATAGCCCTCTAAATAGAAATTACTATTTACTATTAAATAGAAATTACTATTTAGCGAATTCATTTCTAAATTTCAGCAAAATTTATTTAGTAATTTATGATTTTATGATTTTATGATTTTTTTATGATTTTTTTATGATTTTAATTTTTTTATGATTTTATGATTTTTTTGCACACATCTTACTAGTGACATGTGTCATTATCAAAATGAATTGGTTGACGAAAAAGCACCTGTATTAATTCAAAACAGAAGGCCTATCGGCCTAAATATAATTAGTTACTCTAATAAATAGTTATATCTTAGTTATATATTTCTTATATTTAGTAAGTAAAGGCATCAAGCGTGTTGGAATCATCTAAAATAAGGACTTCAATTTACTTGATGGTATCCCTAGGAGTTATGATTTTATAGTTGGTTTCGGGTTTGGATTATATTTAAGAGATGTTTTTTATTTCAAAGGTATCATGAATTTTGATAAGTTCATTTCTTTTGTTTTATTTATATAGATTTACTCGTATAATACTATAGTGACCACTTTTTAGGTGAAGGGAGACTCTTTATTAATCATCACCGCGATGATTGTTATATTTCATGTCATGAAAAACTCACTTTTCCAATTGGATAGGTTCACCTATCTACAAAGGGAAAAAAATGTGAAAATTGAAGATTATCGAATTCCAATACCTGTATATATAAAGAAAAATAAATAAATAAATTGTGAAAATAGATAAGTTCTAACTAGATGAAGAAGAAAAAATTTAGTTACCTCAAGATATAACATATTTTGTTTAGTATGATAGATATTTTGGAAATTTTCTGAACTTGATGACTGGAATATTTAATTTGTTCTTTTTGGAACACTTGAGAGAGTATTTTATATAATGTGGATGTATTTTTACTAATCACTTTTTTTTATGGTTAGTTTAATTGGTTGAAACATCAAGATAACGTATTTTAGCAATACATTCAAAATTTAATTATTTATGTTCTTATTTTTTTTGGTTAGTTAATGGAGATTTTGTATCAACACCTTATAGAAGACTAATTTGTAATAGGGCCAACAATTAAAGCAGCATATGCAAAAATGTAATCAGATTTTTTAGATTATTTTTATGGGTTGAATCATTTGCCCAAGGTATAAGCATTAAGAATGTTAATTTTAAAATAAGTACGGCTTTATGTTTGAGCATGAAATTAATTTTTATGATACCAGGTTTTCATAGTTTTATCAATTTTATTCATAATCTTATATGAATGTAGCTTAATCTGCATCAACTTTAACTTTTTCCCATTACTTATTTTTTTCATTTTAACTTAGACTGCAACATAGATTGTGATAGGCTCTCATTGAAATTTTGGTAGAAGTGCGGGATGAAATGTTGTTTTATAATGGTGTTTCTCTTTCTTTTGTTCATGGCACTATTGAACAATTCCTAATAGGCATAACATATAGTCATCAATAGAAATTCATATTTACTCCCTGCAACGAACAAAGGTCTTGTCTCGAATTAGAATCTCATTTTACACACATCTTCAAGTTATCAACAAAGAGTCCTCGGGAATAGGGTGTTTAGCATATCAGGTTTCTCAAAATCAAAATGGAAAGTCAGCGTTGGTCACATGCATATCTATTCTGGAAGGGGTGTTCTTATATTGTGGTAGAGCCTACATGGAGGGGGTCGTGATGTGCAAGAAGCAATTGTAACATGGGTTCTAAGATTGGTTCCAAGCCCTGGAGGTGACAATTAGACGACGAATACTTTTATATGGGGAAATATCCATAAAATTTTTGTGTATGGAAGGATATCTTTCCACTTGCACTATTAGTCATTATAGTTATTGTCTTCTTTCATTACTTCGACATGGGCTAAGATTTTCTGGATTTGTTTTCAACAATTTTTTTTTCTGTTCTGGCATATTTTTATGTAATCAAACACCTGCAAAACTACAAGACCAAACCTTGAAGATTTGTAAAACAACAAATGGGAAAATAAATTAATTGTATTATTAATGATTATCTTAAAATTCATGTACAATGTGTACATATTAATACAATAGCTAAACAATTGATTAATTTTCCTATGTTTCTTGGACTCCAATAACTACTCACAATAACACAAACCAACCGAGACTTAATCCCTAGCATTAGGTATCTAAAATTCGCCCCTTAATCCAAATGGATGTATCAAAGTCCAAGAATGAGAGCTAAAAATACAAATACGTGCCTTAATCAAGATTTGAATGTCTCTAAACAAATTTCAAGGGATAGCCATAAACGAAGGATGACAGTTTTTAAGAGAAAACCACAAACAATACAAATGATGGGAGAACTCAAAGTCTCAACTAGTGATGGTTTAAGGATGATCATCAACTTTGTAACTATCACAATAGTTCTTGAAAAAGATCTCATCATGCCAACAAAATGAAATCATGCTAATTCTCATAGAGAATAAATCAAAACAACTTTATCAAACACTATGAAGCCGATTCCTGAACTTGGACTCTAGGCTATAGCAGTAAACTTTGGTTATCTTTGTTTCAAGATCGCTTCAAAAATATTTGACCCTATATCAGGCCATAAATTCCATTGATTCGCCCCTTTTCAGGTACATGGTGAGAATGTGAAGTATTCTTCCCTGCAAAGTTAGCTAATACTCTCGATCATAACCTGCGGTATGACCTATAAATATTCTTTGCTTCTTTAGATCAATCCCATGAAGCAATCTATCCAAAATAAAATCTCTCTCTCTAGCACTAGCCTTATGCTTGAAACAGTTGTTTGAGTGATGTTTTCTGTTTCCAAAATGTTCACAATGGCGAAGATAATAATAGTGATATTTCTCATTTCCAACTCTATCACAACGTTGGAATCTAACGATTTTTTGTAGGACAACATAATCCAGAAATCCAGCATGAAAAAACTGTATATATTTTGAAAATTCAAGAACATGAAAAGAAACGTCTTTATTATATATCATACCAGTTCTATTTTTGTTGAGCACAATTTCTTCCCTACGTATAACAAATATTTTGGGAAGTGGAGATTCATTTTTTACATTTTCATTCAATTTTTCTTTTGAAATGGCTCCATCAATATTTGACTATTTTTTGGATTTAGGATTGTCTCATTGTACTTGAAACTCAATCTAGAGAAATTCAAGTGTCTCTAATGCATCATGGAAACATATTTTGATATCAACAAGATTTACATTACTGGCATTTATAGTTTCATCGTGAGTGGAGCTAATGAGATTGTTTAATATATCTAATACATTTTTAATTTGAGCCATTTTAGTCAATCTTGGGTGTCAGGTTCAATTGAAAATGCACTTGTATACACCATAATTTGACATGTAACAACGATCATTATGATATTCGTATAATAATAGATGAAGGGAAGAAAACAAGTATAGAAATATAATGATACTATAAAGCCAACGACACTACTTCCTTCCTTGTAAACCACTTCTCAAATACTTTTATCAATAAAATATGCCACCAGATAAAATAAGTTGCTTCTTAAAAACACTTAAAAAAACTAATACTTAATGTTATTTATGCACCTATGATTGTGCCAACCCTTAGAGTTACTCCATGCCAAACATTCCATTTTTACTACCAACATTTCCATACGAATTTGAGCATGCCGAATCACTTTAAAATTTCACTTTATAATATCCTTTTAATCTTGAGACATAATGGATTTCCCACTCTTAGAATTTATAAAAATATAACTCACGGACACATCATTTTGATTTAGGAAAGACTTTCCTTAATTAAGTATTTAAGTACATGTAGCTTTCTCGATGTTCATCTGACTTTCTTCATAAGACAATAAACGTTCCCTCCTACAGATCACCAGTGATGCCAACGAAGTTCTATAACCAACATTTTAGAATTGATAACAATACCAAATAGTCCTCTAAATTTCAAACAATAGGACAAAAACTATGAAGAAGAGATTTCTTCTGTCGTGGTCTGAAAATAAAATTTTCAATATATCTATGGGTATTGGGTTCGAAGCTTTGAAGTTTTTTTTTTTCTTTTTAAACCTCTGTAATGTGAAATGAACGGGGATGGAGGAACCAAAGCTTCAATATTCCCAACCCAATTCTACAATGCATAATGCCACAATCTGGAGCCTATGCACAATGTTGCAATTTGGATATGGACTACTAACATCAGACCAAACATTGATGTTGAACACCAAAACGAGAGCGCTAGTGAACATTTACACATGCCATGAATCATGCTTCCTCGTTCTTCAACTTCTCTTAGGTCATGGACAAGAGGAGAGCATACTTTAATAGATTTGTAAGAGTCCAAATTCAATAGGATTGAATGTTATAACTGTCGTTTGAAAGTAATGATGGAAAACCTCCATTTTATTCAAGTCAATTTGAGACAATGTATTTCTAAACAGGAAAAACATTCACTATTACATGTAAGTGTGTGGTTACAATGGAAAATAACTCATTATAATCCAGTAAAATCCCTTCAGAGAAGCTTTGATCCTATCAAAGTTTGAATTGATGCAATGAAAAAAATGATCTAAAGGATTTCTCAACGGATTGAATAGAAAGTCAACAATTTCATTATTACACAGTAAACATTGATTCAGAGATAAATTACTGCAGAAACCACAATCGAGAAAATATTGATCTATCACTTTTTTCACAGAGGTGGGTCAAAATCAAAGCAGAGGTAATTCAAAGCTAGCGTGTTGATAAAAAAAAAAAAATTGTTAACAGTTGTAGCATTCGATCACATGGAAATACGCTCACTAGATTTGAATGTGTTGGTCAAAGCTAGTTTAAGGATAAATTTAAAAATTAAAGACGTTAATACAAGACATATTAAGTAATATACCCCACAAAAATAGAATGTGTAAAGTGGGTGTTGGATTAAACCATACAATCATACAGCTACTAACCATTCATTTTAGAAACATTCTTATGATTTGATCTCTTCTCCTCCATTCCCATCAAAGTGACGATGATGGCTGACGTAGAGTAACATTTGTAATTAAAAAATAAGGAACTCAACACCTCCACATATTCAAGTCTAAAAAATTTTCTTTCTTTTTCAACAATGGTCTTGCAGGATATTTAAATTATTTTTAGTCTTCATCCTACAAGCCCATAAAATCACGCAATTGCGATCTTATCACGCAGTTTCTATCAATCGGTTCTCAATCATACATACATTATGGATAGACACCCTCACGTTCTTTAGGGAGGCGAAAAAAAATAAGTGTTGGAATTGACGTTTGTTTTATTATTGCATATGTGTTGTTAGTTGATATTGATGTCAACGTGGTTGTTTCGGTTGCATGTGAGTTGGTTATGCATGTGTATGTGCGGTTGCAGGTGGTTTGTGTATGGTTGAGGTGTATATGGTCCTTGGCACATCTACTATATCGGACTAGTTTGGAGATGTGATAGATGGTCATTGGCATGTATTATAGCTTGGACTGGCAGAGAGATGTGATTATCCTCTTCAACCTAGTCAACCTAGTTTGACTAGTGATGATGACAGTGATGTGGAATTGATTTGGTGAAGTGTTGCAGAGGTGCTAGTGACTTTAGGAAGTCCTAAATAGGATTTTCAATCTTTTGAAGAAGATGGATAAGTTTATGAGATGAGGAACAATTTTTTCCTTCATCCTCTGCCCCAGTCTCATGGATGTTGAATCGTAGGAACAACTAAAAATATCTAGTCACTAACAAGCAATAATATGGAAGAAACTAAGGAATTACAAGAGCACAGAGCCAGTTTTTTGGGGGTGACTTAGGTTTTTCACAATAATTTATCTTCATTCCTCTTGTTGCTAAGTTAATTTTGATGTTATGTAAATGTTCTTGATCAATAATTTTCGGCATATGGTTGGAAAACTTCGTGGGGCCTCTAAAAGTTGATCAAGGTTGAAGATATCAAAGGGCTAGTGGAGTTAGTGGATAATTTGTTCAAGATGCCTATCTAATCCAAATCTAAAGCATGTTAAAAGGATTGTTGAGTGGTCCATAACTTGTAGCATTTACTAAGTGACTCAACACATAAAATTGATAAAAAGAGAAAGGCATTGAGTCTATTTGGTTGGTTGGTTTGAGAGTGTGAGAGTATGCCATTGTGGGGCCATTGTGAGTGAGTAGAATTTTCTGAAGCTACTCAAACTGTATTGCAGAGAGTGTGTATGAAAATTTTATATTTTATGTGATGTACAGGGGAGAAGAATTGGCAGCTTGTGGTGTTTTTAAGAGCAGTGTTTTGATGTGAGTAAAAGAGAAGAAAAAGCCATCTCTGGGAAAAGTTTTGATTCATCTTATATTTGTAGAATGATGAATTTTTTGGGTTGCTCATGTTTAAAAATTTGAGAACCCAATTTGAAAATATATGGAACATGATTGGCATGGAGGAATTGAAGGCGTGGAGGCTTTAGAAGAGACAATGATTTGGAAAATTCTATAGTAGGAAGCTTTTTCTCCGTCCAATAGGATTTGGACAGTCTAATGGTATATGGGCAAGGATCATTGTTTATGGGAGCTTCCGACTGATATATTTCCATAGATCCATGAGCCTACACAGATTTCTGAATTGATAGATTCTAGCATACTATAGAGGAAGCCAAGTCTTCCAGCTTATGAGTGTAAGCTAATCCATGTACGATAAATGCATAAGAATAATAAAATAATTGAGATGCATAGCAACAACAGTGTGGTTTTTTCCCGAAAGGGATCCAACCAAAAATATTTTTGTTCTGTGTGTGCATGCTTTTGTTTCTCATGGTTATTTATCATGATTTTTATGATTTGAGTTTAGTGTTGCTTACATATTATGATGAACTAATGTTCTGAATGTGCATGGATAATCGGCAATGTGGAAAAATTTTAAATTGGTGAAAATTGATATAAAGGCCATCACTACCGATTCACCCCCCGGCCCTCTTAGTAGTGATCATTGTTTCCAACAATTGGTATCAGAGCTAGTGCTCTTCACTGTAGCTTGTAGGTTTTAACCCTATACAAAACTTATGTGCAAACGAACTCTTAAAACATACAATAAACAATAGCGAGAGCATAAAACATAAAACAGATGTACACAAAGATTTTACGTGGATCCAAAAACCAGGGCTACCATTAGGGGAATTTTGAGGTGTAAAATGGGCCTCCTAAGGAAATTATAAAATAATAGTGGAAATAATCAAATAAGATTTGATTACATCATTAAATTTTAGAGGGAAAAAAGGAAAAACTATTTTTTCAACTCATATTTTCAACCTATCTCCCTAAGGTTTTGCTCAAATTTCGATCAAAAATATTCTTGGAAGCATAATTGGATTTCTCATCATGTTGCATACTTTCAATGGACACTGCTACATGAAAAATGAGAAATACATGAAAAACGTGATTGTAAACACGTTTTTTCATGTATTTCTCATTTTTCATGTAGCAGGGTCCATAAAAAGTATGCAACATGGGTACTCATTGGATGAGGAATTAAATTTTGCATCCAACAAGTACTCCCGCTCAAAATTTGAGTAAAAAATTAGAGAGATAAGTTGAAAATACGAGTTGAAAAAGTAGTTTTATTATTCTATTATTTTTTAATATTTTTACTTTTTCACTCCAAAAATGGTGAAGCATCCCCCATGGTTGACATCATCAACTTGAATCATATTGTTTCTTATAAATTTTATTTTTTTTGTACATTTTTCTTAGGAGGCCCATTTTAGACCTCAAAATTCCCCTAATGCATCTTGATTTTCATTATCTTCCTTTCAATGTTACAATACATATATATACATGTCGAAACATTCATAAACATCAATCCATTAACCCTGTATTAGAACATAAATGCAGTTCCCTTGACTGTATCTACAAAATACCATGGACAGAAAACCATCATGCCCAAAACCATGAGCTAAAGTTATGCACAAAACCATAGGTAGTTCTGCCCACCTAATATAGGGTGTAAAAAAAATTCTTGGGGCACTGCCTTGAACCACGTGCAATGGGGCTACCGCCCCCTGTTGTGCCTGAAAAAAGTGAAGGGGGAGCTAACCTCTCCCCCCTCTCTTAACCCCCACTTTGCGCATGGAGCTAGTCATGGAAAGAATATAAAACACACCCAAGATTCTCCCACTTCTTGTTTTCTTTCCATAGGAGGCCACAAAAGAGCTCATTCATTGGTCTAGCCCTGGAACACTTATTGTTTCTCTACACCAAGAGAACTTCTTAGCACTCATAGACTTCATCAATGCGTGTGGAGCTAGTCGTGGAAAGAATATAATGCACACCTAAAAAAATTTGATCGCTTGGAGAATACATCGTCGATCATGGCTAGAAACATGAGGAGGATATCTCAAAATACCATAAGTTTTAAGAAGGAATAAAATCGATCCATTGCAAAAGGAGGTGCAAATTACAAATATCAACCGAATCAGATGTGTCAGGAGGTAATATTTTGAAGGAATTATTGAATTATGATTCTGATGATTTTGTAGAGACACATAGTGAAGATAAGAAGGGTATTTCTATTATTAAGGTTGAATATGAATCGAAAATGGTTGTGATCAAAGAATTAGGTGCTCAAGTGGAAAATCTAATACTTGCATGTAGAGATCATAAGAAATTATTGTAGATTTGCGATGAGAAGGAGAAAAATATTGAGGATGATCTCACTACCTTGAGAACTCAATTGGAAAATTCAAAAAACGTTAAAGAGGTAAAGTGCAGGAGGAAACAAGAAAAGATATATTATGTAGAAGCACTCGAAAATGTAGTAGAAAATTTCAGAAATAAAATTGAAGAAAAATACCAGCCACTTGTGTTAATTTTTTACAACTACGGTTAAATTTATCTTTGGACAGTTTATATGTCCAATATTATAAGTGCATTAGATTCATCTTTTCAAGAGGACCAAAATTGACCTATAGATCTCCCGAATTGGTTAAGCAGAAGTTATATGTTGAATTATTTTATTTATTAATTTGAAATGGAATGAATCGACCTAAGCACATGTGGATTTAGTGAAGTTGGCGTCAACCCCAAATAGGCCCTCATGAAATGTATACAAAGAAGTCACCTCAAGCTCATTATCACACATTAACTCAAGTGATTTTCTTCTTGCGTTCTTTGTCTCGATTACTCTATTGTGTTTTTGGCTTGCACAAGTTTGATGAAAGAATTTCGTGCAGGGTTCAAAATCATAGGCGAGAGGTTCGTTGTGATCTAGGGCTTTTGAGACATATAGGCAGGCATAAAACTAGCGAAATTGGGCTCTAGCCACGAGCATAGCATGGTAAAGTAGCGGCTAGGGTTCCAAAGTCATGGGAACAATGTGGAAAGGTAGTGGCTAGGGTTTTGGGGCTAGATCGGGCTGATCTGGGTGAAATCCACAGGCACATAGTGTCCTGCCAATGACCAGGAAGCTATATCCACAGGCACAATGCCTTATGGGTGTCGATAAGAGTTTTCTAAGAAGATTTTAGTTATATGTACTCCAATTTATTTTGTATTGGTTCCAGACATCATCCGCTCACTCATAGATGCACGCAATTAGTCATTGATAGCATCCTGGATTCAGATCTAGGATTTGACAGTTGATGTCAGATGGCTTTGGTGATCTATTGGATTCGTGTTTCTTTGTGTTATAGATCTAGAGATATGTAGATATATTATGTGTATTTCCGCTACATATGTATTCGGATCATTGTACTCTCTACTGAAATTTTTTTATGATGATCTATTGAAGAAGAACATTTGAAAGGGTTTCCCCCTTGTAGGGTTTTTCCCTAGTCTTTAACAAATTTTTCTTCTCTTATGGTTGTGTTTTTGTCTTCTTTATTATTGAATATATTGGTCTACCTTCATTTATAGTTTATAATGGATTGCACTACTAATAATTGGATGCATTATTTATGAAAAGTAATTTGGGCTAAAGTAATTGATACAACACAGAACAATATGAAACTTTAACTTGGTTTGAGAGCTAAGGTGAAGAACAAGCTGAGAATAAGACAAGAATTGAAGCCCTAATTATCAGAAATAATATCTACAATCCTTGAAGGTAAATATGACTTCCTCCACCTTCAAGGAACATGAAAAGTTGGGTGATGCATCAAATTTTGTTGCATTGAAATTCAGGCTGGAGAGCATAGCCGACAACAATGATGTGTTGGAATACGTTCAAGCAAGGATGTACGAGCCTCCAAAAAATGATTCCACTTATATCAAGAATAGGTATAATAAGGTGATTCCAAAGAAAATCAGATTATACATGATTGTTTACAAGATCATTTACTTGCATATGTTGGGAATTTAAGAAAGTCTAAAGATATGTATGAAAATATAGTCAGCATTTATGAAATCAACAATATAAATGTGATCATCACCTTGAAAGATCAACTCAAGGAAATGAATATTAACAAAGGATAAGTTGTTAAATCATACATTATGAGGATCTCTCATCTCAGATATCAACTGCAGAGGATTGGAGAGAATGTTTCTAACAGACAATTGGTTGTCGTGACTCTTAGAGGTCTCCCTCCTATTTGGTAAACCTTCATTACTACAATCAACAACAATAATTTCCTTCCATCATTTGATGAAATTGTTGGGAATCTTACTCAAGAAGAATCAATAATGATAGAAAGAGGTAGGATTTATAAACATGAAGAGGGAGAGCCCGCTACATACATTTCTCATGAAATGAGGAAGAGGGAAAAACGAGGCCCTTCAAGGAAGCCTCCTTCTCAAAGTTCAAAAGGAAGAAATAACATATCACTGTTCCATATCGAACACTATAACTCCGATAAGAAGGGTCATTATGCACTTGATTTTCACGACATGAGAAAGAAGCCACTATACAATACTAGAATAAATAACAATAATAAAATAATAAGAGACAATCAAAGTAACAATTGCGACAGGATATATGAAAGGAGAAGAAGATGTTCTTCAACCAACCGTGAAGAAGAACATCCTCCTCAAAAGAATTAAAGGGCTCCCAGGTATGAAATCAATGTTGTGAATAGATATTAATATATTCTCATTTCTCTACATACTAGTTCTTCTCCATGAGATTCGTGGGATAATTCTTTGGTTGATAGTGGGGACACTCATCACTTCTCTAGTTAAAAGGAAGTCCTCTCTAATCTAGTAGAGAGGGAGACTAAGTTTAAACTCATTCTACGATATAACTCTACCCATCCCGTAAAAGGATCTGGATCTGTTAAATTTTAGTTGAATTTTGGGGAATCAATATTGTTGCATGATGTGATGTATGTGTGAGGTCTAATGACAAATTTGATATATATATCCACATTGGAAAATAAAGGGATGAGGGTTTTCTTAATTAATGGAAATTTTTTTACTTGGTCTGTTGATGCACTTATGAAAGGTGCATTCACTTTAGGTATGAGATCTTAAGGTATCTATAAATTAACCAGCATTGGTTCATAACACCAATCATCTGAGTGAATTGTAGCACTGGATACTGGCTCATTTACACTATGATGCTCTTCCAAAATTGAAGAAACACTTATCAAGTCTTCCTGATGTTCAATCACCTCATGATGGAGTCTTTCCAAGTTTTGTGAGTAGAAAGAGAACAAAGTGACCATTCCCCTCTAGTAAGAACAAGACAATTGAAATCCTCCATCTATTTCATTCAAATATATGTGGTCTGATGCCTATGCATTCTATTGGTGGTCATCTCTACTACATCACATTCATTATCAATAACTCAAGAAATACATGGATATATTGCCTGAAGGACAAAGATGAAGCCTTTGAAAAGTTCCAAGAATTCGAGGCATTCATCGAAAATTAATGAGGGAAAATAATCAAAGTATTCAAGTCCAAAAATGGAGGGGAATACATGTCAAAATAATTCATAGCATTCTGTAGGAAAGAAGAGACCAAGAAGGAAACTAGTGTGCCATATACACCTAAACATAATGGCTTAGCTAAAAGGAAGAACTGGTCTATATTGGAAGTTGCTAGTGCCATGCTTCAAGATCAAAAGGTACGAAATTATATGTGGGTTGAAGCCACACACGTTTTTGTATATGTTCAAAACTGGGTGCCTCGTCAAGCATTAAAAAACAAAAACCCCAAAGAAATATTCATAGGTGCCAAACCTGATATTAGCCATCTTCGTGTATTTGGATGCCCCATATACTTTCATGTGCCGAAGGAAAAAATAAATAATATGGAAGCTACAGGAATAAAATGTATGTTTGTGGGTTATTTTGAAAATTTTAATGCATATAGAATATATATTCCAAATCAAAGGAAGGTCAAAATTAGCAGGGATGTAACTTTTTATGAAAATGCAGCTCTTGGTAAAGAAAGAGACCTTCCTCTACCTCCTCCTCCCAAGGAATAATATCATGACAGGTATATTATATATGGTCCTTCTATGCTCAGGTGAGATTAAATTGATGTTCCCATGGGGCTTATGGATTGATTAGATCCACTTCCCTGTGATTCTCCTATAAGGAAGAGACAACATTGGATTCGCAACACTCTACAATATAATTAAAGAAATGTTCCCATTCGCAGATGATTTAGAGAAAGGAAGGAACCATGCATGTCTCAGTGATATGTAGATGCCATGAGCAATATGATTCAAGTTGAATCATCCTCATTCGAACAAGAAGTCAAAGAAAAATCTTGGAAGGATGCTATTGACGAAGAATATGAATCTATTGTGAAAAATGATGTATGGGATGTTGTGACAAGATTGAATGGGAAGTCTATTGTGACTTCAAAATGGTTATTCAAGATCAAATATAGAATCGATGACATCATTGAGAAATACAAATCAAGGTTCATAGCTCCAGATTTCTCTCATAAAGAGGGAGAATATTATGATGACATATTTTCTCATGTGGCTCGATACGCAACCATACGTTCGATAGTCTCCCTTGCGGCTAGTCAAGGATGGACCCTTCATCAGATGGATGTAAATATTTATTTCCTTCATGGAATGTTACAAGAAGATGTATATGTTGAACAACCAATGGGATTTTAAGTGGAATATCGAAGAATGCGTGTTTACAGGTTGAAGAAAGAATTGTATGGTTTGAAGCAAGCTCCCCGAGCTTGGTATGCATGCATTGGAAGTTATTTAATAAAGTTGGGCTTCACAAGAATAAATTGTGATCCCAACCTCTATTTTAAGGTTTTCCAAGGTATTCCAATAATTTGGTTTGATATGTTGACGATTTATTCTTGGCAGGAAGTGAACCTCTGATGATCGAATGTAAGAGGAAGCTTGCCTATCAATTCAAGATGAAAGACATTGGACTTATGCACTAATTTTTTGGCCTTGAGGTGTGGAAAATGCTTGGAGAGGTATTTCTATGACAGGGAAATTATGTTGTGAAGTTGTTGGAAAGGATTGGCATGAATTAGTGAAAATCCTTGGCTACTCGAATGGATATGAATTTCAAGAAGTTGTGTAGAAAAGCAGCTAGACCTAATCTGGAAAATCCATCTGAGTACAAAAAACTAATTGGGGCTTTGATGTTCCTTTTGAAAGATTTTGTAGATATATGTTATGAAGTTAACACATTGATTTAGTTCATGACTGAGCCCCTTCATGCACATTGGATTACTTCCAACCATGTATTGAGATACATGGATTGATCACACTTGGTATGAGATATTATGTTGAAGAGGTTCAACTTCATGGATACACTGATGTCGATTGGGAAGGAAATGTTACTGAGAGAAATAGTACATATGGGGTTTGTTTTAGTCTTGGTTCTGCCATGATTCTTGGATGAGGATGAATAAAAATTATGTAGCATTAAGCATCACTGAAGCATAATACAATTATGCTATCATGGCTAGTTGTGAGGAAATTTGGTTAAGGAATATCTTTGGATATATATTTGAATAGGTCTTAGACATTGCAGTGATATACTATGAAAAACATAGTGGGATCCATCTGGAAGAGAATCATGTGTTTCATGAAATGTCCAAGCACATCAAGATTCAATATCATTTTATTCGATACATGGTGCAGAGAAGAGTTTTTAGACTCCACCACATAATGATTGATGAGAAGATGTAAAATATTCTCACCAAGGAATTACTGAAAGGAATTTTATTAGTCTTAAGAGAGAAACTGGGACTAATGGATGTAGCCCCTCCGGATAAGGGGCAACATTGATGGGGGACATTGAGAAAAATATTCCTACCATGCTTGAGCTCAGGGGTGAGGAATTGAGATAGAGGTCTCCTAGGGTTGACGGATATCTGGACAATAGGGTACTCCCCTATATGTTACCCATAGGATTGAAGATGTTTCTCCCCTATCTTCATAGGGTCAGAGAAATTTTCTCCCCTAAATGATATTTTCACGGTATATCCCAGTTGGAATCATACCCTCAAGCAAGTCTTCATTGGAATACCTCTCCTCATTTTTCCAATCAGTTGAGAGTGTACTTGGGGTGTACAACCCAAGTCGATTATGATGCAGGTGTTCTACCAAATGAATATTGAGGGTCATTGATGGGAATATTAGTATGCAATAATATTGGGTTAAGAGTTTCTCCCCTATTGAGAATCCAGGGTCAAAGATGTGCCCCCCTATATGATGTGTTATCCTATTTCTTGGTATGGGTGGAAGTTATTGCTCCCTCATTCTTGGTCCTCTAGGTCCAATAAAGTTTCAGCAGATGGAGTTGAGTAGTGGTAGTATTAGCATGACGACACCATGATGTGAAGATCTACATGCATAGGTTATCAAGTGGAATTATTCCTAGTTGAGAGGAAGTGCTAATTTTATGCAACTAGGGTCAAATTTCACTTTTGTCAATTCAAATGGTCAATATTATAAGTTCATTAAATTCCTTTTTCGAGAGGAAAAAAATTGACCTATTGATCACCCCAATTGGTTCAGTGGAAGTTATATTTTGAATTATATTATTTATTAATATAAAATGGAATGGGTCATCCTAAACACATATGGATTTAGTTAAGTTATCCTAAACCCCAAGCGGACCCTCACGAAATCTATAAATAGAAATGACAGCAAGCTCATTCTCACACATTTTCTCAAGTGATTTTCTTCTTCCATTCTTTGTCTCGATTAGTCTATTATTTTTTTGGCTCGAATAGGTTCTACGGAAGAAGTTTTTGAAGGTTTCAGAATCACAAGTGAGAGGCTTGCTCTGATCTAGGGCTTCTGAGCCATACCCACATGAACAGAACTAGTGAAATCGGGCTCTAGCCATGGGCACAATGTGGCAAGGTAGTGGCCTGGGTGCCATAGCTCCGGACACAACATGGAAAGGTAGCGGCTAGGGTTCTTGGCCCATATCAGTGTGATATGAGCTAGAGCTAGAGGAACAGAGTGTCCTGCTAGTGACCAGGAGGCTATAATTTTGGGCACAACATCTTGTTGGTGTGACTAAGGGTTTTTCTGAGCATATACAAGTTAGATATACTCTATTTTGTTGCATAGTGCTTCCATACATCATCCTCTCATAAGCAGATCCGCACAATCGGTTTTTCATGGCATCCTGGATTGAGATCTAGGATTTGACAGTTGATGTAAGTTATCTTCAATGGTCTATTGGATCTGTGTTTCTTGATGTTGTAGACTTGCAAATATGTAAATCTATTATGTTTATTTATGTTGCATATCTATAGGACACATTGCACTCTTTGTTGTAAATTTTTATGATGATCTATTCAAGAAGAATATTTGAAAGGGTTTCCCCCTTGTGGGGTATTTCCTTGGTGTTGGACCAATTTGTTATCTCTTATGGTTATGTTGTTGTCTTATTTATCACTGCATATATTGTTCTATATTCAGTTACATTTCATGATGGATTACACTGCTAATAATTGGATGCACTATTTATGAAAAGTAATTTGCGCTAAAGTAATTGATACAACATAGAACAATCTAACAATTTAATAACTTGAAAAAATTAAGAGCAAAATTGCAGAAGAAAATCCAACTCTAATATTAAAAGAGGAGATGCAAGTTCAAATGTAGGAAAGGTTAACATAATAAATTCAAATAAGCCTAAAATGAAATTTGTGAGAAATCATGACAATGTTGGAGAAAATAGGAAGAAAATTCATCGGCAGCAAATAATAGTTTTGAAAGGAGTTTCTATGCCAATAAAATCATTCACTCCTAGCATTGATCATAGCAGAATTTAAAGGAGAAATCAGAATTAATTTTCTCCTTTCATGAACGATATTTTGTGTTTCAATTACCATCAGTTTGGACATATTGCAGTTTTTAGTAGGACAAAATTAAACACATTTATTCAGCATTTTGGACAATAAATAATGGGACCTTCCTTCAGGTGTACAAGTTTGTTTAATGGTTTATTTTGTGCTTGTAATTTTTTTGGCCATAAGGCTATTGATTGTAGGTTTAGTATGAGAAGTTGGAAATATAGCATGAGGAACAAAACAATGGATCCTTTGGCTTCTTATCTTGTTCATGTAGAATGTTATATGTGTCACAACTTTGGACACATGGCCAAGGATTTACTAATGCCTTGATCCATGAGACCGAGAGTACAAAAGAAGCATTCAAAAAGACACGCACAAAAAAGTAACCAACCATGAGCTATGTGGAATAAAGAGGAACAATTATGAAAGTGTGGTATTTCTCTATGTTCACATGATGAGGGTGATAAATGGTATATTGGTAGTGTATGTTCACATCATATGTCAGGAGATAAGAGAAAATTTCACTTCTTTAAGAAACTCAAAATTGGTCATGTTTCCTTTTTATGGAAGTGAACCAACAAGAGTTTTGGAAGTGGCATGGCCAACCTTGGTCAAAAGAGGACTAATGTTCAATATGTATGGTGTAGTTTTTAACCCTATATAAAATTATCTGCAAACAAATATTAAAAACAAAAATGAACAAAATTGAGAGCAAAACATAAAACATATATACACAAATATTTTCCCATGGAACCCAAATCAGGATTACCATCTTGATTTTTCATTATATTCCTTTTAGTGTTACAATACATATATATACATGTTGAAGCATTCATAAACCCCAATCAATTAACCTTGGATTATAACATCACGGTAGTTCACTTGACCAGATCTACAAAATACCAGGAACCGAAAACCATCATGCCCCAAAACCATGTGCAAACCCATGCACAAAACCATGAGTAGCTCCACCCACCGAATAATAGGGTCCAAAAATAAATTTTGTGGGCCGTTGCCCCCGATCCTAACATGCATGAGGGGAATTCTGAGGTTTAAAATGGGCCTCCCAAGGAAAATGTACAACCAAAATAAAATTTATGAGAACTAATAGGATTCAAGATGATGATATCAACCATGGGGGATGATTCACCATTTTTGAAATAAAAAAGTGAAAAGATTAAAACATAATAAATCTACTTTTTCAACTCATATTTTCAACTTCTCTCCCTAAATGTTTACTCAAATTTCGAGCAGGAGTACTCCTTGGTGAAAAATTTAATTCCTCATCCAAGGATTACCCATGTTGCATACTTTTGATGGACCCTACTACACGAAAAATGAGAAATACTTGAAAAAACATGATTACAATCACGTTTTTCATGTATTTCTCATTTTTCATGTAACAATGTCCATCAAAACTATGCAACATGGATACTCTTTGGATGGGGAATTAAATTTTGCGTCTAACGAGTATTCCTGCTCAAAATTTGAGTAAACAATTAGGGAGATAAGTTCAAAATAAGAATAGAAAATGTAGTTTTTTATTTTTTCCTTCTAAAATTTGATAATGTAATCAATAATTATTTTATTATTTCCACTTTTATTTTATAATTTCCTTATGAGGCCCATTTTAGACCTCAAAATCCCCTAATGAGGGGTTTTCGGCCCCCCCGTAACCCCTTGTTGCGCCCGGTGCAACGTAGAGGGGTGACTGTCACGCCCCCGTGCATGAGACTAATTGTCGAAAGAATATAACACATACCCAACATATGGCTCATAGAGGGCCTAAAGCACAATGTTATAATTTTTATCCAAATGGTTGATGGAGGTAAGGAAGTGGTCTTCAAATCCAAAGGTTGCTTCATCAAAAAAGAAGGATCAAAGAGAGTGATTGCGGGAGGAGTCAAGACAACAGATAATGTATATGCGTTGAATGGAAGAGTGAAAAGTAAGAAGAGACAAAGAGATTACTCTTCCTCATAAGATTCAGAGTATAATAGATTAGCACATATTGCAATCCACTCTTGCATGATAGATATTTAGATTGAAAAGTGGATTTAAAGTTGTTATACAACTAGCTCACAAAATAGAAGAAAAGATAGATCAACAAATTCAAAATTATCCTCTTCGAGGGGGAAACCTTCTTTACATTACATAAATGAAAAATTCTTGGATTATCCAAAAGAAAAAACCTCCTTTCTATATATAGGAGTCTAAGGGGTCACAATATAATCAAAGCATACATAACAATAATAATGTAAGGACACACAAATAACAATAATGGCCTTCTATGGGGCACAGTAATAACAATATGGGGTCTACATGGGCATAAAAATAAAAATAGTGGGATTCTATGGGGAACAATAATAACAATATGGGGACTACATGGGCGCAACAATAACAATAAGGTGGCTACACTAAAAATAACAATAGGGGGCTACACTAGTATTCTAGGGACCTAACGTGCCCCTCTCCTTCAAAAAAATGTTGTCCACAACTCTTGATTAGTTGCGGATGCTTCTGTATAAAATTCTCATCCTCCCATGAGGACTATTGAAATATCTAAATAGATTAAATTGATCGTGTAATGTACTAAAACAAAATATTGAATCAATATAAAAATTGCAGAAACCAATTTCAATTCGACAATCACATAAAAAAGTAAAAAAAATAAATGTCAATCGTAGAACACAAGATGTATCTAGGGAAATCCTCAACTAAAAACCCATTTATCTGTATATTTCATAAAATCAAGATGTAATACTCCTAAATGGGGAAAGAAGAAATATAGTGCATAAAAATGGAAATAACAATGTATAACATCACATCAATAAAGGAGACCAATATGGAGCTATTCATTACATATAACAATGGCAAATAGGTGCAAAATTATGGGGCACAAACCATACAACAAGACCCAACAAGCCTCCAATAGATAAATCCCTCAAGAAAGAGGTGTTGCTACTATATCAAAATTCTAGAGACACTCTTACGACACAGTCACAAAGCACATAGCTACAATATAATATGATACAATGATATAAAATATATGATATATGCCTATAGAGATACTATACATAAAGAACAAGGCTCTATATCACTTTTCCTAGCCAACCCCAAGGGTTTCCGGCAATATACCGAAAAATACAAATGGTGAATCCAAGCCCTAGGGCTGAAGATTAACTACAGAAAAATAGCTAGGAGATGAGGCTAAATCTAATATACAATATGTGGCTCTCCTCCAATATATCCTTTAGGTGAAAGGTTGATCCCTCCATTGAAGAACCAACTCCCCAAATCATGCGTAGAAATCACCCCTCCAACAGCTCTCCAAAATAACACAGTTATGGACTGAAAATATGTTGTAGGTGATGGTGGTAGCTTGGCCTAGTGCCAAATAATGATATAATTCCCAAGAAGCCTCCTTGTTGATCTCCCAATGGAAAGGCTACCTCTACACTGAAACACATGGCCAGAAAATGGCTCTACAAACCCTCCAAAACTTCTGCCCTGCAACAAAACACAACCTCAACAGGAACTACGCTGTATAATAAGACTAAAGCTTTGGCTTGATGCTGGGATGTAGAAAATGAAACTCAATAACCTCTTCTGAGTGGCCACTCGAAGTCCCCTGAGGATGAGGGTGGGATTCCCACTTGGGAACACCCTGTGCTAAACAACACTGCAATCTTAGCTAAACAATTGAAGAGAGAAATCACGTCTTAACAGACCATATCAAAATAATAATCTCAAAACATGTCATCTATGGCTTCCATCCTCTTCCTTATATAACTGGTGAGCTTCCTCACCCTTGGCCCCACTCATTAAAGCCTCTAATTCCAAGCATGGAGTCTCCATCCAAAACTGTGATGTCTCATAATGAATGCCACTCCTCCATGACAACGATGTTGATTTGGTCAAAGTTGACCCAATCTACATGCTCCAGCCCCTTTCACACATAAGGGTGATTTATCAAGCCACTAAAGTGATATCCTTTCACATTAGTAGTGATTTTATTCCTACTAAGGAGATTTATGGGTATCCATACCCTCTTATTCAGCAAATTAAGAAGAAAAATAAAAAATTAATATTCCATCTAGCTCATGGATAATTGGGAATATTACAATCCCCCCCTCCCGTAAATGTTGCTTGTCCTCAACCAACTCTAAAGGTGAGTGCTGCAAATCTTCCCCCCATGTGATAATCTCTTCTCATATGCCAAGTGTATCCCAATCAATCCCTCCATGAAATACTCCTCATGAGATGCAAATGACTCATCCCACAAGGAAGAAAAATACCCAATGAAGCAATCATAATTTTCCCAATGTTCTCCCTGAAACATGAAGCATAAGAAACATGGATATTCTCTCTCCCAAATGGCAGGTTCACTCTTACCATCCTTCCTCCATTCACTCCCATAATAAGAATAAGAACATCATCAATGTATGGGATCAAAACCAAGGATACAAAAGTTTTTATATGCAATAATGGAGGTGGATCATAGTCCCACATGTGGAATCAACGAAGAATATCTCCTGAATACCTTAGATAATGATATGTTAAGTGGTTTCCCCACCACTTACTTGCTTCCATAGTCTTCTCACATGCATTGAGAATGTGAGTGATGTTTGGTGCTTTGGAGTGCACCCTGGGTGGTATATCATCTCCCTATATCCTCCTAGGGAGCGGCCATTCTCAACATTATTTATGGCCCAAAGTTGACCATGAATTTTATAAGGAAGAATGCTCCCCCTTGGAACAATGGCCTAGACATGTATGGTAAAGGAATGCAAATATTCACCAAGTAAATCATTATGCATAAAAACATGTTCCCTACCATATACTTTGTTCACAATAATGGAGTGGCTCATAGATATATCCCCTCTCATTCCCAAAGAGGAAAGAGGTGGCTGTGATAACTCCATCAAAGAGTTATGTATCTCCTCCATATCTATATGGTCCATGCATCTCTTCAAATGTTGATATATCTACTCTTCAAAGCCTTCCCAAGTGTATCCCTCCATGATGGTATGGTATGTTCTCATGGAATAAGTATGGCTGAAGAGAAAATATTCATGTGCTACATGTAGTAACTTCTCCTTGAGCTTGGATTCTCTAGGTAATAAGGCCCTACCATGATAGTATATGAAATCATCTTTTACTGAATATCCTTCCTCTAGAAGTTGGTCATCAAGTATCATGCAAGTAAAAATATCCTTGGAATAATCCACCAACAGCTGGGATTTCCAATATGGATCTATCCTCCATAGTGACAACGCTGATGATCTATCGTATAGAGCATCTCTCATGCAAATTCTCCCTTATTTGACATCTCCTATGCCAAAGTCACATACTGGAAGGTTGATATCCTCCCTCTGTTTCTCCTTTCTCTGTGCAAGATCTGAGGTGAGAGTGGGTAATGATGATGTTGGGAGAATGTCTCCCTCCTCCTTGAATCTACCCAAGACTCTCAGCATTATGCCATGACCTCCCAATGCTCCCACTCCTCCTGGATTTATGAGTGGTGCAACATGATTTGAGACATTCCTCACCAACTCCTAATCAGGTGGCCTCCCAGGTGGTTTTCCACAAAACAGTAATGTCTCATGGGCCAAAGTCATGTGCATAATATATGGTAATGTTAGGTCTTTGCTTCCACTCCGCAAATCAATAATTTTTTGTATGTGGAAGTTTTTTGTGAGCGATATGTGTGCATGCCCCTAAACATTTGATTTTTTCCACTTCTTCTATCCACCCATTCCATCTGCAAAGTCTCCGAATCTGTGGTTACCATCCCCAAAGTAATCAACCACTACACACCCAATATCACATTAGTGTTAGGTATGTCAACCAAAAAGAAGTGATTAGTCCATGTATATGTCCCCATGGTGATAGATAAAGATGTAACATAAGGCATGCACTACATAGTTCTAAGTCCTGGGACCAAAACAGAAAATTCCTCCAAATCAACAGTGGGTATTGCCCTCCTCTGCACTAGTTGGGCATCAATAAATTTGTTGGTAGCCCCACTGTCAATCAGAACTTAAACCCTCTGATCTAAGATGAAACCTTGAACCCTCAATATCAAGTACTTGGGTACTCCTCTCAATGATGCAAGGGCCCCTCCAATTGGAGAAAATTTTTCATTCCCACCTCCTGGTGGTGGTGGATTCTCTCCTGCTATCCCAACACTGTGACCTCCTTCTAGTTATTCTTCCTCCTCCTCCTCATCATTTGAAAATACCTCTGTATAGTATGTATTTCCTGCTGCACATCTATGTCTGGTTGTCCATGATTCTTGACATGTGAAGCAAAGCTTCCTTCTCCTCAAATCTCTTCGAACATCATCACTAAGAGGTACTTTTTTTTGGCTCTCCTTTGAAAGAGGAGCCTTCTCATCTTTTCCCTTGGATGGAAAAGTGGGATTTTGCTCAAATTTTTCCTTTTCTTTTGGCAAGGCATCTTGTAGATATCTAGCCCTTTCAATGGAATCTTGAAGGGTAGTGGGTTTGGTAGATTTATCCAACCCATGTATAAGTTCTGCTAGCCCATCAATAAACATATAGACCCTTCTTGCTGCAGATAAAACAGGAACCATAACATAAATTTTTAGAAATTCAGAAATATAAGTTTCTAGATTACCTGATTGTTTGAGCTTTGCTAGCCCCATGAAAGGTGCCTCCGGGTCTCTTCGATCAAACCTATCCACCAACCTCCTTATGAACTCTGAATATGCAGTCACATTGGCATGACCCAATGTAGACAAACCATGAAACCACCAATCATGTGCCTCACCCTCAAGGTGTAGCACTTCTATCTTGATGGCCTCCATCTCTGCTACTTGGTTCAGCTGGAAGTAGATATCTAGCTTCTCTACCCTTGATTTGGCAGTGCTTTTAGATGACCCGTCAAAGTTGGGTAAGAAAAAACTGGCCATAGTCCGGTGTAGATCATGATTTTGTATAAATTCTCCACCTCTATTGTGATGTCAGGGTCTCCTATTGTCCTTGATCTGACAAAATTCTTGAAAACTCAAATGATCCTTGAATCTCTGAGATTGAGACTCATACTCCATGAAATATTCTTCAAGATTTTCTTGTTCTTGAAACCCTCCATTTCCCACTACTAAGAATGTAGGCATTGTAGAGCGCTGAGAAACCCACTACTTCACTGGTTGATCAATCTAGTGATGAGAAATGTTTGAGCCTTCACCATGTAGAAACCCTTTAGGGGATTATTTGTGTCTATCCATCCTCATGTCCTTTATTTCTCTAGCAATTTCTTGCATAGTTCGAAGAATAAGCTTAAAAAACTCCTTGTCATCCTCTTCTCCTGATAAAGGGGTTTTACCCTTGTCTTCTTTATCATCTGTATAGTCATACTTCCAGTTTCTTTTGAGATACCTCCTCTCCCTATCTGTGAGAGGATCACCTTCTTCTGATAAAATATTGGCTTAAGATGCATAGGCTGAGCCAAGATTATGTTCTGATACCACAGTAATATTCCCAAATGGGAAAAGCAGAAATATAGTGCATAAAAATGGAAATAGCAGTGTATAACATCACATCAATAAATCAGACCAATATGGAGCTATTTCATTATATATAAAATCAGAAAATAAGTACAAAATGATGGGGCACAAACCATACAACAAGACCCGACCAGCCTCCAATAGATAAATCCCTTAAGAAAGAGGTGTTACTACTATATCAAAATGTCGGATACACTGCTACAGTGCAGTCACAAAGGACATAGATAAAACAGAATATGATACAATTAGATTAAATATCTAATATATGCCTATAGATATGATATACATAAATAACAAGGCTTTATATCACTTTGACCAGCCAGCTCCAAGGGTTTCTGGCAATATACCTAAAAATAGAAATGGTGAATCTAAGTCCTAAGGTTGAAGATTCACTGTAGCAAAATAGATGGGAGATGAGGCTAAAGCTGATATATAATATGTGGCTCTCCTCCAATATATCCTCCAGGTGAAAGGCTAATCCCTCCACTGAAGAACCAACTCCCCAAATCATGCAAAAAAATCACCCCTACAATAGCTCTCCAAAATAACACAGTTATGGACTAAAACTGCACTGTAGGTGATGGTGGTAGCTTGGCCTAGTGCCAAATAATGATATAATTCCCAAGGATCCTCCTTGTTGATCTCCCAAAGGAAAGGCTACATCTCCACTAAAACACGAGCCTAGAAAATGGCTCTACAAACCCTCCACAACTTCTGCCCTACAACACAACACAACCTCAATAGAAACTGTGTTGTATAATGAGGTTGAATAGTTGGCTTGATGCTGATATGTGGAAAATGCAACTCAATCACCTCTCCTGAGTGGGCACTCGAAGTCCTCCGAGGATGAGAGTGGGATTCCCGCTCGGGAACACCATGTGCTAAAAAGCACTGCAATCTTAGCTAAACAGTTGAAGGGAGAAAACAAGTCTTAATAGACCATATCAAAATAATGATCTCAAAACATGTCCTCTATGGCTTTCATCCCCTTCCTTATATAAGTGGTGATCTTCCTCACCCTTGGCCCCACTCATTAAAGCCACTACTTCCATCCATGGAGTCTCCCTCCAAAACTGCATTGTCCCATAATGAATGCCACTCCTCCATGACAATGTTGCTGATTTGGTCAAAGTTGACCCACTCTACATGCTCCAACCCATTTTCACACATAAGGGTGCTTTATCAAGCCACTAAAGTGATCTCCTTTCACGTTAGCAGTGATTTTATTCCTACTAAGGAGATTTATGGGTCTCCATACCTTCTTATTCAACAAATTAAGAAGCAAAAGAAAAAATTAATATTTCAACTAGCTCATGGCTAATAGGAATATTACACAAGATCATGAAATAATACACCTTTATTTCCCTTCCTGAGAAACCTATGCACTATACTGACTGTATCAGTCATATCCTACTCTAATACAAGCTAATTTGGTCCAATATTTAACTGCTTTCTTGCCTCTGCCTGACCATACTTTATTACACATTCCTGGGCTAATTAAGCCCCTATTAATTAGGAAATTCCCAATTAATGATTGCGCAATACATAAAATTCTTCCTCATGACCTCATGCATGACCTGTACAAATTTCTAACTATACAACTGATAGTTGTCTTCTTTTTAAGCCCAATCTCATCTGGGCCTTCCTCAGAACTGGCATGAAACAGCTATTTATAGAAAATTATCTGTTAAATATTGACCACTACTTGTGAATTAAATCATATTTAATTCACTGGACCTATCACTAGCTCATCTCTTAGTTATAATTAGTTAAACTGATTTTAACTAAAATAGTTGAGTTAAATAATTACAACTCACAAATAATTGTAACTAGACCCCCTAAAACTTAGAGTAGACCTACATGCCTCTAGTTTAACCCTCATCTCAAATTAATTGAGCTAACTAAGTCTTCCTGACTTAGTTAACAATTACAAGTTATCATGTGATGGAATTACAATTTTACTTCTAATTTAACTAAGGAAAAATTTAATCATAAGCCCCCTTGGGGTGCCATTTCAACACTCCCTGTCAACAAGAAAGGGATTATCTTCTACCTCGATCCTATCAGTATGGAACTTGAATTTGCTTCTTGACAGTGCCTTTTTCAAGATGTTTGCATCCTACTCCTCCACGGGAATGTACTCTAATGACATAATCTACCTCTGCACACAATCTCTAAGATGGTGATACCCAATATCAATATGCTTGGACTTGTCATGAAAAACTAGATTAACCGAGAGTCTTATGCAAGTCTGGTTATCACAATAAATCATCGTCGAATCCATATTTGGACCAAACAAATGAACAAGTTTATTCCTCATATAGATGACCTCACATGTTGCCTGACTGGCCACCATTTAATTTTCCTCTGCTGAAATGAGTGCAACTGATATTTGTTTCCTGATTTACCAATAAACTATTGTTGATCCTATGCTGAAGATGCCCCCTAACGTGCTCTTCCTATCGAATAGAATCCTTTCCCAATCTGCATCAGTGAAGCCTTAAAGATTCACTCCCTTTGTCCATATATATCGTAGCCCACACTCTATAGTGCCTCTGAGCTATCTCAACACATGCTTTGATGCCTTCCAAAAACGGTTGATAGGCTTAACCATAGATTTACTAGTATGGTTAACTCCATATCATGTGTATGGTTGTGTGTTCACTAGATACCTAAGTCAACCCACATTCTGCCTGTAAATAGCAACATCTACTACCTCGCCTGAAGTAGCATCCTACTTCCTCCAGTTTCCTTCTATAGGAGTTTCCATGAGTGTGTTTACCTCCATGTGGAACTTCTTGAGGATCTCGTTGGCATACTTTCCTTGAGATACAAATAGCTCCACATCTCTTTGTCATATTTACAATCCTATAAAATAGTGCAAGATCCCCATGTCCTTCATCCCAAATTCTCTTTCAAGATCCTCTTTGCAAGACTTGATGAGCTACTAATCACCTATCAGTATCATATCATTGACAAAAATTAAAATAATCAAAAAATTTCCTTATACCATATATGATAAAGGTCTGCATCTGCTTCACTCTTGGTGAGTTCCAACTCAGTGAAATAGATGTCAATCCTAGTATACCAAGTGCGAGGTGCTTTCTTCAACCCATACTATTCTCTCTTGAGTTTCCACATATGTGATTCCATGTCTAAGGTGTCAAAACCTTTCGGTTGCTCAATGTACACCTCTTCCTCAATTACCCTATTGAGGAGGTTATATTTACATCCATCTAATGCATCTTCCATCCCATATGGACTAAGAATCCAAGGATGTATATGATTGATTAGTTCCTTGCGACTTGTGTAAGAGACTCATCAGAATCAATTCCCCCCACCTATGAGAACCCTATTACCACAAATCTCATCGTGTGCTTCTCCTCACTCCCATCTATTTCTTTCTTCACCATGTAGATCCACCTCGATCCTACAAATGATTTCCCCTCTGGTCTTGGGGCATCATCCCATGCATTTTTTCTAATAATGCAGTTATACTCCTCAACCATGGCATCAAACCAAACCGGTTGTTGCATTACTTCCTTGAAAGAGAATGGTTCTATCTCATAAGATCCATGTATCCAATGTACTACTCTGGGTATCTTCTTTGTTTGCGTTGTGACGTGGGTGCTTCCACATTCTCTCTCGCATCTATAAATAACCTGTCATCCTCTCTGGTGTGCTTCCTTCCGTCTTGGGATGTCTCTACATGAGTGTGTTCCTCCACTTTATAACACTCTACTTGTGGTTGCTCCACATCCCGAGGTTCTTCTTTTGGAGCCAAGAGATTCTCAACTGCACGCAATTGAAGCTCCTTCTCAAGGGAAATTGGCATGGCTTTCTCTTCATCTTATTTCACATCTCTTAAGACCATTTTCATCCTATGTGTTGGGATGTGCATCTGATAATTATGAGGTGTACCATTATACCCAAAAAATATTCCCAACTCATATGTTGGCTCTAGCTTCTTCCTAAAATCTTTGGTCACATGGTAATAAACTGATGAACCAAAAATTTCAAAATGCGACACATCTGGTCTCTTACCTAAAAAATGTTACTCCGATGTACTCATCCCACGTATTTTATGAGGACTTATGTTCTATATAAATACTGATGTATTGCATGCTTCTTCCCACAAATGCAATGGTAGGCCTTGATCATGCAACATATCTCGTGTTGCTTCGACAATAGTTCTATTATTCATTTCTGAAACCCTATTATGTTGTGGGTTAAGAGGTGTTATCAATTCTCTTCGAATTCCTTATAAGGCACATAGTTCTTGAATTCGTTAGAGTCATATTCTCCACCATTGTCGCTCCTCAGAGCCTTCACCTTATCTCCTATATCTTTCTCGACATGTGCCTTGAACTCACAAAAATTGGAGAACATTTGATCTTTCTTCTGCATGAAGAAAATACAACATTTTCATGAAAAATCAACTACAAAAATCACATAATACCTGTGTTTTTTTATGGAAGTTGTCAAGAATGGTCGACACACGTCTGAGTGAACTCTCTCAAGAAATATTGTTTTCTCAGGTTTCCTTACTGTGAAATGTGTCTTTGGTATAATTCCCCAATGTACACCCTTTGCATGTATCTCTTTCACAAGTGCACCCTTTGGAATTCCTGTAGAAATATTATGCATGATCTTCAAAGCCCCATGGTGTAGATGGCCCAATCTCCTGTGCCATAACTCACTGATTTCTCATCTCTCCACCATTCTTCTTTCATGCTCAAGGCAACACATTATTCTACATCCAATTTTTAGAGGTTGTTTTGTTGAACCCAAATATTTTTCACATGTCCCATGGATTTGTGACAAAGGAACACCTTTCCTTCACTAAATATCACATCATAGCCATAGTCTTCCAACATAACAACATAAACCAAATTCTTCTTTAAACCATGAACATACATGACATCTTTTAATGTGATAGGATTACATGTCTCCTTCTAAAGGTAACTATACCTATGTTGGTAGCGTTATACCTCTTGTCATCTCTCATATCGATGTGCATCTGGGGATCCTTCTCCTCCAAGTCACTGAATAATTCTTTGTTGTTGGTTATATGGAACAAAGCTCCACTATCTAAGTACCACATAGAACCCATCGCAAATGACACCATGCATGCGATGAGGGTGAAATCAAACTTGAACTGTGAAGCAAGTTCTTTACCTGCCACTCCTCCTGATGACATCTTGTTAGTCTTCTTGTGCAGACACTTTGTATAATAGTTTCCAAGATCATGACAGTGAAATCATTTTACCTTTGACAAGTCTCACTTCTTTCCTGCCTAACCAAAATATGATTTACAATGGTGCACCTTCCCCTTCCCTTTCTTTTCCTTTCCATCCAAGTCATAGTTCTCCTCATCATTAGTCTTTGATGAGGATCCATCTATAGTGTTTCGTCGAATCTCTACTTGTACCAGGTCATACCACACTCGCTCCCACTCTGGTAGCTTCTCCCTCCCAGTCACCAAGCCTTGCTCAATATGTCAGCTATTTGGAAGGCCTAGAAGTTCTAGCCTCACCAAATCATCCTGGGAAACTTTCACGCTAGCACTTCCAAGCTCATATCGACATTGAGTGAACTTCGTCAAATATTTTGGAATTGTGTTGCCCTTCTCCATCTTAATCCTTTTGAGCTTGTACTTCAACGCCATATTCATCTGGTCGCTACTATTCTGAAATAGATCTATTAAGTCCTTCCACATGGCATATGTAATTTCCTTTATGTTAGTCATCAGTACTTTTTTCTTGTTTAGATGACTAAATTCTTTGTCCCGGATTACTAGAAATAGAATTCAAGAATCATGTGAGTTCTAGAAATCTCCTCAAAGAGAAATTTTTCACTATCCTACTTCCCTGTCGAAGCATGGCCAATCTATCACACATACAAGACCAAATCCTAGACTGATGTCCCACACTCTCACTACCTTTTCCACCTCTCCCTACAAGACTCTCTCTCTATTTTCCTAAGCCCTCTATTTCCATACCTTATTTCGCCAAGTAAACCAAACTTTTTCCCTTACCCACCAAGTGGCTCAAGCAATGGTGGTTTCAAAACTCCCTTTCTAAAACCCCTTTGAAGTAAAACAAAGTTTTCTAGTTGTCTAGGATGGTAGTGCATGATAGAGTGTCAAAATCATGTCTCCTCGTCCAAACCCTGATTCAGGCTTTTCAGTCAAAAACCTATTCCAAGGACATTACAATAAGTTGAATAGGGTCACCTAGGTTATGCACTATCATGGTTCTAAATTCACTATTTCCATAGGTATTCAAAGGTGAAGTCAAGAGAACACAAGAATGAAACTTATGATTGTCCAAAGAATATCAAAGGCCTCCAAAGATATCCTCTTGATCAAGCAGTAAGCCCGTAAAGGAGAAATTTATCATGTCCAAGCATTTCTACAGAAATGTTTTGTAAATGATCAACAACATAAACAAAGCCAAAGAAGAAGGCCTAAAAAAACTATAAAGGCATCCACAGTAGGTGGTAAGATACAACAGGCTTAAGTTCACAAAGGAGATCATTCAAAAGGTATTTAGTCTAAAGCACAAGTTTTGTAGGGAGACAGTTGTCCCTTACTTACTTTTCTGCAAAAAAGTCAAAGGGCCATCAATCTAGCAAGAGGTAAAGGAATGAGAGGCATCATCACAAGAAAACCGCTCACAACCGAGAAGAAAGAAACAAGGTATGTGTTTGATGGGAATCAAGATTCGTGACTGTTTTGACCAAACAATAGAGAAACGTTAAGGTTACAAAGGCAAAGAACCCCTAAACCCCTTCAAATGATCATTGAAAGCTTTTAGACATTAATAGTGAGTTTGATAAGTGTCTCTTTGAAAACTTAGAAGATAACATTGTTTTTTTTTCTAAAGTATCCCTAAAAACTCAGAAGCTTGAGAAGATAGAAAAAGAGGGTCAAAATAGTGACAAATAAACCTCCTTCATCACAGCAGATGGTTTCAAGGGTTTTCAAACTACCTTCTAAGGTTTGGCAAACAAGCACTAACTCCACTTGAGAAAAATTTAAAATCAGAGGTTTTTAAAGAAGACCAAGAAAGGAAAACATAAAGGTCAATACTCCACTACACCAAAGGCAGAAAGATGATGAAGAGTATCAACAAGAAGAGACAAGAAATCTCAGTTCAAAGGTCTCTTTTCTCTAAGAACAGTTAGAGACATATTCTAGTGGCTGAAAAGGACAAAAATGGGTAGAAGTTGCCAAGGAAAGCAACTATGATAAGCATGGGTCATTATTTTATAAAGCAAGTTGTCCAAATTCAAAAGAGATAGGGATCAAAGTGACCTAAAAACAAACAGATATACCCCTTGTTTACAGCAGAGCAGTGAACTCCCAATAAGGACCTCCTTATCAAATGACTATTATGAAAAAAAGATGACTAAGGCATAAATAACACTTTACAAAGCTGAAAAAGGTTTTTTTCCCACAGAAAGAATGACAAGGTCAAAGGAAAGAATGTTTCAAATACAGAATATCGGTCAAAAGGAGAAATGGAAAAAATGATGAGTTTGTTGTGTATAAGTGTTAAAGTCAAAAATATGTTCTTTTTCCAAAAAGGGATGAGAGACATAGGCTTGGTGTCTTCAGGAAAGGTCTCAAATTAAAAAGAGCCTTAAGAAGCCTCCAGGAATGAGGAAAAGAAACTGTTTCAATCAAATATACCACCTGCAAGACCAAAACAGTCAAAGACACAATGAGAAAAAGTGAAGAAACATGAACATTACAAAAGTGGGTTGTATTTATAATTTTTCAAAAAAGTATAAATCCACTACAAATCAACATCTCCCTGCTCCTTTGGTCATTTATACACATAGTGAGGGTAGTCAAATTTTCTGCCAAAGTCCTCGGGAAAAAATTTCCAGGCGTTGCATGCATGTAGCGTCTCCCTGTGTAAATCTCCACTGTGCACTGCACTTCTATAGAGCAGTTTTGCGCTCCTACAGTTGTGCCCGACATTTAGAGGAAAGGCACGAAACCCCATGTAGACCCTGCACGTTTATCCATTCAGGGGTGACCCGAGCCGCCTAGAAGTAGAGGTGTTGCACTCCTGCCACGGTGTGACCCTCCGTGCTACGCTCTTGCCACAGTGTGACCCTCAATGTTGCACTCCTACCACAGCATGCAAGCCATCCGCTCTGGCACGTTCAGGCACCCGAAACCTTCTGTTGCGCTCCTGCCACAGTGACCCAAGCTACCCAACAAAGTGTGTTGCACTGCTACTACTATTTTGGAGCCGTTGAACGAAGGCATGTTCAGAGGTGACCTGAGCTGCCTGAATAGTTTTTTTATCTCTTTCTTATGCTATAGAGGTGCTTCAAGAGGTATTTTGAACTTTTCCTGCATATTCATGGATTTCTAAAGATAAGGCCACTAAGAAGTTTGAAAATTGGTGTTAGAGAAAGAAGTGAAATCCTAAAAGATAACACTTGACCTACACATTGTTATGCCTTGAACTAGCTAGAAAACTCATTATCTCCTTTAAATCCCTTTCCACATCATTTCACCAGAAGTGCCATTTCTCTTTAAGGATCTTGAGGCAGGGGTAAAGAAAAACAAAATGTTTGAAGAGGAGAATGTTGACATAGATGAGGCGACTCAAAGGCCTAAAAATCAGCAAAGGAAGGGAGGGATGTCAAATAGGTTTGAACCTATAAACACTGAAGAGCTTATAGCCTCCCCTGCTATTTTGGCTTGTTTTCAATAGTTGGGCTACTATGAATTCTGTAAGAAGGTACAAAAGATCCAGAGTCACCCTCAGTTGACCAAGCTCTTTTCCCTAAACCTTCATAAACATCAAGTACACCTAGCTGGGGTAAAATTTGAGCTGACCGCCTATGCCATCTCTAGGGCCAGTGGAATACCTTGCATAGGAGAAAGGTGGTTCAAGAAAAATTACCTAGACCTAAGCCAATATCACCCATTCTTGAAACTGAGTTGTCAAGCTGACTGTAAAACTATGTTCCCCTTCTCTAATCTATTGGACAGATATGCTCTCCTAATGAAGATCATCATGAAATACTTCACCTTTGAGGGTAGGTTCTCTGGAGTCTATTCATACCACGTAAGGCTCCTCATGCACTTCACTAAAACCAAGCTACTACACATGCCCTACTATCTTTGAAAAATATTAAGAAAATGTCTTCCATCATGCAAAAAATGCCTCCATCCCAACAAATGTCAAGCCTTTTTCATCATTCTCATCAAAGTGATTTTCTCACACCAACTAGAATAGCAAGTTATCCCCTGGGAGGTTTTCATCACCCACGATGATCTCACAACTCCACATCCCACTCCTCTACACAATCTGCCATCATAATCTCAAAATACTCCTCACACACCTCCATCACCTTCCACTGACCTTGGTTCATCTTCTTCACATGAATCATTTCGTCAAATAGACCTTCCTCATTCACCTTCCCCTAAGAGATCTAAAAATGAAGAAAGAATTGATGGCCAAGAAGAAAGAAATGATGGCCAAGAATAAAGCAGTGATGGCCATGAAGAAAGCGGTGATGAAAAAGAATAAAACAGTGAGGGAAAGGATGATGAAAAAGAAGAAAATAATGAGGGAAAGGATGATGAAAATGAAGGAAAAAGTGAAGAAGAGGAAGGTGGCAGAGAGTGAGATAGCCAAGAAGAAATTAACAAAGGCAGTAACAAAGATGAGTGTGTTGATAAAGAAGAAAACAAAGTTGAAATTAGTGAGCCCCATAATGAGAAAAAGAGACAAAACAGTGGGTCTTATGATGAACACAATGACACTGAAAATACATATGAAGAGAATGGGGAGGATGCATATGAAAGAAATGAAGGAAAAAAAAATGATAGTGACAAGAATGGCAAAGGCAGCCAAGAAACAAAGTTTGAATTTTTTTTCCGTAGGCAAGAAAATGATGACAAAGGGCCAAGTAATGAAGATAATGAGTAGGGTAGTGAAGGAGATATCAGCCAAAGGAACTCACCTACTGAAGAAATAAATGACCCTCACAGTGATGGGAAGACTAACGAGGGTGCCCAGGACAGTGACCCTACAAAGAGTGCAAACAATGATATAAAAGATGAAATTGAGGGTGAATACAGTGGTTCAAAAGATGAAGAAGAGGACATTCATGAAGACAAAGATGTTCCAAGAAGTAATGAAGACACTTCTAGCATTGCAAAAGCAAAGTATGAAAGTCCTAAAAGTCTTGACAGTGATATTGGCATAAAATATAGTGAGGGTGCTTGTCAAAGGGGCAGCCAAGAACAAGGTAAGGAAGATGCACGCACAGAGATCATCCATGAGGAGAAAAACAATCCTAAGGTCACTAGTGATCAAGCTTTGCAAGTAAAAATTGTTGCGCCTTTCACCATTACCTATAAAGGAGGAGAGAGGCATGTGTTTGCTGCCTCCAAAGGGAAAGGGGCCATGCACTCCTCCTCAACTCAAATGAAAGACAAAGGTAAACAAAAAGTGAAAGAAGAAGAAGACACTCATGTGGAAGAAAGAAAATTTGAGCTCATTCACATAGACAGTGATGAGGAAAATGAGACAAGAATAGTAAACTCTCTTATATAGGACCAGAATGCATAGATCAAATACTTGGAATTTTAGTTATAAAGGTCTAAGGATCTCATTCAATTTTTGCAGATGCAGAACAAACAAATGAGTGGCCAGTTGGTCATCTATGAAGCAAGGGTGCTCAAATATCGGAAAGAGGCTCAAACGTCACAAGTGTAGTTTGAAAAATACATGGGCGCTTATGAGGAGGATAGTGGTGAAGAAGGACAAACAAGAAAGAGACCTAAGACTATGGGTCTTAGGAAAGCATTGGCAAAGCAGAGAGAGGAAGAATCAGCCCAAGCACAACAATTTCCCCTCACCGAAATCCTTGCCATGGAGATTGAGAATAATAGGGATTCATGGCTTGAGAGAGCCAACATACATCTAGAGGCCAAACTGGAGAAGGCCAACAAAGACTTGAGCTTGCAAAGGAGAATGACTGAGCACTATAAACAGAGAGATCAATTTGCAAGGAAAAAGCTCAAAACTGCCCAAAATGAAGGCTCGACACTAAATGATGAAAAATACAAGGCTAGGATTGGAATTTTGGCCCAATTTTCTCTACAAGTCTCCAAGGACCCATGGGGCACCTACCTAGCAATTTTGAGAGCAATTGAACAATTTTTTTCTTTTTGCAAATTTTGAGGCTAGGAGCGCAACACACCCTGTGCTGCGCTTTTTCCTAGTTCGTCCTCAGGAGGAATAGCTTACATTTTTGGATTCCCCATAATTAGAGGAGCATGCTCACCAATTTTCAATTGGAGTTGTTTTTACCCCCCAAAAGGGTCAAAAACACTCATTTTTTCACCTTTCTGCACACTTTTTTGAGCATGTGCTGCACTCCTGGAAGTAGTGGCTTTTTCCAATTTTTGGGAAACTTACAGAGGTCAGATTGAAAAACTGAAGGTATATCTCGAAAGTAGACTTCAAGGGATTTACAACAAACCATCTCAGAGCCTTTTCCAACATCGTGAAGGCCTCCAAAAAAATGTTGCAAAAAAGGCCTATTTTTGTGCTGCGCTAATAACAACTTTTCAAATTTTCACACAGTGTGCTGTGCTCCTGTAGGTGACTGGGAAAAATTTGCTTTTAGCAAGTTTTCAGAGGCATGTCAGGCCTAAAAGTCAATTTTATTTCCATTTATAGTCGGAAAAGATATTTGTTAGATATTTTTGTGCCTTGGGCTTTGCAAAACCTCAAGGACAACTTAGGATATTTCTTTTTGGCCAATAGGCTTCTAGATACTGTTTTTGGCTCTCCTCTTCCTTGTTTTTTATATAATGCATGAGGATTCATTGTAAACAGTTGAGACTTGATGTGTTTAAGAGAAATACATGGTTTTATGAGCTTGGAGAAGAAATTGGTTTTATGAAGTGAATGAATGGCTTGTTTGGCTTGATGATGGAGAAGCATGTTTGCAAGATTCCATAGCTTGGTGAATGGTGATGTTTTCTTAACTTGTTAATGTTTTCGTTTCCTCATTTATGTTTCATTCTTCTTGGTTGCTATAGATCAGAAAATTATAGGTTGAGACATGCTCATGGAAGCACCTCAAACCTCCTCTTTTTTATAGCCTTGATGTTTTCCTCTTTTAGTCATCTTAAGGAATTCTTGAGTGCTCCTTAGGCCCACTAAAACTTGTTTTTGTTTCATGAATGGTTATTATGCTAGCTTATAAGTATGATTCATGGTATTCCCTGCTTATTTAAAGTTTTCAAAACCCTATCTTGAAGCTTTTTTATGAAATGTTGATTTATTAGGTTAAGACAAAGAGGTCTCATTCAATATTTCCCATTTCCCATGCTTACCAACTTATTTCAGAGTTCCCAATAACTTGATATATGTTTTTTAGGAGTTCCCTCTCCATAAATTAAGTTTTTTGTTTATCTTATGTGTTTTCCAAAAAGTTGAAGATGAATTTCTAAAGTTAGGAGTTCTAATGCTTCTATGCTTCATTGGAATGTTCATCTTACATTTTTATCAGTTTGAGTATTGTTCATAGATATTAATGGTTTGCCCTACCTCATGAGTTATTGCTTCAGACTATATATGTTTAAGACCTCTTATTTTTTTTCCAAACTTAATGTTCATTACACCTCATACATCACCTAGAGGATCCATTAACCTTGCTAAATCGGCCCTGCGATACACTATGTTTCATCATTTAGACACCCTTTACTTCATCTAACCCCATAGCCCTATTAATTTGATGACCTCTCATTCCACCTATCCTACTTTATCATCTTACCCCAGCCCAAAACAAACAAACAAACCTACACTTAACAACTAACCTAAAATCAATCATCCAAAGTGAACAAGTTCACATCCTTCGCATAATAAAGAGAGCCCTCTTTGAGTCTGGGAAGGCTAGGTCCTAGGACTCCAAATACTGGTCTAATTTTTCCCTGTCGTTTGGTTTAAAAATCTTCCAAATCACAGGACCCCAACACTTTCCATGGAGGATCGAGAAAATATGATCTTGAACTCCTTCTAGCAAGATCCCTCTCGCCTTTGCTACATTCTTCTTCCATGCATCAAGAAGTTGAGCAAGTGTTGATGTAGGCTGGGGAATTTAATTATCTATGAATTCCTTCAATCTGTTGTCCTCTATAACTGCCTCCATGCTATGTAATTTGAATTACACTCAAGGGCATGTTCAAGTCTCAAGCCATTGAAAGGTATCTTGATCTGTTGTTGGTCTTAAAGAATAAATCTACAAAATCGATGTAGCTATTGAAGAAAAAATCTAGTTCTTCTCTTCTATAGTGATTCCTACTCTGATACCATTTTAAAATATTTAAATAGATTTAACTGATCTTTTATTGTTCTAAAAAAAAAATACTAAATCAATCTACAAATTATGGAAACCAGTTTCAATCGCACAAGCACATAAGAAAGTAAGAGAAAGAAATATCAATCTCATAAGGAAAGATGTATCTGGGGAAAGCCTCAGCTAGAAACCTTTCTATTTGTATATTGCATCCAGTCAAAATCATGAAACAATACAATGTTATTTCCCTTCCTGAGAAATCTCTTCACTCTGCTGACTGTGTCACTCTGATCCTACTCTAATCTAAGAAAGTTTGGTCCAATATTTAACCACTTTATTGCCTCAACCTGACCAGCCTTTATTACAAATTAATGGGCTAATTGAGCCCCTATTAATTAGGAAATTCCAAATTAATGATTCTGAAATACATCCAAGGCTTTGTGATGACCTCATGCATGACCTGTACAATTTTCTAATCAAACAACTGATAGTTATCTTCCCTTTAACCCCAATCTCAACGAAGCCTACCTTAGTACTGACATGAAACAACTATTTATAGTGAATTATCAATTTACTGATTGTACAATACTTTTGAATTAAATCATATTTAATTCACTCCACCTATCGCTAGCTCATCTCTCAGTTAGAACTAGTTAAACTTATTTTAGCTCAAATAATTGAGTTAACAAATTACAACTCACAAATAAATGTAACTAGACCCCCTAAAACTTACAGTGGTCTCTACTGCCTCTAGTTTGACCCTTAATTCAAATTAAGTGAGAAAATAAGTCTTCAAGACTCAGTTAACACTTAAAAGTTTTCATGTGATGGAATTACAATTTTAGTTCTAATTTAATGAAGGGAAAATTAAATCAAAATACCCTTTGGGGTGCCATTTCAACATGGAGTCTTTAATGGGTAAGTTCTTCCACTTGATGAGATACTCTGAGATTAATTGATTTCATAGCTGTTCAGTTCTTATTTCTGTGACTTCTTTAAGTTCCAATATGATTTTTCCCACCTCTTCAAGTTCTGGAAAAATTGTTTGAATTGGGAGCTTGTCACCGATAACCTTCTTTAAGCATGAAAAATGGAAAACTTGGTGCAATCGCGAAGATGCGGGAAGCTCCAATTTGTATGTGACAATACCAATCTTTTGAAACACCTTGTAAGGATCATAGTATTTTGGTGATAATTTATTATTATTCTTAGCTTGCTTGAGGGACATTTGTTTTTATGGTTGTAGCTCTAAAAATATCCAGTCGCCTACATCAAAACTTATTTAACTACAATGATGATATTACTGTTTTTTCTTTCAACTATGCTATAAAGTGATTTTATCCTTTAAGAGTTGGATAACATGTGGTTGATGCTCGATGTGATCTTCCACTGCTTGAACCTTAGAATTTTTCTTAAAGATGATGTGATGGAAGGTGGATGATACCCATAAAGTGCCATAAATGGAGTCATGTTTTCTACAGTGTGAAAGGACGTTGTATACCACCATTCAACTAGGGGTAACGACTTGACCCATTGTGTTTTATTATCATATAGAAAGTAATGAATATATCCTTTCAAACATTTTTTCACTATCTCAGTTTTCCGATCAGATTGAGGATGATAAGATGATCTATGAGCTAATTGAGTACCTAGAAAAGAAAATAATTTATTCCAAAAATTTCCAGTGAAAATGGGATCTCTGTTGTTTACAATAATCTTTGGGTTTGCATGTAGCTTTTGAATTTTTTGCATAAATGCAGTATCATTTGTGTTGGATTTAATTGGATGAGATAATGCACAAAAGTGTACATACTTGGTAATTCTATCAACTACCACCATGATGACACTCTTTCCTTCAAACTTGGGTAAACTTGTGATAAAATCCATTGAAACCTCATCCTAACATTAACTTGGAATGAAAAGGTTGTAATAGACCTAGGTCCTTAATTTTCTCAACTTTATTTTGTTGGAAAACTAAACATTCTGCCACAAACTTTTGAATATCAGATTTCAGACCATCCCAAAAAAATTCCTTCTTGACCCTATGGTAAGTTTTTAAAAATCCTGAGTGCCCTCCTAAGGGAGAGGTGTGAAATTCCAAAAGAATATTTTGTTTGATTTGGGAATTATTACAAATATATAAGCAATATTTGTCCCATAATGAATCATTCCTAGCTAAATGTATCATATGTACTAGGATCTTGTTGTAACTTTTGAATGAGTGTCCACACTTCTTCGCCATTCTTCAATTCATCCCTTGCCTCGGTTATCGAATATTCTTGGATAATAGAAATGGCACAAATTATGTTTCCACATCCTCATCCTTTCTTGAGAGTGAATGTGTAACAAAATTTTTCTTCCATTTTTGTAGATGATGTCAAAGTCATAACCCAACATCTTTCTGACCCATTTTTGCTACTCTTCTGAAGATAATATTTGTTCCAAAAATTATTTGAGACTATCATGGTTTTCTTTTACCTTGAATTGTCTTCCCATTAGGTAAGGCTGTCATTGCTTTAGTGCATGTGGTATTGCCAACATTTCCTTCCCAGAAATAGGTTTGTGTAAATACTTTCCTTTGATTGGACGACTTTCAAAAGGAATGGGTCTTCCTTCTTGCATTAAAACAACACCAATTCCATTTCATGAGGCATCATTTTCCACAATAAATATTTTTGTAAAGTCTGACATAACTAAGATCAGTGCTTGGCGCATTTCCTCTTTAAGATGTTAAAAGGTATTAGTTTCTTCTGGAGTCCAAGAAAGTACATCTTTCTTCAATAATGTTGTTAGAGGTGTTTCTATTCTCCCATAATTCTTAACAAACTTGCGATAATACCTTATCAACCTGAGAAATCCTCATAGATGCTTTATGGTTGTGAGGATTTTCCATTCCTTAATGGATTTAATTTTGTTACGATCTACCTTAACACCCTCATGAGATACAATATGGCCCATATATTCCACCTCTTGTACTCCAAAGTAACATTTGGAAGTTTTTACGTATATTTGTTTCTCCTCCAATAGTTTGAGCACCATGTAAAGATGTTGAACATGATCTTGCCAATACTTGATGTAGATTAGTATATTGTCAAAAGATACTAACACAAATTTTCCAAAGAAGGGTTTGAAAATGGAATTCATCAAACCTTAAAATGTAGAAGGTGCATTGGTAAGGCCAAAAGGCATGACCAAAATTTCATAATGACCCTCATGAGCTCTAAATGTTGTTTTTAGAATGTCTTAAATCTTCATTATAATTTGATGGTATCATCAACAAAGATCCAACTTGGTGAACTAAATTGTTCCATGTAGTTCATCCAATAATTCATCAATGACAGGAATGGGAAATTTATCTTTAATAGTGAGCTTTTTTAGCTCCATATAATTTGGACACATGTGCCATGATACATCCTTCTTGCGCACCAATAATACTGGAGAATAGAGATAAATTCGACTAGGTTGAATTATACCAGCCTCTAGCTTTTGTTCAACCATACGTTCAATTTCACTCTTTTGGGCATAGGGATATCTGTAAGGCCTAATGTTTGGAGGAATTATTCCTGGAATCAAATGAATAACATGATCGTGATCACGAATAGGTGGGAGGCCCTTGCGAGTCTCAAATACCTTGAAATTATTTTCCAATACTTTTTGGAGATTTGGAGAAATGGATAATTTCTATGTTTGCACCTCTAGTGAGCGTAATTGTGCAGTTACGCCCCATTCTTCTTTCTTTAGAATCTTTTTCATGGAATTAGATCTGATTATCCTTCATGTTTTCTCTATAATACCCCTTTACTCAACCTCCTTTCCTTCCCAAAATAATTTCAAGAAATTTTTTTATAAATTAAAAGCTATCATACACAAATATTAGAACCATTGGACTCCTAGTACAACATCAACACCACCAATTGGAATGGAAAGAATTGGACAATTTAATATATATTCCCACATGGTTAGCTTGATAGTATGGAAATTTCAAGAGAAATGTATAGTTCCTCCATTTGCAATCATCACTTGGCACTCTAGTGTTGGATATTATAAGAAAATCAATTCCTTGGTTATCTTACAATGAATAAAATTATGGGTACTACACAAATCCATGAACATTATTACATTTTTCTTCTTGACAAGTGCTTCTATCTTGAGAGTTTGAGGAGTGGTAATTCTTGCCAATGAATTACAAGATATGGTGGGATTCATTTCTTCTTTCTATAGGGTTGGTTCGTCATGTATATCATCTTATTTTGAAGTTTCTTATTCCTTTTGTTCCTCCTCTTCACAATATATGTAAAACAATTTCTTTTCAGCACACTTATGACCTTTACTGTATTTTCTATCACAAATTTAACGAATCCCTATTTCTATTTCTTCTTCCAACTGTTTTTGTGTCAACCTTGTAGGTTTTGGAAGGATAGGAGTATAAACACTACCATATTTATAGTTGTGAGTGGTAGGCTTCCTTGTTGCCATAATGTTTCTCAATTTTTCTTTCCAACCTGAATTCCTTCTCCAATGGATCATGTTCCCAAAGTCGAACCTCATGTTGAATGTCATCCTTTAAATTATATATGAAGACATCAATCATATGCTCCTATGGGATATCATGTACCCTAATATTCAATTCTTGGAATTCTTGTATGTGCTCCACCATTGAACCCTTTTTTGTTTGAGATTTATCAATTGGATAAAGAAGGTGTTTCTCTTTGTATCATCATAATTTTATATAATTTCTTCCATAAAACTTAACCAAGTAACAAGTGGTTTACGAGAAAAAATCCATTTATACCATCCAAATGTATTGGGTTCTAAATATAAAGTTTCAATGTGTACCTTTTTTACGTATTTCACATTATAGAGATCAAAATATTGCTCCATCTGTAGTATCCATGTTACCTAATCCTTGTCATCAAGATTCCTCATATCGATCTTTGGAATATGGGGGGTCTTCAATCAAACGGTAGATTCCACGAAATCATGATTAAAATTTCTTTTGTTCTCACCATGACTTTCATCAAATACCTTTTCGACATTAGGAAAATTATCTTGTAGCAACTTTGTCAAACCTTGCTTGAAACCTTCCATGTTTGTTTTTAAATAATTATACAAACCTTCAATGCTTGATTTTAAAACATTATTTAAATATTTCATGTTGCCTTTCATTTTTTCTTTTATTCCATCATTCAAATCTTCCATGTCTTATTTTAAACCATTCCTCAAACCATCCATCTTATCTTCCATTTCATTTTTTTTAACTCTGTGTGAGAGCGAAATTTGTTGCACTTGGTCTCATAATTTTGATATATTGTGTATCGCCTTATTTTTATTGTTGTGCCCATGTCGTCCTCATATTGTTATTATTGTGCCCCATAGAAGCCCTCTATTTTTATTGTTGTGCCCTTACATTATTATTGTTATGTAGGCTCTGATTATATTGTGACCCCTTAGACTCCTATATATAGAAAGTAGGTTTTGGCATTTGAATCATCCAATAATTGTTCATTTATGTAATGTAAAGGAGGCTTCCCCCTCAAAGAGGATGATTTTTAAGTCGTTGATCTATATTTTCTTCTATTTTGTGAGCTTGTTGTATAATATTTGGTATCAGAGATTTTGATTCTAGGGTTTCGCTACTTCAAACAAGTCATCGTGGAATTTTTTCTATAACGTTTTTCTATGAAGATATAAAATATGAAATTGCGACCACGCGGAGTAGAATTTATGGTGAGATTTTTTTCGAAATTTTAGAGCTTGGTTTGATATATTTTCGGATATATGGTCCAAAGAAGTTAAGGTTTTTTCATGCTCTAAAATTCATTCTCAAACAAGTGACCAAGGGAAAATCGTCATAACTTTCTTTTCGAGGATCAGATTACAATTTCGTAAGAAGTGATAGAAAGATAACATACCATAGTTTCATTTATATTAATTTCAAGGTTGAAGGAGGAAATAGGGACACATGGAATTTCGTACAATTTCACTCTATTGAACCAGTCCATAATTATGTCATCATGGGAGATCAAGCATAACTTTATCTTGAAGAATCCAAATTGGGCCTGACCTATGGAATTGGAAGGAAGACGCATAGGGATACTACAAGACTTAATTTTAGGTATTGTAGATTGTAAATCATAGATCTCATTTCTTCTTCTTATTCATCCTTCATAAGAGAGCTTTCTGGTTTCTTGCTAGGTTTGTCTATTTCTCTGTTTCGAGGAATTTTAGAATCGAACAATGATATATATTTTTCACTATGGCATTTGAATCACTTCAAACTGATTTTTCAAAGAAATTTATGCAAAATTAAAAGAAATACACACCTTTTTCTTGATTTTGAGGAGCTCAATATTGAACATGTTATCAAATGCATTTAATGCTAGTAATCAAATAGGATTATAAATCATCTACATTTAAACCAATTCGTCTAGTGAAAGTAATCAAATATAATTAGAAATCAACATCTACATTGAAATGAATGCATCTAGTGCAAGCAATCAAATAAGATTAGAAATTATCATCTACACTGAAATCAATGCATTTAGTGAAAGCAATAAATAAGGATTAGATATCACCATATATACTGAAATCAATGCATTTAGTGCAAGCAATAAAACAGGATTATAAATAATCTACATTGAAATCAATTCATCTAGTGCAAGAAATCAAATATAATCAGAAATCAACATCTACATTGAAATTAATGCATCCAGTGCAAGCAATAAAATAGCATTAGAAATCACCATCTACACTAAAATCAATGCATTTAGTGCAATCAATCAAATAGTATTAGAAATCATCTACATTGAAATCAATGCATCTAGTGTACATAATCAGATATCATTAGAAATCAACATCTACACCAAAATGAATGAAACTACTGCAAGCAAGCAAATAGGATTAGAAATCACCATCTACACTAAAATCAATGCATCTATTGCAAGAAATATTCTTCCCTCTTTACCGCTCCTCGTGCCCCCAATCTATACCTATATCTCCCTCCATCTCTCATTTTTCTGTCTCACATCGCCAAACACACATTATCTCTCACTCCATATCTATCAATTTCCTTGTCCCTCCTTCCTTCTCTCCATCTATCTCTTTTTCTCTTGACCTTACATCTATATCTTTATCTCCCTCTATCTCTCTATATCAACCCCAAAACTTACACTCCCTTTCTCCAATATCTATATATATATATATATATATATATATATATATATATCTTCTATCTATCTTCCTTCCTATTATCCTTTCTCCCTCTCTCTCCACCTTTCACCCTCTCTCTCTCTCTCTCTCTCTATATATATATATATATATATATATATATATATATTCACCTTCCAAATTTGTTACCATATTCATCTATCTCTCATTATCTCCCCCCTTCTCTCCATATCTCCCCGTTTTCCTCTTTATCTCACACCCTGTTGGCTTGAGGGGTCCTGACCCAGGTTCAGAGGTTAAGGTTTGCCAACAAACCCCTATACTACTAGCCCTTTCGGCAATGACCTACTTTCGCAGGCCAAGGTCTCACCCAAAGTAGTATGGGAGGCTGCTGGAACCAGGTTTCCGCATCTTGGGAGAGAGTAGGTAATTTCAAGCATGTCTATGTTATAGCTTACTAGGTTCACACAGAATGAGTCTATTCACAGCTCTTTTAACATTGTAATCAGCATATAACCATAACAAAGATATTTTCATCAACAGATCTAATAAATGCATTCACATACACGTGCGCATTACCAAATACCATTACAAAGTAGTGTAATCGCAACTACTTTCAGATCACAAATATAATTGTGCTAATTCCATATCACAGATACATTTGCAGCTTAAATAAATATCACAGATATGCTTCAGCAATAAACATAATCGATTCATATGACACACAAATAATTCATCTATACTTCGCATTAGTTAACATTAAATATCTACTTACAACCCAAACACAGCCCGCGTACACAGCCTAGCAGAGTCCGCACACAACAGGACTAAGGATCTCTGTGCACATAGCCGACAAGAGTCCTTACCCAAAACAACCCAAACAGATCCTAACAGTTCACACCTAGCATCAATATTCTAACTTACTTACTTACTTACTAGACCCAACTATCTATTTATTTATAATATCGTAGCCTTTGCTATCCTATGGTCCGCAAACCGTGGTTTTCGGACCCTAGGGCTACCCTTTAACCCATTACAAAACATTAGGGGCTTTGACCCACCCCAAAACTCCTACGCAGGACCGACTATTACAAAATTATACAAAAATGCAGGTTAGGGAACCTTGTTCCAACAGGCCCCAACACAATCTTGTGACTCATCCCAAGTCACTCTGACCGTCATGTTTGCATATTTGCTTGAAGTTTCTTGATTGCATCAACCGGCGGGGGAAACACTCCTTCACTCTGTGCAGTAGAATTCTGAGAAATCTCCACCAAATTCTATGAAGTTGGACCTTTTGTAGCAGAAATGATGCTCTCCAAAGTCTGTTTCAGTTTCTTAACTATGATATTCATGTCCTGAGAGAGCTTGAGGGCTTCATCGGCTCAAGGCTTAATTTGGTCGCTGAGAACCTTCTTTTTGTGGCGGAGCTCTTCAATGTCATCTCTAAGTTTGTGGCTGGTACACAGTCGTTCCAGGCACTAAGCGGGGATCAAAGATGACATAGTAGCTTCGAGTTGTTCGAAATCTTCCTCCTTCTGGTGTAGTTCTTAAGTAAAATCACACAGGAGAGGGTCGCGTTGCATCTTAGGTCACAAATGCATAGGTTTCTCTAACAATTCTGTGCCTTCAGAAATCTGGGATGTAATAATATTGGTTGTCTCTATGACCAGCGTGACTTGCTGGGCTCGTACCTCAGGGGGTGTTTCTGGCTGAAATTTTGCCTATAAGGCAGCAATCTGTTGTTCCATTTCTGTCTTGACCATCTAAATTTCATTCCTCGAAACCCTTAGCGCTGCAACAAGCCCCTCAATCTTGGCCTAGGGGGTGGCAGAAACTGGGATATCCTTAGTGACATCAGCGCAGAGCCTACTGATTAGGCATTCCAATTCCGTTTACTGCTTGGAGGCGAGGGCAGCTTGCACCTGGGACACCTTGGCGGTTTTCTCCATAATCGTCTGCTCAGCTGTATTGAGCTGCTGGTGCACCCGGTGGTCTCTATGTTGAATCTCCTCAAACAGGGATGTGTGGAGGACCTGTAGTGGTTCGTGTGACAGATGGGATAAATCCAACAGTATCTATGTGCAGGCCCGGACTTGCACTCCTAAGGCAGGTGGGCTCAAGATGAACGCTGCGCCTAGCAGGGGGCAGAGGCGGCTTTCCGCAGTGATGATCAACTCGATGCCTGACACTGGGGGCGACCTTACTTGAATCATACTCGTCTACAGGGTCTCGATTTTGAATTGCAAAGCTCAGAGCTTAGACTGGAGTGTAGCGACCATAGCCTTCTTCTGCTCTTCCAGAGCTAGCCATTTATCCTCAGAGGTGAGGGTGACTGCGTCTGCGATATGTTCCAGGTCTTCCTCGGTCAGATTAATCCCAGTATCCCGATCCAGCCCTGTAGCTTTTTGTTTCTTCCTTGGGCCTCTAATAGGGTCACCAATCCATTTCGTACCTCGAGGGGACTCAGCACCTCCCGCCTCCAGACCCTCTGCGCTCATATCCAGCTGCAAATCCTTATGTGGTTCCGGCTCCGCTTCCTTCTCAACATTCTTTCCTTGTCCTTCGGTCTCTTTGGTGGTGTTGGGCGGGGTGACCTTATTATTTCTTGTACCTGCAGTGTCCTGTGTACCTGATTTGAAGCCTAATTTCTAGTGTAGAGGCCAAGTAGCAATAAGGTGGTCAATCTCTCTGTCTGCAACCATATATGATAGTGATACCTAGGCTGGATCCTTGCGGCCCTGGATCTTCACATTGTGCATTGTGACTTGAAATGCTACGATGCTCTTGTACTTGTCATAGATCGCTGGTGAGAAGCGTGGCTGAGAGTGAATGGAAGTTGCGAGCCCGCTCTAAAATAGGACCCAGGACCTTATTATCTTCAATGCACTTTTCATCCTTCGAATCCCACAGATTTTCATACCGTGCCCCTTTGCACATATCTGGCTCTAGCTTAGGGAGGACTGAATCTTCCGGGGCTTCCCATGCGACCAACGTGATGATGAGTAGCAACCAGGAGTAGCAGAATTCCCTTCCATGATCTTGGGCTTCGCTCACATTCTCCAAAAATTCAGCGCACAGGAACTGGGACCAGTTGAAGCAGACTCCCTTTTCACAGCGGTCGACTAACTCGATTACATATGTGGGGACAATGGCAACCTGACGCTTGCGCATCATCTTGCATACTAACAATAAGGTACCCATGCGCACACTGGGGTCGCTGATAGTGTTGATCATGAACCCCCTAGTGTTATGTTCAACGTGATAATCATCGCGCACCTTATCAGTGATGTGTTGTTCATATTTCTTCTCGATGCGCTCCATGAGATTCAACCTTTTCATGGGTAGACTAGTGGGAATGGGAATGCAGTATTGAATCCATAAGCAGCCATCATGGACCATAGTGAGCAGCTTTCACACAATCCTATCAGTGACATTGCAGTGGACGAAGTGAGGCATCCACATCAAATTTAATAGCCCGGACCTAACCAATCCACTTTCCCATGGCATAGGGACTACCTTCAATACGTCATCCTCTAATACCCTCTCTAGATAGAATTTTGGTGCTAGTTCGGGGAAGGCCTCCAGGTTGGCTAGGTCATGATCGTCGAATTTGACCGTGTGGAGCTTGCCAAAGGAGTCTCCAATGATGGAGACCTCACCCAAAATAAAAGGCATCTGCAGATAGGTGCGCTTCCCATAAAGCATAGGGTGTTAGCCACATTCTGCGTAGTCCATACTGATTCTGCTACAAACAAATATTGTTCCATGTCTTCATCTCCTACACCCTTGAAGGTGTGTAGCTTCATGTGTGTGTTCATATCTTCTTCTAGTGGTGGCGGAGGTGTGGGTGAGTTCTTACCCTTATGCTGACTTGAAGGTGGTGTAGCTGGAGGACTATTTCCTGCGTGCACAATCGAATCTCTTAGTGGAATGTAGATGGATCTATCCCCTTCTCGATTGGTTCAGTAGTACTTACCACTTCGTGTGATACTCTCGCTTTGATCAGAGGTCATTCATTCGGTGTGGCTTCACATAACGCCCTTTTCACAGAATAATATTTTGATTAACAATGACAATGTTTTCAAGAACTTACCCCAAAAACCTTTGAAGAACCCCACTCTACCTCAGAATAGGATACGAATTGATCGATTATGAATTCTGTCATGAATCCTCCTAGCATGCTATCCACCCAGTGATCTGCCGTACAGGTGATTGTATTGTCAGTCCTCTCCAACTATTGAATCAATTATGGTGCCCATTGCGTAACCGGATCATCCTTCCAGCATGTCTAGAATTCTACGAGCCTTGCCAATGACTCCTGAAGCTTGTGCGCAAAGGTTACAAAGAAAATTTCATAGACTTTGTTGAAGATGTACTTGTTCTTCCACTTCTCAGCTATCAGCTTCGTGTTGCGATTCTCCTTTACATAAAATTTCTGAATCTGTATGTCTGTTCGGGGTGGACGTAGCCCAAACTGGGTGAACCACGTATATTTGTGTCTCTCTAGTTTTATGTGTTTTGTTTGCTTGTGTTTTCTGCATATTTTATGTGTTGCATTGCTCTGTAATATATAATTTTCTAACAGTGGGGTCCACACATAGCAGGACTGAGGATCTCCGCGCACACAGCCAGCAGGAGTCCTTACCCAAAACAACCCAAACAGATCCTAACATTTCGCATGTAGTATCAATCTTTTGACTTACTTACTTACTAGACCCAACTATCTATCTATTTATAATATCGTAGCCTTCACTATCCTATGGTACACAGACCGTGGTTTGCAAACCCTAGGGCTACCCTTTAACCCATTACAAAACATTAGGGGCTTTGACCCACCCCCAAACCCCTACGCAGGACCGACTATTGCAAAATTATACAAAAACGCAGGTTAGGGAACCCTATTCCAACCCCCCCAAACATACAAACTCCTCTCCATCTCTCCCTTGTCACTCCCCCTCTCTCTCCACTATTCACTCTTTATGTCTTTCTTCTTCCCTCCCTCTCTCCCCATCCAACTCCATCTCTCTATCCCTCCATCTCTCCCCCTCCAACTCCATATTTCTATCTTTCCCTCTCTCCTCTTGTCTTTCAAGTCCCCTCTCTTTTCCTTCCTCTCTCTCCCTTTCTCTCCTACCTCCCTTTTTCTTCCCCCATCTCTCTCTCTCTCTCTCCCCCGTACAATCCTCTCTCTTCCCCCATCACTCTCTTCCTCTCTCTCATCCTTCCTCTCTCTCCCTTTCTCTCTCACCTCCTTCTATTTTCCCCCTGCCCCGGCTCTCTCTCTCTCTCTTCCATTCAATCCTCTCTCTCTCTCTGCGCTCCAATCCTCTCTCTTCCCCCATCACTCTATCTCACTCTCAAACTACTATATCCATCCCTTTATCCTTCTATCTCCTTCTCTCCCCCCTTGTCTACATCACTCCTTATATGTCCCTTTATCTCACCCCTAAACATACACACTCTCTCTCCATCTCTCCCTTGTCACTCCCTCTCTATGTATTTCTTCTTCCTTTCCTCTCTCCGCCTCCAATTCCATCTCTCTATCCCTCCTTCTCTCCTCCTCCTCTCTTCCTTCCTCTCTCCCCCTTTCTCTCCCTCCCCCCCCACCCCTTTTTTTCCTCTCTCTCTCTCTCTCTACCCTCCAATCCTCTCTCCTTCTCCCTCCCTCTCTCCTTATCTCTCTCCCACCTCCATCTTTATGTCTCCCTCTCCCTCTCTTACCCTTCTCTAACTCTTTCCCCCTTCTCCCCCTCTCTCTCTCTTCATTCCTCTTCTCCCCTCTTCTTCAATTTATCTCCATCTCTCCCTTGTCACTCCCCTTATTTCTCCACCTCTATCATATATCATGATATATTAATATATATTATAATATAACAATTTTAATATTATATTAATATAAATTTCTTAAATTTCTTAAATTTAATAATATTAATATTTTAATATTAATGTTAGGGTTAATAATGTCTTTTTTGGCATGGTATTAATAATAATTTGGTCCATGGTATTTGGCCCATAGACTTCATATATAATTAGATGTTGATTTGTAATCCTATTTGATATATTTTTATTTATTTACCTTATGTCTTTATACCTTTTTTATATTTATTTGTTTACCATACATCTTTTAAAAATATGGTATTTGGCCCATGGTATTACTAATAATTTTTCCCATGTTATTTGGCCCATGGTATTAATAATAATTTGTCCCATAGGCTTCACCAAAATAAAACCTCCTTTTGAATTTTTGTAAATATAAATTGGTTTATTGAGTAAATATAAAAAACAACTTTTGTTTATTTACCATACCTCCTGAGTAAGTATAAAAATAGGTTTTATTTATTTACCATACCTATGGTTTATTTATATTTTTATTTATTTACCATATCTCTTTTTTGAGTGTTAGTAAACCTCTTAATATTTTAAATCTATATGGTTTAAATTTATTTTTAATGAATTTTTAATTGTTCATTTTTAGGGTTATGTAAGTTATTGTTTAAGTGGACTTTACTTAGATTTTCTTTTTTAATTTTCTTTAGTTTATTTTATTTTATTTTGGCTTCCGATATACTTACACATCGGGTCATACTGGATTGTAGAATGCCATGCAATAAATTTAGAGATTTTTTTTTTTTTTAATAATTTTAATTATAAATTTATAAAATAAGCTTATTAAATTATATTGGTTACATTTATTCCCAAATAACATGAAAATAATAACAATTATCTAATTTAACTTTTTCTGCGTTTACTAATATAATTGTGTTAATAATGGCTATTATTATCAAACTGCATAATAATAATGGTTATCCAGTTTAACTTCTTCCATAAAAAGCGGACAGCGCAAGACCAAAACACGGAATACGAAAATCATACCGTATAAAATAAACTAAATTCAACCATTTATATTGTCATGGTCACGTGCTTTTTAATATGCATCACGGTAGGTGATAATCGACAAATGTGTAAAGTAGATGCCCTCATCTTTCTCAAATTTACATTATAACACAATATTCTTTGTGATAAAATTCCTAGAAACACGTGACAATGCAGTCCCACTAACTAAAAAGGAGTACGTCTCCATATGGATCTTAATTAAACGATGCTTATGTTTCAGCATAGATAAGGGATGACACTCATTTATTGTAGGGAAGGATTTTGTGTGAAGTTAATTTTGAGTCATAAAAATTATTTCAAGGGTATTTAAATTCACTCAATGTTTATAAAAACATTTGAAATCTTATGATATCCAAATAATAATATTATTCAAGAATGATTATACAAATCATTCTCTCATCCAATCCTCTTTCATAGATGATTTTCGGTTGCTGTTAATAAGTTGGATGAGAGAATGATTTGTGTAATCATTGTTAATAATATTATTATTTGGATATCATAAGATTTCAAATGTTTTTATAAACATTGATTGAATTTGAGTGAGTTTAATAGTTAAAGAGTATGTGTTTCTTCCTAAGAGGTTATATGTTCAAACTCAGAGGGGTAGATTACGCCTTCGTAGATGTAGTAGTCAAATTAGTAGTCAAATCCTTGCATAGAGGTGGGTCCCTTGTCCCAGAAACAAGGGGCTCGAGTATGTATGCCTTCATAGACTTTGATTTGGGGTAGAGTAAGTATGCCTTCGTAGACTTAGCGAAGGTGGGTCCCTTGTTCTACAAACAATGGGGCAGTGTATGTATGCCTTCATAGACTTAGCGGAGGTGGGTCCCTTGTTCTACAAACAACGGGGCAGTGTATGTATGCCTTCATAGACTTAGCAGTCAAATCGTTGCACAGAGGTGGGTCCCTTGTCCCAAAAACAAGGGGGTAGAGTATGTATGCCTTCGTAGACTTTGTTGGGGTAGAGTATGTATGCCTTCATAGACTTAGCGGAGGTGGGTCATTTGTCCCACAAATAAGGGGGTAGAGTATGTATGCCTTCGTAGACATTGGCTCGAGGTAGAGTAAGTTTTCCTTCGTAGATTTAGCGGAGGCGGGTCCCTTGTCCCGCAAATAAGGGGGTAGAGTATGTATGCCTTCGTAGACTTTGCCTGGGGGTAGAGTATGTATGCTTTTGTAGACTTATTGGAGGTGGGTCCTTTGTCCCACAAACAAGGGGTAGAGAATTTATGCCTTTGTACACTTTGACTCGGGGTAGAGTAAGTTTGCCTTTGTAGACTTAGTGGAGGTGGGTCCCTTATCCCACAAACAAGGGTGTAGAGTATGTATGCCTTCGTAGCTTTAGCGGAGGTGGGTCCTTTGTCCCATAAACAAGGGGGTAGAGTATGTATGCCTTCGTAGACTTTGACTCAGGGTAGAGTAAATTTGCCTTCGTAGACTTAGCGGAGGCAGGTCCCATGTCCCACAAACAAGGGGGTAGAGTATGTATGCCTTAGTAGACTTAGCAGTCAAATCGTTGTAGGGAGGTGGGTCCCTTGTCCCACAAACAAGAGAGTCTCATACACCAACGGAATTAGATAATAATAATAATAATTTCCTTTTCAAGAAATTCGTTAAAATGCATTTTGCAACATTCACACTAGAATCATTGCACGGAGGTGGGTCCCTTGTCTAAAAAACAAGAGGGTAGACTATGTATACCTTGGTAGACTTTGACTAGGGGTAGAGTATGTATGCCTTCATTTGCACTGAGATAGGTCCCTTGTCTTCTTCTTCAAGAAAATCACTAAAATGCATTTTGTAGCATTCACACTAGTTGTAACATTGCAGGGTTCACACTAGTTGTAAGATTTTTATAAACTAAATCATGGCAACTATCAAACTTATCTTTATGTAAAACTTTCCATCACAAACAACCACCCTTTATAAGTCCCTTATCCCACAAACAAATAAATTCTCATATACTAACCAAATTAGATAATAATAATAATAATTAAAATTTCAAAAAATCATTAAAATACATTTTACAGCCTTTACACTAATTGTAACCTGAACTAAATCATGTAAACTGTCAAAATTGTCCTTCGATAGGGCTTTCCTTCACCAACAAACACCCTCCACAGGGACAACTACACTCGGTCTCCTTTTTCACGAGATTCAAGTTCTACTTCTCCTCTTCATGATGACAGAAACTACCTTCGGTTTCGTTTCTCACACGTTTCACGTTCTTACTGTTATACTTTTCCACTTTATGATGGCATCTCACCGCATGACATCGGGGATTCTTGGTCATAACATTGCAAAGTTGAATGCCAAACATCAAACGTGTAAAGTTTAGCTTTTTTATTGAATGGTGTTTATCTCAACCAGTGTTGGAATTTCAAAATAGGATTGGTTTTTAATTTTTTATTAATTTATATAAATAAAATCAAAAATTTAATTTATATAATTTTAAAAAAAAATTATAATTTTATAATTTTTTAAACTGTGAAATCACCTCATAAGGAACAATTCACCTGTCAAATTTCATCCCTGATTCTCAAGTTCATTATCCATATCTCAAAATTGTGAAATTTAACTTATTTATGGGAACAAACAAAAGGAACTTTCAGATTCACACGAGTTTCGGCTACACGGAAGGATTCAAATATTTTAGCATTTGCAAAACCTCCCTCATCTTTCGGTTACATATGAGGCTTCCATGTATTTTTACTTTTGAAATTAATAGGGAAAGTTTGGGTGGTGTAATATTGTAAAATTTTGTTATATATTTTAGTCTTTTTTAAATATAATTTATTTATATATTTAAAAATATACATTTAAAAACTTAAATTTCAAAATAATACTTTAAAAAATCATATTCTTAAATTTAAAAAAAAAAAAAATTAAAAAATCCAAACCACTGAACTCAAATTACAAAATCCAAATCACTGAACTCATATTCTAATGAACTCTCACAGTCTCCAAGAAGAAAATGATTTCTGTGAGAGTGCATTAGAAGTATTTACAAAAGTAATACAAAGAGGCATCATAAGATCAGTTTGTAAACATATTTTTTAATAGATTACGCTGGCAGATAATTAACACACTTATAAATGAGGTTAGCCGTACTTTACTTATTCTACTTTTTGAAGTTCTTTTTGGTCAATTTTCTGGTTGACTGGGGTCTAGCATCTCACAAAAATGTGTAAACATAATTTTTAATAGATTACTCTGCCAATACTTAACACACACTTATAAATGAGGCTAGTCGTACTTTACTTATTCTATTTTTGAAGTTGTTTTGTGTGTTTTTGGTTGAATGGGTCTAGAATCTCACAAAAAATTGTTTAATTTTTTTAGTAGATTAAGCTGTTAGATAATTAACACAGATAATTAACACACTTAGGTTAGTATTTTATTTATTATTATTATTATTATTTTCTTTCAGTTGAATAGTTTATAATCTTGTTGGAATTATAAATTTGAATTGTGAATTTTTTTTAAATTCAATTTTTTTTTAAATACTAAATCTCTATATAAAATTTAAAAATTACCATATGGCCAAATTTTTTTAAAGCCAAATTTCAAAAAAAAAAAAAAAACCTTCAAATATAAAATAATAAACAAATATCATGAATCTGTAGTCCCAATAATACAACTGATTGAGAAAAAGTTTCTTTAGTTAAATAACCTGTATTCAAACCTCACGGAGCCGCTAAACACTTGTGTGCTGAGAGCAGAACTTTATGATGCATATTGACTGGTTGCGTTGCTGCAACAAAATCAACCTAACAAACATAATCTTGAATGAATTATGACTATAAACAAATTTATATATGAAGCAGAAATTAACAAGGTAATTTTTCCCAGAACACTGTCCCGCTGTATCCGCAAAATAAATGTTCTGCCCACTGTATTGAATGATATTTGGGTGTTTTATAGTATATAAAATACTTATTAAATAGTATTATTGAATAATATTTGGGTGATTTATAGTATATACAATGCTTATTAAAAAGTATTAGAAGACAGTAGAGGCCAAAACAAATAAGCTTACACAAGGTTTTTTTTTCTTACAATCCTTTTGTATGAATAATTAATATGGGTTAACATTTACCAAATCTCTACTACACAACCCCGAAAGACGAATATAAAAAAAAAACAATTTATGATTTGTAAAGTTCTTCCTTTGTTCACCGACACAAAGTCGGGGGACCGTCGCGGTCAATGGAATTAGAAGGTTGGAATCTTCCAATTCCAATGTTGCGTTTGAGTTTCACTGTGCATGAAAAGCTGAAGTGACCAATTGTGGGCAGCTCTCTCCCTTCATATTCCTGCTCGCTCTAATTGCCTACTCCAGGGCTTGGAACCGATCTTAGAACACGTTTCTCAATTATTTCTTGCATATCACGACCCCCTCCATGCAGGCTATGGCGCGATAAGAGTATTCCCTTCGCAGAATAGATCTGCATGTGACCGACCCCTGGACTCCGTCTCGATTTTGAAAAACTGCCTACAGTAAAACCTCTGTTGTCCTCGGCACTTTCCTGTGAATTTGGAGATGTGTTGAAGATGAGCTGCTGAGAGGAGACAGGCGCGTTGTTCGTTTCGGAGAGTAAAGATGGACTGCTACCTATGACTATATTCTCGACCAATCGCCCATAGTTCAATGGTAAAAATGCCATGAACAGAAAAAAGAGCAACAACATCGAATAATTCGGCTTCATCCTGTGTCTCTACTAGAATACCTAACTTACAACGCTGATGTAGGGGTTAAACCACCGATCGAGAATAGAGATACCAATTAGGGTTTCAGTCCAATTTAATTAATAGAGTTCTGAAACGTGGTTTTCATCCACTTTGACCTCGGTCTTGTCTATATTGGGGCCAAATACAACTCTATAACTAATAAGAATACACCTTCTCACATTTACTTTGGAGATCTGGGCATTACAAATTGGTTTCCCCTTAATAAAAATCAATACAACAGAAGAAATCTGAGTGAAGAAAGATTTCAATACATCAAATACTACGTTGAAACTGGCATGATCACAACTATATATATAGTTGTTGGAACTTGGCACTCGTTATCCTCAACTAGAATCGAATACGTGGAATGCCAGATCATGAACCCCAAGGCCGGCCACACCAACCTTCGCCCTTTGACTAAAACGATTACCATTCACATTTGTAACCCTTCTATTTCTTTACACAGAGCTGACAATCAACAAGCATGCACCGCCTACTTTTGACCTAGGTACATGTTATTGGTGGGCTTTAGTTGAGATCGAACATGTTATCGTTTGAGCATTAAATTTTCAACCGTATCAATTCCGTCACTATCATCAGTTGGTGAAATATCAAATCACACTTTTCATATCCCACTGAGAACATTTCCGCTATGGTTCTGACCAGTTTAATCAAAAGATTCTGGTTGAATTTTGACCTTTTGTGTCCAGACAATAATGATTGTTTTCAAAGAAATTAAAAACGGATAAGTACATTTTTATTAAGTCAATGTTATAAAAGTTTTTAATGGCTGTGATGCCGTGGGTTAGAGGAGACGCGTCAAGGGCGTAGTCTCCAGCCACCTGTCTATGGTGGTGAATTTGCAGGAACTGAGTGTCAGCAACGTACATATGAGGTCCTACCACACACCTAATTAAATGCTTTATGAAAATTAATAGAAATCTTTAATAAAATGCACAACAACAACCAATAGGGGGCTCCATGGTAGCGCCAAATATGCAATTGACACCATGATACACAAAACCGACGGATCAATAAGAATGCTGGAGGAGCTTCGCAAGTCATAGGAAAAGAGTAACTATGACACGTTTTTACTTTTTAATGTGGAATTTGGCCATTGATGTGGAATTTTGTCATAAATATTTTGGAAAGATTGTATACATTGTTTTAATTTTTTTTTTTACTATATAAATAGATTTATTGTTGTCATGTTGAATAATCTAATTAAAAATAATTTTTAACTAAATTTTTAGTTAAATTTACCATTTGAATAATTTAATAACTTTTTAATGATAGAAATAAATTAACACTATCAAAAGCTATTAGAATACTCAAAATCTTAAAACTTGAAAATTTAAATTACTCTATTTTAAATTTAAATATTTATATATTTGAAATAAATAACCAACTTCAACTTATCATTCTAATAAATCTCTACTAAATTTAAGAGGAACTACATATCATGAAGCTAAAACTTAACATTTCAAATTAAAAACCTGCCAAATTTCAAACAAATTTGGCCTAAAAATATTTCACAACAAATATTGAAAACGTCAATGCCGGGAAAATAGTTAAAAAGTCGTAAGAACCCTGTGATAGTTGGAAGTCGAATTGGGAAAATCGTCATTTTAGTCGTAAAATCCCTGTCATAGTTTGAATTTGCACTGGGAAAAGCGTATTACTAGAAAGTTCAACGAATTCAATGAGCTATAATTAGAAGAATGTTTTCAAGGGTTTCGAGTATGGGCCATGAAAGGGAATGAAGGGAGTCCTCCATTTATAATAAAGGTTTGTTAGAACAAGTTGAACCCTCTTTTTTGTTGGAATTAATGGAGAAAGTCATAATTAGATTATTGTTATGATGATGATAGGATTGAGATACTAAGATTAGATCTAAAGTCCTAATATCTCGGGAGTGGTTGAAACCATCCCGTTAGTGTGAAAGCCTATATAATTAAGGCTTATGTGACTCAATAAACAGAATAGATTATGTGAGTGTTTGTACACTCTCCAGTTTCTCACCTAGAGAGCCATTTAGCTAATACGAATCCATTTTTTATTATGGTATCGGAGCTTCAGGTCGAAGCTAAAGAGGACCTGTGCTGTGTGTAAACAGTGAGGAGGAGTGCTATCTGCGCTTCCTGTCTGCGTGTGGAGGATCGTGCGTGTGCTACTTGTAGTGATCTCAGAGAGTGCTGCCACCGGAATTGTGGTGTGCAGAAGATCCCCTCCTCTCAACACCAATTTGCTCATTGGAGAGGCGTTGCTCCACGAGGAGGTGGACTGAATTCTAGGCTTGTTGATTGCCTAATTTATGTTGGATCCACGCAACAGATTAAGAAACATTCTAGTGGATTTGCGTGCTAGTTGTTGGAGGGATACACATGCTAGCTGGTGTAGCAAGGCCAAAGTGGTGTTGGTGTAGCGCGATCTGAGTTGTTGTGCGGCCTGTTCGTGGTGGTGGTGTCCTGGTGGATGCAACAGAAATCCACAATGACAGTGGTGAGGAATAGCTAGCCATTGTTCAATCGTTATGGAGTAATCAACTGGTAGATCTTATGAAATGGAAGGCGGAGTGTAGGGCTTGGCTGTTGAAGGCTGTCTCGGATCTGAATGATTAGTCGACATCATTCTTTGATTCAATTGACTGTGATTTGTTTTCTCTCGATAAACACGCTTGCAGATTGGCACCACTCGCGAGTCGTGGGGATCCATTTTAAATTTGCTGAATCTCCCGGGAAGAAGAAGACGATGAGGCTCGACCGGAAGGAGATAGAAGAAAAAAAAAAGAACAGCTACGTAATCGGCCTGTACACAAGGTTGGGCCGAGAACCTGCGTGGAGGCATACACAAATCGCGGTGGGCATCAATTTGTGCAGAGAAGCCGTGAGGTTGAAAGCTGGGTCAAGCTGTCGAGGCGGTGTTGGTTCTCTCACACCGGCTACGAGTTGTTCTGGTATATTCAGACCGTGAAGACCGTGGTTGGTCCTGTCTATCTCAAATTTGAAGGAAAGCCCCTTGAGATTCTGCATTTCCTTAATCGAAATATCAATTACATTTGATGAGAGGGGCGATGCGCACTGGAAGACACTGAGGAGATTTCGCTACGGCACTTCCAGTACGAAGATCAAGTGCCCAGATGGTGAAACCAGCGGATTGAAATCCAATTTATATCTCAGAGAGAAGATTCATCAGCTGGATTTTGATTGCTCTCAGGAGCTCGTGAATCACAACGGAATTGATCGTGTTCTGCATGGAATTGAAGCGTGTTCTACAGCGGCCTTGAGTTCGTTGATCAATGCGACGACGCTGGCTCGCAGTGTGAGGATGAGGTTTATTAGCAATCGATCAGGGCTGGCAGAGGCCACGAAGGAGGCATGGAGAGGTACGCTACTCATTGGTGAATTTGCTTTTTATGTTTGCTGGTGCGGTGACCGTGGAGTGGTAGTGCCTATGAGCACACCATAGAGGAGTGGCCTGGAGTATGTAAACAAGTGGATCAGGCTCATTGGAAGCATATCCGAAGAAGGAGTGGGCATGCTAAGTGAAGGTGGTGCGATTCGAGGCAGAGCCTAAGAGGAGGCTGCGAGTTTCGTGGAGTTGCGTGGAGGCACCGTGAAGCCAACACAGAAAGGTGTGGTTGTGTGCATTTTTTTTTCTTTAATCGGTGGGCCAAAGCAATGTTGCATTTATAGTTGTTGATATACGTTGCAGCAATATCTGGCTGCTTGAGGATTGTAGCTGGATAGGGATAAAATCTGTGGTTCCGTTTGTGGCAGATCAAGTGCTTACTAGACGGCGAGCTGACAAGTTGAAGTGTTCTTGCAAGGGAGAAAATAGAAGGAGAAAATGGGTTGTCAATGTAAATTGAAAGAGTCTCGAAGAAAATTCAGGATAAAGCATCAATGGAGAAGTGCAAAATATTGTGTTGCAAAATTTTGTGATTTGTTTCAGGTTGACGATGATGGACCAACTACTAATCAAGGTGCATATTTGGAATTTGGTGAGATTATTAAATGGTTAATGCCAAATTTACCATATTTTTCAGGTATGAATTATGAAAGCTGGGAAAATAAAATGAAAAACAGTACTATGGAAGTTAAATCTACTGGATTATGTTAAAGATGTTATTAATGATAGTGGAGATACATTAGTATTAAGTCTTATAACATCTGCAGTATATGACAACATCATACTCGGCATAATATATGAATATGGAGAGATTCCTAGTACAAATTTTTTATGGGATGTTTTAGAGATGAAATATTGTTTGAATGAGGGCAATGATGTTGAAGATATTACTTTTGATAATGATCCAATATTTGATTGTCAAACTAAAGATGCAATGATGGGTGATAAATGTGTATCTGTAATTGAAACTTGTAATGATGAAAACACATCCATTATTGTAGAACCTGAAAGTTTTCCTGATGCAGAAATCAAGTTTGATGAGACTTATATATCTCATGATGAGTGGATCAATCTGATGATTCAAAAACATCTTATTGATGAATTATTGTTTGGTGAGAAGGAAGGCCTATCTTCACATACAGATCAAATGCAGAACATGCTTGCAACAACAGAACTGGATGAAGGCATAATTATGTCAGCAGAAAGGGATGAAGTAGGGGGAGATGGTGAAATGAAAGCTCTCCTAAAGGAGCAAGAAGATGAAAGTAATTGTGGTCATCTTTATAAATCTAACATTTTTTTTTGTGCAGATATTGGTAGGCAAGAAATAGCAATGAATTTTGAAGCAGAATTGAAGTTTCTTGAAGCATGGCTTGAAACACCAAGTCTTTATGAAATTAACACAGAAATTGGAGTAATCAATGGTGAAGATATCATCATTGAGGTTCAGATGATTGACACCAAAAATAGTGAGAAGGAAAATTCTCCTATCCACCCTGCCATAATTCTGAGAAGGATGAGAACAAGAATTCAAGTTTTCCATCACAAGGGAAGAAATGAGGCGAAGATACATCACTATCTAATGGCGAGGAAAGTGAAGATGAAGCCTCACTTGAGAATGAACAAGTATGGAGTCACAAGCATAAAGACAAAAATGAAAACTCTGTTACTAAGTTTTTTCATGTTTTTTATTATAAGCCTAGCTGAGACGAGACCAACAGGCATATGTTATTGTTCAGTACCCTTTCTCCATTAAGGGGGAGTGTTGGAATTAATGGAGAAAGTCATAATTAGATTATTGTTATGATGATAATAGGATTGAGATGCTAAGATTAGATCTCAAGTCCTACTATCTCGAGAGTGGTTGAAACCATCCCGTTAGTGTGAAAGCCTATATAATTAAGGCTTATGTGACTCAATAATCAGAATAGATTGTGTGAGTGTTTGTACACTCTCCAGGTTCTCACCTGGAGAGCCATTTAGCTAATGCGAATCCATTTTTTATTATATTTCACCACATAATAATGTATCTGTTTTTTTATTTCTCTTTAATTGAGATGTTGTAAGGTTATGATATGTTTGTTGACTAAATTTTTTTACTTTATCAAATTATATAAAATTATAATTAAAATAAATTTATCCCCGTAAAATATTAATAGATTTGAAGTTAATGGATTTATGATATAAAGATGTTATGGTAGTTTAGGTAAATTTGAGATCATAGAGCCAGTTTATCGTTGGAAGTTTTTGGGCTTCAGGTTTTGACAACCCATGGTTTCTCCAATGGTATTCCTATGTAAAGGCATGAAGACACATTTCATTAGGGGAATTTTGAGGTCTAAAATGGGCCTTCTAAGGAAATTATAAAATAATAGTGGAAATAATAAAATAATATTAGATTACATCATCAAATTTTAAACGGAAAAAAGGAAAAACAATTTTTTCAACTCGTATTTTCAACTTATGTCCCAATGAGTCTACTCAAGTTTCGAGCAAAAACGCTCGTTGGATATAGAATTTTATTCCTCATCCATGGAGTATGCATCTTGCATACTTTTGATGGACTCTTCTACACGAAAAATGAGAAATACATGAAAAACGTGATTGTAATCATGTTTTTCATGTATTTCTCATTTTTCGTGTAGCAGGGTCTATCGAAAATATGCAACATGGGTACTTCTTAGATGAAAAAATTAGATGAAAAAAATATTTTTTTTCATCTAACGAGTACTCCCACTAGAAATTTGAGTAAAACCTTAGGGTAAAAATGTGAAGGTGGGTTACACATTTGTGAGAATCAGGGGTGGAAAAGTCATTTTCCCAACAATTCGGCCGAATTTTTTTAAAAGTTCGCCTGAACTGTTTTAGAGTTCGGCCGAAGTTTCGAAATTATTTCGGCTGAACTAATTCTTTCGTTTACGTTGACGGCATATTGACGACATGGGAAAACAAATTTTTGGCCGGAGATGGGAAAACCAACAACCAAAGTTCGTCTGAACTAATAGTCTAGCCAAACTATTAGTCCGACCGAACTTTTAAAATAGTTCGGCTGAACTTGTTCTTATAAATATACCGACCCGCAAACGATAATAGGTTTCAAGCTTATTACTGTCTTGCGTTATTTGTTTGCCATCTCGCGTCATCTGTTTGCAGGGGCTTGGTGTTGCGCTGTGGCAACGAGGTGAGGTGTTGCTTTGTTTTATTTGTAATATCTTTTTGTTGATTTTCTTTGTTTGATTTTAATTTTAATTTTTTTTGTTCATGGGGAATTTGATCTGCATCCTCCACGACAAGCTTATTACCATTGTCTATTTTTTGTCTCGCGTCATCTATTTTCAGGGGCTTGGTGTTGCGCTGCGGCGACGAGGTGAGGTGTTGCTTTGTTTTTTTTTATGATTTTTTTTTTTGCTGTTTTTTTTGTTTGATTTTAATTTTAATTTTTTTTGTTCACAGGGAATTTGATCTGTGTCCTTCATGATGTCTTCGGTGATTTCCCACCTCGTATTCTAATTTCCGCTTCGTCCTATTGTCGTCTATGAATTTCCAGGTATGCATCGTCATAACCTCTATTTTTAGCAAGTCAAAAAATAAAATTAGTAATTGAAATTTATATATGATGATCTTACTAAATTCTACACCATAGCCATGACTAAATACTGTAACTCCAATGTAGAGCATAAAATTAAAAACTGTGAAATATATAAAATAAAGACAAAACCACATGAGAAGGAAAAAGGGACAATCCATTTCAGCACTTAGAAGATTTTTCTACAATATACATATTTCATACTTACGAACTCACCTTCCGACAACAAAAGTAATTATTCAGCTTTCACTCTACAAATATTTCTTCAATTTTTATTACCAACCATTATATGTTTGCATGGTATTTTATTCACCGAATGCATTCATCCAAACCCACCGGTTTCTTCTCCTCATAAGAATGAAGAGTTGGATCACTTTGATATACGTTTTTGTCAACTGGATTTTCCCCAATCCGTTCACTAAATTTTGAATTTATCATTTCGTTTTAGCTTTGATTGATAATATCTTTGGTATCAATTTCCTGTTGAAATTCTTAGTGAAATTCCACATTTCTCTCACATTCAATTTGTTGGAATTTATTTTATTTGTAATTCGTAGTTCAAGAATTATTTATGTTATGTGCTCTTCTATATAAATGGTTAATTCTTCCTCAGTACACTATTCCAACCATTTCGATTTGGTTTGAAAGGAAATGGGTTATAATGTTTTTACTCCCATCGATTTCAGCTCAACTTAATGGTCGTTGAAAGTTTTGTTTAATGGTCAGGTGCTTTCATTGAATTGACTTTTGAGTTTATTATCTATTTTTTTTCCTAGAGTCAATCAGTTTCAGATTTACAATTTTAATTCTCCAATGGCCTTCATCGTATGCGAATTGGGAATTTCTTTTCTTATTTCCTCTTCTCATTAGAATCGCGAAGTTTAACTAATTTTCAATGAGGTGAATAGAATCAAATTCTTGTCTCTCGACATAAAATTTATGGTTCCCCAGAATCATTGTAATTTGTACAACTTGCTATTTCTCAATCAGTACCCTCAAACTAATCGTTAATGGAAATTATGATATTCTATATGAAATTTTGACTTCTAATAATAAGACCAGAGAATATTTACTTTACTTCATTATTAATGAAATTCGATTTCAGTTTCACTCTTATGTATTTACAATTTTGGGATTTTTAATTTCTTTATTTTTTTCGTTGATTTTCTGTTTCCCTTGTTTCAATCCTTCATGTCACTCTTGGAAACTATAACAAAGATCTAGAATTTCTTTCTTTTCAAGATTCTGTTGCAGAAATTGATAATTTATATCCAACTCCAGATTTGATAACAAAGGTATATAAATTCGTTTATTTCATTCCATTTTCCTTTGATTCTTATATATATTTACATCCTAAAATTCCAGGCTTTTTAGAATCACTACTTTGACTTTCTTAACTTAGTTCAAAGTATAATTAGATTTATATTTTATTACACAAATATATTCTTTTATAATTCAGGAAAACCCTCTTGTACAAATATCCTTAGTCTGTTATACTCTATGTTTTCCCTCCACACATATACTGTACATATTTAATTTTTTATAATTACATTAGAAATATTTCTATGTACATGTCAATTATGATACTTAAATTAATTTAGGTGTTTTGTGCAATGAATTTCCAGAACGCATTTTATTTGAGTTAATTGCATTCTAGAACATATATATCCAGTACGTGCAACATTTTTCTTCAATGCACATAGAAAAGATAGTTTTAGTTGATAGTAAACTGGAAATTACAAAACACATACCACACATTTTGAGTTTAGCTTCTAAGAGCTCATGGGAAGGAAAAAGCGACAATCGATTCCAGGACTTGAGAAGATTTTTCTACAATATAAATATTTTTGTTGTTTTATTGGATCACTCAATGCTATTCCTCCTTCAGTTAGGGAGTCTCGATCTCTGTATAATTATATGTTAGTGCTACATCGAGGTCTCTGATTTGTCTACACACATCTCTTTACTTCTGGTTGTCTAGTTATGTATGTGTATTCCTTTAGATGTACATGGAAGATATTTCATGATCAATACATCATATGCATTCATTCTTTGAATTTTTATCACTGTTAGGGTCCCTTCGGTACCTCCCGGCCGTATAATTATGTTTTAGTACTACATCAAGGTCTCTGATATGTTTGCACACATCTCTTAATTTTGGTTGTCTGGTTATGTATGTGTATTCCTTTCGATGTACATGGAAGATATTTCATGATCAATACCTGATATGCATTCATTCTTTGAATTGTTATCACTGTTAGGGTCCCTTTAGTACCTCCCAGCCATATAATTATATGTTAGTACTAAATCGAGGTCTCTAATCTGTCTCCATGCATATTTGTACTTATGGTTGTTTGGTTATATATGTGTATTCCTTTCGATGTACAGGGAAGATATTTCATGATCAATACTTGATATTCATTCATTATTTGAATTTCTATCACTGTTAGGGTCCCTTTGGTACCTCTCGGACGCTTCTAAGAGCTCTAGCGAATAGTCTCTATTCGTTTAATTTGAAAGAGAAATAATGTATACTTGTTGTCAGTCTCCATTCTTGTAATCTGAAAGTAGTTATTTGGAATATGAAAAGTCTTGCTCAACATCTAGATGCCATTATAGCATATGAATAAATACTTATTAGTCTTAGAAATAATATATGTTTTCTTTTATTATCTAGACAAGTATTCTTAGTATTCATCAAACTATAAAACATAAGAGAAATTCACCTCAAAGAAACTCACACATAATTCAGCAACAAAATGAACAAAAATTCACACAGAATTCAGCAACATAATGAACATAAATTAACACAGAATTCAACAACAGAATGAACATAAATTCACACATAATTTATCAACATAATGAACAAAAATTCACAGAGAATGAATAGAATTAAACACCACAAAGAAATTCACACAGAGAATTCAACAACTCAGAATTTTTGTAATATTTGAATCAGCACAATGTATTTCATTAATGTACCTAAATTTACACCTTCCATGATGATTCTAATCTTGTAAAATGTTAAAAGTGAAGGTTTTATGATGTAATGGATATTAATAATCTAGATTATGTACATTGATATTATGATAGTGTAGGTTGATGCTCAAGTTGTAAAATTCTTGTACATATGAAGGATGAATGATAGTACAAGACAAAAATGACATTATTATAAATTATTAAACAATATGTTAGGTGCTAAATCATACTTCTTATTAAGGACATAAGTAATGCAAGTTGACAATTATGTTTTAATGTTCTTATCCTATTTATAGATGTCAAAGTAAAGGTTTCTAGATGTTATTTCTCCCATAAACATCAAGGAAAACTAAACTTTAAGAAAAACCATGTACATATCATTTCTGCCACAAACTCATCAAGGCGTGACTTTTCACATAACTTCATCAACCACTACCACTAGTTGTTTTAGTGAGTGTATGAAATAATTTTGCAAAACATGTACATGTCATTTCTCCCACAAACCCATCAAGGCATGACTTTTGACATAACTTAATCAACCACTACCACTATTTGTTTAAGTAAGTGCAAACCACTACCACTTTAAGGCAAACGTTTAAGTAAGTGAAAACCACTACCACTTTAAGGAAAACTGTATACATGTTTCATTTCTCCTATACACGTGTCATTTATACCATAAAATTTTAGGCAAAATTTAAGGCATGTGTCATTTCTATGTCATTTCTATCTTAAACTCCAGGCACTTGGGAAAAATTTAAGGCATGCCATTTCTAGATGTGATTTCTCTTTCTATGTCATTTCTATCTTAAACTCTAGGCACTTAGGGAAAATTTAAGGCATGTCATTTCTAAATGTGATTTCTCCCATAAAATTTAAGGAAACTTGAAGGAAAACCATGCACATGCCATTTCTCCCACAAACTAAAGGATTTCTCCCATTAATTCAAGGCAAACTTTAAGGCCTACAAATTGAACCTAAAGTGGTTGAAATCTCATAGGATTTTGAATTTCCATAGGATTTTAGTCTGCCTGTTGAGTGTTAACTTCTACAAGTTCTAAAGGCAGAGTCTGTAAAGGGCCAGGTAGCCTCTACATATCATCTTTTCTAAAAGGTGACATATCTAGTAAATACCCCTACAGTCAATCTCTAGAACAAAAATATAAGTTCTTCATTTTAGTATCCATAAACCACTACCAATTTAAGGAAAACCTTGTACATGTGTCATTTCTCCCTTCTCCCCTAAAATTTTAGGCAAACTTTAAGGCATGTGTCATTTCTATTTCATTTCTCCCATAAACTATAAGGAAATTTGTCATTTCTCCCACAAAATCATAAAGGTGTGACTTTTGACATAAATTCATCAAGCACTACCACTAGTTGTTTTAGTAAGTGCATAAAATAATTTTTCAAACCATGTAAATGTCATTTCTTCCACAAACTAAAGGCTTTCTCTCACTAATTCAAGGCAAAATTTAAGGCCTAAAACTGAACTTAAAGTGGCCGAACTTCCAGAGGATTTTGAACTTCCATAGGATTTTAGTCTGTCTGTTGAGTTTAAACTTCTAAATGTTCTAAAGGCAGAGTCCGTAAAGGGCCAGGTAGCCTCTGGATCTCATCTTTTATCAAAGGTGACATATCCAGTAAATGCCCCTACAATGAGGAATATTATATTGCATTGATAGAAGGCTTGGGAACATGTAGGGACTATGGATTAAATGGAATTATAGTTTTCACCAATTTCGAACTTGTGTGCAACTAGATGAAAGGCGTGTACCAAGTTAAGAAGGAGAGGCTGAAACAACTGCATGGAAAAGCAAGCAATATTGTTAGCCAATTTCAATTGTTTAGTATAAGACATTGTACAAGTGTTAATAAGATGTCTGCTGATCTATTGCATGGGAAATGCTAATTCAGGATTCATCTATCAAAGATGAATTAATAAATGAATTAGAATTATACAGGGCAATGTCAATGCAAGATTCATCTCTCAAAGATGAATTATTTTTTAGACAATCTTCTTTAAAAATTGAAGATTCATCTCTCAAAGATGATTTAGTGTTGAGACGCTCTCCTTCAAAATTTATTGATGGACATTGTAACATATCTTATATATGTGTTTGTTTTGTACTTATAAATGCGTCTTTTTTAATGACCATGCGTTTTTTTCAATTATATACCAAGCGTGCTCTCACCACACCATGTAAAGCGCAACTTGGTGAACTTCACATTTGCAACAAGTGGTGAAATTCACATTTTTATAAAATTAAAATGTGAGGACTTCAACATTTTTTTGTTTAAATGGAGTTTCATGCTTCTTTTTTAATGACCATGTGTTTTTTTTCAATTTTATTGCAAGTGTGCTCCCACCATGTTTTCAATTATATACCAAGGTTGATCCCACCATGTAAAGCGCAATTTGGTGATCTTAATGTATTTTTATAAAAAATTTCTTAAATTGAGTTTCACACATCAATTAGTGCTTTGAAAGTTGTGTTTTACATAATTTGTTTACACTAAATTACATTAATTTTTTGAAATTTATTTTGAATTTATTTTAAAGAGTAATTTAAAAAAATAATTGTAAATGTCCAATGTAGATATATATATCATTGAGGATGAATGACGAAGATCAACAAAATCACATATCTCTACGAGAGAGGGGGATCAGGGATCAAGGGATGTTCATGGTATTTAAATATAATCTTAAATCTCCATACATATACATACATGTGTGTACATATGGAATTGATTTTTTTATCAATTTTGTGAGTTAAATTAGTTGTTAATAAGTTTCATTTTTTTATTTTTTAGGAGGTAGGAGGACAAGGGCATCTACTCGATCAATGGAGCATGCCCATAGTTCACGCAATAGTGGTATGGTTCACGCAATTTAATCAATGAATATGTACATGTATTTATATGTATGAATGTATTTTTGAATTGATTATAAATTCATGTTTTTTTATGAAGCTTCTCTCTCGTCTCGTGAGGTGGGTGGTGGTACACATTTCCTTGCAGGACCATCAATAAGTGCTGGCGAATTGCGTGAAGGTGCTGATATGTACTCCCCTAGAGGCTAATCAATGGATGGTTGTGTTGGTTCTCAACCAATCGATGGTCATTATGGTTCTCAGTAGGGTCGTCCTAGTTCTCAACAGTATGAGGGTGGGCAAGATGCTAGCCAACCATATCGAGGTGGCCATCAATTTGAATATTATTTTTATTCAATTTTTACAATTTTTTTTACGTGTGTTTTTTTAATATAAAATTTTTTTATATATTGATGCAAAGGCTGAAAATGTTACTCCAAATGTTGCTAAAAAAAGACGTAGGGTAGAACACGTCATTCAAGAAGAAGGTTGTACACTAACTACGACTTAATTTTCTGAAATTTCCAATTTACCTTGGAAAACAAACATTTAGCAATGTACCTAACAAAGGTGTCAACAACTTCATGAAAAATTTAAGGGAGATCTCATGGATTTGACTCTCCCTGCTGAGAGGAAAAAAATCTTGGAAATAGTTACACACTCTTTAAGCGAACTAGTAGATGTGTACCTAAAGCTTGGGCCAACCACTAATACTTTTGTAAAAGTGACGAGGAAAAGAAAAGAAGCAGTGATGGGTCCCGATAAATGGGAGGTTGTTAAACAAAGAGTTACAACATAAATGGACAAGCCTATGTTTAATTTCAAAGAAGAAGGGCCGAAAAGAAAGATGTTGAAGGTGAAATATTTTAAGCACCCTCATATAGCTCGCTATTTGTATGATAGACACCTTGCGGCCTATGGAAGACTCCCATGGAACGATGAGGTTCCGTTTTGTTTTGCAAAATTATTTTATGCAGAATTATTTTTGCAAATGAAACCTAATTACAATGACCTTCCCTCTAATTTTTTTGGTCCTGTGAAAGGTCGATTGTGTGATTGTAGGGGCGCTAGGTGTGATGTTGAGTTGCCTTGCCCTGAGCCACCATTGGTTAGTCGGCCTCTTCGTGTCAAAACTTCGCAGTCAGAGATGGATTCCACTTCTCCAATTAGTCGAGAAGCAAGGGATGCCATCATTGATAATGTTCACAGTGCATTGGGTGGAGTCGATGTTTGTTTGAATCGACAAAGAGAATTTGAGAATGCACAAGCTAATTTTGTGTATTATACAGATGAAGAGATTGACAATATGAGTGTTGAAGATCTCAAAACATCTGCAAAGAATTGTTGCAATGGCTGACAAGACTTAATTGTTCATGAGCAAGAGGGCATGGGAACGGTATCTGTTAATGGTTAGGGTGATTATTTAACACATATAAAATTTGTAATAAATGCATACATACATTTATTTTTATACATTAATCTAACAAAAATGTATCATAATATGTTAACACCATTTGTAGTTTTCACGCTTGATGAATGAAGAAATTGTTAATATCATGGTTGGAGCCTCCGGTTCAAACAATAAATATGGGTCGCACCATCAATCATACAATCAATATGGTTCTCACTATCAAGATATGTTGACAAATGTTAGTGTTTTTCAAGTGAAGACATGATGATGTAAAATTATTTTTTATCTATTATTATATATATTGAAACATGATGATATATTTTTAAAATAAATATTTTTGCACACACACACACACACACACACACACATATATATATATATATATATATATATATATATCTATATATATATATATATATATAATAAAATGTTTTAACAGATTCCGATTCCGTCCGATGTTTTTGGGATGGCGGTACCTTCTTCTTCCTTTGGAGATGTTCTAAATCCACCATCATAAGTATGATTTTTTTTTCACTTTTAAATCTATGTTTTTAATTTATATATTCCACCTCAAAAAGTTCCATTAAAAAATGAGATATATCTAGATTTTGAGTTATTTTAAATTTTTTGAATTTTAGGTTTTTGGAGATTTTCTTTCCGAGTCACTCTTAGGAAATGTGCCAAATCCATTAGCACAAGTATTTAATTTTTCACTTATATATATATATATATATATATATATATATATATATATATGTGTGTGTGTGTGTGTGTGTGTGTGTGTGTGTGTGTGTGTGTTTTTAATTTATAAGTTATAAATTGAAGTTTAAAAGTTTTATTATAAATTGAGATCTAGAGATCTTGAGTTATTTTAAATTTTTTGAATTTTAGGTTTTTGGAGATTTTCTTTTGGAGCCTCTCTTAGGAGATGTGCCAAATCCACCAGCACAAGTATTCAATTTTTCACTTAAATATATGTTTCAAAGTTATAAGTTATAAATTGAAGTTCAAAAGTTTTATTATAAATTGAGATCTAGATCTTGAGTGATTTTATACTTTTAAATATTTTGAATTTTAGGTTCCTATAGAGGATTTCTTTTCTCCACGGACTCTAGCGATAGAGTGTATGATGGAGATATGAACATCCACACCATTTCAACCATTTGAACAAGTTGTCTAACTTTTTTTTTAAATATTATTGAAAATAAGTTTATATATGCATTTTCATTTGAAATTTTTTAAGATATATATATATATATATATATAACTGTACATGTATATTGTATAGTTTACTGTTGAAGATGTTCCAGTGGGGGAAGTTTTAGTAGACGAGCAACAAATGGAGAGGGAACCTCATGAGGTATTGCATGATTTTTTTTACATGAATTTATATATATTCTCACTCAATTTTAAAACATTAAATTTTAATGTTTATACACATTGTGTATAGGTTCCCCATGCTTCGCAGGATAGCTTGAGGATCGTGACTTTGCTGGGAGAGACACTACATCCATCTATATTTGATGGATGATTCACATGCACTATTTGATGGATGATGTACATGCACGTGCAACATTATATTTTCAATAGATTTAGTAGATTAAATTTACTTTTTTTATATATAGTCTGATCTAGATGTAGTCATATATAACTTGATAATTGATACTTGTGAGATGTACAAATTTTGGACATATTTTATGTGAGTTCTACATTTGGCACATGTGAATGTGATATAATGTTTTGTTTTTATTGGATAGTTGAAATACATTTGGCATGTGAAGTAATGTTATGATCTATAATGTTTTGTTTTTAAAACTCAAGTTTTGGATGGTTGAACTACATTTGGCATGTGAAGTAATGTTGTGATTAAATTAAATAATTTTTTATATATAGTCTTATCTAGATGCAGTCATATATAACTTGATACTTGATATGTGATACTTGTGAGATCTACAAATTTTGGACATATTTTATGTGAACTACATTTGGTACATGTGAATGTCATATAATGTTTTTTTTTTATTGGATAGTTGAACTAGATTTGGTATGTGAAGTCATGTTGTGATTAAATTAAATACATTTTTATATATAGTCTTATCTAGATGAAGCCATATATAACTTGATACTTATACTTGTGAGATCTACAAATTTTGAACATGTTTTATGTGAACTAAATTTGGTACATGTGAATGTGATATAATGTTTTGTTTTTATTGGATAGTTGAACTACATTTGGCATGTGAAGTAATGTTGTGATCTATAATGGTTTGTTTTTTATCAAGTTTTGGATGGTTGAACTACATTTTGCATGTGAAGTAATGTTGTGTTATAGTTTGTTTTGTTTTTAAAACTTAAGTTTTGGATGGTTGAACTACATTTGGCATGTGAAGTAATGTTTTGATATATAATGTTTTGTTTTAAAACTTAAGTCTTGGAAGGTTGAACTACCTTTGGCATGTGATTGTGATATTTAATGTTTTGTTTTTATTGCATAGTTGAACTACATTTGGCATTTGGCATGTTTAGTAATGTTGTGATATAATGTTTTGTTTTTAAAACTCAAGTTTTGGATGGTTGAACTACATTTGGCATGTGAAGTAATGTTGTGATATAATGTTTTTTTTTTTAAACTCAAGTTTTGGATAGTTGAACTATATTTGTCATGTGATTGCACGATATAATGTTTTGTTTTTATTGGATAGTTGAACTACAATTGGCATGTGAAGTAATGTTGTGATATAATGTTTTATTTTTAAAACTCAAGTTTTGGATCGTTGAACTACATTTTCCATGTGATTATGATATAATATTTGGATTTTAAAATTCAAGTTCTCATTTTCCGAACAAAAAGAAGTTCACATGAATATATGTACATGTAGAAATGTTTTAAGTATATGTTTGAATATATATATATATATATATATATATATATATATATATATATATATATATCATAAGATTCTAGGTCTTGTTAGATGTGTCAAACAATTATAAAATTTTAAAATTGCATTCTATAATGTATATATATCCAGTACGTGCAACATTTTTCATCAATGCACATAGAAAAACTACTTTCAGTTAATTGCATTCTAGAACATATATATCCAGTACGTGAATTTTTTTTCATGAATACACATCGAAAAATGACTTTCACTTAATTGCATTCTAGAACATATATATCTATTACTTGCAACATTTTTCATCAATGCACATTGAAAATATACTTTCAGTTAATTGCATTCTAGAACACACACACACACACACACACACACACACACACACACATATCCAATATGTGCAACATTTTGCATCAATGCACATAGAAAAGCTACTTTCAGTTAATTGAATACTAGAACATAATATGCAGTGTGTGCAAAACTTTTCATGAATGCACATAGAAAATCTACTTTCAATTAATTGCATTCTAGAACATATATATCCACTTTCATTTTTTCATCAATGCACATAGAAAAGCTACTTTCAGTTAATTACATTCTAGAACATATATATCCATTACATGCAACATTTTTCATCAGTGCACATGGAAAAGCTACTTTTAGTTGATACTAGTGTGAATGTATCAAAAAAATGTACATGTGCAAACACTTGCACAGATAACATAACAAGGCAGTTCAATTTTCAGTTGAGTTTTGGAAGTTCTAAAACATGAATCCGAAGAGAAGAAATTGTTGGCCAGTTCAATAAAAAAAAATCCAATGGAATGCCATCTTCAATGATCCATTCATGATCAGATTTTGACATTTTCCATTTCTTAATTTTCGTTTTTTTCTTTGATTGAACCTCTATCAACTTTATGCATGTTGCACACACCAAGTGGCTATATTGACAACTTATGATTTCAGGTTCATAGTCTTCAAAGTAAACAAAATTCCCTCTTTGATTAGTTTGTCTGAAAAAATAACCTTTCAGTATAATAGATTCCCTGTCATATGGAAACTCGTGATCATTATAATTTTCTAATAATTTCATATTTTGTTCAGTGCAATACATCAATTAATACTTCAAATTTCTATTGTTGATAGTAGGTGCAATTACAACAAAAACATCTCTTGCACAATAAAACAAACTTATGTATTTAAATTTAGATCATAATTAACATGAAAAATTAACTTTAAAATAATTTTAGTATCTATTTTTAGATCTCTATCATTTCAAAGCAATTTAAATGTTATCTTCTGTAAAAATATCAGAAACTTGACCACCATTAGATGATATTGTAATCTCCTCAGATCATTTCTTCAAACATTGCAACTGACATTTTCCCCTTTGTATTTAGCTTTGTATGTTTCCAATATTTTACATACATTTTCTTTTCACAAACATCATTGGATTCTGTGTTTTTTATGCAAACATGAAAAATACAAGAATATTTTCTTTTATCCAATGCAAACACATTTGTGGACAACTTTGTTTTAATTGAATGAAATTTTCGAGTCCCTTTTATTGTTTCAACGTCATTTCCAATTGATGTATCTACATCTTCGACCCCAATATGCCAAAAATACCTATATGGAAAATTCAAAGAAGAATGTAAATATGATATCAAAGTACCATCAAAGATAATCATTGTGATAAATGTACACTGTTTAAAATTGGATATCCAATAAAAATTAAATTGAATGTAACTTTGCACTTCCCTTGATTGGTTAGTCTCATGGCTTAGTGCAACGATGCACCATTGAAAAACTTCTTTTGCATCCAGAAGTCAATTTGCATAGGGGTCCATTTGATATCTTCGAAGTGCTCATTTTATGCATGCCCTTGCACTGTCATGTTCTCCTTTTCCATGACTAGTCTCAAAGAAATTCCAACAATGTTTAATGCAGTTTTTCTTATGAAGACAACACAACCAAAAGAATGATCATGAAGATTTGAATTGAACTGCGCATCCATATGACCATATCCAAGGGTCATTGAATTTTATTCCATGACTTTTCAAGAAGTCATAAATCTTTCCAAAAATTTGTTGTACAAAATATGTATCATGTGTACGATCGTCACTGATATAAAAGTGATATTCTTTAATAACATGCCAATTTTGACTAGTGCTTTCTATATGATTAAAATTTTGTTTAGCATGTCTATATAGAATATCGACGAGCATGGAGACTTGGTCAGAATGATAGTATTCACTCTGAATTTCTTTTATTGGAACAAATGTGTAGTTTTCTGTAAAATAAATTACTAACAAAATGGTCCGTGGTGGAAAAATTTCACAGGATTTTTTGAATTGCAAGTCTTGCCATCGAGATCTATGGGAAATCTTGGTGTATTTATAAATTTCTGCCTCAAAATTTCTCAAAAATTCTATCACAAAAATTTCTTCTTCCTGTAATTCAAATCTTTTAGCACTATTTAAACCTTGAATCGATGTATGGATATATTCAAATCTCTTCCATTTCACTTTCATGTTGGAAAATGATTGATCATTTATATCAGTACGATATTTGTTTTGAAATTTAGTCAGATTTCCACAATCATTGAATTGTTTACCACCAACACATTTCTTTTCGTAAAATAATTCACCACTTTCTCTTCCACATAGAATTTGAGATATGAAATCATGGATAGTGGAAGGAGGAGGTGAATCTTTCCAAAATGTTCTACCAAAATTAAGGAATGTGTCATAATATAAGTAAAATTCCACATGATAACGACAACAACAAGTGTCACATATGGTGATAGGTTTTACATACCATGGTTTTTGTTGAATAAAAACACTGATTGAGACATCAATTTCACGATTCTCTTCTTTGAACTTGTTGAACAAATCTATCTGAGTGGTTTACAAAAAATGTTTTCGGTGTTCTTCGTACTGATTTCATGCTATTCTTCTTCGCATCACATCCCTTGAATTTGGTGAAACACGTGAATTTTTCCTCCAATATTCATATATTGTTTTTTAAACATTTTCTCCAAGTTTATCTTTGTATGGTTGCCTACAAATAGCTCTCCTACAAGCAAGTTCATCATTTACATCTATTTGCAACTGAAATTTTTGATGTTTGTGCAAATTTTTTTGTGAGGTTCCTAATGCTCATGCCATAGCTTTTTCCAAGTGATTCTCTTTAGTACTTGACGAAACCAGCGCAATATGTATTTCTCTACGTACAACTGAAACATTTTTCTGTCTAGATTTTCTAATTGAATTTATAGCACTATTTATATTTTGTATCACATTTTCCTTCACTTTTTTATATTTTTTTTTTATTTTCGAATACCGAATAAAGTCGTAGCTTCTTTTAATTTCCTTAATGATAGGAGACCTTTCAACAATTGGGTTTGAACTGCCACATTTTCCTTTATGAAGTACGTATCAAAAATGTGTTTAACACGATATATTATAACATGTTCAGCTCTTTTATCTCCATATTTGTGAGTGTCAACTTTTTCTAACATCTCGTCATTTCCATTTATTTCATTTGTACATATTCAAATTAATAATACATAATAATTTTGCATATTCAATAAATAAGTAAATTAATAAATATGTATAATTTCAATAATACGTGCATGTGTTCAATATATATATACCTTGTGATTCAATTTCTTCACTTGAATTTCTTTCAACATTTTAACCATCTTCAATCATTGGTTCAATATCTCTTTTCACTTTCTCTTTCAAAAGTTTGTATCTCATCATCAATGTTTTGAGGAATATCCCTCTTTGTTTACATTAAAAAAAAAAATTCAAATTATTTCATCAAATAAAAATTAAGATTCACATTTTACACTAGGAAAATTTTAAATATCAAATTTATAATATTTACATTTACATACCTGCTTCAACTTCTAGTTGAGGTTGATTTTCCCTTTCAATATTTGAGAGTGCTTTTCTCTTTCTTTTTTGATATTCTCTCCGCTCTCCTCTATGTTCCTCAGGGCCTCTTTTTTTATCATATTTTCTCATGCAATTCCTTCGATTTCCCATGCTAATAGAGTATGAAGTTAAAAAAATTTCTTTCAAAAATTTAGAAAAAAAACTCAATTAAATAAAAAATCACAAAATATTTAATTTTAAATTATTTTTTTTTTGAAATTTTGCAAAAAATACATACTTCAATCCAAAACACTTACTTTAAAAAATACAAGAAAAAAATTCCCTATAAAAATGAAAAAAAGCTCAAAATATTTCCTTCCAAGTCGTGCAAAAAAATTTCATTTAAAAAGTTAGACAAAAAATTATTTTAAAAAATCATTACAAAAGATTTACTTCAACCCAAAACACGTACTCTAAAAAAATGTCACTTCAAAATATACCTCCAAAAAATTTCGATCGAAAATTAAGCCCAACTTCTTAAAAAATGCCACTTCAAAAAATACCTCCAAAAATCCTCTTAAAAAATATCACTTTAAAAAATACCTCCAGAAAATGTCCTTTGAATATTAAGCCTAAAAAGAGTCCTTTCGAAATTAAGTCCAAAAAATGCCTTTTGGAAATTAAGCCCAAAAACCTCTAAAAACAAAATACCTCCAAAAAATTGTTCTTTGAAAATTAAACCCAAAACCTCTAAAAATAATGAAAATTAAGCCCAAAACTTTAAAAAAAAAATACCTTAAAACCAAAAAATGTCTTTTGGAAATTAGGCCCAAAAACCTCTAAAAACAAAATACATCAAAAAAAATATCCTTTGAAAATTAAGCCCAAAACTTCTAAAAAAATATACCTTAAAAAAAACAATGAAAATTAAGCCTAAAACTTCTAAAAACAAAATACCTTAAAAAAATAATAATGAAAATTAAGCCCAAAACCTCTAAAAACAAAATACATTCAAAAAAATGAAGCCCAAAAAACAACCAAAAACTGTATCACATACCTCGAAGAAATGTCATTTGAATGTTATGCCAAAAAGTCCTTAAACCCAAAAAAATCCTCTGCAAAATCAGACCGAATGAGGAAAAGTGCGAAATTATGCGAAAATAATGAATGTGTTTACGTCAATTTATATTGCCATGAAATGTTTTATTTGGAGGGGCTTCATTGTATTTTCCGACCGATGAAAAGTCAAGTAAAATTTCGACTGAAATTTTGTAAAACATTTGGCCGAACTTTTGTAAGAAATTCGGCCAAACTTTTGTGTTGTTAGACTTGACGGGTTGTCAGCGCAAAAAACTATTCAGCTGAACTATTTTTAAATGTTTGGCCGAATTAACACATCTACAATTATGCAAATCCAAGCTTTGAATACATTTCTTCAACTTTGGACTGATTAAACTCCATGAAAATTTCTAAATTAACAGTTGGAACCAAGACAAGAATTTACAGAATTCAATGTACTTTCTAGAAATATAACTTTTATGGAATTTCATAAATATTTAATAATTTTAATTAATTTTGTAATAAAATGGTTGCAAACAATTTCTAAAGGTCAATATGATTCAATGAAATCAATATTTTGTATCTTGCAAAATACACTGTAAAAAATAATTGAAAAAATTATGGTGCATTACATTGGTCCATCGTCTGTAATGGGTAGTTTTTCAATTTTTAGTTTATAACTTATATGTTGAGAAATTTCGTGCATCGCGAAACATATTCAAAATATGCAGTTTTTTCATATTAGATCAGTTCAAAAAATGCTAGTAAATATGATATGCATCATTTGGTTTTGTAAATATAATGAAACCAAGGTAGACTCTGTCTAGATTGTTGTAACACATTTTTTTTCTAAAAAACACAAACTTTTCAAAGAATACACTAACGCGTATTAACATGACTTTTTATGAATCCTTTGATTGTTAAAAAACACACTCAAAGAAACGCTAAGTTGACATATCAAATGTATATAAAAAAAAATCCAAAAAATAAGTAATAGAAAAATAATAAAATTTCTCACAATTTTTATTTTTATCGCAAGATGAAATTCTAAACATAAAAATTGTTTTGGCTTGTAGAAAGTTGAAGAACAGAAAAAATGAAACTTTTTTCTCAAAAAAGGGTGAAAAGTGTAACCCAACTTCACATTTTCACCCACTTATTTCAGTCTAGATGGTGATTTCTAATCCTATTTGATTTCTTTCACTAGATGCATTGATTTCAGTGTAGATGTTCATTTTTAATCCTATTTTCCCACTTTCACTAGACACATTTATTTGAGTGTAGATGTTGATTTATAATCATATTTTATTACTTGCATTAGATGCATTGATTTCAGTGTAGATGTTATTTTCTATTATTATTTGATTTCTTGCATTAGATGCATTGATTTCAATGTATATGTTGATTTCTGATTTGATGTAATTGGATGTATGATGGTACATTAATTTTAAAGTCATTGAATTAATAATGTGCAATGATTTCAGTGTAAGCACACAAAATTATTCACAATGTACATAGATTTGTGTGTTATAGTAACTAAACCTATTAATATTGGAGAGAAACAGAGACAAGTACAATAGCTCGAGCTAAATATTTACATGGTTTACGATTTCACTTGTCCTTTTCATATAATCAATATGAAAAGATGACAAAACTAACAAGGGTGAAAATAAGAATAGTAGAAGAAAATAGTTTGAGACCGATCACAATGAAGACTGTTCGTAATTGGCTACATTCTTATTATTTATAGTTTCTATCATTCAATATTATTACATTGTCACTTGGCATTCAAAAAATTTATTTCATCATTAAAGCTATTTTACAATATTTATCATCTCAACAAACTGAGGTAACTAAGCAAATTTAAAATTAAAATTACTCAATAAATCTCAGACATATCTAGCATATTTAAAATGGTTATATTAACCTTAGATGTATTTACATATTATTGATAAAATTAAGCATATGTTCGGCTTGATAGATCGAAAGTTAAGATGGATCTAGGCTGGTTAATATTAACTCTAGCTAACACCAACGAAATATGGAATTTTAGAGCATTAAAACCTCCAATTTATTTCTCCAATATTAAATTTAACAAACTTATTAAATTATTTATCAAATATTAAAACTGAACTTGTATTTATTTTTTTATTTTAGTGCATTATAATAGGAAATGCCGTAAACTAGATACAAAAGATATTGTAAATGGTGCAGAGTATTTTTAATTATTTAATTCTCTCCATAAGATCTTAATCATCATTAACACAGAAAATATTGAATTAATTTGTAATCGGATTAACTTTCAATAAGAAAATTATCAAACACATTGAGTGAAACAAGGTTTTAGTTTTTCATTCTACTAAATGGAAAGAAGAATTAACTCTTTTAGAACTTTTTATTACATTCATTACAATACACCATTTGCAGAATATAACGCTGCAACTTTTTGTTAAAAGGACATCTGTAATGGTTGATTGAAGTTAATATGTAATAATTCCATATTAAGATGCTTGAAATAAGAACGGACCTAGCCCCTAAAATCATAAGCCATGCCTTCCTCACATTTAATTGATTTTAGATGTAAATAGCAGAAAAGAATTTTCACACTTGGGGGGCAACGTGAAGATTATTACAAAGAAGGAACACCTCTTCGTTCGCTTAAATAGGAATCTTCAAGGATGTAGTGCTTGTATCGAACCTCCACTTAGATTCAATTGTCTTAAGATAATAAAATAAATTAATGAAACCCTAGCATTTTAAAAAAATTCAAACAATTAGATGAAATTGATGAATTACATTAATGTAATTCCTACTTAACGAATGTGAATAGTTTTTGTAGCCATTTCAGTAGGTACACAACAAGAAAAACTTTATTTTAGTATCATAAGTTAGTACCACCTATTTTATGTGGTGCTAATGTGGTGTAAATGCTTATGTATCATATTAAAAATGAATTATATCACCATAAGTTAGCACCACTTATGTTATGTGGTGCTAATGTGGTGTAAATGTTTATGTATCATATTAAAAATGAAGTATATCACCATATATTTAAAGAGTGGTGTAATGTGCTATATTGACAAGTTCTATAAAGTAGGGTAGCTAACTTTTTGTTTGCCATGTTGACATGTACAAGTGGATTTATTTATGTGAATTGTCACCATAAACATAAAAACAATTACAAATATTTATATAATGAATATATAAATTAGAACTAAAATCACTAATATTTATTTGTTTTATTTGTTTGTCATGTTTACATGTAAAACTAAAATGTATTTATATAAGTTTGCACCATAAATACAACAAATTCAAAGTAATTGTTTTCTAACTATTTTATTTCAATTATTTACTTTTTATATTATTCTCATGAGAAAATAAATACACAAAACCATAATACATAGTTATTTACTTTATGAATAATCCAATTGAGATAAATATTTTTTATATTATTGTCATTTCAAAATAAAATAAGGGTGAATCCATGGATTTGGGTTACTCTTTTTTGGAAGTACTTGTGTTCCAAAGCTTGAAATTGTAGCTTTGTGAGGGTATTTTTTAAGCCCCACATCAAGATTTTAAAAGGTCCATCTAAGACTAAATAAAACCCTCGATTAAACTACATAGTTGCATCGTGCTATGGAGCTTGATGGAGACACATAGCTTGACAGATCTATAATATGTACAAATGCCATTAAATTTTGCTTCGACTTACTCATAGTGTTTTATAGGCTGATGGCATTGAGAAGCCAATAATATTGCACATGGTATAGTATGGTTTTCATTTTATATTATACTTCGTATATTTTTTATTATTTCATTACATATATGTATGTATGTAATTTTAGAATTTTATACATTTTATAGTGTTTTTTTTGTAAGCTTGGTAGGACCCCTTTTTCATTCATTTTATAAACAAGAAATAGCCATATTTACCAATTTAGTGGCCTGAACCCACCATGAGAAGGAAATCGAGTCTGTTGACCACCTGATGGTGTGGTATGTAATCCGAAAAAATAAGGTTTTGAGTTTGTCATACCAAGAAAACAAAGCCTGGATACTCACACATATACAATTTTTCACAGATTGACTAACATATTTATTGGAGACTTGAAATTTAAATGCTAGCCACATATAAATACTAAGCAAAAAGACATATTAAAAAATCCATGAACTACTCAGCCTCGTCTGAAGCCGAGGTTGACTCCATTGGTGTTAGATCCTGAATTGAGGTGCCAACCTTCTCAAAAGGCTTGGAAATACACGGGAGGTGGTACTCAATACGCTCAAGGCGCCCATCCTATTTCCTCAGTTGGAAATTGATCTTATCAAACTCACTCTTGTATAATGGGAAGTCTTGGGATAATGTCAATAGGCTCATAAAGATCTTCTCCAAGGCTTTGCCAAGGATGCTCTTCAAAGACCAATAAAAATATAGTGTATGTTTGAATTGCGTTAGTATGTCTCTTGTTTGTCCCGCATCCGGTATTAAACCTCTCCATTCCTTAGTATCCATATTTTTCTTTGCATGTCTATTTATTTTAGCTTCCCACTTTTCAATGAGCTTTTTAATTTCCTCTGCTGTGGTTTCATGGTATGCTTTCGCTTCCTCTTGGATCACATCGATTATAGGCCTTTGTCCTCTCAGCTTGCTCGAGGGTGAGTTGGGTTGGGCTTCTACCACCTTCCCTTTATCTTTTCGACCACGACTTCAAGCTACAGGGCTCTTGGAGTGGCCGTGAGCTGCAAGATTCTTGGATCATTCCATCCCACAATCTTTGACCAGGTTTCCGGGTAGGTGACCTATCCACACAATCAAACAGAGGTGTAATTCCATATAATGAAAATGATGAAAGGTCCATGATCCTCGTTATCAGAACAAAGGTGAGCCAGGGAGCTCTTCTCAAGACTTCTCCCCTACCCATCCCTCTATGAACCCATCTCCCTTATACACTACTTAATTTTTGCCACCCCCTGTCCTTGATGGTCCCGTGCACCTCGGAAATTCTCCCCATACCCAAAAGAGTTCCCACCTTCCTTCGATATCCTAACCTAACTTCTAATGTCCTCTCTCTCTTCATACCTCCCACCCTCGAAATTGATAGAGGAGGCATCGATGCCCATTTCTCGGGCCTAGGTGGAATTCCCTCTCTCATTCCCTATGCGCACCGAGCCCAATTAGCTCAAGGTAGTATAAACTTGCAAAGCCTATGAGCTAAATATGGCCAGGACTTCTCCTTAACTCTATACCCTGACAGGATTTCCTGAACCCTCACTATTCCTTCCTTTTGGCATCCCTACCTGAAAGACACACACTCAAGTGCATGCTGAGGCCATGCCCAATTCCTACACCGACACAAAGGAAACGACCCAAAAGAACCCAAAGCTTCCCCCAATCGTAGTTGAAATGGTTCCTCTCTCACCTACCAAGAAAAATACTATACCCATCCTACTTAATCCCCTTATGCTCTTATTAGCCATCTATAATTTTTGACATATTCAAAGATGGATAAACATGTCTTTAGCCTTCAAGAAAAAAATTTCATGCAAAATTTGTGACTTCTTGAAGCCTCTCTGTGTTCTTTATCCTCAAGAAATCCATTCCATTTGATAATATTCATTCAAAATTCCTCAAGAAGCCCTGCTGTTATAAAAGAAACTGTTTTTAGCCATTTTTTCCATGTTTTCACCTTCATAATTTTCTCTAAAATCCCTCCATTTTTCACTCATTTTCACTTATCCTAAACATTCATCTCATTCCCCTAAAAATTCCCTTTTATCCCTCATTTACCCTCATTTTCCCATAAAAACCCTTTAAATCATAAAAAATTCCTCTTTGTATGGTTTAAAGCTATCCTTTTTATCCTACCAGAAACTCTAAAAAACCCAAAAAACCTGATTTTTGGCCTTATTCCGATCTTTTATACGAAATAGGCCTTAAGCATTGTTTGGCTTAGCCTTAGCCCCTTTTTTCGCCATAAGACCGCACTTTGTGCCCAAGCACATCGCCCCACGGCTCATCGACACATCACAATTCCTCTTTCTTCTTTCCTAGACCCCTACACCATCGATATGCTGATCCTCCGATAAGATTGGGACCGTCCAATCCCCAAGATCTGACGGCCATCGCATTTCACTCCCTCATTCCTTTTCTCCGCCTATGCGATCTCTCGATCAAATCCTAGCCATTGATCTTGGTCTCGATCTAATGGTCATCGCTCCTCCTCGCTCCATCACTTCCGCCTTCCACTCTCCATCGATGTCGCACCCCCGATAGAAATTCCACCAATGAAATCTCAACCGTCGATATTCTTCTAGATCGGACGGTTGTCGGCACATCGCACTTCACTCCTCCTACGCCCCATTCATTCTTTTTTGCGTGTCTATGATATAATCCCCACTGTCGATCTCTCCCAGTTCGGACAATGCAGGATCACTGCTGAGGCACCCCGCCAGCAAAGATCCTTCTGTACCCCTATCCCCCCACACTTGATCTCCACCGTCGATCTAATATAGATCCAACGACCATCGCTAAATTTCCTTTATAATCCCGCTGGTCCCACCCGACTACGCTGGGGATTTTTCATCATGTTTCTTCCAATATTCACCGTTCATTTCCCCAATCCAACGGTTCCCCTTGATCCCCTCTGTTGCTCTTATAAACCCCTTTTCCCATGTAAAGAACCCATCCTCCTATGTTAAAACCTTTCCGCTCTTTTTATAAAGGTGGGTCCTCCATCTCTTATCCATTCACCCCGCGAGAAAATCTCAACCATATATCTCCTATATCTGACGGCTATCGCTTCATCTCCCACTTTTCCTTCCCAAACCATGTTCTACCCCCACGCCCCTTGCAAAAAGGCATTTACCTTTGTATTCTCTCATATTTGTACCCCACTTCACTTATTCCTCCAAACCATCCGACCATTGATCTCATCAATCCAATGGTAGTCAGGCCTTCCTCCCCTTCATTTTCATTTCTTGATCTCCATTTACCCATTCACCCTGATTAAATTCCCACCGTTGATCTTGTTAATCTGAAGGCCATCCCCAACTTTGACCATTTAACCCTGCCTGAAGAGCCTTTTCACCTCATGAAAAAAGAGCCCACGTTAGCTCGGCCCCACCGTTCTTTTACCGCACATCTTTTCCATTTATCGCACTCGCTTACAGCCATGGATCTGCCCCCCCCAAGATCGGACGATTAACATTCAATTTCGTGTTCATTTCACCAAAATAATTGATCGCTCGTTTTCAACGCGAAAACGGTGGTTTTTGTTGGACATGCGTCGCCCAGGGACCTATATCACGTTCACCTGGGGAAAAACCATTTACCGCCCATCCCTCGCGTGAATACCATTGGTGGTATTCCAAAAACCGCTTTCCCCCAATTTCCCGCCAACTCACATTTGAAACCATGGTTCTTGGATTTTCTCCATGAAACCCTCCCTCCACTCATTTTTCCTCCTCTACACTGCTCCAACACCCATCCCGAAGCCTCTGATCATAGTTGATTCAAAAAATGCAGGTTTTCATAATATGTTTTACGTTTGAGTGTAGGTTTAATGGAAACCTAAAGTTTACAGGCTCGCCCACAGCAACATATAAATTGAAAATGCCCGGGATGATGATCCTCGAGGTTCTAACAAGCAATATGGGAGATCTGGGGTTTGATTCCGAGCATTTGATCGATGCAATCACGGAAACCCTCCAAAATGCCAAGAAACCCTTGAAAATAGGAAAACAGAGAGATTAAAGGCTTAAATCGAAGAAATAAAATAAAAGCGAGGATTAGCATAACGAGAAATGATTAAAGTGCAAAGTTCGAAGATTTAAAGATTAATCTGTAGTTTAAAGGATAAAGACAAAGGGTTAAGAAATAATTGAATGTTTTTTCAGAAAACAGAGAAAAGACAGTGAAGTGAGATTAACAAAGGATCTAAAAGCACAATTATTGACTAATCAATAATAAAGCAGTAAGACTGAGTATTAAAGGCAAATCAAGGCTAAAGGGCTTAAAAAGTAGTTTTATGATTAAATCAAGAAGAATTAGGCCTAAAAATAGCCTCGAACACATCAAAAGGGAGCAGTTATTTCATTTGATAAATCAAACTGACACCTTTGGCCTACGCTTTATCTATAAAGCAAATCAACAATTATTACATGAAAGAATATATTTTAAACTGTCAGGACATTTATTGTAAAGATGAGGATAAAGCCTTAAAGTCAATCTTTTCCACCTATCTTTATCTCAAAAATTAAGACAGAGTTATTAACAGAGAAGTAGTTGCACACATGTTCCTACCTTAGGCCTTGCGTGGTTTTCAAGGCTAGGAACATATTTACTCTGTCATTAATAACCTTTTGAACCCTAGAAGAGTTCCACCTCCTCATTTGCAGTATAAATACTTCATTGGAACTCATTGTAAATGTTGGATTTTGATGACTGATGTTGGAATAATACATAGTCCTTTGGAGCTCTTGAAGAGAAATTGATGTCATGGAACTCATGCATGATCTGATTTGCTTGTTGATGAAGAAGGATTTCTTGCAGGATCCATAGGCTTGGTTGATGGTGAAGTTTTCTTTTGTTTATGTTTTCTAGTTTTCCATTATGTTTTCCATCTTGCTATGTTGCAATAGGACAAATAATTTAGATTAAGAGATGTTTTCTAATGGCACCTTAAATCTGTTTGTCCTTCACTGCCTTAATGTTTTCTTATGCTTAGATACATTAGAGAAATCATTCATTTTCTCTCTAACAAGTTCTTAGCTTGTCCATTTCCTGAATAATTTAGATCAGTTAGCATCAATTATGATTTATGGTTAGCCCTGCATAGAATCATCTCTTTAAAGCATCTTTGTCTAGGTTTGTCAAATAAGTCTGTTTAAAATCATGCTCTTTGCCTTTACTTAGTTAATTTGATTTAAGGAAACCTTATAGATATAGCTTTGGATGTTAGAGTTTTCTCTCCTTCTATGGTTATAGTTACTTGTGTATCTTAAATGTTTTCCTGCTCTAGATGATAAAAGCTATGAAAGTTGGATAAGTTTCTTACCTTTTCTGTGTTTTTATCTGAATGTTTGTCTTGGTTAATTATCTATTTTCAGTCTGAAATCAAATGGATTAGGTTCTTCTTATGCCTTTGATTCTCTTGTTGTTCTTATCAATTTTCTAACTCCCTCATTTTACATGTATATAAAGGATTTGGTTTCAGCCCTTTATTAGTTTCTTGTTCTCAAACTTTAATTTCCATTTCATAAATCCATCATAACCCTAAAAGATCCACCAACCAAGTAAAATTGCCCTGCAAATACTCTTAACACCATTGATAAACTTATCTGGACCTTGTTTGACTCCATTGCCCAATGACTTAACAATATTCCATGTTTCCTATCTAAAATCTATCAAAGTATCATACACAACCAAAAAACAATCAAAATACCTTGCACTTAACATCTAGCCTAAAATAAACCTCTTAAAAGCATCAAGCTATATCCTTACTGACATATTGGGAGATCCCTCTCTGAGACTAGGAGGGCTAGATCCTAGAGCTCTAAAGCTTGGTTTGATGTTACCCTTGTCAATTTGTATCTCAATAAATCTATAAAATTACAGGGAGCTAAAAGCTCCCACAAAGATTGACCCAACTCATAAACCCTAAACACAGCATGAACAAGGGAGAAGAAACCAAGCACATACCTAAGTTTTGTTATTGTGGAAGTGCGATGGAGGTTTGTTATCCTGCTGTCGTGCCTACACCAGAGTCTGCCACCATAACAAAACCCGATGCCTTCCTCCACCCTTTCTTAAGCTCCATGCATGGGCCTCCATTTTGACACCTCACCTCGTGTTGCATGCGATAATACAACCTGCCACCCTTTCCACTCATGTGGAACGTGGTGGGATTCAACCCCAAGGCCACTACCATTAATACTGATGGGAGGGCCGATCTTCTTCGTCACACCCCGATCAAGGAGTTGATTTCTAGAAATTTGGGTGAGCTCTTCCATCCAACCTTTCCTACTCTATGATGATTTGCAGCTTGATCCTTGGTTCTTCCCTGAGATTAGGAATCTTGCTTAATACAATAGGTTCATTCAGGTGAGCACAACCACAATTTTCCAGCAGATCAACTGATATGTTTCCTTCTCTCAATACATGGGCGATAATGATATAATCAAATTTCTTGATTGTATCCTCCAATACCTACACATGCCGAGAAGTATGCCAACTCTGGCTGAGTTTGTCCCACTTTGTTTGTTGATTAAGTTTTTTGAGAGTGTTCGTAACGAACTAAGAGTCTCCTTCAATTACCAGCTTTTTGTATCCTAGCTTGATGGCCAAGAGGAGACCTTGTTGAACTCCTATGAATTCCACTTCATTGTTGATGGCAAAGCCATAGGAGTCAGCATATATGAATCTTTATGTGCCTTTATGATCTCAAAATATCCCTCTAGCTCTTACTTGCCCCGCATTGCCTTTCGAGGCTCTATCAAAGTTGAGTTTGATGAATCCTTCTTGAGGAGGTTTGAAGATCCTGATGGTGTCCCATCTATTAGGGATCACTTTCCAAGAAGTTGGGGAGACCATGCTAGGTGCTAGGTGGAGGCCCTGGAGAATTATTGCTTTCTAAGACGCCACTTTCCAATCATATCGCATCCATTTCTCTGAGAGGATGGTTTCTCTATGTTTTTCTTAATTCTTTCCCACATGTTGATGAGGAAAAATTATCGACCAACAGTAAGGGGATCTCCCCTGTATAAAGCTTAAACTAGACTCTAGACCATTTGTGATAGGGATCCCCTCCGGGGTGTAGGTCTGACTACCATTGAATATGCCTTTCTCGAACAGAGGTGTGCCTCATAGACAAGAGGATGCACAACTACTAGAATGATATGAAACAAATGGTCATTGATCTGTCCTGCGAATGGAACATTATAAATAGAAAAGTGAGATTCGAAGCATGAAGCCAAAGGAAATGTTGTTAGCAACACATCATTACATTCATACTCATAAAGAAGCTTGCTCGACCATAAAAGAAACATTCTCTATGGTCGAAACACACTTTAATTCCTTAAGCGTTTTCCGAAATATTGAAACGATATCAACAACAAAGTCATTAAACATCCCTAAGTGGAATGTTCACATACCATTAACACATCCAAAGAGCTTAAACATACAACTGATATATGAACAGAAAAACACGGAATAGTCAGTTATAAAAGATAGCAGATACATAAGACATAATATTCATAATGCTATCACACATAAGTTCTCATCAGATCTAGTAGTGGAGTCAAAACATTGGTTTGTATTCATTCTCGGAATCATGCATTTAATGTAATAAAATTATCTCTTCTCTTCTTGGAGTCTCGAAAAAGGGTCCTTTTCAATGTCCTCGGAGGGAGTACTTATAGAAAAAAATGTGACCTCTGGGTGGCCCTGTCCTTTCGGTTTCCTGACTGTTGCCATGGCCTACGACCTAGGTGACGTTGTGAATTGTGACTTGGTCCTACTTGTGACCTGCGACTGGGCCCTGTTCGTGACCCGTAACAAGTTCTATTTATGACTCACGACTGATAACATTGTTCCTTTTCAAGGGAGCAGTTGTGTGATGGAAAGACCCGAGACTTATAAGGTAAGTCTGCAAGGCCTGATAGTCTGTGGCCACTGGAGTGACCTTGGGTGTGTCTTCTCCTAACCTGTGAAAACACTCAAGAGCGTCCGGAATCAAAGTGCACCTCTTTATAGAGATTTTATTGGATAGGGAGGCCAACTTGGTGTAGATTTGGATCGGTGCGATGATGAAGTGATCAATGTTTTCCTTTGAGGCCAGGAGGTCCTAGGAAATAACCGCTTGCCTGATGGGTTCCAGAAATGTTTGGATGTCTTGGGTCACCTCCTCCCTTGTCTTATGGGTATCCAATGCTCTTAAGGAAGGGATGTGATGTACCTCTCCCATAAAATCGATGCCACTGATTAGATTTTCATAAGCAGACATCAGCTTTTCCTCATCTTTCACAAGCTTATCCTTGGATTGTATTTTTATTTGTATCGGTACATTGTCATTCTGTGTGCAGATCCAATCCTTCTTAGGAAGGGTGTCGGGAGTCTGTGGATAGTTTTTGGACCATTCAAGGATAATGTCTAGTGTAGGAGAGGATTAATTTAGTTGTGCAGTCTTCTTCTTAGTCTCTTCTTGAGACCTTAGTAGTGGGGAAGTTGTCTGCTTTATAGCGAACATCTCCTCATATACCTGCCTCATGGTAGCCTCCAAAGCAATCAATTCCCCTTGAATGGAGATTGGTAACCCATTGGCCTCGGTGGTTGTGAATTGGAGCCTTTGGTTTTCTGCTTCCAGCGTCTTCTTTTCCTATTCTACCTGAGCTGCCTTCTACTAGAAGACCTGGAGTCTATTTTGCAAGGACAAGATATCCTTGCTCATCATGTCGACATTGTCTTCTGTGGCTACTGCGAAAGCAGTCCATGCTGATGTGATCATGATGGGTTTAGTCCTAGTGTCTAGGACTATGTCCTTTTCTCTGGTAACTGCCAGGGGCTCGACTGGATTCTGTGCAAGGCACCTTCTCTTCTCCTATTTGATCTTGTGTGTGAACTGGTCGTAAGATAGTATTGTCAAGTCTAAGACATTGTCTTCTAGGATGCCAAGTTCTAAGAGTGAGAGGTTTACACCCGTCATGGGAGTTGTCAAGGGTACCTCAATATGGGGTAGATCTATTTGTTCCCCAGTATTTGGGAGCGGTGTCTTGCTTCCCTCTACTTCCTTGGAAGAGCCTTCCTGTGAATTCTAATTTTCTTCTTCCTTCCTCATTCTTTCAGCCTCTTATTTATCTTGTTCCTCCTTCAATATGCATTCGGCTTCCTTCTTTTTTCGTTATTCTTCCTCCTTCTTCTTACGGTCTTCTTCTTCCTTACTCTTGCGTTCTTCTTCCTCATTCTTGTGGGCCTCTTCTTCCTACATCTTATTTTGTTCCTCTTTCTGCTATTTTTTTTGCTGCTTGTCGGCCTACTTCTTTCACTTATCTTCTTCATGTTGTCATGCTAGGGTATCTTGGGTCCTTTTTGGCTCTTCTTCCCATTTGTAGTGTGCAGGGATGAGCCTTTCAGGATCATATGATTAATGGGCGAGGGTTACAAAATGAAAACCATTGATTTCCTCTGCCTCAGCTTCTACTTCCTTGAAGTACTTAACAGTGTACGCACCAATATTAAGTGGGAGGGTAGGCCATGGCTTCCTTTTTCCTTTGCTTAGGACCTTGGAGAATCCGCTTGACATTTGATAGTAGTAGTTTATCAGTGACATACCGGGGTAGTGCATGAGGCACCTTGAATGATCCAAAGACCCTGATAAGTGTAATCTCTATAATGGGAAACCTGTTGGTTACCTGGGTTACGGTTTCCATAGCCCGCCTGGACATGCAAGGGGCATATTTACCGAAAATATTCCCATAGAGCGTAGGGATGAAATTATCTGAGATAGATTCCATATATTTCTTGTACCTGGAAGCCCAGAATACGTTCAAATATTTGTGAATGGGCCCACCGTGCTTCACATCCTAGTTATGCGACCATCCTTCAAAATGACATCTTGCGAACATTGCGTCCAAAAGGTAAGAGGCCATGTAGAACTCTTATGCGCATCCCTCTTCTGGTGCCTGTGCTGCTGATATGTTTGCTCTGAGGGCCAATACTACCAGGTAAGCCCAGTTGAAATAGGTGTTGTAGGAGGTGATTGCATACATGAGTGGGACCCAAGCCCCATTGAAGGTAGTGGCATCCTGACAGCCGTACATTGTGCACATCATTACTGCCACGAGCTTATAGAAATTCTTGAGGCCCTATGTTCTATACTCCTGATCCTTTTTCGCCTTAAACTTCTCGGGGTCTTCCTACCATCCCTTCAAGGTTTCTAACACCGGTACTTCATGCATGAAAACCCAATCAGTGTGGAATGATTCTTCCTTGGCGGGGAGTGCATAGTAGAATTCTATGTATTTCCTAGTCAGGTTGGCAAAAGTTTTCTCCAAGTGGTTGCGGATGACCCAGACCTTGGAGTCAACTTTCTGAAGAATCCATTCGATGAATTTCACACATGAGAATAATGGTGGATGAGCACCCACGTAGTGAAGCTTGGACCTTTTAACCTGAATATATACCTTCTGGTCCATGAGATATTCTGGGAACTATGGCTTCAAGAATTTTTGATATACTTGGTACCAAGTCATCCTATCTCCTTTCCCAAAGACACATGCGGTGTCCCCATAGATAGGGGGTGGAGGAGCAAGCATGTCTTATCCTAACATCTCTATCTCAGGGCTTTTGTTTCTCTTCTAAAATGCTGGAGGCCCCATATCGCTTGAGGTCAAAGAGATGGAGACGCACTCGAGCTCAGCTTCAATATCCCCTGGCATGTTCAAAAAACAATCCCACGATAAGATGGATGACACGATAACAAATATGACGAGATTGACTAGACCTCTAGATGATTTGAATGCTCAGGTTAGGTTGCTGTGACCCTTTCCGTTAGCTATTTTGGAGGATTAAAGAGGTCTGCGACTTGGCAACCTAGTGACCAGGTCACATGGTCGCGAGGTCGTACCAGTGTGAAATTCTCAAAAACTGTGACTCTGCGACTAGGTCGCAAGGTCACTAGGTCACAAAGTCCTGATTTGGGTGGTTAGTCAATGATCAATGACTTAGCGACTTCGCAACTTAGTGACCAGGTTGTGAGGTCACTAGGTCACAAGGTCGCGGGATTGCATTAGGGCTTCCTCAGAGAAATTTGAACGATCACGACCCGCGGCGAAGGAGGTTCAAGGAGGGAAAAAATCCAAGGGAGATTGGCAAAGCAGAGTTTAGGGCCCTCTTAGAAAGCCAGGAAGGGGTGTTTGTAGCAAACTGAGGCAAGACAAGGCTCAGAAGAGGCAGCAAAGAGGAATGAGCATAATTGGGTTGAAAACCGCAGCTAGAGAGCTGGTGAGGATTTGGTTTGCAAAGGAATGGGGAAAAGGGTAATTAATAGGCTAGGGTATGGGGAAGTTAAGGAAACATCTAAGAAAAATAAGAAACAATAGGAGGATTAGGCAACTTACCTGGAAAAAACACACTCCAGTTGGCTTGTCAGAGGCTTTGTTTGCTCCGTCACGCAGGTCAAATGGGACCTACGCAAACCTTTTATTTATAAAGGGGTTGCACGTGTGATTATTTAATTCAGGTCGCTAAGTCACAAATCAGGGCCGGTTGGGCAAGGAAGCGACCTTCCGACCTTGCAACCCCACGATCTGGAGGTCACAAGATCGCTAGCTCGCTCAGTCACAAATGTAAAGATTTAGGCCAAGATGTAACCTTGCAACCTCGCGACCTGGAGGTCACATAGTCGCCATTCGTGCATTTTATAGACCTTGAAACGTGGAGGTTGCAAAGTTGTTAGGTCTCTTAGTCGCAAATGTGTAAATTTTATTAGGTTTGTGACTTCGCAACTATGGGACTAGTTTCAAAGAAAACAAGTCATGAACCTAGATTTGAAGGCAAAATTCTTGAAAGGGACTTTCTTAAGGTCCATGGCTGAGGGCACATTGGAATTACCTCCATCAAAGAGATGAGGGGCTCTGAAATTTTAAAAAGGGACTAAATTTTGGAGATTGTTGTAACGGCTACAACACCCCACTATCTCTTGGTCCAAGCTGGTGTTTTTGAATATCTGCCGGTTCATTTCCTTCCACGTTTCCCATAAAGTAAACCCTTTGACAAGGGCCCATGCTCAGTTAAGAACCGAGATGGAGTATAATTCTTGTCTCCAGATTAGGATGGTCTCCTTTATGTTGCCCGAGTCATGATCTATCCTGTCAAACAATGCTTCCACTTGTCTCCATTTTATCTCCACATACTGACAAGAGTTGAGGAGGTGTTCTAGTGTTTCCCCCTGATTTCCACATAGGTCAAAAATCAAGGGCAGTTGGAAGCCTCTTTTGGTTAGCTTGTCCCAAGTAAATATTTTTCCTCTACACACTAGCCAAATGAAGTAGGTCACCTTTGACCACCACTTCCCTCCCTAAATTTTCCTCCAGATTTAATTTTGATTCTCCTATACCCATCCTTCTTATATCATGTAAGCTTCCTTGACTGTAAATTATCCTTTTGTAGCATAACCCAATCTCAAGATGTCTTACCCTTCATGGAAGGTGATTCTTCTCGAGTCTAGCTCCTTCAAATGGATCCATTGATCTTAATTCAGTGCATTTGGCCAATCTGTCTTGTCTTTCCATCTTCTCCATCCACCATTAATGGTCTCTTCCCTCTAGTATTGGTTTACCATTTTATAATTGTTGTTCATAGCATAAATGAACCATTCACTTAGCTCCTTTCTAGGGAATAATTTTCCCCTTTGTTGCGAGGATTCATTCCAAAAGAGGGTTGTTTTTCCATTCCTTATTTCCCAAAACAAATGTTTCACTAGATTCCAGATAATCATTCCTTTAGGGGGGTCCCAGTATCTTAAAATATCCTCTGTATGTTTGGGCATTCCGTAGTTCCTTGTCCATATTTGCTTCCAGAGTACCATTCCTCCCTGTGCCCATCTCCACCATAATTTCGCCCCCAATACCTAGTTGAGAATAAAAGGGTCTTGGAGGCCTAGTCCCACTTCCATCTTTCGTTTGATGATGTTCGTCCATGATACCAAGGACCATTTTTTCAACTGGTAGGCCCCTCCCTAAAGTAAATTCTTGAATATTTCCTCCCTTTTGCTGCAGATTATTTTGGGCATGACCATTCCAGGCAACTGGTAAATGGGGATGGATTGCATGATGAATTTAAGAATGATGGTGCGACCAACCATATTTAGGGCTCTAAAAGTCCAATGTTGAGCTTGCTTTGAATTTCTTGGGTAATATGACTCCAGAAAGAAATTTTTAGAGGGATTATAGAAAGGGGCATGCCCAGGTATTTAGTGGGAAGAGTGTTGATACTAAACCCCAACACCCTCGCCAGAAAGATTTGGATATTTCTAGCCATGTTAAAGAAGAAGATGTAGGAATTTTCATAATTAATAAGGGTGTCAAAGGCTTCCATAAACACATGGAGGATATCTTTAATTTTTTTGGCTTCCTTCAGCTAGACATGACAAAAGAGCATAATGTTGTCAACAAATTGTTGGTGGGTAAGAGGGAGGTTGTTGCCCCAGATCCTAAGACCACAAATCTTGAGATTACGAGCTTCCTTCATTAGGAGTCTTCCAAGGCCTTCATCAACCATAATAAATAAGAATGGGGACATGGGATCTCCTTGTCTTAGCCCCCAAGTATGGTTAAAATATTTGGTGGGGGAACAATTTAGGAGAATGGAATATATAGGAGAGTAAACGATAGCCTAGATCCATCAGATCCATCTCTGATCAAAACCATAAGCTTGAAGGACTTTGGTGAGGAAGGTGCAACTTATCCGGTCATAGGCTTTAGATAAATCTAGTTTGATCATCATCCTCAATATTTTCATACGCTTCAAGGAGTGAATTTCTTCCTGGGAGGTAATAAAGCCATCTAGGATTTGACGACTGTCTACAAAACCAATTTTTTCAGATGATATGAGAGAAGGGAACAAAGGTTCAAGGAGCTTAACCATAATAACTACAATGATTTTGTATATGAAATTACATAAAGAAGTTGGGCAGAATCCTTGGGGATCCTCCGATTTAGCAGATTTAGAAATCGACGTTATAAAAGTAGCATTGAGACTCGGACATGCCTTTTGGTGCCATCTTAACTCCTCCACCACTTCCAGAATGTCTTGTCATCTGAATTTCCATGCAGCTTGGAATAATTCAATGTTGAAACCATTAGGGCATGGGGCTTTTTTTTCCATACCTTTTACCACCTCTTCCATTGTGACCACTCGGATAAGGTCGAGGTTCTGATATTTAGTAATGAGGCGCAATTTTTTTTGGGTGATTCTATGGATTGCCTCAGAGTGATCCTGCTCTGGTTCAGAGAGAAAGGTATGAAAATGATGTACAACCAGTTCTTCCATGTCCTCATGAAAAAATATTATGTCTTCGGCCTCATTTTTCAGTGAGAAGATCATGTTATGTTGTCTGTGTTGGACCATTGCTTTATGGAAGAAGTGTCAGTTCTTCTCTCCTTCCCTCAACTAGTTGACTCCAGATTTCTACTTCCAGAGTATCTCCTCCTATTTTATGTGTTCTTCTAGTTTCATTATGAGTTGCCCCTCTTCTTATACTAGAAGTTTTGATCTTCCCTCTATGATAATCTGCAGTTGGATAGTCTTTATCTTCTTTTTTAACTCCTCCTAGTCTTTGAAGATGTTTCCAAAGTTCTCTTTGTTCCACTTCTTGATCCTTTGCTTGATCTCTTTTAGCTCGAGTTGGAATTTATGCATAATATTTCTTCCCACCACATCATTTTTCTTCCACCATTCTTCGATTTTCCCCAGCAGCTTAGGGTCTCAGAGCCAAAATGCTTCAAATCTGAAGGGATTATTTCCTGGTCCTATTTTGAGGTCGTTTTCCAGTCTTACTGGCCTATGTTTCGAGACCATTTCGTGGATAACGGAGATTTACATGTATATGTCTCCGGAGATGACCTGTTTCGAGACCAAGAACCAATCCAATCCGGACGCAATATGATTTTGAATTCCTCTCTAACTGTTCCAGGTGAAGGTTTCATTGTTGGTTTGTAGGTCTACTAGTTTGAGCTCTGATATTGCATCCTTGAACATATCCATATCTATGTACTATCGATGAATTCCTCCTTTCATCTCTTTGAGGGAAGTTATCATGTTAAATTCCCTTCCTACTATCCATAATTCTTCCTGAAATTCTCTTCTCATATTGGCCATCTTGTGGAGGAAGGCCTCTTTCTCCCCTGGGGTATGAGGCCCATAAAAACCAGTAAGGAAAACCCAATCACTGGATCTTATGTGTCTAAAGCGCTCTGTAAGCATTCATGGACCACTTAATCCTCAAAGACAACTTTCGACAGGTTCCAAAAAATGGCTAATCCTCCCACACTTCCTCTAGAGTCAAGTAAAATCTGATATTTGATAAATGGTTAGATAACCTTTCCTCTTCACCTACGTCCTTGAGATTACTATCTTATATGACAGGAGGAACAATTCTAACCTAGAATATTTCTCTAATATTATAATATTTGAGGTCATTAACATGGAGGAAGAGTATATACCAACCCTTCTAAGTTAAGGTCATTACTTTTCCGTTCCACTTTCTTTTCCTCCTTGAGAGTATTGTCCTAGAGGAAGGGTCGACCAACCCTCCCTTCGAATATTTCTAAAGGATTATAATATTTTATATCATTATCATGGTTGAAGGGTTGGTTGGCCCTTATAAGTGATCCATATCTTTAGTCATACTATCATAGAGGAATGTTTGGTTTATTCTTCCTCTAGATTATGAAACGGGAAAATACCATATTTTTCGGAAGGGTTAGCGAAAAATTCCTCTTTCTCATATTTTCAATAAAATACTATCTTGTTGGAAGGGTAAACTGACCCTTCCTATTTCAATAGACCATTCCTTTATGTGAATAATATTACCCTAGAGGAAGTGTTAATCAACCCTTCCTATACATGAGTCATTGCCAAAATATCATATTTGACAAAGGCTTGATCAATGCTTCCAATTAATTTTCTTCCTTGAGGGTATTGTTATATACAACGGGTCACCTAACCCTTACTTGGAATACTTCTCTATGGTTATATTCTTCGAGGTTACTATTGTGGAGGAAGGGTCAACCAAATTTTTAAAGTGATCCACCTCCTTATTCATACTATCATGAAGGAAGTGTTGAACGATGCTTCTTCTATATGACATGTGAGGTGAATAAAATATTTGAGGAAGGGTCAACTAACCATTCCTCTTTCTCATATTCATTAATAAAATACTATCCTAGTGGAAGTGTGAGTCATCCCTTCCAAGTGATACACAACCTTGATCACACTACCTTGGGGGAATGGTCAATCAATATTTCATTTACATGAATAACATCCAAAATACCACATTTCAACAAATGGTAGCTAATCCTTCCACTTGATATACCTCCTTGAGAGTATAGTCTTGGAAGAATGTTTGGTTGAACCTTCCTCAAATATATTTATGTAAATTTGAAAAACCTTTATTATATGGTAATGATGTCAATATGATAACATTCCACATCAATGTAAAGACTAAGAAATTTAGTAGAATAGGAATATAATAGGGCTAATTTTATGTTTAATATTTAGGTGAAATGAATTTTATTTTGTTAGGAATGTATATAGATTTCCTTCACTGAAACTAATTTTTGAAGCTAAGTTGCATGGAGAGAAACTATTTCAATGTTTCTTAAACCACCAAACCAATCATTCTTATTTCCAAAAAACAAACAAAAAAATATGTTGACACATTATATAACCAAAAATTATTAAACAATGAGTATTTAACATGAGGCTTGAGAAAATTAAAAAAAGAGGAAATCAATACCGTGATAAAGAGATTTTAGCAAAACCATTCTTCAATCATTATTAGATTAATTTTTTTTTTAATTAATAAATGAATTAATTTACAATATAAATTAATTTATGAATATAAATTAATATAAAAAATTAACAATTAGTGATGAAGGTAAAAATAACAATAAATATTAAGTCTCACTAGTTCCCTCCATTTCCCTCCAATTCCAATCTTTTCCCTCCATTTTTTGTTGGGAAACACACACACACACACTCACAGATATATATATATATATATATATATATATATATATATATATATATATATATATATATATATATATATATATATATATATATATATATTCACACTCTAATCTTCATCTCCATTGAGCTTAGTGCTTGGTGACGAGTATCGACTCCTGGTCTCATCTTCTAGTATCGTCTTCCATGCTTCGTGATAGGTGTTCTCGTGATGAAAATGTTTCTTTATGTATTTTTGTATTCTCGTATTTTTTTCCACCAACATAGAACACGACATTCTCATGTTTTTTTTGCCACATATTACTAATACTTAAATTCTTTTACATGTTTCTTTTGGATAGATCCCTCGTAGTTTCAATAACCTCTGAAGTTATGTTTAGGTAGCTAGTTCACTCTAGCATGTGCCTACGATTAGCCTCTATAAATTACATATATATATGTTTTCTTCTCAAAACGTTTTATCTAGTACCATACATTTATAAAGACCATGTTTACCTTTCTCCTTGTAACCTAGCCTAAACCATTAGTCGTAGTCATTATACACTTTTAAGTATTGATGTGTTATTATATCTCCATCTAAATCTACTTCGCAAGGCTTTGAAGTATTTTTAATATTGTTTTCTTAACCTTTATTAAATCCAACTATTATTTTTATAGTAAGTAGTGCTTTAAGCTAAAGCGAGCTTAATAATCATGATCATGTATTTTTCTCAATGAAAGATTTTTAATTACAATGGGGATGTAACCCTAATGTTTTATAGGAAATTTAGAGAGATTCGTAGAATGATGATTCCTAAAAATACAGGGACAGGGATTACCACAAGCAATAGAAGCTTAACCTATAAAAATTACCCTTCGATTTTATTTATTTATTTTGTCATTCCTTGGGAATTTCTAAAAATTTCGGTAATCTAATACCATTTTTCCCAGGCCCTGGCCTTGGGCAGCCACTGGGCCCTCGAGGCTAGCACCGTAGGGGTTGTTGCAGCATTAAAAAAAGCAAGTGTAATGGTTAATGGAGGTTGTTGGTAGCTTCAAGTTGCTTTATCAATTTTTCCGACCAGCAGACTAGTAATGATAATGGCACTGAAAACCCTGATATTTTTCCCTGCGGAAGATTTTCCTATCAAAATTTTCATCAATCTAACCGGAGAAGAGCCATTTTAACTGGGTATTCCTTTGGTCAGAATTCCAAGTGTCAACCATCCCATATTCACACTGCGCAACCACAGGTATTTCCTGACAATCTAAATGACCATTTGTTTGATAAATTTTATGGTTTATTTTTTATCTGGTATGGATTGTTAGAAAGATATGATGCATAAGTTTTTTTCCAGTTTGAGACTGAAAAGTGAACTTACATTTCTTGCATTCATGTCCAAAATAAAAACCCTAAATAAAAATGAGTTCAAACTACCAATGATGTTCTTTATCCATAAAAGGGTTTAAATGTTCCAGCTCGTGCTTCTCCAAGGTATTTTCTTCTTTTATTATGGAATTGCATTCCATATTTGTGTATTATATTTATAGTTTATCTATTTGAGTGACCGAATTGGGATGAAAACCAATTTCAGGAAAATATGGAGCACTAATAGGGAAAAAATTGTCGAGAAAGGGAGGAATCTAGAAAATGGGCCATTTGTTTTATCCTAGGTGAGAATTTTACATGTTGGCTCGATATCGATTGAGAAATAAGGTCACATGGTGGAGTATTTAACAAAATCCTAGAGGCTTGTAAACACAAACTTCATTTTATTGTAGAACATCATCCTTTATTTCTTGTTGGGGAGAGGAAAAGCAATCCATAAATATATTTGTGCCTTGAGAGGCAACAAACAAAAATCTCTTTGCATTTATGCATAGGCTTTCCATATTAGGCTTCTGCAGAGGCTCTCCATTTGGGAGTAACTATTATAAGTATGAGAGAGTGTGGGTGTGTGTTAGATATGAGACAAAGGGCCAAGCAGAGCTCATCCATTTTTGGATGCTCAGGCCATTAATCTAAGCTTGAAACAAGATTAATTGATTATAGAGGAGCCTTAAGCTATTGAAAGTTTGTTTCCCTGATCTGTTGTGCTCAATGATGATCAAATTCAGCAACAATAAAAGTAGGTAATGCTATCTTTTTTTCCACTTGATACTCCTGACAATATCCAACTCCTCATGACACAAAGAGCTTAATGCCAAAGGAAAATAATGGAAAATGGCTCTGCATATTGTCTATTTTTCCGAAAATGATAAGGAAAAAATAAGACAATGTATTGTGTGATTGTTTTCTTTTCACAGTAGACACTTGGAGAAAATTCGGATAATAGAAGGTTATCTTTCATGATATCTGCATAGATTGGTTATTTTTCATACATTTATGTGAAATCTAGAAAATGAGTGCAAAGATCATATGCCTTGCATAACATATTGCTGGGTACACGCTGGCTAATTTGCGGAGAAACCTAGAAAAGAATCCATGTGGATTATATGCTTAGTCTTCATATACAACAAAATATATTTGATCTTAACTGCATTGTATGTTAGGATGGATGTGGCCTAAACTAGACATCAAGAAATACTTTTCTGAGTTGCTATAGAAGTAAATCCTTCTCTGTGGCCTATATCAGAAAGATAATCTCCTTCTAGGACAAGTAAACACTCTCATTTCCTACACTATCTTTTGATATCACTGTTTCTAGGCCAGGAGGTCCCTTCTAGATCTCTCGGCCCTCTCAAATCCTCCTCCTCATACTGCTGTAGCAGCACCTTCTAGCAGCCTTGTAAATACAAACCCTTCATAAAATAGTACAGAAAAACAATCAATACTTACCTCTTAAACTGTGGTCTAATCTAGCAAGAGAGATTTTGCCCTAAACAGTATTGAATCTACTCTCCTCTTTGATGGCTGATTCCATTATATGTTGAAGGAGGATTCCGCAATAATGGCTTGCAAATTTGATTTGAATCCCCTATGAGTTATTGAGCCCAAATTTGAGATATTACCAAACTGGAATTCTAACAGTCCCTTGTTTGATGGAAACTTGGATACATTCCTTGTGATTCCATTCCTTCTCTTGCCAATTCTGCCTAGAAAACCCCAAAACTGGTTTTCTTGGCTGGTTTAGCAAGAATTGTTCTTAGTCTGATAACCCTACCACCATTAGAAACAAAAATAACATATTGATAGGTATTGATTTGTTATTAACGCAAGAAAATTTGTTATCTATCTTTAATTTCTGCATTTACTTTGGAAGTTTGCTATTTTATCGAGCAGAGTTTAGGGTCTAGACTGTCTCTAAAGTCATGTTTTTCTCATCAGCAAATATCTTATCCTTATCCTTGTAAAAAAAACTAGGTAATGGATTTAAACAATAGAATATTTTGAATTATTTGTTCTGAAGATAGTAGCCCAGTTGTACTATAAAATGCTTGCTTCATTTCTTTGATGAGATGGTTGATGAATTTACTACGATAATGTAGATTTCATGTTTTGTTTTTTTTAAGTGGTCTACCGTTCTAACCACGTTTTCACATTTGTTTGAATGGGCTGATGATTTCTCTATAATTTTTCTTCTTCTCTATAAAATTATGACCTTTATCCATAGAAACTAATTACCATGAGATGATCTATTTTACCATGCAATCTTCTTTGTTGTCTTTGCTAATTTTGTGGGACTTAAAATTTAAATATGGTTGACAACATAGAAGATAAGTGTGGAAGCTTGTGATTAAGATGGTGTCAGCCCAAGAGAGCTACATGGTTTAGATTTAGATGAAATTTTCTCTTTCCAATCACAGTAGAAGGGAGGAGAAAAAATGCTCCTTTTTGTCTAATTCAAGTAAAGGAAAAGAAGATAGGATAGAGCTCTATTTTCTATAGAGTTTTAAGTTTTCCTCTTCCAGTTTTATGGGATGCTTCCCTTTTTTATTACAACCCTATAAACCTTTGGATCAGTTGTGGGGATAGAGTAGCTGCTTTGATGAGATATATGTATAATATTAATTTCCATTTTCCTTTGATCATGGATGAGTTCGTGGAGTAAGTAGATTGATGAGTAGAGTTGGAAGACAAATTGAGAGCTTTAGAAAAAGTTACAAAGGCACATTTATTTTTATTTTTTGAACTATGTACAGTGTTTTCATTCAGGCCCATGTTGTTATTCTTGTCCTCTAAATCTAGGAAGTTTTGAAAGCACAAAGTACGAGCCATGTGGATTTTCATAGTCTAATGTGCATAAGAACTATGCATAAGTAAACAAAACTAATGTATTAACTTAAGCTGGGATTGGATTTGAGTGAATATACATGAATTTATTAAATTTTTATGTCTTCACAAATCAACAAATCTTCACAAGGTATGCACACTAGACTTTAAGGGATCTTCAAAAATACTAGGGATGCTCCAAAATTCTCATCAAGGATCTTTCAAAAATATAGAGCTATGTGAAATACTTTTGCTGTGACAGAGTATATTCCTCAATACGAGTGGTTTCATAATAAGCCATGATTTCTCAGAGAAACTGACTTCAGTCAATGATTCATCCATGGTGGATCTCGGAAGATGTGGCACCTAGGAGTGCTCTTACATACCAATAGCTCTGCAACTTACTGTGATGAAGTATGGATCATTTTATTTTACTAGAATGTAAAAGACAACATCAATAGATGAATAATTCTTTTGAGAATTTAACCATCTGATATCCATCCAGGGATTTCATCACTCCCTCTTAAGGTGATGATGTCATCATCTAATCTTCAAAAGTCAACTCCCTATTTTCATCAATCAGAAATAGCTGCATCCTTATAATCCAATGGCTTATTCATAACTCCTAAATATAAGGAGAGTGACCTTGCCAAAATTATAGTCATAGAGCTATCTGCAACCTTCTACTTTTCTAGCCACCATTCCTTTGGTCCATGTGCAAAATTCATCAAAATAACTCCCTCTTAATTCTTACTGCAACCTTTTATCAATCTTCTTCTTATATTTAAGGTGACACGTTAGCATACCAAACCTCAGTAATACATAGGTTAACTCTCTCACATGCTCTGCCTATTAAACTAACAAATCTTGATAGAAGAAGAACCTTATTATTGATATTGTAAGAATTAAAGATTCCATGGGAATTACTCTTAATTTCACCTTGGAATGATTTCCAAGTCTAATTATGCCATGGATCTTGGCTTCTAGTCTGATATTAACATCTAGAGAGACCAAGGAATTTCTTAAATTATTCCAAGTTACTTCTCAGCCACAAATACTATATCTGATGTACTAAATTTCCTCCAAGGTTCAATATTGTTGTAGAAGAATGTGGAAAATAGTTAATTCACTTTAAACTGGTGAAGAAGAACTATCATCTACCTTCCAGGTTTTGATGCTTGTCATTAAATACTGAATATATGCAGCATAATTGACTTATGCAATGGAGAGTCCAATGGATAACCTGACTTCTTGTAGTGACTCCTGGCACAAGGGAGGTCTCGTATTCAGATAATTTCTCCCTTAATGATGCTAATAAAGGTATTTAAAGTGAAAAAATGGTTCTCCTCGAAACTAAACAATGATCGATAAGCTTCAGATTGTGACTTTATATATGAATGCTGATACTGTTGAAGGAACATGATTGTGAACACAATCAATATGGCCCAAAGTGATCAAGAGTATTGATATTTTAGATGGAGGATATTGCAGCTACTCCACTTCAACATTATTATCGACAACATATATAGGAGAATCTTACTGTTCTGAATATAACACAAAACTCAACGAATATAGACAGTGGGAATATAGCATACAAATAGAGTAGAGAATTCATATTTGAACTATTGGATGCACTTCTATATATTCATGTATTATACCATCATCCATAGAGATGCTATATATAAATATGAATACAACTGATGAAATCAAGGTCAAAATTATACTACTATAATAGCAATACCATATTGGAGCTGTTATACACAAATTTTAGAGTATATAGGAATGGGTTGATACCCATCATTGCCAATACGAGAAGCCATACCAAAGTAGATTAATATGAGAAACATATGTAAAATTTCATAATGCAAAGGATCATATTTAAGCATATGCCATATGATATTATAGGCAAATCATATCAAGACCATAGCTATATATTGAATGTCTAATTATTCCATAGATGTCGTATCAAGAGCATAGATCTTGAAAGGTAGGATTGTTGAAGCTTGCTTCAAATCACTGTGAGTTCATGATAAACTATGCTTCCACTTATACTGATCTACTAGACATCCAAAGCATTTCTAGAAGGGATTAAGGCTCCTCCCCAAGCCTCCTTCTATTCACGTGATTGCTACAACAAGGTCTTCATATACACCAAAATATATTTGATCTTAACTATATTATTTGTTAGGATGGATGTGACCTAAACTAGGCCTCAAGATAGACTTTTTCGAGGTTCTATAGAAGTAAATCCTTCTCTGTGGCCTAGAGAAGAAAGAGAATTTCCTTCTAGGATAAGTAACTACTCCGATTTCCTGCATTGTCTTTTGAGATCACTGTTGCTAGGGTAGGAGGTCCCTTCTAGACCTCTCGGCTGTCTCAAATCCTCCTCCTCATGTTGTTGTAGCAGCACCTTCTAGTAGCCTTGTAAATAAAAACCCTTCATAAAATAATACAGAAAAAAAATCAATACTTACCTCATAAACTGTGGTTTGATCTAGCAAGAGAGATGCTACCCTAAACAGTCTTGAATATTCTCTCCTCTTTGATGGATGATTCCATTAGATGTTGAAGGAGGATTATGAAATAATGGCTTGCAGATTTGATTTGAAGCCCCTATGAGTTATTGAGCCCAACTATGACATATTCCCACACTGGAATTCTAACAGTCCCTTGCTTGATGGAAACTTGGATACATTCCTTGTGATTGAATTCCTTCTCTTGCCAATTCTACCTAGAAAACCCGAGAACTGGTCTGCTTGTCTAGTTTAGCCAACTCTATTCTTGTTCTGATAACCCTGCAACCATTAGAAACACAAATAACAAATTGAATTCTGTGAATTTTGAAATTAAAAAGGAACTCAAAAACCAAGGTTGGACCTATGGATATGAAGACTCAACTGAACAATAGGTAATCAGTAAATGCCAAGATTCAGTATAGTTGTTAACCAAGACTCAGAAGGTCGGCTGGCTCATTAGACTGTAGCTTCATCACTCCAACTCAGAGTTTTTAATAACGATGTCCGCAATTTCAGGTTAGGTTCATTTATGTTTGGGAAAGACAAATGAGATGGATAAGATTGTATGCATGGGAACAACTTACATTTTTCTCATACAAGTCTACAAAGCCAAAGAACTGCCACAGTGACTTGTCTTTTACCAAAAAAAAAGATAAATGTAACGGCATTGATACACAATGAAGTTGCAAATGTCCAATACATGAAGTTGTCTATCTTGGGCATTAAACCATTTCCTATTTTCAACATCCCTTTTATGTTTTTAGCCTATTTTTTTTAATACACTTTCAGAAAAATTGCAGATCTTACAAAGTGGAAGTTCAGAAGAGATAGCCATAGGGGTATACACTTTTTCTTTCGAATAGCTCAGGGAAGTCATAAGGACATATTGTTAAGCCAATCCCTAAGAAAAAATCCAACAGATGAATAAATTCACAGCCCTAGAAGAAACTTTCGGAGTCACTATTGTTAACCCTCATTGTTTTTGGATAGAAGAGTCGACAACTCTCAAAACATTTTTGGAAATTTAGAGTTTAAAATTTTGGTATATTGGGCAACATATTATAAGGGTTCATGGTTTCCCATCATAGGATAATTTTAAAAATGTTTGTAATATCACCAAATGCATAATGTGCATGAGAGGAAATTCTGAATTTGTTGATTTGATATTGAGTTGGTTTGACTCAAGAGTTCAATTGTGACAGACCAAGCACTCCACCTCTGGAACTGCACTAGGAGAAGAATAGTTCATGTTACAAGCGTTGTTCAAACTTCATGGAATAAATGCTTTACCGACCTAAGCTAGTTATGATTTGATAGTTCCCTGGTTAACTAAACTCAAGTTAGCTCCCCAAATTCAGCCAAACAGTCAGGGTTCTCTCCAAAATTTATTTCCTTCAACCTTGGATGATAAGAAAGTGGGGCAACCTTGGATGGAAAAAATGTGACGTTGCCTTTCTCCCACACTTCCCTAGTATCAACATCCAGTCCCCCCTCAACCCCATTTAGTCCCTAGATGATATCATTAGCCATTTTACAATGGTCAACACCCCTGCCTCGACAATCAATACTAGTAGTCCCTGACATCCTCTCTCTCTCTATTAGCACCAAGATCTCTAGTATCTGGCCTCCCTACAGTATTAGTGCTCTTAAATTATGTATTTTGGATAGACTGCTGGGATATACCTTAGTTAGACATTTAATTATGCTTCTTTCTTTTTCTGCCTTTTGTGATTTCCAATATTGTTATAGGAGTTTTTATAGTACTTCGACATTGTATTCACTCTGGATATACCTTCAAGTTTCCTTGACCTACTTTTGTAATTATTTTTTGGACATAATAAAGTTATGTTATCTTATCTAGGTGTGCCTTTTAGCTGGTAAATACCAACTAGTCTATGCCTAAAAAGAAAGCTGGTACTACAAAAGTATAACTTTCATAGGGACTTGAAGGAAAATAGTTAGGCCAAAATCGAACTTCAGGAATATAGCTAATTGAACAACTTTTCATTTGACAAGAGGCATGTGTCAAATCCGAAACATACAAGCATAAGCCACCATCATGAAACTCCGAGAATCATAATAATACATTAAGTTAAAAAAACCCAAATTAGCTTCAGAAGCATAGATTCCATTAACATTTTATTTGGGTTTTAGAATTCTCATTAGAGTTACAGTCAATCCATGGAATGTGCCTCTTTGTTTTTGCCTCTCTATTTTTTTCAAACAAATGGGGTATGAAAGCACTCTGAAATCAACAATGCCTTACGGGGGGAAGCGGGGGGATTTAATAGGACCAATATGAAAAAAAAACAATGCATACCATGATTCCATATGCCAATCCTCTAGCAACAGTGCAGGCAATGGCCAAAGTAGCCAACTTTAACTTCCCCAAGTGGCCTGCCATCAATTCTACCACAATAGTAAATATGTACTGCAAGACAATAGAAACTATAGTGGGAGCTGTAAGGTTCCATTGGTCCTTGCGTTCAGACCAAGTAGTCCTGCTCAATTATTTGTGCTTGTGACTGTTATCTAAGGTGGGAATTATGCTATCAAGCTGCACGTACTCATGAAATCCGAACTCATTATTGTGTTCATTGGAAAGATTCTAAAAATTTGGGTACCTACCTTAACATCATACTTCTTTTATGTACAATACATTAGCCACATTTGGTGCACTTTATTGGATGTGTTTGCAACTCTTTTCATGGGCTATTTCAGTGATGTAGATGATGATCTAAGGTGCAACTTTGATTGCTTTTATAGATCAGATTTGGGCACTCTCTTTGAATTATCTTCTGACATTTATCTTATGTTAATCCTTGCTTGAAGAGGGCACTACCACACGTGGTATTGTATCCTGTTTCTATACCAAAAAAACCACCATGATTTCAAGAAATATGTATTTTTTCTTGAAGATAGTAGTGCCTTGCATAAAAGGAAAATACACAGTTTCATAGATTGAATCCTGCAAGTGCTCTTTATGAGGAAGAGTGCATTATAATTCCTTAATGTGGTTCCTGTTTTTCCTTTTTTTTTCTTTCATGATGAGTAGCACTTCTACTTGAAAATTATATCGAAAAGCCCACTCTACCTAAGCAACATAGTTGCCTGGTTAATGTTTAGGATGAAGGTTTGGCAGGATCAATGCCCCCAGTGCCCCAGATGCCCCCGTCATCCAACAATTTGGGTGTGCCGAAGGAATCAGTGCCGAAATTTGTATATGTTTATAATTCTTTGAGGTCTTTCAATATGCTGTTGTTTTTTAGCCCATTTAGGCTTGTTGATTTCGTTGGGGCATTGAACTGAAAGTCTGCTAATTCTTTACTGGATGTCGTGCATGTTAATTTTTTGTAAGCATTGAGGAAAAATATTTATTCTGTTTCCCGAGAAGAGGGGTCTGTTGTTGCTGCCGCAACTAGATGTTTGAGGTACAATTCTCCTTTTTTCCCAAATTTTTTATTTGCATTTTTCGAAGGTGTTCTGAGAAATAAAGTGGAGGTTTTTATTTCTTTTCTACCAAATTTTCCCATAATATGCACCCACCTTAATTCTATTTTTTTATGTTCTTTGGGTGGGACAGATCAAAGTGAGAATGGATTAATACTCCTTCTATCCCACCAGTGAACCAAGGTCCCAAGGTCCAATTAGAATTTATGTGAATTCTTAAATTAAAAAAGAACTCAAAACCAAGTTTGGACCTATGGATATGAAGAATCAACTGAAAAATAGGTAATCTGTAAATGCCAAGATTCAGTATAGTTTTGAACCAAGACTCGGAAGGTCGGCTGGCTCCTTAGACTGTAGCTTCATCGCTCCAACTCAAATTTTTTAATAACCATGTCCGCTATTTCAGGGTAGGTTCATTTCTGTTTGGGAAAGACACATGATATGGATAAGATTGTATGCATGGGAACATCATACAGTTTTCTCATGCAAGGCTACAAAGCCAAAGAACTGCCACAATGACTTGTCTTTTACCAAAAACAAGATAAACGTAACGATATTGATACACAAAAAATTTGCAAATGTCCAATACACCAATTTGGCTATCATGGGCATTAAACCATTTCTTTTTTTCAACATCCCTTTTAATTTTTTAGCCTATTGTTTTGAATACACTTTCAGAAAAATTGCAGATCTTACAAAGTGGAATTTTAGAAGAGATAGCCATATGGGTATACTCTTTTTCTTTTGAATCGATCAATGGAGAGATAATGACACATTTTTAAGCCAATCCCTATGAAAAACTACAACAGATGAATAAATTCGCAGCCCTCGAAGAAACTTTTGGAGGCACTATCCTCAGCCCTCATTGTTTTTTGATAAAACAATCAACAACTCTCAGAACATTTTTGGCAATTTAGAGTTTAAAATTTTGGTATATTGGGCAACATATTATAAGGATTCATGGTTTCCCATCATAGGAAATTGAAAAAAGTTTGGAATCTCACCAAATGCATAATGTGCGTGAGATGCAACTCCAAATTTTTTGATTTGATATTGAGTTGGTTTGACTCAAGAGTTCAATTGTGACAAACCAAGCACTCCACCTCTAGAACAACTCTAGGAGAAGAAGAGGTCATGTTACAAACATTGCTCAAACTTCATGATAGGAATTCTTTACCTACCTGAGCTAGTTCTACTTTGACAGTTCCCCGAGGCACTAAACTCAACTTAGCTCCCTAGATTTAGCCAAACAGTCACTGTTCTCTCTAGAAATTCTTTCCTTCAACCTTGGATGGTAAGAAAGTGGGGCAAACTTGGATGGATAAAATTTGGGCTACCTTGCTCCCATACTTCTCCAGTATCAACAACCAGGCCCCCTTAGCCCCAGCTAGCCCCTGGTACTACCCAAAAGTATAACTTTCATAGGGGCTGGAAGGAAAATAGCTAGGCCAAAATAGAACTTGATGAATATAGCTAAATGAACAACTTGTCATTTGACAAGAAGCATGTGTCAAATCCAAAACATAAAATCATAGGCCACCATGATGAAACTCTCAAAATCATAATAATACATTAAGTTAACAAAAACCAAAATTAGCTTCAGAAGAATAGATTCCATTAATATTTTATTTGGGCTTTAGAATTCTCATTAGAGTTGTAGTCCAACCATGGAATTTGCCTCTTTATTTTTATCTCTCTGTTTTTTGCAAACAAATGGGGCATGAAAGCACTCTAAAATCAACAATGACTTATGGGGGGGATTTAATAGGACTAATATGAAAAAAAAACAGATCATACCATGATTCCATAAGAAAATTCTCTAACAATAGTGCAGGAAATTACTAAATCAGCCAACTCGAATTCCCCCAAGTGCCCTGCCATCAATTCTGCCACAACAGTAAACATGTACTGCAATATAGCAGCAGCTATAGTGGGAGCTAAAAGCTTCCATTAGGCCTTGTACTCGGACCAGGTTGTCCTGCTCAATTATTTTCACCCGTGACTGCTATGTGAGGTGGGCATTAAGTTGTCAAGCTTCACGTACTCGTGAACTCCGAACTCATTGTTGTGTTCATTGGAAGGATTCTGAACATTTGGGTACCTACCTTAACATCATCATGATTTTATGTAAAATACGTTAGTCACAGCTAGCGCACTTTATTGGATGGCTTTGCAGCTCTTTTCATGGGCTATTTTAGTGGTGTAGATGATGATCTAGGGTGAAACTTTGATTATTGTTATAGATCATATTTGGGCACTCTTTTTTAATGCTCTTCTAACATTTATATTATGTGCATCCTTGTCTGAAGAGGGTGCTTCCACAGGTGGTATTTTAGCCTATTTCTATACAAAAAAACCACCATGATTTCACGAAATCTGTGTTTTTTCTTGAAGAGAGTTGTGCCTTGCATAACAAGCAAATACACATTTTCAGAGACTGAATCCTGCCAGTGCTATTTATTAGGAAGAGTGCATTATAATTCCTTAATGTGGTTCTTGTTTTTCCTTTTTTTTTTCTTTCATGATGAGCATCACTTATACTTGAAACACAAAATGTGTAATCAATGTCACAAAAATTGACAATGTTCATCCATTTCAACCCTCCAACAGATTATATTTCAGTGTTTTGAATGAAAGCTAAAAAAATATGGAGAATGGGAGCACTATATTTCAGATGGATGTTTGATACTTTTGTGGGAGTAAAACACTATTTTCCTAGGAAGAAGATACATGGATATCTCTGGAAGTGTTGCCTTCATCATTTAGAAAAACAAAACTACTCTTATTTTGGAATGAAAGTGCTACTGGAAATAAAGAAGATACTCTTTTATTGGTTTTATCATAAGCATCACTTTAATTTCTACTTGAAAGGAAAATTATGGAATCAAAGTTACAAGACTTAATAATGAGCAAACAGTTTAGTGCTTCAGGAGATTTAAGAATATAGTCTTCCTAGTATGCACTGAGATCCTTTTTGTGATTTTATGTTTCCTTAATCTTTTCTTTAAAACCAAAAACTGCCCAACATAATGAAACACTCATCCTTCTAAGTGTCAATATCATGCTAAAATTGTTTGCAGAAAGTTCCTGATCTAGTGAGTGTTATGTTTGTCTCTTTGATAATGGTATAGGGAAATTATACCACATTGAAAAGTTGTCTTCCCACCTATATTGTCTACATTCTTACTGGTTGAAATCGTGACATGGAAAACATTATGTAATAATGATATTCCTTTATTCTCTAAGACTATCCCACATTTACAATCACTAGAAATATTTCAACATACAAAGCCTAAAGTTTCACCTTTCAACCTTGACTTAGGCCTTGTCTTGATTGGAGGTCTCGGGAAAACACGTACAACTTTACTAAAATCCTCATATGGGGTGTATGGAGTGTTTGGGGAATTCTAATTCGACCCATAAAAATACGCATCCCTGAATCCACCCTTAGAGAGATTTAGTTTACTACTTTGACAGGAGAAACGCCTCCAAGAATTATTCACACACTAATTAAACATGAACTACACGTGATCTTCACTAGAAAGACAAATTGAGAGCTTTAGCAAAAACTACAAAGTCACATTGATTTGTATTTGTTGAACTATTTACAGTGTTGGCATTCAGGCCCATGTTGTTATTCTTGTCCTCTGAATATAGGAAGTTGTCAACGCACAAGGTACAAGCCACATTGAGCTTATACTTATGGACATTGTAAGTCCTTTACGCCTGGTTGGGCTATGTGATGGATCATGACCACCATTGTCCTCAAATATCACCTTTTCTTTATGATACTTCTTGGGCAAAAAGATGAGTTCCTCTGAACCAAAAGATAATGGTTCAAGAGTACTTTGCTCATAATAAAAATTCCAGCACTGTGTGAGGTGTCCCATGACTGGTTAAAACTCACTGTTGGCTACATTTGAGTAGTTCTAGGTGTTATTTTTAAATTTTCAAAGTTTATTTAAAAAAAAAAAACCACATAGTTTAAGTAAGGGGAAATTTATTTGTAATCTGAAATAACTTATTTTTTGTGATAATAGACACCAAAAAACACATACGTAATTAGCTAAAGTAAGTTTCCCTAGTCCACACATGCTTAGCTAAATTTTTCATTTTTCGTAGTTTAAAGTCATTAATTTTGGTTAAATTTTTTTGGCACTAGGAGTTGGGACTAGGATTTAATTATCCTTAAAGAGCAAGTAATATATGCTACCTTTTCACCTTTTGGTGACCCTAGGCAAGCATATGAACACTCTCTTCTAATAATTTTCCATCTCCCTTCAATTGATCACTTAGAGTAACTAGGCAACATTGTAAGCAACCCATATCCACACATGATTTTCTTATAGCAAGGAACAACCAAACCTAGGTTAATAGGGGATTTGTAAAGGATCACTGCATATCCACATGTTAAAACTACGGGATTTTTCACCTCTTTCTCACACACTTTCACACCATAAGTGAATCAAAGCCACCTTAAAACTAACCTAACTAAACTCAATAACTCTCCCCACAGGGGCCACAAGAGAAATTATAGTTCAGATTAAGACCAAGGGGGTAGGCATCCAATAAGCCACCTCGGTCAGTTTACATCTTGAAACATAAAATTTGACTTTTTAGGGAGCTTTAAAATCCATCTATATTCCCATGGAAAAGAAAACCCGAGCACCACAGAGACCCGATTAAGAGGGGGTTAAGCTTAGGCCTAGTGTGTGTGGTATTATTCGAGGCTACCTGACCCGTATAATACTCAATACTAGTAGCTGATTTACCAAGAAGCTCGAGACTCGAATGCTCATGTGGGATGATGGTACTTAATGGAAAAATCTAGGGCATCCTTCTCTATAGGTGACGGTGCAGGCAACACTATATCCTCTACCTTTACCTTGATCGATTTTCTTCAGTTGACTAGGGGTGTCGCCAGCTCTTTCAGGACGTTGTGTCAGCATTCACAAGATATATTCTCAAGGCCCAGTTACATTTGAGAGTGTGAAGATGATTAAGTCTTCTAGGATTTGAGTATCATACGCAAAAAAAACAAAAAAAAAAATTTTGATTGACTGGTCACATAGGATTAATCTAAAGGGAAAAATTACCTTTCATTTTTCTCTTTATTTTATGTATGCGATCAGATTTTTTCTTTGATTATAATCTCTATCTTCTCAAATATTTCTAAAACCATACCTAATCGATGCCATAATGGACCCAATGGGACCTTGTCGATATAGAAGTATTTTGGACCTCCTCCCATTATCGAGAGTGGTTCCATGTCTTTTTCCATTTAGGCGTCAAAGACAGAACACTACCACCCTTATCGATTCATCCTTTATTGGGGAATATTTAGTTGGGAACCCTCAACGATCACCCAATGCCACACCAGTGGACACCCCCATAGGGTCACCACATTCCACTCCTCCCACAACCCCTAGGGGAAAGAGGAGCGGTACCCCTTCGAGAAGCCAACTGAACTCACATTCAGGTACGTCGCAGAAAAACCCTATACCTAACCAGAACAAGATGTCTTCACAGTGTTCAATGGATCTTAACTCATAGTCGCCATTCTTCGGTTCATTAAAATTGCCTGATCTAACCAAGTTAACAAATGACCCTATTGCACACAACCCAATATGGTCACCCATGCCTATGAAGCTCCCTTTGGACATTCCAAAGTTCAAAGGGAAGCAAGCGAATGAACCTGGAAATCATATTATGATGTTCCACCTGTGGTGTTCATCAAACAACATCATTTATGATACTATTCGACTGAGACTATTTCATCACACCCTAATCAGACCAGCTATGAAATGTTATGTGGAGCATCCATCTGCTACACATGGAACTTTTGGTGCCCTCGCTATTGCGTTCCTTACCTATTCTCAGCTACCCATCCACCATGATTCCGGGATGGAATTACTGACCCACTTTAGGTAGACACCCACCATCCATATCACGAACCATCTCCATGAATGGTGGTGACGTCATAGTTTGTGCAAAGCCAAACTCGGCGATTGAGCTTTGTTAGACCTGTTCAAGAAAACTCTCACCACCGAGATTTCAAAGGATGTAGCAACTAAAAAACCTACGTCTGAAGAGCAAGCCATCAACAAGGCCCAACAGCTTGAGTTGATTTACATGCAGTCAAGATATATTTACAATATCCTGCCTAATTCCCTGCACCTGCAAACTTACAAAGAATTTCCAGGCGCGTCGAACTCCGCAGACGGTTTGATTGGGTCATTGACCTAAAATCACTTAAGCAGCAGTGTTCAGTACCTCGGTTATGCATATAATTCTAACCAGAACATCCCGCAACCCGACTACCAAAGTCATAATGATATATTAGGGTTTGTATATAAAATAAGATAAATTTATGAAGTCTAACTAATGACCACAAATCAGTCTAAGTGCAATAATGTTAAGAGAGTGAAACATAAAAATAGTACAATCATGTTGAAATTTGCATGTTTAAACTTGCAAGTGTTGCAGTCTTCTTGGAAAGATGTGATTTTTGACAAGCGGGACGATGTTGTTTCACTTGAGGGGATCTGATCAACATCCCATGATGCTCTCGCACATTAAAATTCTAGGAAAAAAATTGACAATAAAAATCAGGGATAGCAATCATTCGAATCCCTGGTGAAAATCATCGAATTTCATTAGATTGAATTGGGTGTGATTGAAAAATGTTCTCAGGGCATGAACATAATCTTAGTTTAGCTGTGATGTAAACTATAGTTACACATAGAGAGATAGGTTCAGGAGGCATTGTTGTTTAATCATCAGAGGAGAAGAAACAATAATGGATTTATCCTATTGGATTTAAATATGCTAAGTAGAAATCATGGGTGTATCATATTTGAATTGAATTAATATGTATTCATGAATTTAAACCATTTCTTTTAGATTTATGGATTATCTCATAACTCTTGATGGATTGATTTAAACTCTTAAATGTATCTTAGGAGAGAGGAAACAGTTTGAGATTTTATGCAGTCTAATTTTCTCTAAGAAATTGTAGCTTTATTTATTTATTACACTATTTTATTTAATTAAAAACCATTGATACCACGTATTTATATATTTCATTATGAGTCATATATGAGTAAGCTTCTTTGTTGTTTTTCTTTAAGGTTTCAATGGAAAACATGAAGTTACAATCTTGAACATGGCACATATGAATGGTGGAAAATGGATGCCTACTACTCATGCAATGGCTGCTATGGTAGAAGACGCTAAAAATGACATGTTGAGAGGGACCATTTATCATTAAATGGTCCCATGAAATGATTTTTGGAGAATGATGAATAAATGAATATGGAAATGTCCACAAGAATTCAAAATAATGATTTAAAAATTGGAAGTGGTAATGTTTTACCCAACATCATTGGTGAAGATAATGTTAATCATAGCCCCAATAATGACAATATACATAATGATTACATGGATGGTTGTAACAATGACCATGCACATGTAGAAGAACAAATAAATATTGAATCCAATGCAAGAGAGATTCTAGATTCAATTAATATACACACTAATGGACAACCTCATCATAATGATATAATACATATGGAAAGGATACCACTATACCCTGGTGTATGATGCTCCATATTGCAAGTTGTGTTACCCCTTTTTAACTTAAAATTTGTCTATGGATGGACAAACAATAGTTTCATTGATCTTCTACAATAAGCATTTTTATACAAAATGGTAATTTCAAGTTTTTTTAAATAGATGTTTCAAAAATATAATTCCACTCTAAACTATATCTTATGATTGTTGATGGTACTGTCACATGTTTTTATCAGGTTTACTCCTTCCAATTAATAAAAAAATTCCTAAATAAAAAAAAATGATATCATGTCATTGACAAAAGATTTAGGTATGGATGCTTCCAAGAAGTATGATGCATGTCCCAATGATTGCATCCTATATTAAAGATATGGTAAGGAATCCTTAGATGAATGTCCAAATTTTGGTTAGAAAAGGTACCATATAAGTACATCATCAAAAAAGGTAGGAAGAAAGGTACTACGTCACATACCTTTAGCTCCACAATTTGAGAGGTTATTTGGATGTAATGAAATGTCACAACTCATGGATTATCATGTGAGGGGAAGGACCACTCATGGTGTTATGAGGATGCCGACTAATGGAGTGACATGGTGTAAGATCAAGGAGAAGTGGCCAATTTTCAAAGATGAGCCAAAAAATGCAAGAATATCATTAGCATTCGATGGTGTGAATCCTTATGGAAATCAACCAACACAATGGTCGACATGTCTAGTAATTGCTATCAACAACAACCTACACCCATGTCTATCAACCAGAAAGGAGCATGCTATGTTGACACTTATCATACCAGGTTATACTTTATGGAAATTCCTAATATTGAGTCTACATGGTAATAGTAACAAATTTCATGGTGTAAATGACAAATTGAAGTTGATGTCTTTACAGGTCCAAATCAATCAAAACGTATGGGCACATACTTGGAGCCTTTAATAAATGAGTTATTAATGCTTTGGCAAGGAATGAATATGACAGATGCGCCTCATTCTATTTCTTCAAGGATATTTCAATTTCATGCAATGTTTTTTTTCACAATTCATGATGCTCCAGGGCTGTCAATGTGTTGTGTTGAGTTATAGTTAGTGTTAATAACCTCATTGTATTTATTGATTTCATTTATTTCATAATAAAAACCTAAATTACTATTTGATCTTGCATATAAATATGAAAGGCCTTCAGCCTAAGGGATCTAATGGATGCCCAACATGTGGGCCTTGCACCTCATCAAGAAGATCAAGTCATTTGGGAAAGACTGTATATGATGAAGATAGAATGCTTCTAAAGCATGATCATCCATATCGTGTATAAGATAAGGATGATTTTGGTGGAAAGAAGTGCCTTCTTAGAGAAACTTTGAAGATGAATCCCGGGAGATGGATGCATGCATATAGAAGCACACATGGTAATTTTCATTCTCGGCTTTTAAATGATATATGATTACATTCCTAAAACATTGATTTAGTAAATTTATTATTAGTTTTCTTTTTGGTAGGATCCATTGCCTCAGGAATGACTCAAAAAAATATTTTTAGAGTTGCCATATTATGAAGGCCTACCTATTTTTCACTTGTTCGACACAATGCACGTATGGAAGAATGTATCTCTTTGTTTATAATATGTTATTTTAGAAGAGTTCGATACATGGGAGGAAACTATATAAGCTACAAGCGAGGATGGGCCTCAAAGAAGGAGGAAGAATGCCTCATCTTAGGCCAAATGATGATGATAACTTTGTAGTTGATCCATGGTCTCTCACAAAGGAGGGGAAAGAGAAGATGATTAAATCCATAAAATCAGTAAGATTCCCAAGAGGTTTTGGAGTAAATTCTAAGAATGCATTCTCAAAAGGAAATGAAATCACTAGAATGAAGACCCATGTTTGGTATAATTTCCTTAGGGTATGTGCACATTGATTGACATGAACTATATTATCTATTATGTGATTTTAAAATTATTTATTTAAAAAATAATTATATAGCATGAGTAATTGATTTATTTTAAGATTGTAATTACAGTATCTATTACTTGTTAGCCTTCCAAATAATCTCGATCACAACAATAGGAGGAAAATCTATAAGATAAATAGACTTTTTAGGTATGATGTATGTCCTATATAAGGAAAAAGGTGTCTTCAAGTACAATGTTATATACTAGAAAATTGTTCATCTAGAATATTTTTTTTCTTTACACAAATCGTGGGCTTAACTTAATTAAATCTATTCTAGGTGGGTCACTTCAACGGAGATACACAACAAATAATTAAAGATGTGGAAGAAATAGCTCCCCATTTTGATGTGCATGACATGCAAAAATACTTCCCAACAATTTTCTTCAATTCACAGGAACACTACATTGTGCACCTCTTACATGAAATAGAGTTGTGTGGAGGAGTTCAAAAAAGGACAATGTTTCTTATTGAGCGATATTTAAAGGTTTTTAAAATTTTTGTAAAGCAAAAGGCTCGTCCTGAAGGTTCCATGCTTCAAGGGTACATGTTTTCCAAATCCACAGCTTATCTCATTGAATTGTGCAAAGAATTAAATATTGAAGGGCCACGACTATGGGACTCAAAAGAAAGTGAAAAAGTTGAAGGACATGTATTCACAGGACGAGAAAAAAATAGGGAAATTAAAGGTGATTAAACTTATATCTACATATGGTTCACGATCTTGATTTGTGACTAGGGTGGTATAATGTGTTTTATGTTTATGGTTACATATGTTGTTGAAATGGAGGCTCTATTATTATATATTGCAAGAAATAGTGAACACACAAAAATATGGAGGGAGGAATATCAAAGGCATCATAATGCCCAAAAAAGGTGTTTTTTGTTGTATGTATCTCGAGGTGGTCATAATTCATCTTCAAATTAAACAATAATGAGAAAATTTGAAAAGAATTGGCCTCTAGCTATGAGTTTAAAATATTTGAGGGATAGAGTAGAAAGGGCATGTAGAAATAATGATGAAAGAGTTACAACACATGCATTGGACATTATTAAAGGACTAGAAGAGAATAAGGTGACTCATTATAAGGGGTTGTGGTGCAAGGGTCATCATTACCATGTTCGAAAGCTATATGAAAATAGACAAACATTTGACTGTAGAATTTCTGCATATTTTACAGTAGATTTTCAGTCACATGTTCATGATGGAAACATAAAAACTATCACCTTGAGATACTATGGATTAATCGAAGATATCTTAGAGCTTAACTTCAGATCTTTCAGGGTGGTATTATTTGAAGCTAAGTGGTTTAGAAATATTGTAGTTGGAAATAATCCACCAACATATATGCATGAGAGTAGTTTTTTCATCATCAATCATACCAGATTTGAGCAAACAGATGAACCATATGTTTTTCCTGACCAATGTGATAATTGTTTTTTATGTTTCCATCCTACAGAATGATCAAAGTCATTTTTCATTGAGTATAATCCTAAATCAATAAGAGTCCTCCAACCTTCACATGAAGAGCAACCTATCTCAAAAAAAAATTCATCTAATGGTAGCTCAAATGATGAATTTAATGGGAAAGAAGACATGATTGAAACATTTGAAAATGTGAAGTTGGGTTACACTTTTTTCCCTTTTTTGAGAAAAAAATTTCATTTTTTTTGTTCTTCAACTTTCTGCAAGCCAAAACAATTTTTCTGTTTAGAATTTCATTTTGCGATAAAAATAAAAGTTGTCATAAATTTTATTAGCTTTCTATTACTTATTTTTTGGAATTATTTTATACACATTTGATATGTCAACTTAGCATTTATTTGAGTGTGTTTTATAGCGATCAAAGGATTCATAAGAAGTCATGTTAATACGCACTGTTGTATTCTTTGAAACTTTGTGTTTTTTGAGAAAAAAAATGTGTTACAACATTACAGATAGAGTCTACTTCAGTTTCGTTATATTTACAAAGCCAACTAATGCATATCATAATTACTAGAATTTTTTGAACTGTTCCTATATGAAAAAAATGCATATTTTAAATATGTTTCGCGACGCATGAAATTTATTAACAGATAAGTTATAAACTAAAAATCTAAAAACTACCCATTACAGACAACAGACCAATGTAATGCATCATAATTTTTTCAATTTTTTTACAGTGTATTTTGGAAGATAAAGAATTATGATTTCACTGAATCATAATGACCTTAAAAAAAAATTTGCACTTGTTTTATTACAAAATTAATTAAAATTAGTAAATATTTATGAAATTCCATAAAAGTTATATTTCGTGAAAGTAGATTGAATTCTAAAAATCCTTGTCTTGGTTCTGATAGTTAATTCAAAATGTTTCATGGAGTTTAATCAATCCAAAGTTGAAGATATGTATTCAGAGCTCGGTTCTGCATAATTGCAGATGTGTTAGTTTGGCCGAACTCTTAAAAAAAGTTCGGCTGAATTTTTTTTTGCCCCGATGGCCCATCAAGTCTAACAACATAAAGGTTTGGCCAATTTTTTTATAAAAGTTCACCCGAACTTTTACCTAGCTTTCTGTCGGCCGTAAAATAACACGAAGCCCCTCCAAAAGAACATTTCACAAAAATATAAATTGTCGTGAAAGCATTCATTATTTTTGCGTATTTTCACACATTTGATCTGATTTTGCAAAGGTCATGGCCTAATTTTGCAAAGAATTGTTTTGGGTTTAAGGAATTTTCTTGGAGGTACATTCAAAGGACATTTTTGCAAAGGATTGTTTTGGGTTTAAGGAATTTTCTTGGAGATACATTCAAAGGACATGTTTGCAGAGGATTTTTTTGGGTTTAAGGACTTTTCTTGGAGGTACATTCAAAGGACATTACATTCATGGTGGTATGTGATACATTTTTTGGATGTTTTTTGGGCTTCATTTTTTTTTGAAGGTATGGATTTGGGCTTAATTTTCATTGTTTTTAGAGGTTTTGGGCTTAATTTTCAAAGGAATCTTTTTAGGCTTAATTTCGAAAGGACTCTTTTTAGGCATAATATTCAAAGGACAGCTTTTGGAGGTATTTTTTAAAGTGATATTTTTTTAAAGGTTTTTTTTAAGTATTTTTTAAAGTGGCATTTTTTAAGAAGTTGGAATTAATTTTCAATGGACATTTTTTGGAGGTATTTATTGAAGTGACATTTTTTAGAGCACGTGTTTTGGGTTGAAGTAAATCCTTTATAATGATTTTTTAAATTGAGTTTTTGTCTAGCTTTTTAAATGAATTTTTTTTACAGGACTTGGAAGGAAATATTTTGAGCTTCGTTTCATTTTTATAAGACATTTTTTTCTCAGATTTTTTAAAGTAAGTGTTTTGGATTGAGGTATGTATTTTTTGCAAAAATTTTAAAATGAGTTTTTTTTAAATTAAATCTTTTGTGATGTTTTTTTTAATTGAGTTTTTGTCTAAATTTTTGAAGGAAATGTTTTGAACTTCATACTCTGTTATCATGGGAAATCGAAGGAATTGCACGAGAAAATATAATCGAAAAGGATACCCTGAGGAACGTAGAGAAGGGACGAGAGAATCTCGCAAAAGAAAGAGAGAAAAAATCTCAAATATTGAAAGGGAAAATCAACCTCAACTAGAAGTTGAAACATGTATGTAAATGTAAATATTATGGATTTGATATTTAAAATTTTCCTTGTTTAAAATGTGAAGCTTAATTTTTATTTGATGAAGTAATTTGAAAAATATTTTGCAATGTAAACAAAGAGACATATTCCTCAAAACATTGATGATGAGATACCAAATTTTGAAAGAGAAAGTGAAAGAGATATTGAACCAATGATTGAAGATGGTGAAAATGTTGAAAACATGCATGTATTATTGAAATTATACATATTTATTAATTTAGTTAGTTATTGAATATGTAAACTTATTATGTACTATTCATTCGAATATGTACAGATGAAATCAATGTCGATGATGAGATGTTAGAAAATGTTGATACTCACACATATGGAGATAAAAGAGCTGACCATGTTATAAGATATCATGTTAAATGCATTTTTGATACATAATTCATAAAGGAAAATGTGACAGTTGAAGCCCAAATGTTGAAAGGTCTCCTATCATTAAGGAAATTAAAAGAAGCTACAACTTTATTGGGTATTCGAAAATCAACAAAAGAAAAAAAAATGAAGGAAAATGTGATACAAAATATAAAGAGTGCTATAAATTCAATTAGAAGATCTAGAAATAAAAATGTTTCATTTGTAAGTAGAGCAATAAATATGGCAGTGGTTTCATCAAGTACTAAAGATAATCGCTTGGTAAAATCTATGGCACGAGCATTAGGAACCTCACAAAATTTTTTTCACAAACATCCGAAATTTTGGTTGTAAATAGATGTAAATGATGAACTCACTTGTTGGAGAGCTATTTGTAGGCAACCATACAAAGATAGACTTGGAGAAAATGTTAAAAAAATAATATATGAATATTGGAAGAAAAATTCACGTGTTTCGGAAAATGCAAAGGATGTGATGCGAAGAAGAATAGCGCGAAATCAATACGAAGAAGATGAAAAACATTTCTTGGAAACCACTCACATAGATTTGTTTAACAATTTCAAATAAGAAAATCATGAAATTCATGTCTCAATCAGTGCTTTTGTTCAACAAAAACCATGGTATGTAAAACCTATCACCGTAAGCATCACCTGTTGTTGTCATTATCACGTGGAATTTGAGTTATATTATAACACATTCCTTAATTTTGGTAGAACATTTTGCAAAGATTCACCTCCTCCTTCCACTATCCGTGATTTCATATCTCAAATTCTATGTGAAAGAGAAAGCGATGAATTATTTTACGAAAAGAAATGTGTTGGTGGTAAAAAATGCGATGATTGTGGAAATTTGACTAAATTTAAAAACAAATATCATATTGTTATAAATGATCAATCATTTTACAATATTAAAGTGAAATGGAAGAGATATGAATATATCCATACATCGATTCAAGGTTCAAATAGTGCTAAAATAATTGAATTACAAGAAGAAGAAATTTTTGTGATAGATTTTTTGAGAAAGTTCGAGGTAGAAATTTATAAATACACCAAGAATTCCCATAGAGTTCGATGGAAAGACTTGAAATTCAAAAAATATCATGAATTTTTTCCACCAAGGACCATTTTGTCAATAATTGATTTTGCAGAAAACTATACATTTGTTCCACAAAAAGAAATTCAGAGTGAATACTATCATTCTAACCAAGTATCCATGCTTGGTCATATTCTATATAGACATGTTGAACAAAACATCAATGATATGGAAAGCACTAGTGAAAATCGACATGTTATTAAATAATATCACTTTTATATCAGTGACGATCGTACACATGATACATATTTTGTACAACACTGTTATATAAAGATTTATGACTCCTTGAAAATTTGTGGAATAAAATTTAATGAACATTGGATATGGTCAGATGAATGCTCAGGTCAATTCAAATCTTCACGATTATTCTTTTGGTTGTGTTGTCTTCATAAGAAACCTTGCATTAAACATTGTTGGAATTTCTTTGAGACTAGCCATGGAAAAGGAGAACATGACGGTCCAGGGGCATGCATAAAACAAGCACTTCAAAGATATCAAATGAACCCCTCTGCAAACTGACTTGTGGATGCTAAAGAAGTTGTTCAATGCTGCATCGTTTCTCTAAGCCATGAGACTAACCGATTAAGGGAAGTGCGAAGTTACATTCAATTTAATTTTTATTGGATATCTAATTTTAAACAGTGTACATTTATCATGTAATGATTATCTTTGATCGTATTTTGATATCATATTTACATTCTTCTTCGAATTTTCCATATATAGGTTTTTTTGGCATATTGGGATCGAAGATGTAGATAGATCAATTGGAAATGACATTGAAACAATAAAATTGACTCGAAAATTGCATTCAATTAAAAAAAAATTGTCCACAAATGTGTTTGCATTGGATAAAAGAAAATATTCTTATTTTTGTCATGTTTGCATAGACAACCCAAAATCCAATTATGTTTGTGAAAACAAAATATATGTAAAAGATTGGAAACATACAGAGCTAAATACAAAGGGGAAAATATCTGTTGCAATGTTTGAAGAAATGCTATCATAGGAGACTACAGTATCATATGATGGTGATTGAGTTTCTAATCTTGTTAGAGAAGGTAACATTTGAATTGCTTTCAAATGATAGAGATCTAGAAATAAATGTAAATACATAAGTTTGTTAAGTTTGTTTTATTGTGCAGGAGATGTTTTTGCTGTAATTGCGCCAATTGAAAACGATGAAAATGTGAAGTATTATTTGATGCATTGCACTGAGCGAAAAATGAAATTATTAGAAAACTATAATGATCACTGGTTTCCATATAAAAGAGGATCTATTATACTAAAAGGTTATTTTTTTCAAAAAAATTAATCAAAGTGGGGATTTTGTTTACTTTGATGACTATGAACCTGATGTCATAAGTTTTCAATATAGTCACTTGGTGTGTGGAGTATGCATAAAGTTGATAGAGGTTCAATCAAAGAATAAAATGAAAATTAAGAAATGGAAAATGTCAAAATCTGATCATTAACTGATCATTGAATATGACATTCCATTGGAATTTTTTTGATTGAACTGCCCAACAATTTCTTCTCTTTGGATTCATGTTTTAGAACTTCTAGAATTCAACTAAAAATTGAGCTTCCTTGTTATCTTATATGTGCAAGTGTTTTCACATGTAAATTGTTTTGGTACATGCACACTAGTATCAACTGAAAGTAGCTTTTCTGTACATGCATTGATTATAAATGTTGCATATATATATATATATATATATATATATATATATATATATATATATATATATATATATATATATATATATATATATATATTCTAGAATGAAATTCACCGAAAGTAGATTTTCTATGTGCATTGATGAAAAATGCTGCATGTACTGGATATATATGTTCTAGAATGCAATTAACTTAAAGTAGTTTTTCTATGTGCATTGATGAAAAATGTTTCACGTACTGGATATATACATGTTCTAGGAAATTAACTAAAAGTATCTTTTTTACATTTGCATTGATGAAAAATGTTGCACGTATTGGATATGTGTGTGTGTGTGTGTGTGTGTGTTTTCTAGAATGACATTAACTATTCAAGTAGTTTTACTATGTGCATTGATGAAAACTGTTTCACGTACTAAATATATATATGTTCTAGAATGCAATTAACTAAAAGTAGCTATTTTCTATTGGCATTGATGAAAAATGTTGAATTGTTGGATATATATGTTCTAGAAATCAATTAACTATTCAAATACCTTTTCTATGTGCATTGATGAAAAATGTTGCACGTACTGGATATATATACATTATAGATTGCATTTTTAAATTTTTATGATTGTTTTCAACACATCTAACAAGACCTAGAATCTTATGATTGTTTTTAGATGTGTGTGTGTGTGTGTGTGTGTGTGTGTGTGTGTGTGTGTATTGTACTTCAATCGTTTTAACATATATATTCAAACATGTGTAAAATAATTTCTACATGTGCATATATTCATGTGAATTTTTTTTTTGTTTGGAAAACGACAACTTGAATTTTAAGAACAAAACATAATATCATAATCACATGCCAATTGTAGTTCAACCATCCAAAACTTGATTTATAAAAACTTTTTGATTATATCACAACATTACTTCATATGCCATGCCAATTGTAGTTCAACTATCCAATAAAAACATTTAACATTATATCACATGCCAAATGTAGATCAACCATCCAAAACTTAAGTTTTAATTTAACAAAAACTTATAGATCACAACATTACTTCACATGCCAAATGTAGTTCAACCATCCAAAACTTAAGTTTAAAAAAAAAACAAATTATAAGACAACATTACCTCACATGCCAAATGTAGTTCAAAAGAAAAACATTAATATAAATCAAAGCATTACTTCACATGCCAAATTTAGTTTAATAGAAAAAAATTAATATATATCACAGCATTACTTCACATGCGAAATGTAGTTCAACCATCCAAAACTTGAGTTTTTCAAAAGAAAAACATTAATATAGATCACAACATTATTTCACATGCCAAATGTAGTTCTTTACCATCCAAAACTTAAGTTTTAAAAACAAAACAAATTATAACACAACATTTCTTCACATGCCAAATGTAGTTCAACTATCCAAAACTTGAGTTATAAAAACAAAACATTATAGATGACAAGTATCAAAACTTTTTAAAAACAAAACATTATAGCTCACAAGTATCAAAACTTGAGTTTTAAAAACAAAACATTATAGATCACAAGTATCAAGTATCACGTAACATTAATTCACATGCCAAATGTAGTTCAACCATAACACTTTAAAAACAAAACAAATTATTTAACAAAACATTACTTCACATCACATGCAAAATGTAGTTCAACCATCCAAAACTTGAATTTTAAAAACAAAACAAATTATATATAACATTGTAACATTACTTCACATGCCAAATGTAGTTAAACCATCCAAAACTTAAGTTTTAAAAAAATTATATATCACATTCCCATGTAACAAATGTAGTTCACATAAAATATGTCCAAAACGTATAGATCTCACAAGTATCAAGTATTAAGTTATATATGATTTCATCTAGACATTATATAAAAAATTAAATTTAAGACTAGAAATCTATTGAAAATATAATGTTGCACGTGTGCATGTTCATCATCCATCAAATAGTGCATGTGCATCATCCATCAAATACAGATGGATGTAGCGTCTTTCCCAGCAAAGTCTCAATCTGCAAGCTATCCTGCGGAGCATGGGGAACTTGTACACAATGTGTACAAACATTAAAATTTGATGTTTTAAAATTGAGTTAGAATATATATAACTTCATGTAAAAAAAAAAATTTTAAAAAAAAAATCATGCAATACCTCATGAGGTTCCCTCTCCATTTGTTGCTCGCTCGCTACAACTTCCCCCATGGGAACATCTCCAGCAGTAATATATATATATATATATATATATATATATATATATATATATATATATATATATTAAAAAATATCAAATGAAAATGCATATATATAAACTTATTTTCAATAATATTAAAAAAAAAAGTTAGACAACTTGTTCAAATGGTTGAAATGTTGTGGATGTTCCTATCTCCATCGCTAGAGTCCGTGGAGAAAAGAAATCCTCTATAGAAACCTAAAATTCAAAAAAGTTAAAAGTATAAAATAACTCAAGATCAAAATCTCAATTTATAATAAAACTTTTAAACTTCAATTTATAAATTATAACTTAAAAACATATGTATTTAAGTGAAAAATTGAATACTTCTACTGGAGGATTTGGCATCTCCTAAGAGGCTCCAAAAGAAAATCTCCAAAAACCTAAAATTCAAAAAATTTAAAGTAACTCAAAATCTATAGATCTCAATTTATAATACAATTTTAAGCTTCAGTTTATAACTTATAACTTAAAAACATATATATATTTAAGTGAAAAATTGAATACTTGTGCTGTCAGATTTGGCACATCTCCTAAGAGTGGTTTAGAAAGAAAATCTCCAAAAACCTGAAATTCAAAAAATTTAAAACAACTCAAGATATAAATATATCTCATTTTTTAATAGAACTTTTTGAGGTGGAATATATAACTTAAAAACACAAATTTTAAAAGTGAAAAATTGTCCATACTTGTTGTTGTGGATCTGGCACATGTCCTAAGGAAGTAGAAGGTACATCTCCAAAGGAAGAAGAAGGTACCGCCATCCCAAAATCATTGGACAAATTCAGATTCTGTTAAAACATTTTATTATATATATGTACATGTACATGTGTGCACAATTATTTATTTTAAAAATATCACTTAAAAAAAAATAACATTTGCCAACATATCTTGATGGTGAGACCCATCTTGATTGTTTGAACTAGAGGCTCTGAACGTCATATTAACATTTTATTCATTCATCAAGTGTGACAACTGCAAATGGTGTTAACATATAATAATACATTTTTTTTAGATTAATGTATACAAATAAATGTATGTATATATTTATTTATTACAAATTGCACTTGTGTTAAAATAATTGAACCCTAACCATTAACACATATCGTTCCCATGCCCTCTTCCTCATGAACAATTAGGTCATGCCAACCTTTGTGACAATTATTTGCATATGTTTTGAAATCTTCAACACTCATGTTTTCAATCTCTTCCTCTGTATAATACACAAAATTAGCGTGTTCATTCTCACGTGCTCTTTGTTGATTCAGACAAACATCAACTCCACCCAATCCACTGTGAATATTGTCAATGATGGCATCCCTTGCTTCTCGACTAATTTGAGAAGTGGCTTCCATCTCTAACTGCAAAGTTTCTACACGAAAAGGTCGATTAAACAATCGTGGCTCAAGACGAGGCAACTCAACGCCACACCTAGCACCCCTACGGTCACACTATCGACCTTTCTCATGACCAAAAAATTCAGAGGAAAGGTCATTATAATTGGGTTTCATTTGAAAAATGAATTATGTATAAAATAATTTCTCAAAATAAAGTGGAACCTCGTCATTCCATGGGAGTCTTACATAGGCCGCAAGGTGTCTATCATACAAATAGTGAGCTATATCAGGGTGCTTGAAATATTGCACATTCAACATCTTTCTTTTCGGCCCTTTTTGAAATTAAGCATAGACTTTTCCATTGTTGTTGTAACTCTTTCTTTAACAACCTCCCATTTATCTGGACCCATCACTATTTCCTTTCTTTTTCTCATGACTTATACAAAAGTATCAGTGATTGGCCCAAGCTTTTCGTACACATCTACTAGTTCGCCTAAAGAGTGTGTAACTATTTCTAAGCTTTGTCGACTCTCAGCAAGTAGAGTCAAAGCCACAATATCTCTCTGCAATTTTGCATGAATATTTTGACACCTTTCTAAGGTGCATTGCTGCATGTTCCTTTCCCAAGGTATATCAGAAATGTCGGTCGGATAAGTCGTGGTGGGTGGATAACCTTCTTCTTGAATGATGCGTTCTGCCCTACGTCTTTTTTTAACAACATTTGGAGCATTTCCATCCTCTGCATCAATATATAAAATTTTATATATTATAAAAAACACATGTAAACAAATTTGTACAAATTGAATGAAAAAAATATTCAAATTGATGGCCACCTCGATGTGGTTGGCTAGCATCTTGCCCACTCTGAGACTGTTGAGAACCAGAATGACCCTGCTGAGAACCAACACAACCATCCGTTGATTGGCATTTTGGGGAATAAATATCACCACCTTCACGCAACCTTCTAGCACTTATTAATGCCCCTCTAAGGGGATTTGAACCACCACCAACCTCTCGAGACGAGAGAGAAGCTTCATAAACAAATATGAATTTATAATCAATTGAAAAATACATTCATACATATAAATACATGTACATATTCATTGATTAAATTGCGTGAACCATACGAAAACTGAGTGAACCATGGGCATGCTCCATTGATGGATTAGATACCCTTCTCCTCTTAGCTCCTAAATAATAAAAAATGAAACATATTAACTAATTTAACTCACAAACTTGATAAAAAATCAATTCCATAAGTACACACATGTATGTATATGTATGGAGATTTAAGATTATATTTAAATACCATCAACATCCCTTGATCCCTGATCCCCCTCTCTCGTAGAGATATGGGATTTTGTTGATCTTCGTCGTTCATCCTCCATAATATATATATATATCTACGGTGGACATTTACAATTATTTTTTAAATTACTATTTAAAATAAATTCATAATAAATTTCAGAAAATTAAAGTAATTTAGTATACACAAATTATGTAAAACACAACTTTCAAAGCAATAATTGATGTGTGAAACTAAATTTAATCAAAAATTTTTATAAAAATGTCAAGTTCACCAAATTGTGCTTTACATGGTGGGAGCACACTTGGTATAAAATTGAAAAAAACACATGGTCATTATAAAAGAAGCGTGAAACTCCATTTAAACAAAAAAAATTTGAAGTCCTCGCATTTTAATTTTATAAAAATTTGAAGTTCACCACTTGTTGCAAATGTGAAGTTCACCAAGTTGCACTTTACATAGTGTGGGAGGAGCACACTTGGTATATAATTGAAAAAAACACATGGTCATCAATTTTGAAGGAGAGCATCTCAACACTAATTCGTCTTTGAGAGATGAATCTTGAATTTTTTATGAAGAGCCTATCAAAAATAATTCATCTTTGAGAGTTGAATCTTGCATTGGCATTGTCCCGTATAATTCTAATTCATCTATTAATTCATCTTTGATGGATGAATCCTAAATTGGCATTGCCCCACACAATAGATCAACAAACATCTTATTCACATTTGTACAATGTCTTATACTAAAAGATTGAAGTTGGCTAACAATATTGTTTTCTATTCCATGCAGTTATTTTAGCCTCTCCTTCTTAACTTGGTACACACAATTCATATTGTTGCACACAAGTTCAGAATTGGTGAAAACTACAATTCCATTTGATCCATACTTCATAGCTGTTCCTAAGCCTTCTATCAATCCAATATAATATGCATCGTTGTTTGTTGTTCTTCCCGGTGAATTTTTTATGAAGAGCCTATCAAAACTAATTCATCTTTGAGAGTTGAATCTTGCATTGGCATTGTCCCGTATAATTCTAATTCATCTATTAATTCATCCTTGATGGATGAATCCTAAATTGGCATTGCCCCACACAATAGATCAGCAAACATCTTATTCACATTTGTACAATTTCTTATACTAAAATATTGAAGTTGGCTAACAATATTGTTTTCTATTCCATGTAGTTCTTTTAGCCTCTCCTTCTTAACTTGGTACACACAATTCATCTTGTTGCACACAAGTTCAAAATTGGTGAAAACTACAATTCCATTTGATCCATACTTCATAGATGTTCCTAACTCTTCTATCAATCCAATATAATATGCATCGTTGTTTGTTGTTCTTCCCGGTATATTCATTTTCCTTTGGACGAATTTTCTAGTTGCAATATTGGAAAGCACATATGTAATCACCGCTTGCCCTAGATTGGGATAGCAAGAAACATCTATGCATAATTTCCATTTTTCAAGCATATTTAGTGATTTTTTTATCCCTAAAAAAAAACAAATTCAACAAAAATATATATTAAATTGACATTTATTGCAAATGCATGGGAGAAATGACACATGTGCATGAGATAAATGACATGTGCATGGTTTATCTTAAAGCTTTACTTAAAAATTTTATGGTAGAATTCACATCTAGAATTAATGGGAGGAAGCCTTTAGTTTGTGGGAGAAATGAATTTTATGCACTTACTAAAACAACTAGTTATGTCAAAAGTCGCACCTTTATGAGTTTGTGGGAGAAATGAATTATAAATGACACATGCCTTAAAGTTTTCCTAAAATTTTATGGGAGAAGGGATAAATGACACATGTACAAGGTTTTACTTAGAGTGGTAGTGGTTTATGGATATTAAAATGAAGAACTTCTATTTAGATCTGTTACAGAGATTGACTATAGGGGAATTTACTAGATATGTCACCTTTGAGAAAAGATGAAATCCAGAGGCTACTTGGCCCTTTACAGACTCTTCCTTTAGAACTTGTAGAATTTAACACTCAACAGATAGACTAAAATCCTATGGAAGTTCAAAATACTATGAGAGTTCAACCACTTTAGGTTCAATTTTTAGGCCTTAAATTTTGAGAGAAATGACATTTACATGGTTTGAAAATTTATTTTATGCACTTACAAAAATCATGCTTTAAAGTTAATGGGAGATAGCCAACATAACATGTATGCTTTAAAAACTTTGCCTAAGAATTTATGGGAGAAATTACACATGTACACAGTTTTCATTAAAATGGTTGTGGTTTATGGATATTAAAATGAAGAACTTCTATTTAAATCTATTCCATAGATTGACTGTAGGGGAATTTATTGGATATGTCACCTTTCATAAAAGATGAGATTCAGAGGCTACTGGCCCTTTATAGACTCTGCCTATAGAACTTGTAGAATTTAACACTACCTGTCCCAATTATACCCTATGAAGTGTGTAGAGGACCCGTGGAATCACTCACACTACTTTACGTAGACATAAGGGTGTATAAGATTGTACTAAGTTCAAAAATATGGTCATATTATTGGATATATTTCCCAAGAGCCCAAATTTACTCCTTAAGTATATGTGGGGTCTATATAACCATCTACAAAAACAAGTGATTCTTTCCAAGCTAGGGATAATGTATGAGCCGTGTGTATACGCACATTATCTAGAAACCATAGGCCAAAATAAATGGTACTTCACTGGTTTGAAGAAAAAATAGCACCAATAAGCTTTGAAGGAGGGGAATAAGAACTGGAAATAGGAGGATAAGAATAAAATAGCCACTACACATCCATGCAAGAGTAGTAGAAATAATTCTAACCATTGCAACATTGATGGTCACATTAAGGAGAATTATTGGATGTTTTGTATGTGTTATATTCTTTATGTGAATACCCCCATGCACTATATATTTTTCTAAGAATAGTGGTTGGAATAAAATGGGCGGAAAGGACCCCACTTTAGGGTTTCATATAGACGAAAAATTCCCCACACATAGGTGTTCAGTGCTAGTGCCCCAAAAAAACGTTTTTGGGAACAAATGAGCATAGTTTTGAGATATATAAGTCCAAAATGGAATAGTTGTTGGTGAACAAATATGATTGGATCAATATGGATATATCTGCTTCATTAAAAGGGATTTTTATAGAAGGATGTCTACTATGTTGGAAAGAAGGGAAAATATCACAATTATATATTAATGTGCATGTGTTTTACATTGAATATTTTTCATTTTATTAAGAATATGTTTGAAACAAATAACTATATACTTGGTTAAAACCTATGTTTTGTATCAAATCACTTTTGGTTTCAATGGGAAACTTTTATGGCTAATGTGTTTTTCTCAAAATGTGATACACCCCATTAAAATGGGAGATATATCGGAATGATTTCTATGGTCTAATAAAATAGTTTCAAGTAGTTTAAAGATATAGATCTGTATAAATTCAAAGAGCATATTTTTGAGATATATAAGTCCAAAATGGAATATTTTTTGGTGAACAAATATCAGTGGATCACTATGGATATATCTTCTTCATTAGAAGGGATTTTTCTAAAAGGATGTCAACTAAGTTGGAAATAAGGTAAAATATCACAATTATATGTTAATGCATGTGTTTTACATTGAATATTTTTCATTTTATTAAGAATCTATTTGAAACAATTAACTATATAAGGTTAAAACCTATGTTTTGTATTAAATCACTTTTGGTTTCAATGGGAAACTTTTATGGCTAATGTGTTTTTCTCGAGATGTGATAGACCCCATTAAAATGGGAGATATATCGAAAAGATTCCTCTGGTGAAATAAAATAGTTGAGTAGTTTAAAGATATAGATGCATAAATTGAATTAGCATAGTTTTGAGATATATAAGTCCAAAATGAAATAGTTGTTGGTGAATAAATATCAGTGGATCACTATGGATATATCTGCTTCATTAAAAGGGATTTTTCTAGAATGATGTCCACTAAGTTGGAAAGAAGGGAAAATATCACAATTATATGTTAATGTGCATGTGTTTTACGTTGAATATTTTTCATTTTATTAAAAATCTATTTTAAACAATTAACTATATAAGGTTAAAACCTATGTTTTGTATCAAATTAATTTTGGTTTTAATGGGAAAGTTTTATGGCTAAGGTGTTGTTCTTGAAATATGATAGACCCCATTAAAATGGGAGATATATCGAAATTATTCCTATGGTGTAATAAAATAGTTTCAAGTAGTTTAAAAATATAGATGCATAAATTCAATGAGCATATTTTTGAGATATAAAAGTCCAAAATGGAATAGTTGTTTGTGAACAAATATCAGTGGATCACTACGGATATATCTGCTTCATTAAAAGGGATTTTTCTATAAGGGTGTCCACTAAGTTGGAAAGAAGGGAAAATATCACAATTATATGTTAATGCATGTTCTTTACATTGAATATTTTTCATTTTATTAAGAATATATTTGAAACAATTACCTATATAAGGTTAAAACCTATGTTTTTTATCAAATCACTTTTGGTTTCAATGGGAAACAATTATGGCTGATGTGTTTTTTCTCGAAATGTGATAGACCCCATTAAAATGGGAGATATATCGAAATGATTCCTATGGTGTAATAAAATAGTTGAGTAGTTTAAAGATATAGATGCATAAATTCAATGAGCATAGTTTTGAGATATATAAGTCCAAAATGGAATAGTTGTTGGTGTACAAATATCAGTGGATCACTATGGATATATTTGCTTCATTAAAAGGGATTTTTCTAGAAGATAGGACTAAGTTGGAAAGAAGGGAAAACATCACAATTATATGTTAATGTGCATGTGTTTTACATTGAATATTTTTCATTTTATTAAAAATATATTTGAAACAATTAACTTTATAAGGTTAAAACCTATGTTTTGTATCAAATTACTTTTTGTTTCAATGGGAAACTTTTATGTCTATGTGTTTTTCTCGAAACCTGATAGACCCCATTAAAATGGGAGATATATTGAAATGATTACTATGGTTTAATAAAACATTCGAGTAGTTTAATGATATAGATGCATAAATTCAATGAGCATAGTTTTGAGATATACAAGTCCAAAATGCAATAGTTGTTTGTGAACAAATATGAGTGAATCACTATGGATATATCTACTTCATTAAAAAATATTTTTCTAGAAGGATGTGCACTAAGTCGGAAAGAAGGGAAAATATCACAATTATATGTTAATGCATGTGTTTTACATTGAATATTTTTCATTTTATTAAGAATATATTTGAAACAATTAACTATATAAGGTTAAAACCTATGTTTTTTATCAAATCATTTTTTTTTCAATGGGAAACTTTTATGGCTAATGTGTTTTTCTTGAAATGTGATAGACCCCATTAGAATGGGAGATATATTGAAATGATCCCTATGGTGTCAAAAAATAGTTGAGTAGTTTAAAGATATAGATGCATAAATTCAATGAGCATATTTTTGAGATATATAAATCCAAAATGGAATAGTTATTGGTGAACAAATATCAATGGATCACTATGGATATATATGCTTCATTAAAAGGTATTTTTCTAAAAGGATGGACTAAGTTGGAAAGAAGGGAAAATATCACAATTATATGTTAATGTGCATGTGTTTCACATTGAATATTTTTCATTTTATTAAGAATCTATTTGAAACAATTAAGCATATAAGGTTAAAACCTATGTTTTGTTTCAATGGGAAAATTTTATGGCTAATGTTTTTTTCTCGAAATGTGATAGACCCCATTAAAATGGGAGATATATCGAAATGATTCCTATGGTGTAATAAAATAGTTGAGTAGTTTAAAGATATAGATGCATAAATTCAATGAGCATAGTTTTGAGATATATAATTACAAAATGGAATAGTTTTTGGTGAACGAATATTAGTGGATCACTATGGATATATGTGCTTCATTAAAAGGGATTTTTCTAGAAGGATGGACTAAGTTTGAAAGAAGAGAAAATATCACGATTATAAGTTAATGCATGTGTTTTACATTGAATATAAAAGGTTTTTTCTCTCTCTCATTGTTTGAGTCCTGATCTTATAAAAGGTTTCCACAAAATCCATTCCCTATTGCTTTTCATGTGAACCACATTCCCAAACCCACCCATCTATGTACCTAAGAATTGTTTCATGTTCTGAAAATATCAAAACATCTACCTGTGATCCTAGAGAGTCCTCTAATGCATATTGGAGTCTTACAACTGGACATATTGAAACAAAACCGCTACAGGGTTTAGGTAAGAGTTTTATGTCTTCTCTTGGGGATGATGTGCTTTCAACATCTAACACACTTGGAGTAAATCACAAATCCATGATTGGAATAAATTACCAACCTTGGCATAAATATTTCTTATCAGATTTGCCTGGGCTAATTCAGACTAATAGTGTTCATAGTTTGAACACTGACAAAGAATGTTCAGAAAGTTTGCTACCTAGCATCAACAATATTTCTCCTATTCCTGTGGATAGTGATAAGCCTGGTGGTAATGGTGACTCTGATAACTGTAGAAATTGGCCCTCTAAAGAACAAGATGACAATGCACATGCATTTGTGCATGTATCGTCAGGTGCTGAATTACTTGAAGCATTGGGACCGCCTTTCAAAAAAAGAAGAACAGACAAGTGTATGTGGAATGAAATGTTATTTCATGGAAAAGATGTATGCAGTTCAAATTTGGGAACATAAAATGTTGGAATCTTTCATAGGTCAGATTACCATTCTGAGTTGGATATGTCTCAGAGTTCGGATGTATCTGTAGTTAATGCACCTGAAGAGTGGTTTTTTCCTGATTCCAAATCTGAAGTCTTCTTTTAGATGCTATAGTTGCTAATGTTTTCCTAGTGCCTAACCAAGGCACAGTTGAAAATATATCCTTTAGAACTATATGTTCAAAAATAACAAACTCGTCCTAGCTGTAAATTGAATTTATAGCTAGGACACTATGTCCTTAAACATGGCAAAGTCCAACCACTCACTCATATAGAAATGAATTGGTCATTCTTCATACTAATCTCAGTAAAGCTGATGTTCTATTAGTATTATTACCATTAAAGGTTGTGTTGCAATTACATAATATAGGAAACTTGGTATATGATTACATTGAGCTATAAGCATAGATACATATAAATTCACAGAAATTCGCATGTTATAAGCATGGATACATACCTCGAAATTCGAAAAAATTCATAGATGAAGCCACAGCGAGGACGAACTCGGGAAATCCCGGAAGACATCATGGAAGATGCAGACCAAATTCCCTACGAACAAAAATAAATAAATTAAAATAAAATTTTAAAAAAATCAACAAAACAAAATTACAAAAAAAGTAGCAACTGCAACTGCAAAATCAACAAAAATTAACTCGTTGTCGCGGCACAACTGCAAATCAACAAAAATCACCTTATCGTCGCAACACAAGTTCAAATCAACACAAATCATAGAGCGCAACAGAGCAACAACAAAATTCACAGAGCACAACAGAGCAATAGCAACAAAAAACGAACAAGAAACAGACGCGTGAGACAGATGTGAACAAGAAACCTGTAAAATTTTGCTGGCCGATATAGCTATAAAATACAAGTTCAGCTGAACTATTTTAAAAGTTCGACCGAACTAATAGTCTGGCCAAACTTTTAGTTCAACCGAACTTTTGTTTCCATTTTTCCCATCTTCGGCCAAAAATCTGTTTGCCCACATCATCATTACGTCGTGAATGTAAACGGTAGAACAAGTTCGGCCAAACCAATTTCGGAAGTTCGGCCAAACTCTCAAATAGTTCAGCCAAATTATTGAGAAAAAAAGTTTCCCGCCCACGATTCTCACAAAAGTGTTACCCAACTTCGGATTTTTACGCAATGTACAATGCCTATTGAAATTAATTTGATCATTAATTACAAATTCTATGAATAGTTCTACTCAAGAAAATGTAAATGTCTAGTAGTTCTATATTAGAGTTGTATTTTCATTTAAATCTATTATATAGATTTGTTTAAAAGAATCAAACCTATCATAATCTAAAAATTAATAGTATTTCAATGTTAAACAAATCAGAGAACTATAACATGATAACAATGTTATATATTTTATCATTATGTACATTTAGAATTATTTTTTCTCATTATTTTCTTAGAAAACTTAATAATTAATGAATTTCTATCTTATAGAATTGAAAGATGATTTTTTACAAGGGTAAGTTAGATATTAGAGGATTTGTTAAGAATTATTTACCCTCCAAAATGATATTTTATGATTAAAATATTTTCAACATGTTTCATTTGATTATGATTTACTATTTTTTTGTTTCTTGTATGTATTTTAATTCATTTGCATACTTTTCAGTTTATAATATATTCATTATTCCACTTCATATAATCAAAGGTTGATGTTTTTATGATATATATATATATATATATATCTTCATTATTGGAATAATGTAATGAAGTATATAAAACTAATTCTAACTTGGGAAATGTGTAATATTGAATTAGGTCTATTGATTCAATATGCGAACAAAAAAGAGAGTAAAGTTTATTCAAAAAAAGAGTTTAAATGAATTTACGAGGGACACACCTGAGTCATAGATATTAATGTTATACCTTCTAGAGGAAGTAATTTATCTACAATTCCATCTTCCCATTTAGATTTTACAGATGATTTATATGTCCCAGTAGTAACTGATACTTGCCATAATATGGAGCCTACACTTGAAACTGGATTTGAAATTGGTAGATTGCAATCATATAGAGAGTGGTTGATGAAGGATGATGTTGATCCATTCATAAGAGATGCAATTCATGTAACATACAAAACATCTATCTCTGACAAAGAGAATGCAACATATACAGAAGCAATTGTTGATGATCTACTAAGGTAGATAGTCATTTATATTTTACTTATAAACTTTAGGTTTGTAATTACATAACATATTATTATTAATAACATATTATATCTAAATATTCAGGAGTGATATTAATTCTCTCGAAAAAGACACTAACACCAATGGACAACAAAATCAATCTCTTCCAGATGAACAAACTATACCATCTATTGGTATATCTTTTCAACCACTCTTAAAACATCCAAATGAATATGTTAAAGGAAAGACAACTAATGGTATGCCATTCACAATCACATTAAATGAAAAACGGAAAGTGTTAAATGATGAAGGTGGGAGAACATGGAGAGACATACTTCACCATGAAGCATTGAGATTATTTGGTCCTACAATTACTAAATATTTTCGTCATCAAGGTAAAACACATATACTATGTTTTTTCATAAATTGCATACTTAATTTATGTAGTATAAACTATATACTTAATGTTTCATGTTTCATATATATATATATATATATATTTTACTCAGTCTTTCATTCCCTAAATTTCATTACCATCATACTAGAAACCTTAAGATTTTTTATATGGATTATTTATTTTCTACGTGTATTTCACAAAGAGATCTAAGAAGGACGAGTTATTATCTCATATGCATAAAGTATCTACAATTGTACCTCCAAAACAAATTCTTCATAGTGTTGCTGAATAAATTAAAAATACCAAGAATGCTTTGAGAGGAGAATTGGTCAGAAACAAAAATGCAGTCAAGCCGCACTTCATAGAAGAAGGAGAGAGGAAGAAGTTATTGGATGAGATGGCTATTAAGAAAAAAATGGAAAAATGGAAATTTGCTTGGAAAAGACAAATATGCACATACTATACAAGCCTCTAGGTTGTTCACACATCGTCATTTGGGGAAAGGTGGGATGTTATCTACAGAGGCAAAAATTGTAAGATTAATACACTACTATGCTTCTCAAGGAAAATTTATTTTTTATATAATCAAATTTCTAACTATTTCATTGTTATTCAAAATATAGTTGCAGGTGTTCAATACTAAAATGTCTAAAGATGACAAACATTTTTCTTCATGCTCTGGTGTATCTTCTCTCATTCATCAAAATATTAAAGATGGATTTCATTCTATTACAGATTATGAGGTATTTTTTCACCTATAAATGTTTTGTTCTAGATAAAGTTTTATAATATGAAAGAAATATATGCAATTAAAAGTTTCAATTAGTAAAATTTATAATTGTGTTGATCTTATCTTATTTGTGTCTTAGGTAACTATTCAACATGATGAAAGAGAAGATGAAATTAAACTTTGAATAATGCTTTAACGTTAGTTCACTTTAGTTATTTTTTAAATCAATAGGATACTTTAGTTATGAAATAGCCATTAAATGCACACACTTTTGATGGTTTATTTCAATTCAATTGAAGTTATTATTTGTGTTTTTCTCAGTTTATTTCACTTACGTAATTTTATTCACAAAATTATGTTTATAATTTTCTTTGTATGATTTTTCCATGCAGGCGCGACAAGGAAAATATTTAATAAACGAATTTCAAGACCTAAGACATTTCATTATATTAATAAATTAAGAGTGATTTTTTTATAATCAATGTTGGAACATATGTATAACTTTTATTTTCTTTCATTAAATTATGTCTTCTTTATATACTCATAGTTTTGGTTGTTGTATAGTATACTTAAAATTTTATGATATTGTTATTACTTTGTAATTATTCATTTAATGTGAAAGATATCCATTTAATATATTTTTTCATAACTAGAAAGATATATAATAGATTAAAAAAAAAAGATTTTTGAAATATCATGCCATCTTGAAGTTTTTACTCAAAAAAAATTATGCCCGGCTTGGAATTGAAATGACACTGCTTAGAACTTTTATTTATTTATTTGTTTTAATTTTCAAAGATTGAAATGATTCATCTACATGATCAATACTATGTTGACCAAAATGATCAGTAATGATATTATGTATGTGAATTTATTATGTCTATCAACTTGGAATCATGTGAATGTTTCAATGGAGAGACTATTCCATTCCTTGTAATTGATAATTGCCATAATATAGCCAAGCACAAAAAAAGCTACCATAGTCTTATTGTACACAATGAATTAAAATTTTTGGATGCAACTATAGGATACTTCAATTGTGTTAATATATTTGATATTAATTAAATGTATTTATGGTAATTGGATTTGAGCATATGAAAATGGTCAAAATTTTCTCTTTGGTACTAAAATCAAACTCTTTCCAAGATCCAAACTCACGACAGGTAGCTTCTAAATGATCAAATACAATTTCTTAGTCTATCTTTAAACCTTGGCAATATATAATCTTTCTAAATAAGGGAGGTTATTTTTTTTGTATCATTTCATATTTTATGGTGCTTTGCACCATATACAATTTTATTATAATAATAATAATAAAAATCGTTTTTTTTTTCACTATTTTTTATTTTATAGTGCTTTGCACCATATAGAATTTATTATTATTATTATTATTATTATTTTGATATTTTTATGATAAATTTTAATTTTTTGTAAAATTGGTTTTGGTGCTTTGCATCACAATATCTTGATCCCCCTCATATTTGTTTTTGGTGGTTTGCACCATACACCATGGAATGCCACATATATATTTAACACCAAATTTAACATTTTTTACTAACTCCATTTGTGCACCACAAAACATAGCACCACTTGCTTATCTTCACATTATCACTTTTACACTACTATTTGAAAAGTAAAAATTTCTCAAATCCTTTACAAATAATAATGCTAATGTAAACCTAAATGACCCTTGTAAATGACCCTTGTAATGATATTAGATCTTCATACTTAAAAATAACGATGCGACACGAAGTTGTTACCAAGGCGAAATATCCTCAACCTGCATAGGCTGATCTATCATATTATGACTACGTATATAATTTCTAACGTCATTTTACATCTAAATCGCAGATTATTATCCTTTAAAATCGTGTGGTGTAGGGTGCTTGTATTTCCTATGATCAAACAGGTTTATTGACATCTACCTATCCAAATAGAAGCACAAGGTAAATAAATGCAATCCACAACTTCCAGAGCCTTGCATGCCAAACTGGACTCTCGGAAAGGACAAAAACTGGACTGCAACAGCTTTAACACACTTCAGGTCGAAGGTGTCAAATGATTTGTTTAAGGCTCCCCTCGGCATGTTGCCAATGAAACGGTTGATACGCCTATTATAGTCTTTGTGAACCAGAAAGACTGATGTCAATCTGGTTGAGAACCAACCACCCATTTGACAAACGTAAGCCCAATTCATCATTAAAAATCACATTTCATAAATATTTTTCAATAAACTAAATAGCTAATACATGCTTGTGCCATTTGAAATTTACTATATATAAAATAAAAAAATAAAAAAGTTATATTTCAATAAATAAAATAATTAAATCAAATACTAATAAAACAAATTAAAAATATTTGAAATTAATTAACTTAATAATTGGTCAGCTCTATTTTCTATCATATTCTCCTCTATTTATTTAACACTAATTGTCTCTCTTTTATGCAGATTTGTACTGAAGATGGGTCTTGTTTTAGACCCGAAATGTAGACTGAACAATGGGAACTGTGGAGATTCCGAGTTTTGAATACAAAAATCTACACCACAGAAATCTACAATCCATCAATAATCTATAATTTTTTTTTTTAATATTATTCGTGATATGATGTAGTGGACAAAGAATATCCAAAGGAAAACAAATCTTAACTATCCAAAAATAAAATTCTCCAACCCTAATTCTATTTCCAATATAGAATAAGCTTATGGACCTAATTGTTATGTTATTTTAGAATAAAGTTTCTAAAATTTTAATTTAATTATCTATGATTATTAAGCAGATGGTAAGGATTTAGTATATATATTATATCCATAATAACAACATAATTCTTAGAGGTATGGTAAGGATTTAACTTCTATAGAATACTCATAAAAATATTTAAAATATTTATTTTGAAATAGGATTTTCAAATTTTTAATTTGATTAAAGCCATAATATAATTCATGTTATTGTAGTTGAGTTTATTTCGAGATTAAGAATATCCATGGTAAAGAAGACACTAGAAAAAGTGAATTTTCATGAGTAACATTCTTGTTGCATCTTTCTTTTTCCTTTTTTTTAAAGTTTGGTAGCATTATATCTTTATCAACATGTCCAGTTACATCACCTCTATTGGACAAGGGAATTGAACCTACAATAAGTGTCTTAACAGCTAGCTTCATCACCCTTTAACCAAGACTCCACTAACCTTGTTGCATGTTTTGATATGCATAAACAAAAAATATTTAGTTGAAATATTTTATAAACTTAATTTTGTAATTTGCTTTTATCTTCATCAATATTTAAAGTATAATTGGTATTTAATAAAATAAAAAATATATACTCATGTTTTCTTTATTTTCCAATTACAACACATTTGAATAGCAAGATTATAAGATGGACTAAAATGAATAAATTTAATGCTGTTTTTCATTTTTCACTTTTTTCTCTTTTTTTTTTAACTCCATTTTCATCAACATGTCCACCTACGGCACCCCTATCAAGGAAGAGAATTGAACGTGTGATGACTGCTATAACAACAAGCTTCATCACCAATTAACCAGGACCCCACAAACAAATAAACGTAATGTGTTTCCAATACGCATATATGCTAATTATGTTCGTGGAATAGAAAAGAGTCGTTACATGCAGTGCGCTAGACACAAATGACATTCCCGCTAACATGGATGGAAGTCAGCTTTATAAATCTCCATCATTAATTTTGTGATTGTCATGTATTCAAAACATTTCTATATACCCAAAAATTCAACATGGGTATCATTATGTGATTGTCATGTATTCAAAACATTTGTATATACCCAAACATTCAACATGGGTATTCTGGATAGATGATCAAGGTTACGTAAAATCTGCATACATCAACGCACTTCTTTGCTTTCTTTGTCGGTGTTATTACATCATTAAAATTAGGTGCAGCAGTGTTTTTGCCAGAGGTAAAATCGAACTAATTTTAGTTGCAACGTAGACGTATATTTGGACCCTTAACGCAGACAGAGTTATATATATATATATATATAAATAATATGCTCGTAAATTTAATAATTTATATATTAGTTTATGCTCACAATTAAATCTAGGTATTATATTAAATGTAAGTATAAAAGGATTTCACACCTATATATTCATTTTCGTGTCCAATCATAGCCATAACTACGAGAAAACTTTGATCTTTTCAAAGAAAAAATAAACCAATTTTGGAAATAAGAAGATTCAATAGAAAAAAAATGGAATTAATTTAATTTCTATATAAATGTATAGATGGAGAAGTTTAATTATTATATTCTTTTAAATTTTAATTTAAGTGACACATTTTCAAAATATGAGTTGTTTAGAATGTTTTTTTTTTAATAATAAATTTATTTAATAGTATGAAAAATGGGCAAAGCAATTAAATTTTGTAAATTATATAATTTTTATTAAATTTAGTGTAAAAAAAGAAAATTTTGACAAAAAAATCTAATATATTTTGAAATAGGATTTTCTTAATTTTAATTTAATTGTAAATAATTATTTGGTGTATAATAGGGAATTAATTTCAATAGAGTATTCTAGAAGTATACACAAATCAAAGCTTGTGATTTATCTTTAAAGTAGTTATGTCCTTTTTATCTTTTTAAATAAATTGATTAATTAAAAAATGTCATATAAACAAGTGTCATATGAAATGAGCTATGGTTTTTTGGACATGTAATATTGATAAAGCATATTATTGTAATAGAGTGTATTTACAAATTAAGGATCTCCATATTAAAGTAAGAATAAATCTACATAATTAAAAATCTTCTTCCATATTATTTTAAATGTATATATATTAACTTTATATTAATTTTTTTATAAATAATAATGATAATAATAATTTAAATTATAATTATAATTTAACTTTTATAAATTTTTTATAATTTAATAATATAATAGTAAAATGTCTATTTTAATACTTATTATAAATAAACACTTATCTAGGTTTTCAACTTATTTAACTGATATGAATAAGCTATTAATTATACTATTAATTATAAATATGATTATATGATATGTATACATTAAATTTATATCAATCTGTTTTCATAAATTACATCTCGGTATTAGTTATTTTACGTATATATATGTTATTGAACCATATTCAATATGAATATTATTGTAAAGTACCTAAAAATCTGAAAATGCTTTTCAAGGTGTATCATGGGATTATAACGTCCGCCTTCCTTTATCGTGTCATCACCAAAGGGAAGGCAGATTGAGAAATAGCATGAAAGGTAACCGATTGATTTTCTACTTCTCAATAATCCAAGGATTCTTATTATCCAGAAAAGAGTTTTAACCAGTGATAAAAGTTCGCAAAAGCTGACTATTGCATCCACTAACCAATGTCATGTTGTACATTACTTACAAATACTTCAGCAATGCTTAATTTTTCTCTTAACACAACACAGCAAGGCAGTCAGTACGCTGCTAAGTTTGTCTTCTTCTTTTTTTTCAAATATTCTGTATTATTATTAATATTAAATACAATCATTTCATTAATATCACATTTTCAAAACGAACTTCTTCTGATTTATTTTTATATCTTTCAATGCTATATTTATCACATTTTCAAAACAAACCTTATCACATTTTCAAAACAAACCTCTTCTCTTCTGATTTTTTTTTTATATCTTTCAGTGCTATATTTAAATGCAGTGTTACGATAACCGTAATCTGACGACACATAATTTTACATCAACATATCTTTAAACAATAATTAGAATTCTCCCATATTGAATTTCCATAAAACTTCGTTAACCGACCTTTGCAAAAAAATCGCCGTTTGACAACTGTTTCGACACCGGCAGCAAACACGAGATATTCAACGAGAATAAAATTGCGTCGGCCAACTATTGCCAGAAATCCGTGTCTGACACATGTTTCTACATCTCTGGCAACGTTGACATCAAACACCAACATTCAACGACGATTGTTTTCTTAAAAACGGAAAACGGGTTCGTATTTTCACCGACCCATGGATCCTATCCCCGATCGAGGTGCTAAGCGTAATGGTGATGACACGCGGTGGCAGTGGCGGTGGCGGGGTGGCTTCACCCACGCTGAATAATGAAGGCAGAAAAGGCAGCGTAAAAACATTCTGTTAGTTTTTAAGTTGATGTTGAGAAGGTTACCAAGGCGGTTGGGCAGAATGCAAGTGAGCAGATGGTAAACTCTGTGTATCGGTTCTTTGGGTATGTTCTCATATCTTGTTTTTTTGGTATTACTTTCTCTGCAATAAGAGATGGTTTTGTCTATATGCTCTGTTTGTTTGTTCTGCGTTTGGAATGGATGCGTACTACCCTAGTTTAGTTAAGATGTTTATTTCGGATGATGCTTTGTCTAGGAGGAATTTCATATGTTTTGCTAAGGTTGATAGCCCCGGGCTGTCTGGTCTCTTGTTTTTAATTTTGTATGTAAATCTCACTTTTGTACTCCTTCATGAGTCCATCAGTGTCTATCATTTGGTTGGTCGTGTTAATTCCGGTATCCTAGGCATAGATATTGCAGGCGTGGTGGCGGTTGAAGGTGATGGGGAAACCTCGAGCCGCAAGTTGGTCTATCATTATAATTGTTTCGTTAACCTTGCATGTTATGTCAATAACTTTGCATCTCAAGGTTACAACGTTGCATATCGAGTTCATAGTCTTGAATGTCAATTTCACAGCTCTGCGTGTCAATTTCTTAGTTTTGCATGTCAATTTCACAACTCTGCTACTCAATTTCTTCACCTTGCCTGTCAAGTTTACGGCGTTGCACGTCAATTTCATAGCCCCGCTTGCCAATTTTTTAGTTTTGCAAGGCAATGTTACGAACTTGCATGCATGTCTTACAATGAAAATTTGGGGATTAGTGGTTTCCTTGATTATGTCAATAGAGTCGGGGGTAAATTTCTCTATAATCCAAATTTCAAGTTGATGTTTCATGGGGGGGTTAACTCAATTACCAAGTAGGTCGGGATTTTATTCTTGGGATGCATGGAAGCAGTCGACCAGTTTGTCTGTTTCAGTAATTGTCCAAACTCTGTCTCCTTGTTTGTGGTGAATGGGAACATCTCGCTCTTGAATGTCAAGTCTTTACTCCATGCCCAATTCAAAAAGTGAAACTATTACAAAATTTTGAAGGCAGAGGAATTCTTGTGAGACCTTGTTTTTGGAACGGACAGATATGAGGAGTGTATATTGCTCTTAGGTTAGCTTAAGAGGTTGTCGCTGGCTGAAAACATAAATACTTCTAGGGATAAAGGAATTTGGGAAGACGGTCAAGAGAACATGAAGATGGTAGAAGTGGCAATCCTCAATAATAAGGATAATATTCTATGTAAACTGACTAAATTCAATATCATTATTTTGTTTCCTTCTACAGGTCTTCCTAGCTTCTCTCACCCTCAAGCCATTGCACGTCGGGGGAGAACCCCGGTGTGGATCTAGGTGAACCTTCAGCTACTGGGAGACCAGCCTCAAGCAAAAATGGTGAAATCGCAGTTGCAGAAAAGAGAGGGCAAGGACAAAGGAAAGGAAAAAGTGGGGCCAAGTAAAATGGGAAGGAAATCTGAAAAAGAAATTATGCAGAACCTTTTCCATGCCTATGGAGTAGGGACACCTGGTCACGTAAAATATTTGATTTCTGGATGGGAACAAGACCTTAAAACTAAAATGGAGGAAGAAATCCCTGATGATAAGATGGATTTGATGCTGACTGACCCTGGGAATACTAGAAACAAAGACTCTCATTATTTAAGTAGTCTATTCACATTTATTGGACTATGAAGTGTTTAGTGGCTAAAGCCATTGTTAGTGTTCAAGAGATACGAGGAGACCCAAAGACAACCTCTATATTAGCATAAATGCTCAGGGATATTCAGGAGATTCACCTTGAGAAAAATCATCAGAATGTCCGCCTTGGTTGAATAGAATGACAATTCCAAAGCATGAACCAAGTTGATATGCTCGGGTCAAGTGTCAAGGATCTGGAACCCAATCCAAGAGATTCACCTCGAGCAACATCATCAAAATGTCCGCCTTGGTCGAATAGAACGACAATTCCAGAGCATGAACCAAGTTGATATGCTCAGGTCCAGCACCCATCGAATCATCAGATGACTAAGTTGCGAGGTTTCTTGTTTCTTGTTTGATATGTAAAGAGAGGATAGCATTTACTTTGTTTATATGTCACTAGATGTAGTAGATAATAGACTTGTTAAGGTAACTAGAGACAGATTTAAATTGTTCCAATTTTGGTTGGCTTATAACTCTTTGAGGTGGCCAACAGACTTGGTTGCCTACTAGCAAGTTGAAGCCACCCATTATATAATCTAATAATATAACCTACTTAATAAATACATTAAAAAAAAAAAAAAACATAGTAAATCCCAAATTATTAATAATGATTATGGATAAATGTTTATCAACTATTTAATTATATAGTCATACTATTTTAATATTTAGTATTTAAACACTGTTACCGATGAAATAGGTAACCTGACCTCAAAACGGGAACTCTAGCCCAAAAAGACTCAAAAAACATGAAAAAACACCCCAAAAACAAAAAAGGTGTATTCCAGAACGCACTTGGTTTTTTTTTAAGGTCAAATTTCAACATTTTATAAAATTATGTTGAAAACAAAATTGTTTCTTGAAAAAAAGATTGAAGAAAACACTCTCATAACGAAACCAGTTGATGCTGGATTAACAAAAAAAAAAAAATTGTTTGACATTTTTAAGAATAGAAATAACATTTTTTAATTTTTAAAATTCAAACATTAAAAAAAACCTAAAATTTAAGAAAAAAATTAAATTTAAAAAATAAAAACATTTTAAAGCTTAAAATTTAAAAATATATAGGAATAAAAAATAAAAATTTTAATTCAAACATTAAAAAAACCTAAAATTTAAGAAAAAAATTAAAGATTAAAATTTCAAAATATATAGAAATAAAAATAAATAAAAATAAAAAAACAAAATAAAAATATTAAATTAAAAAAACAAACAAGTTAAAGAAAGAAAGAAATTATAAAAAAATAAAATATAGAAATTAAATTTAAAAAAGAAAAGGAAAATGTTTATTAAATTAAAAAATAAAAAAATAAAAAAATTTTAAATTTAAATAAATATATTAAATTTTAATAAATTTAAAACTTAAAAAAAATAAAAAAATATTGTTAAAATTAAAAGTAAAAAAATGAAAAATTAAGTAAAAATAAAAACTAGAAAAAAATAAAATACAATAAAAATAATAAATTTAAAAATATATATTAAAAAAACAAATATATTTAAAAAAATAATAAATTTAAATTATATATATATATATATATATATATATATATATAAACTTAAATTAAAAATATATATATTAGATTTTATTAAATTAAAAAAAAAAAAAAAGTTAATATTAAAATAACAAATAAAATTTGAAAAAAAATATATATTAAATTTTAATAAATAAATGAATAAACAAATAAATTTTGAAATAAAAAATAAATTTTAAATATTAAAAAAAAAAAAACAAACAAACATTGTTAAAATAAAAAGTTAAAAAACTTAAAAAAATAAAAATAAAATGAAAAATTGAAAAAAATAAAATAAAAAACAAATTAATTTGAAAATATTAAGTTTAATTTAAAAAAAAATAATAAATAAAAATAAAAATAAAAATAAAAAATAAAAAAAATCTAGTTTTAAATGCACAATTTTAATTGAAATAAAAAAATATAAAAAATTGATGTAATTAAAAAAAATAATAATAAAAAAATAAAAACTTAAAAAAATATTAAATTCAAATAAATAAATAAATAAAAATACAAAATGAAAAAACTAAACATAAAATTTAATAATAATAAAAAATAAAAAATAAAAATAAAAAAATTGAATTTTTTTTTTTTTAAATGAATTAAATAAAAAAAAAATTACAAAATTTAAAAATAATTATTAACAAAATTTAGAAAAAAAATAAAATTAAAACAAATTAAATTAAATAAAATTAAATAAAATTAAAACAAATAAAATTAAAACAAATTAAATTTCAAATATAAAATTAAATTATAAATAAATAAATAAATTTTTTGAATTTAAAAGAAATTTTTTTAAAAAAATCAAATTAAAAAAAAAATATTAAAAATTAAAAAAATTAAAGAATAAAGATTTTTTTGATCGTGGTGGCGCCGACAATCGACCTCCCGCCCAGGTGGCAGCGGAGGCCGGCCGGTGGGCGGGAGGTCGATTCTGAAAATCGCCCTCCTGCAGCGGGACACCGATTCCTGGAATCGCCCTCCAGCGGCGGGAAGCGGATTCCAGGAATCGCCCTGAGGCCGATTCCGGGAATCGCCCTCCCACGGCGGGAGGCCAATTCTAGGAATCGCCCTAAGGCCAATTCCGGGAATCTCCCTCTCGCTGCGGGAGGCCGATTCTCGGAATTGGCCTTCTGCCGTGAGACGACGATTCCCAGAATCGGCCTCTCGCCATGGGAGGGAGATTCCTGGAATCGGCCTCAGGGCGATTCGCGGAATCGACCTCCCGCCACGGGAGGCCGATTCTCGGAATCGCCCGCCGGCCCAGCGACCAACCTCCGCCGCCACCTGGGTGGGAGGCCGATTGGCGACACCACCACGATCAAAAAATTCTTTTTTCTTAATTTTTTTTTTAATTTTTAATTTTTTTTTTTAATTTGAATTTTTTTTTTTATTTTTTTTTTTTAAATTCAAAAAATTCAAAAAATTCAAAAAATTTAAATTTTTTTTGGTTTTTTTATTTTATTTTGTTTTTAAATTTAATATTTTCGATTAATTATTTTTTAAAATTTAAAATTTATTTATTAAATTTATTAAATTTTAATTTAATTTAATTTTTTTTTTTTTATCTTTTAGTTTATTTACTTTTTCATTTTTAAAATTTATAAATTGTTTCTTTAAAAAAAAAAGAGTAAATTTATAGATATTTGTGTTTTAATTATTTGCACGTGGTTTTTTTGTTTTTTTTTTTTTTTTTAATGATAGTTTTTTTTTGTATTTTAATTTTTTGTGTCAATTTTAAATTATTATTATTATTATTATTTTAATTTTAAAATTTGTATTTTTTTTTCTTATTATTATCATTTTTTTAATTTAAATTTTTCTTTTTTGTATTTTATTTTTTTTATCTAAATTTTAATTTTGTAATTTAAATTATTTTTAAATTTTCTATTTAAATTATTATTTTTAATTATATGGTTTTTTTAATAACTTTGAAAAAAATGTTTTTGATGTTTTTTTTTTTTAATTTTTTTGGTTAATTTTTTATTTTTTTCTTTAAATTATGTGTTTTTTTTCAAATTTTGTCATTTCTTTTGATATAATTTTCAAATATTTTTGTTTTTTTTAAATTTATTTTTCTTTAAATTTTTTATTTTTACTAATTTTGTTTTTTTTACATTTTTATTGGTTTTTTTTTAATTGTTTATATATATATATATTTATCTAAGTTTTGTGTTTTATTACCAACATGAAATCATCACTCTAAAAAAAAGGTTGATGCTGCATCAATACGTTTCAAAATTAGCATGAAAATCACTAACATTTTAAAACAAATATTCATACTTCATAAATAAAAATATTAGAGTGTCAAAAATGTGCTCTAAAAAAAAAAAAAAGTGATTCTGAATCACCACTTTTCAAAATCACTTTTCAAAATCGAGTGCTTTCACTTTTCAAAATCTAGTGCTTTTTATGCTACCAAAAAAAAAGTAAGTAACCGTGCGATTACCTATTTCATCGGTAACAATGTTTTTGATTAAAATCTTTTTTAAAAATAATTGTGTAATTTGCTTTTATCTTACCTCAATATTTAATATATCATTGATATTTAATAAAATATAAAAAATATATTTATGTTTACTTTATTTTCCAAGTACAACACATTTGAATAGCAAGATTATAAGATGGGCTAAAATGAATAAACGTTATACCTTTCCAATATGCATATTGACTAATTATGTTCGTAAAAACAGTCGTTACATGCATTGTACTAGACACAAATGACATTCTCCCGCTAACACGGTTGAAAGTCAGCTTTTTAAATCTCTATCATTCATTTTGTGATTGTCATGTATTCAAATAATTTCTATATACCCAAAAATTCAACATGGGCATTCTGGATAGATGATCAAGGGTAGGTCAAATATACATACACCAACGCACTTCTTTCCTTTCTTTGTCAGTGTTGTTACATCATTAAAATTAGGTGCAGTAGTGTTTTTGTCAGAGGTAAAATCGAACTAATTTTAGTTGCAACGTAGACTTATATATATAAATTTAATAATTTATATATTTTAGTTGCAACGTAGACTTATATATATAAATTTAATAATTTATATATTAGTTTCTGCTGACAATTAAATCTATGTATTATATTAAATGTAAGTTTAAAAGGATTTCACAACTATACATTTCATTTTTGTGTCCAATCATAGCCATAACCACGAGAAAGCTTTGATATAAAAAATAAACCAATTTTGGAAGAGGTTTCAATAATGTTAAAAGAAAAAATGGAATTAATTTAATTGCTATATAGATAGATAGATGGAGAAGTTTAATTATTAACATTTTTTTAATTTCTATTTAAGTAATACATTTTCAAAACATGAATTAGAGTGGTTTAGAATGTTCTTTTAATAATAAATGGATTTAATATGATGAAATCTATACAGATGGAGAAGTTTAATTATTATTATTTTTTAAATTTTTATTTAAGTAATACATTTTCAAAACATGAATTACAGTTGTTTAGAATGTTTTTTTAATGATAAATTGATTTAATGGTATGAAAAATCGGCAGAGAAGTTGAATTTTGCAAATTATATAACTTTTATTAAATTTGGTGTTTAAAAAAAAAAAAAATCAATACCAAAATTCTAGTTAGTGGGATAGCCATGTATATTTTGGGATAAGATTTTCTTAATTTTAATTTAATTGTCAATAATTATTAAGTGTATGATAAGGATTTAATTTCAATAGAATATTCTAGAATATTACTAAATAGTATACACAAATCAAAGCTTGTGATTTATCTCCAAAGTAATTATGTTTTTTTTATTTTTTTAAATAAATTAATTAATTAAAAAATGTCATTTGAATAAGTGTCATATGAAATGAGTTATGGTTTTTTTGACATGTGATATTGATAAGGCATATTATTGCCTCATGTTATTGTAACTCAATGTATTTAGAGACTAAAAATATTCATAATAAAATAGGACTAAATTTACATGATTAAGAATCTTCTTCCATATCATTTTAAATGTATATATATTTAACTTTATATTAATTTTTTTAAAATAATAATGATAATAATAATTTAAATTAAGATATAATTTAACGTTATGAATTTTTTTTTTCTAATTTTAATAACATAATAATAAAATGTCTATTTTAATATTTATAGATCAACTTTTATCTGGTTTTTCAACTTATTTAATTAATATGAATAAGCTATTAATTAGACTATACATTATAAATATGATTATATACTTTGTATTATATATATATATATATTTGAAGCATATTTAACATGAATATAATTTATGTAAATTGTCTCTGCGTTTTCCGGCTCCACTTCCAATATGTTCCATTATAAAAATTCATAATTAACATTCCTTTTCATAAACTTAACTTTTAAAAAATCAGCTTATGTTCAATGTAAATAGCCTTCGTCGGCAACAAAAATAAACATAAACATAAAGCATCGGGGTTTAACATAGAAAGAACGTTTGGAGGTATTTAATTTTTTTTGAAAACTTGCTGCATTCAAAGAGATCTCCATCTCCAGTATAGTTATACTATTATTGTAAAGTAGGTAACGTTGATATTACTGAAAATGATTTTCAAGGTATATCATGGGATTATAACGTCCGCCTTCCTTTATCAAGTCATCACCAAAGGGAAGAAAGATTGACAAATAGCATGAAAGGTAGCCGATTGATTTTCTACTTCTCAATAATCCAAGGATTGTTATCATCCAGAAAAAAAAATTGAACCAGAGATAGAATTTCACAAAAGCTGACTATTGAATCCACTAAGCAATGTCCTGGTGTAATATAACATTATTTACATACACTTAACCAATGGTTAGTTTTTTTCTTAACACAACACAGCAAGTCAGTCCCTAAGTTTGTCTTCGTTTTATGTTTAATAAATATTAGGGTTCTATCACAAACCCTAAAGTAATTTTTTTCAAAAGAACACTTCAAGTGAAATTCTTTAACCTCTTCGAATTTATTTTGAAAGATCAATGCACGATAGCCATAATCTGACGACACATAATTTTAGATCTCCATATCTTTAAACAATAATTAGAATTCTCTCATATTGAATTTCCATAAAACTTCGTTAACCGAACTTTGCAAAAAATTCGCCGTTTGACAACTGTTTCAACACTGGCAGCAAACACCAGATGGGTGTTACTAGAATAAAATTGCGTCGGCCAACTATTGCAAAAAATCCGTGTCTGACAAATGTTTCTACATCTCTGGCAACGTTGACATCAAACACCAAAATTCAACGACGATTGTTTTCTTAAAAACGGGTCAGAGCTATTGTGGAAAAATGAACAGTACAATATGGAAAACGGGTTCGCATTTTCACCGACCCATGGAACAATTAGGATGCACACATTTGAAAATTGACCGTTAGAGCAATAAAAATTGAGTTGCAGTGCATAGTTCTAGATATGCGGCGCCCTTCTGCATATAAGTCAATGTTACGCAACATGGACAGAAAAGGCCAAAATTCAACGACGATGGTTTTATTAAAACGGGTAAGAGCTATTGAGGAAATATTCACAGTACGATATGGAAAACCGGGCTTATATTTTCACCGGCCCATGGAACAAATAGGAAGCACACATTTGAAAATTTAGTGTGCCAACAACAATAATTGGATTGCACTATAGAGTCCGATATATGTGGCAACCTTCTCTATAGAAGTCAAAGGTAGGCAACTGACAGCGAACCCAAAAGTTCCACGACTATGGTTTTATTAAACTCATCACAATTATTTAGGAAATATCCGCTATACTATATGAAAAACGGGGTTCATATTTTCACCGTTCCATGGAATAATTAGGATGCAGAGAGTTGAAAATTTACTGTAATTCAAACAAAACAATAGTGGATTGCACTGCAGAGTCCGATATATGTTGCGCCCTTCTACATAGAAGTCAAAGGTAGGAAACTTTTTATTAAAGGGATGATGTCAGCTATTGAGGAAATATCCACAGTACTATATGAAAAACGGGGTTCATATGGTGGCCAGTGCATGGAATAAGCAGGATGTCTGTTGCAGTATGGGGTTCATATCCGGAGTTTTTGTATCTAAGTATTATATTATCTAAAGTTATTAGAAACTATTGAAATGTTAAAATGAAAAAAAAAAAAAAAAAAAATCATCAAAATACTTAAACCACATATATATATATATATATATTATTTTTTTTCAGAACCGATAGCAGTTCATCCTTTACCTTTCGAATGGAAAAAGCACTCGTCTCGTAGGAGAAACTTGTCTTCAATACATTTCTGAATTCTCGACAAGGAGCGCTAGTTAAAAGAGGTTCCACCATTGTTCGTTTGTCAAAATCGAGACGAAGTCCCGGGGTTGGTCACACGGAGATATATTCTTCGAAGGTTAAACTCATATCCCACCAGAGCCTTGATGGAGGGGTCGTGACATGCATGAAACGAGTAATATGGGTTTCAAGTTTTGGAGAAGGTTAAATGTTGGATATTGGATAAATCAATGTTTCTCTTGTATTTTGCTAATTTCCATTTTGCACGAGCTGTCCAATGCTAAGAAGGTTACATTTCGAGCCAGGGATATAATAGACATCTAGCATGAACTTCTTCTCTCCCTTATTTGTCAGAGAAATTACTCTCCGTTTTCCCATGACAGAGACTTTGCTATCAGTGTTCAATGTCACTTCAGATTTTACACTTTCATCTAGATTGGAAAAAATTGCTATATTTCCAATCATATGTTAACTACACCCTGAATCTAAGAACCATATATCTCCCTGTTTTGTTGAGAATGCAGCAAGATGATGGAGCTTAGTGAAATGAAGTCGCCTTCACTAAGTGGGCCCGCAGGCAAATTCTGGCACAAAATCTATTTTTAGACTATGTCTATTTTTAGACATATGGAGCATGGTTCGGGGATTCCAGTTTGAGATTCTTGAAGTATGTGTCATGTTGGTAAAAATAGATGAGACTCTATTTTTAGGTCGAAGAGGTCGAAGGCTATTTTTAGACTGCCTCTCCTAAAAATATGGAAGTCAAATATTATTTACCCTTAATAATATTTGGACTATAAATAGCAGTTTACTCTCTTGGAGCACTTCAGTTCGAGCTACAGAAGTGGCTCATGCATCTGACAGAGGAATCACGTGGTTCCCAAGGGTTTGATGGCATCATGCATGGTTGACTTCAGTTAGGACTTCAGTGGCAGAAGTTTGGTGGAGTTAATGGGACAGCTAGTGGAGTTGTGTTCTGTTTATTTTAGTTGAACTAGTTGAGATTAGTTTAACTAGCTAATCAATTAGTTATGAGTGGAGTGAATTATATATTATTTAATTCATTAATTAGTAACTCATTATTCAACTCAAGAACACATCAGTTCACTACAGTGCATGATCAGTTCAGTGGAGACCAGTGAAAGAGGTAGATGAAAGGGTGGAGCTAGCTATCAGTTGTGACTATACTGTTGCTATTTGCAACACACAGATAGGAGGAGTAAGCCCATGAGGATTGCGCAGTTCAGGCTGGTGGTTTATCTATATAAAGAGGCCATCCCATAGCATTGAAACATGCAATAGAGGCAAGGCAATTAGTGGTGAGTTTTGAACCAGTAACCTGTTCAAAACTGAGCTAGATTGTGAGTAACTTTATGAGAAAGTACTGAGTACTTGTGAGGAGTATTGTACTGAGTTTGTTACTTTATTTCTCCATTATAATATACACAATAGCTGTGGGGTTTTCAGCTATAAGCTTTCCCCATACATACTGTGTTAATGTGTATGATGATTTGATGTGTTATCGCTTGATTTTATTTCCGCATGTGTGATGATCTGAATTGAATTGAGTGGAAGAGATTATGTGTTGTGTATGAAGTTAAAATAGTATGTGACCAGGATAATCTCGGTGAATAAGTGATTTATTCAGCAAATTTCTACATGGTATCGGAGCTATTGAAGCTTAGATTGATCATCACAGTGATTACAAACTTATTTCGGTAGACAGAGTCTGCATGCGGGCCAGGTAGCCTCCGGATTCATCTTTCTTCGGAAAGTGAAAGGTCTGGTAAATGCCCCTTGCAGTCAATCTCCGTGCTAGAAATAATTTGTTCTCACAGATCTAGAGCGGCTGAGCTTTGAGGTGGAATTCGAAATTTTGCAGCAGTTTTGTTTTCTTGGTGCCAGTGTTGAAAATGTTTTTCAACGGTTTGCGACTCGAATATGCTCTTGAAGGCAGTTCGAATTATGTTGCATGGAAGGATCGCATGGAGGCAGTATTAGAAGATAATGGTCTGAAGGAGTTCGTAGATACGGATGTCCAAAAGCCCACTGATCCTGCTGAAGTTGATGCATGGCAAAAGAAGATGGCGAAATGTCGAAGGATCCTGTTGGAGGGCATCAAGGATCATATTGTATCCAGCCTGCATGGAAAGGCTTCTCTATTTCTAATGTGGAAAGCTTTGACGGATCTATTCCAGAGTAAGAGTGACCAAAGGAAGCTGGCGCTCAAAGATAAGCTCAGGAACATCAAGATGGAGAAAGGCGACAGTATCGCCAAATACCTCACGAAGTTCACTCAATGCAGAGATGAGCTGGGAAGTGTGGGGGTGATTGTCGAAGACGAGGACATGGTCGACCTGGCTCTCCTTGGTCTTCCAAAGGCTTGGCACTCATACCAAGATAGTGTCAATGGTCGGGAGAAGCTGCCAGGATGGGAGCGCCTTTGGGCGGATCTCATGCAGGAGGAGATAAGGAGGACTACTCGAGATGGATCTTCATCAAAGGGAGCCGATGAAGAAAACTGCGCTTTGGTGTCCAAAGCTAAGAAAGGGAAGGGTAAGAAAACCTCTCATTCTGGAGCTAAGGGCAAGAAGCAGGATATGGCGAAAGTGAAATGTTTTCACTGCCATGATCACGGACATTATGCTACCAATTGTCCAAAGAAGAAGAAGAACAAGCAAGCGGGAATATCTGCAGATGGAGAAGCTTTGGCTTCACAGTTCGAGCTTGAATTTTCACTGATCGCATGCTTGGTTTCAAGTGTGATGGGATCGGTGTGGTTCTTGGACAGCAGTGCGTCATTTCATATGACGGGAGATCGGGATTTGTTCTCAGATCTGGAGGAAAAAGATTTGGGTGTGCACATCGAGATGGGCGATGATGGTAGATACAGTGCGACTGGTATCGGTACCATATCCTTTCAGAGGGAGTCTGGTAAACCCTTTGTATTGAGGGATGTCATGCATGTACCTGGATTGAAGAAGAACTTGATCTCTGTGGCGATGCTGGAGGATAAGGGGTATGATGTGGTCTTCAGCGAAGGAAAATCCTTCCTGCGCAGTAAGACTACTGGAGAGACCCGGAAGATAGGGGTTCGAACCAAGAACCTTTATCAGTTGCAGGTAGATGGCTGCGCAGCTATGGCATGCAAGGCGGGAGAAGTGGTGAGCCGGGACGATGAGGGCGAACTGTGGCACAGGAGATTGGGCCACCTTCACCATGGAGCTTTGAAGATTCTGCAGCAGATTTCTACTGGGCTTCCTAAGGACACTCTTGCGCAGTCAGATCAGTGCAAGGGGTGTACTTTAGGAAGTATGTGAAAGCCACCTTTCACGAGAAGGATAGTCGCGCCACGACGATCCTTGAGAGAGTTCACACAGACGTGTGTGGTCCTTTCTCAGTTGCTTCGACAACAAAGAACATGTATTATGTGATCTTTGTTGATGATTTCTCTCGAAAGTGCTGGATCTTCTTCATGCAGAAGAAGAGCGATACATTCGCGAAGTTCTGTGAGTTTAAAGCACTGGTCGAGAAGGAGTCGGGGAAGAAGGTGATTGCTCTAAGGAGTGATAACGGTGGTGAATTCATCTCGGGTGAATTCAAGGAGTTCTGCAGCGCAGAAGGGATTCGGAGAGAGCTCATCGCACCCCATAACCCACAGCAGAACGGGGTGGCTGAGCGGAAGAACAGAACGATCGTGGGTGCTGCACCGGCGATGTTGCATGATCAGGGCCTACCCCTTCACTTGTGGGCTGAGGCATGCAATACAGCAGTGTATGTGCAGAACCGTTGTCCTCACAAGGTTCTTGGCATGAGTACAACGGAGGAGGCTTATTCTGGCAAGAGGCCTGATATTTCCCATTTGCGGATTTTTGGTTCTCCTGTCTACATGCATGTGACGAAGGATGCGAGAAGGAAGCTGGATCCAACTGCTGAGGTTGGAATATTTGTGGGGTACAATGATACACCTCACAACTATCGGGTGTATTTGTCAGACAGTCGCAAGACTGTTGTGCGACGGGATATAAAATTTTAGGAGGAGAAAGCCATGCAGTGTTCGCTTGAGAGGGAGCTACACTTGCATGCAGATGAGGAGCTGTTAGTTCCTAAGGAGGAGCTTCCGGATGTGGATCACCCACAAGAGGAAGTTCAGGAGGTGGAAGAAACCACCCATGCAGCGCCAACCATCAGAGGGCGCATGCGCACTACAGAAGCTGAGCGACTGGCTTGAGATGCAGAGAAGGTTGTAGGACCACCTACAGCACAGCGCAGACAGAGATAGTCACCGGATCGGTACACTGGATACATGGCTCTTGTGAGTCAATGTGTTGTGACGAAGCCATCCTCTTTTGAGGAAGCTGTGGAGGAACCCGCATGGGTTGATGCCATGATCGAAGAATATGATTTGATCGTCAGGAACAGTGCATGGGAGATTGTCCCAAGATCGGTGGGGAAATCAGTGGTGGGTTCGCGATGGATCTACAAAGTGAAGCAGGCGGCTGACGGGAGTGTGGAGAAGACTTGTACAAGGCGAGATTTGTCGCCCGTGGCTTTTCACAGATCGAGGGGATTGATTATGAGGAGACCTTTGCACCTGTCGCAAGGTACTCTTCCATACTGACGATCCTTGCTCTCTCAGCGCAGATGGGGTGGCACATTCATCAGATGGATGTGAAGACTGCGTTCCTCAATGGATTTATTGAGGAGGAGGTGTACATAGAGCAGCCTGAAGGTTTTGAGATCTTCAGCAGTGAGTCGCATGTGTGCCGACTCAAGAGAGCATTGTACGGGCTGAAGCAAGAACCTCGTGCTTGGTACACTCGGATAGACAGCTACTTCACCGGGCTTGGATTCTCCAAGAGTGAGGCGGATCCAAACCTGTACCAGATTGTGGTGGAGGGGAAGCTGTTGATCATCGTACTGTATGTAGATGATCTGATTTTGACTGGCGATGAGCAGTGGATACTTTCATGCAAGGAGGATCTTGCACGAGAGTTTGAGATGAAGGACTTGGGCATCCTTCATTATTTCCTGGGATTGGAGATTTGGCAGCGCAGCGGAGGACTGTTTGTTTCTCAGGGAAAGTATGCTCGGGAGATTCTGGAGAGGTTCAACATGCAAGGCCGCAAGCCTGTTGACACTCCTCTTCCTGGTGGTTGGAGGAAGGAGGATGCTACTTCAGCGGAGGTAGTGGATGCCACTGTCTATCGACAGTTGGTGGGGTCGCTTATGTATCTGGTCAATACACGACCCGATATATCTATGCAGTTAACCAGCTTTCGCAAGCTATGGTTAAGCCTACCAAGCTCTTTTGGAAGGCGGGCAAGCATGTATTGCACTATATTAGAGGCACATCGGGATATGGTTCATGGTACAGACAGGAGGATCAGTTGAGGCAGCATGGCTTCACAGATTGGTATCATCATATCAGAGATTGTGTTCAGCGGAGAATCATGATGCTTTCATATGTTCCCACGGAGGATCGGGATGCCGACATCCTGACGAAGGTGCTCACCAGGAGCAAGTTCGAATTCCACAGAGGCAGGATAGGGGTTGCAGATAATCCATATCTTGCTGAGAGGGAGTGTTGAAAATGCAGCAAGATGATGGAGCTTAGTGAAATGAAGTCGCCTTCACTAAGTGGGCCTGCAGGCAAATTCTGGCGCAAAATCTATTTTTAGACTATGTCTATTTTTAGACATATGGAGCATGGTTCGGGGATTCCAGTTTGAGATTCTTGAAGTATGTGTCATGTTGGTAAAATAGATGAGACTCTATTTTTGAGGTCAAAGAGGTCGAAGTCTATTTTTAGACTGCCTCTCCTTAAAACAGGGAAGTCAAATATTATTTACCCTTAATAATATTTGGACTATAAACAACAGTTTATTCTCTTGGAGCACTTCAGTTCGAGCTGCAGAGGTGGCTCATGCATCTGACAGAGGAATCACGTGGTTCCCAAGGGTTTGATGGCATCATGCATGGTTGACTTCAGTTAGGACTTCAGTGGCAGAAGTTTGGTGGAGTTAATGAGACAGATAGTGGAGTTGTGTTCTGTTTATTTTAGTTGAACTAGTTGAGAATAGTTTAACTAGCTAATCAATTAGTTATGAGTGGAGTGAATTAAATATTATTTAATTCATTAATTAGTAACTCATTATTCAACTCAAGAACACATCAGTTCACTACAGTGCATGATTAGTTCAGTGAAGACCAATGAAAGAGGTAGATGAAAGGGTGGAGTTAGCTATCAGTTGTGACTATACTGTTGCTATTTGCAACACACAGATAGGTGGAGTAAGCCCATGAGGATTGCACAGTTCAGGTTGGTGGTTTATCTATATAAAGAGGCCATCCCATAGCATTGAAACATGCAATAGAGGCAAGGAAATTGGCGGTGAGTTTTGAACCAGTAACCTGTTCAAAACTGAGCTAGATTGTGAGTAACTTTATGAGAAAGTACTGAGTACTTGTGAGAAGTATTGTACTGAGTTGTTACTTGATTTCTCCATTATAATATACACAATAGCTGCGGGGTTTTCAGCTATAAGATTTCCCCATACATACTGTGTTAATGTGTATGATGATTTGATGTGTTATCGCTTGATTTTATTTCCGCATGTGTGATGATCTGAATTGAGTTGAGTGGAAGAGATTATGTGTTGTGTATGAAGTTCGAATAGTATGTGACCAGGATAGTCTCGGTGGATAATTAATCATTATTCAGCAAATTTCTACATGTTTTTCTTGTGCTACATTACAAGATAAAAACAAATCTTCATGGTTATGATTTTCTTTTGTAAAATTTACACTTGGTTTCCTACCCATGTCATTTTGCTTCTTTCCACATTCATTTGCATAATGATCATACATTTTGCAATAATGACAATGGACATGAGATTTATCATATCTCTTTCCTTGTGTTTGATTCTGGCTTGAGCCTTGTCTTGGATTTTGATTGCTGCCCCTTCCACTTGTGCTTGTAGGGCTACTTCTTCCACCTTTGTGTGGGCTTCTCCCTCTTTCTCGGTAGTTTGATCTTCCTCAACCTCTACCTTGACCAAAATACATTTGTGTCTTGAATGCATGCTCCAATGAGAAGTTTGTTAATCTGTTCAGTCCGTGCTCATGAAACATCAATGATGCATGAAGCTCATCCACTGAAAATTGTGAGAGATCCTTTGTCTCTTCTATGACCACAACTATGGCATCAAACCTTGATGATAAGCTTCTTAGGACTTTCTCAACTATTCTCCTTTCTTCAAGTGTCTCACCATGAGTTCCGATTTGGGTAACCAACTAAAATCACATGTGTAAAGAATGAGTCTATATTATGAGACTCTTTCATACAAAGAGTTTCGAAATCTCTTCTCAGCATTTGAAGTTTTGTTGTCTTCACCTTTTCCATGCATTGGTAGGTTGTCTGCAGGGTATCCCATGCTTACTTGGACTTTGTTGTTGTTGTAGCCCTTGGGACAATACTCTCATGTATTGCTTGGAAAATGTAGAAGAGGGCTTTGGAGTCCTTCTTCTTATTGTCTCTCAACAAATCTCTTTCTACTTGTGTCAAAGCATTATATGTTGCTGCATCTGCTCATTGTTGGAAACCATTTTCCATCAACTCTCAAATATTTTGTGAAGCAAACAGGGCCTTCATTGTAATGGCCCAATAATCATAATTATTACCATTGAATTGTGGTATTTGTGGATTAGTCAGGCTTGTGCCTGCTGCTGCCATTTTGATTGTGTAAACAAAACCTTCTCACCACTGGAGAATTCGCTTTTCGAAACAACCTTTGAGCTTCATTAATAAAGAGCTCGTTCTTTCACTGAAATCCTAGACCTGCTCCGATACCACGTTGAAAATTCTAGTATGTCATGATACCATGTTGGAAATTCTGATATGCTCTGATGCTATGACAAGAACATACATGAAACAGAGAAGCATAGAACAATTTACACATAATGCAGAATTAAAATCACACATAGACACAGAGCGAGAACCCACAAGAGAGGAATTTTTTTTCCTATTCATCCATCTTTATAAGCATATGAAAAATACATCCCTTTAATACAAAATGGCCGAAGCCTGAATATTTAAGGCTATTCAATGCAAAAACAGACGTATAAAAACCAAATCATCCTTTCGCTCTATTCCTCTGTTTCTAAACAAAACTGTGTACAAAACACACACTGGCGGACTTGAAATTTTATGGGTTTCGGCTTTGAAACCACATCGCATCCGCACCCTCATTAGAAAACGCATTTTGGCGATTTTAACTTTTAATTGACGCAATACAAGAAAACTTAAAACTTGCGATTGCGATATGTGATGGCACTATCACGTCGCAACATAAAAACTTTAAATTGTGCATGCAATCTATTGAGCTTTGCGATATGCGACTGTGATCACATCATAACTTATAACATTTAATTTGTGGGCATTATCCTAATGAGCTTGCAACATGTGATTTGTTTTCGCATCGCAACTTAAATAAGATAACTTGCGAGTGCTTAAAGGTAAGTCATAAGAAATGTGAAGTGCGAAATGTGGGTGGCAAAAAGGTAAATCATAAAAAGTGCAAAGTGCGATATTTAAGATTTGTGATGTGCGATGACAATGTCGCATCGCAACATCTCAAGTTTTGGTATGGGTCTTAAATGGTAAATGTTAAGATGTGAGAAGTGCGATATGCGGGCACTTGAACGGTGGGAAGTGCGAAATGCGAAAAGGTAAGGAATAAGGCGATAAGAAAAGTTTTCATGTGGATTGGTAATGCGGTAAGGTTTGAGGGTCCCACCAAATATCGTATCGGCGGAAACTTAAGTTTGGCAAAGTGTTAAGGAGTAAAAGGTAAAACTTGCGGGTAGCGATATGCGGGAAAAAGGTAAGTGAATGCGGCGGGTAAGGAAATAGACGCAGAATGTGGCTCGGTTACTCTGTTTCTTGACATTGCGTGAAAACGCATACAAATTTTGGATCATTTGCTTTGTCCTTCCCTGCAACAAAATTCAATTTATGTGTGGTTGTTGCCAATCTTATTCATGATGGTGGTTGGGAATATTTCCAACATAACACAAATTTTAATTTAAAAACCATAGTGATTCCCAAAATTATTTAAAAACAATAGTGATTCCCAAAAAAAACAACCCATTATCTTTTTGGTGCCCATCATTCGCTTCAAAAATTCGATAAGCCTAACTAATACCTAACATCCATTAGCTTCAAAATTTCGATCAACGTAGCTGATACATAACATCCATTCGCTTCAAAAATTCGATCAACTTAGCTGATACCTAACATCCAAAATGGAGGATCGAACTTTGTAAACACGATGTAACGACTATATCTTTGTACAAATATATTTTCATTTCATGATTTGTGCGAGTCGTCGTAGTATTTTGATTGTTTTAGCTGCTGTATAAACCAGGATATATCCAGGTTCACCAATTTTGGTTAGGGATAATATAATATTTCTTTATAAACCTTGACTATGTCATATTCTTTCAATAAATGTTGTACGCTTCTCGGAAATATTAGTGAATAAAATAACAATTTTATCTTTATGCTAATTAATGTTCATTTAAAACAGTTATATAAATTAAACATAATTATCAATTATTAAAAAAGTTATATAAATTAAATGTTCAATAAATTTCCAATGATTATTAATAATTAAATTAATTCAAAAAAAAAAATTCAAAATATACAAATCAACCAAAACTATTTTTTATTTTTATTTTTTTTAAATAAAAATAAAAATTTATAATAAATTCACGAATAATAATCATGAGCATTATTATTTTCAAATGAGAGATAAATTATGATTCATTTACAACCATAACCTCCCGGAAAACTTTTTAATGTTTATTTTAAATTTTAATACAACACGACGAATAAAGTTTTAAGTGCAGCCAGTTTATTCAACTTGGATTAGTTAAATTTGAATAATAATCACGACGTAAGTTCATAAGACGACGAAAAATTTTCTACAGCCAGCGATTAACAGTCGGTGAACGATAGTCGACAGGATTGACTGTTGAATCTTCGGCTCGCTTTATGTATAAATTACAATGCATGAGAATGAAATTGTGAAAGTGTTTTGTTTTGTGCATTATTCTCCGGTATCGTATTAGAGCCTAGGGCATGAGATTGGAAGTGGTAGTGTCTAGTTTGACCGGTGAATCTGACCGTTGTGAGGAGTCGACACAGAGGTGTAGTTGTGTTTGGTGTTTGGATTTCTCGAGTATTGCTCGATATATCAGCCGACGTATTCTCCGCAGGGTGCAATATATCAAAAAGGGTTGTTCGATGGAGTGGTGAGAGTGGAACCAACCAACCAGTCAAATCCCCTTGTAAGCCCAGTGTGTATTAAGGAGCGGCTTGTTGCAGATGAGAAGGAATCCTTTAAGGCTTGTGCGGTTGCTGAGCAATGTTGTTGGAGATACATAGATTTGCGTTGAGCGTGCCAGAGTTATCTGGTATGAGAAATTGGAAGAACATTCATTGCAATAAGATTCCTACAAAAAAATAATTTGTATATTTTTCACATCAATAAATAAAGATTACATACATATATATATATATTTGGACTTAGATTCAAGTAATTCCAATTTTAGAGAGAGAATTTGAGAGAATCTCTCAACTTTTTCAACAACCCCAAAACAAACTAAGTAAGCATAATCTTAACAAATCTTAATACCCTCCCTTAATGCTTACTTTACAAAACGTATAATAATTAATCACAATTACAAAAAGAATTACAACACTTCAAACTTTCGTCTCTTTTTCTGATCTGGTCTTCATCAACAAACCTACCCACTTTGCAGTCTTCTGGATTCCGCTCTTTTTTTCTTCACATCTTGGAGCTTACCTTCCAACTCATTTAAAGTACATATGCTTCTGACTAGCAATGTTGAATTTGTAAGAATAAAAATTCTTGACACTCCCGAAGAAGAGTATCGACACTGAACTACCCTATTGAGATATTTCCATATGTGAAATAACTCTGAAGAATAAATTTCAACAGTCGTATAGGAAAATATTCTATGTACAGAATATGATCAGCAATCAATCCTACAAAATGACCTTTACACACTTACAAACTCACAAGGTAAAGGTAATCTGTAATTGTCGATCTTGGAGCACCGAAGTACAACAAGAATCTACAACATATAACAGATTCTCACAATCAAATTAGTGATACATTCTCTTGGCACCGAAGAACGTCGAGAACCACTAATTTAAATTGTGTAAATATATTCTATAATTGGTTGTTTATTATAAAATTTTACAAACCAACAAAACACTACCCTCACCAATAAACCCACAAATCCAATGTAAATAAAACCAAAAGCATGACCAGAATACATAATATTTCCCTTTAAATTTCCATCGAAAATGTTCATGATGATTCCATATTTGACATTTATCCCAAGGGCGAGCCTTTCACGGCTATTCTCCATGATCTCCTGGGGACCGGTATCTTCAATTCTGGAAGTTGCAGTGGAAAGACCTAAGAGATTCGAAACAGGCTTAGACTGAAAAGGTTCAAAAAGATAATTCGCAACCTCAAATCCTTCCATTTCTATTCTGTTCAGGGCACCATGTGATTTGAACTTGGGTTGATTCGTTCCACCGAGAACTGATTTTTTGAAATTCTGGTGAATTCTCACAGAACATTTGATTGCCTTTTCTCATCCGATAAACAAATTCTCGCACAATCTAGTGTTCGCTAAAGCGAGAACACAGAGAAGAAAAGCAAATCTGGAATCCATGGATGCTAAAATGGTTAACAATGTACTGCTCGTAGGCACTCTGCTCTCACACGTCTTTCCATCCGACGACCTTTAAAAATCTGGGTCCATTCATTTCATTTCGATCTCCCACACCTAAATCCAGTCATATTCATTAAATTGATTTCCTCCACGCGATTGCAATACTCATGATCTTAGCAATCACATAATTTTAATCTACATTGCATGTAAATCAAAGTTCATTTTTTTTTAATCCAAGTACCTTATTCACAAGATTGATCATACAATCAAAAATAGATACGCGTTCACATAACTTGATATATTCATAAATCAAAAGTGTATTAAAACGTTATCCATTGATCCAACACAAATACACAATTTGTTTATCCTCGAGATTTACAACATGTTTGGTTTCTCCCAAGACCTTGACCTCCTCTCGCCATTTTCACACAAAACAAAATATGAAAATAAAAAATATATACATTTCACTTTCACACCTATGTACAGATAATCAGTTACTTAGACTCTCACATCTTCCTGGGCATTCCCATGAGGGATTAAACCCAGCCAAGCTCTAATACCATATGAGAAATTGGAAGAGCATTCATTGCAACAAGATTCACACAAAAAATAGTTTGTATATTTTTCACACCAATAGATAAATATTACATACGTATATATATATATAGTTGGACTCAGATCCAACTAATTCCAATTTTAGAGAGAGAAGTTGAGAAAATCTCTCAACTTCCTCAACAAACCCAAACCAAACTAAGTAAGCATAATCTTAACAAATCCTAATATCTAGCCTATGCTTGGAGGAGCGGCTAGTCAAAATTTAAACCTATGCATTGGAGAGAAGAGAACTTTTGGAGAAGGAAGAGTCCTGAGAGTGTCAAGCTTGTAAGAGTCGCTATCTTTTTTTTCAGCAGAGAAAAAAAACATTCTTTTATATATATAAAAAATAAAGTATAATTTCATAGTTCTTTTACCAAAGTACATATTTATAGTTCTTTTACCGTATATATTATATAGTTCTTCAAAAAAGTATACAAAACATATTGCCTCTAGTTGTATCTAATATCAACAGTCTTATATTTTATCTTTCTCTAGTAATTTGAGCAAAATATCGTGAGGAATTAAGAAGTAGGAATGATGACACTGGTTGTTTTGTTGTCAATTTTTAATTTGGCATAGTGAATGACCCTTGAAGATACTCCTCTTTTAGATAGTAAGTCAATAATAATATTATGCTCCTTGTATATGTGATTGAATTTAACATGTTGAAAAGATCTGATTAGGATGTAGATGGGCTTCATCTAGTATGTCAATAGTGGAGGGTGGAAGCGAAAGAGTCCCTTTATCCAATCAATGGAACCTTTAGAGCCTCTGAAAACCTGAAAGTCCATAATGTTAAGCTAATGAGCAGTGAATAATAAACCACATAATGCGATAATTTCAGCCTTGTTGTTGGTGCCTCTACCCGCCTCCTACCAGAAATGATGATAACTACCTTGTCGAGTGATAATATGGACACCACATCCACAATGTGAATTGGAGCAAGCCCCATCAAATAAACCAATCAGAAGATTATGGCAGACTTCCTGTAGAGTGATCTTATGCGGATTAAAGTGTTGTTTCAGTGGACAGTGTTGTTTCAATGCAGTTGTTTCAGAAAAAAGGACATAATCTTGAGAACAATGTAATTTATATCAAACTTCTTTCAATGGAGTTGTTTCAGAAAAAATCAATGGTTCTTACATCACCAAATGCCCCAGATTCTTGTAGGTGCTCAAACCAATGCTTAAAACTTGCCACTAGAGTAAGTTGTTGCCAGTCACCAGCTATATGTAAACCTTGTAAAACCAAATTCCAAATATCAATGGAGACAAGAGAGTTCAATAAAATATGGTTAACATCCTCCGATTGTTGCATACAAAAAGGGAAAATTAAAGGCCTTATGAATCTTCTATGAGTTAATAACTCCCGAGTAAGTATTTTATCATACAAAGCCAACCATCCAAATCGGTGATGGACTTTGATGTACTTCGTGAGTCCAACTCATCATATTTGTATCATGAGATATAAAAATTCTAGCATCCTCAATTCACCAAACATATTGGTTCCACTATGTAGCCATACAGCCTCTGAGATCAATGTCTTCTGTCGGGAACAAAGATTGAATATTAGGAGTAAGAGCTTGAAAGGAAACCATATGAGAAAGGAGATGAATACCTATACCATGCAAATGTTGGAGAAATGGTATAAATAGTCTGTGCACACCCTATAAGCCTTTGACAGAGTCTAGACCAACCTGAATTCGCGTTCCATTCCCAATCTCCCATTGCATGTCTGCGAATAGCCAATGTCTGTGTCTCATCATAGATCACAAAACGAAACAGGAAACTGTGGGGAATTTTTCTCCATCCTTAATACATACATCAAATGATTTGTAGGAAAGACACTTTATTATGATAATCAATGACCAAATGCCCCTACCAGAGAGTCCTCTTGAAATACTTTTGCAGATGAGGGCACACATAAAGGAAAAAGTATCCATGATCCCCCACCCCCCTTTGTCGATATCCATGGCTAGGTGTGACAATATAACAAGGTTACCTTTGTGTTCTTTGCCAGAGCCTAGAAATTCAGCCATAATCACATCAATTTTATAGATGATTTCCATCGATAGCATATATAAGTGCATCAAAAAAACAGATAGTAATTGCAGGAAAAATTTAATCAATATGAGCCTACCCCTGATAGAAAGCGACCTGTAGGTCCAATGGTTAAATTTATGTTCAAATTTATTGATGATCGAGCTGAAGTCCACATTTTTGTATAGATTCGGCTCGATATGGAAACCAAGGTATTAAAAACTGGAATCCAATGACCGAGCAATGATCCCAAATAAACCGTAGATTAGATGAGTCACGTTCCCTGTCACTTGTTGTATTATTAATTAATATTTACTTGAATTCATAATGAGTCCAGAGGCATATTCGAAAGAAGTTAAGATATGATGAAAATGTGACCATTCTAAATAATTAGACTGGCCACCAAATAGAAGGACGTCAACGAACATCAAGTGTAAGATACTAATCTTTCTAGTCATCTTAACTCCCGCAATCAAGCCACGGTATCTAAATTTAATAATCCTTCTATTGAGAGCTTCCATAATTAACAAAAATAGAATGGGGGAAAGAGCACAACCCTATCGCAGTCCCTTGAAGGCTCTGAAGAACATTGTGGGTATGGTTGATAATTATAGAGAAGTTGGAAGAGGTCACACAAGTCATAATCCAGTTAATGTTAGTCAAGTTGAGACCGATTTTTTAAAGGATCAATCTCAGAAATTTTGAGTCGGCACTGTCAAATGCCTTGCTGATATCTATCTTCACGAGAAAGGAGGGTCTTATCTTGACCTTAATAGAATGAATTCATTCCTGAGCAATGGCCACCGTTTCTTGGATTTGACACCAATGTAAGAACCCAAGTTATTGTGGAGATATATGATCAACACGATAGATGTCAAATATAGTAGCAATGAGCTTGGAGATCAATTTATAAACAATGTTGAAAAGGGAAATGGGATGGTAATCAACAAAAGATTCTAGATATTTTTTTTTCTAGATAAGTGCAATAAAGTAAGCATTGATAGCTCCCTATATACTGCCCTTTACCGTCAGTTCTTCAACAACTTTAAGTAAGTCCAGGGAGATCAGCTCAAAAAAATGGATATTTAGTTCAACTCCCAACCCTCCAGTATAGGGATTTTATCCTTGGCATAGAAAAGTAAAACAATATGGATCTCCTCAATTGTAACACGTCTACCCAAAATGCCATTATATGACTCCTGAATCATTTTAGGCATATGATTAATGAAGTCCATCTATGCACGAAAGGATAAATCTCTTTCGATAAAAAATCTTTAAAGTGTTTATAGGTGACCTTTTCAATATCAGATTGTGAAGTAAAAATAATATTCCCCTCACAAAAAATCCTCCAGATACCATTATATATTCGCCTCATTGAGGTAAATCTGTGAAAGAAAATTGTGTTCCTATCTCCATCCTCAACCCATATAGCTCGACTTTTGAGTCTCCAAGCTTCTTCTTGTTGCTTATAGATTGTTCTCTTCCTGGCTTCCAATTTTAGAATATGGTTTCTACAAGCTTCAATAGAATAAAGAGGGTCATGTGGGTCGAAAACCACTTTGATATTTGCTTCAATGATATCCAAAGAGCAGGATTATGTAATTTCTTGGTTTTTACCCATTTTTGGACCTCACATTTCAAGCATCTCAACTTATCGCAAAAAATATCCATATGATTCAGCGAGGTAGACAACTCCTTCCAAACCGAATGAACTAGAATATTGAAATTGGAATGCACTAGCCACGAATGGTTGAATTTAAAGGGAAATTCCTTGTGACCGGGGTCCCCTACCCAAGAGAGGGTAATCGAGAGATGGTCCAAAATGAAAGAAGGAATAACCAATGATTGGAGATCCAACAGTCCAACTGCCAATTGGTCCTTGACCAAGAATCTGTCTAGCCTTTTGGATATATGCTTCGACCCAACTCGGCCATTACTCCATGTAGGAAAAATATTCAAAGGAGTAATATCTTGGAAAGATTGTGTGCATATAAGAGATTTAAAATATGCCTCCAAATTGTCATCTTTCTCCTCGTGACCTAATATTTCATTGTTATCCACAGTCAAGTTGAGGTCACCGACCACAATAAGGGATGCTAATTCCAGCAAGACAATATCAAAAATCTCGTCCCAGAATAGACGCGCTCCAGAATATTGCACGTAGAAATTGATGATTTAGATGTGAGAAGAAGAACCCCAGGAGTGACATGATAAGAGGAAACTTTCAAAAGTCAAGTGGGCCATGAGTTTAAGGCTAGTGGGCTTCCAAGCCACTTCTAAACCTCCAGGGTGTTCGCCAGAGCCAGTAGCGCAGACTAGCCACCCTCGACAAATGTTAAGAAGGATTTCCCATGATCTCTCCCAAGAGATCATTTTATCTTGAAGAAGGATCAAGTCCGGATGCTTTCTGTGAATAAGGCCTTTAAGTGAGTGTGATTTGTGCTCAGCTCTCAAGCCCCTGATATTGTAGGATAGAATAATCATAAAAAAACTAGAAAATCAGGTTCTTCCGCTCTAAGGACCTGGGAAATGGAGGATGCAAAGGTGGGTATGTCACCAAGAATAGGTGTAATACCATCCTGAGAAGAAGTCGGGTACAAAAAGGAGGAAAGCTTCTTGAATTTAGTGGATTTCTTCTTTTGAGAAATGGGGGATTTGTTGGCAGTAGAAGAAGAAGAGGTAGATCGTTTGACGGAACCCTTTCTCAGATGAAAGAAGGACTTTCTCATGGATAATGGTTCCATCCCGGTTGAGTCTGAAATGGATAAGGCTTCAAGTTCACGATCCAGAGAGATGGGAGAGGTTAGTGTGGGAAAGATAAATTGAATGATCAAAGTGGAAGGTGTAGGTGGATCAAAATGAAGAGTAACCGAAGGTGAGGCGGTTGAAATCTGATAAAGTTTGAAAAGAGGAAAGGAGTCTCATTACATATACCAATAGAAGGTTCTGGATCTAGGCTATCAGGAGGCAAAGGGGGAGAAGAAGGTTTATTTAGAGGTGAAAATAAAGGAGAAATGTGATCAGAATTACCTGGAATTGACTGGTGTACAGAATGTGCCTGATCATCCATTTCCTTGGTCGGGGATGTTGGAAAGGCAGAAGAGTAAAGGAAAAAATAAGAAATAATTCATACACAATAACACACATGAGTTGCGACTCTTCTATTAATCACATGAACTTCAATCACTCTCTTTGAATACAATAAACCTGATGAAGGGTATTTATCTTGGCTCGCTTGACATGCACACACTTACCAAACTCATCTATCACATAACTCGACTTGATAAACGCTCACTTAAATCACTCTCTAACTCACTCACCAAATTCATCTATCGACTTACTCAACCCTTACTTAACTAATTGTCTAACTCTTCATGTGGAAGTTAATTAAATATTTTAAAACCGCCCCTTAATTATGGACGCTAAAATAAAACATAATTCATGACAAATCAAACATGCCTACTGGTCTATGTCTGAGCTAAGATTACAACACTCAAGTTTCTTTTGTGAAACTCAAACACATATTTTTCTAATGGATTTGTAAATATATCAGTGATTTGATCACTAGATTTACAAGGCTTCAAGTAAACTTCTCCATTGCTCACAAGTTCTCTAATAAAGTGATATCTAGTATCAATATGCTTGCTCTTATGGTAAAACACACTATTCTTGGATAGTAAAATTGCTAAGGTGTTGTCACAATATATTGTTGTTGATCTTTGTTGTTTCTGCTTGAGTCCATCCAATACTCTTATTAACCATATTGCTTGACATGTTGTTGATGTTGCTGCTACATATTCTGCTTCTACTGATGATAGTGTCACAATAGGCTATTTCTTAGATGCCCATGCTATCACACCTGAACCAAGATGGAAAACATAATCGGAAGTGCTCTTCCTATCATCCAAACTACCTGCAAAATCACTATCTATCAATCCAATCAAATCTTTCTTTTATGTACTTGCATACATTATGCCACAATCTCTAATTCCTGCTTTGTATCTCATAATTCTTTTTCGTGCACTCCAATGTGTGTCTTTTTGAGTCTTCATAAATCTGGAAATCAAACTCACTTGTTGCATAATATCCGGTCTTATAATTGTTCATGCTTAGTATCTCATAATCATAATTCTTTTTTGTGCACTCCAATGTGTGTGTTTTTGAGTCTCCATAAATCTGGAAATCAAACTCACTCCTTAGATAATATCTGGTCTTGTAGCTCTGAGATACGTGAGACTGCCAACTTATCTTAATAATAATTTAAGTTATCCATTTTTTATTTTCTTTGAAAACAATCAATCCTCTCTAGATACCAAAGGTCAAAATTCAACGAGAATCTTTTGATTAAAATGGTAGAACCATAGAGGAAATGTTCTGAGTGGATATGAAAAGTGAGATTTGATATTTCACCCACTAATGATAGAGATGGAATTCATACTGTTGAAAATATAATGCTCAAACGAGAATTATAAGGAAATATAAGGGTTGCAAATGTGAATGGTAATCGTTTTAGTCAAAGAGCGAAGGTTGGTGAGGCCGGCCTTGGGGTTCATGATCTGGCATTCCACGTATTCGATTATAGTTGAAGGCACTCTTCAACTAGTGCCAAGTTCCAACATATATATATATATATATATATATATATATATATATATATATATATATATATATATGCTTGTGATCATGCCAGTTTCAACGTAGTATTTTATGAATTCCAATCTTTCTTCACTCAGATTTCTTCTCTTGTATTGATTTTTATTAAGGGGAAACCAATTTGTATGTGCCCAGATCTCGAAAGTGAATGTGAGAAGGTGTATTCTTATTAGTTATAGAGTTGTATTTGGCCCCATTATAGACTAGACCAAGGCCAAAGTCGATGAAAACCAGGTTTCAGAACTCTATTAATTATATTGGGCTGAAACCCTAATTGGTATCTCTATTCTTGATCGGTGGTTTAATCCCTACATCAGCGTTGTAAGTTAGGTATTCTAGTAGAGGCACTAGATGAAGCCGAATTATACGATGGTGTTGCTCTTTTTTCTGTTCATGGCATTGTTACCATTGAACAATGGGCGGTTGATCGAGAATATAGTCATAGGTAGCAGTCTGTCTTTACTCTCCGAAACGAACAACGCACCTGTCTCCTCTCAGCAGGTTATCTTCAACACATTTCCAAATTCTCAGGAAAGTGCCGAGGACAACAGAGGTTTTACTGTAGGCAGTTTTTCAAAATCGAGACGGAGTCCAGGGGTCGGTCACATGCAGATCTATTCTGGAAAGGGAATACTCTTATCGGGCGATAGCCTTCATGGAGGGGGTCGTGATATGCAAGAAATAATTGAGAAACGTGTTCTAAGATCGGTTCCAAGCCCTGGAGTAGGCAATTAGACTATGAATATTAAGGGAGACAGCGGCGCATAATCGGTCACTTCAAAAATTCGTTCAGCTTCTCATGCACAGTGAAACTCAAAAGCAACATTTGGAAGATTCCAAACCTTCTAATTCCTTTCACCTCGACGGTCCGCCGACTTTGTGTCGGTGCACAAAGTAAGAACTTTACAAATCATGAATTGTTTTTTTTATATTCGTCTTTCACTTCACGGGTTGTGTAGTAGAGATTTGGTCCATGTTAACCCATATTAATTATTCATACAAAAGGATTATAGGAAAAAAAAACCATGTGTAAGCTTATTTGTTTTGGCCTTTACTGTCTTCCAATGCTATTTAATAAGCATTGTATATACTATAAATCACCCAAATATTATTCAATACAGTGGGCAGAACATTTATTGTGCGGATAGTGCGGGACAGTTGCTCTGGATTTGTGGGAAAAATTACCTTGTTAATGTCTGCTTCATATTTAAGTTTGTTTATGTTAAACTTGTTTACATATAATCATAATTCATTCAAGATTATGTTTGTTAGGTTGATTTTGTTGATTAAAGTTCTCTCAAAGATCTGCTCTCAGCACACACGTGTTTAGCAGCTCGGTGAGGTTTGAATACAGGTTATTTAACCAAGGAAATATTTTTTCAATCAATGAGATGTATTACTGGGATTTCACACACTCATGGTATTGTTAATTATTCTACATTTTAAAGTTACTTATTTTTTTTGAAATTTAATTAAAAAAAAATTGGTTTTATGGTGATTTTTGTTATTTGAAATATGTTTTTTTTAATTGTATATATATTTTTAGTATTTTAAAAATCTAGGAATTTTAAATAATTCACAACTCAAATTTATGATTTCAACAAATTTTTATAAAATTATAAACCCATTCAACTAAAAACCAAAAAAAAATTCAAAAAATTTAATAAATAAAATACGGCTAGCTCATTTATAAGTGTTAATTATCTGAGATTCTACACCGATTCAACCAAAAAAACACAAAAGAACTTCAAAAGTAGAATAAGTAAAGTACGACTAACCTGATTTATAAGTGTGTGTTAATTATTGGCAACGTAATCTACTAAAAATTATGTTTACACATTTTTGTGAGATTCTAGACCCCATTCAACCAGAGAAATGACAAAAAAGAACTTCAAAAAGTAGAATAAGTACGACTAACCTCATTTATAAGTCTGTTAATTATCTGCCAGCGTAATCTATTAAAAATTATGTTTACAAACTGATCTTTTGATGGCTTTTTGTAATACTTTTGTAACTACTGCTAATGCACTCTCACACAAATCATTTTCTTCTGGGAGACAGTAATATGAGTTCAGTGGCTTGTATGTTCAATTTCTTCTTGGAGACTATAATATGAGTTGGTTTTGATTTTTTTATTTTTTGAAATTTGAGAATATGATTTTTTTTGTATTATTGTGAATTTTCAGTTTTAGAATGTGTATTTTCGAATGTATAAATAAATTATATCATAGAAAAAAATTTAAATATAAAAAAAAAATTTAAATACAAATTTTACAATATTACACAACCCAAACTTTTCTTATCAATTTCAAAGGTAAAAATACATGGAAGCCTCATATGTAACCCAAAGATGAGGGAGGTTTTGCCATTGCTAAAATACTTGAATCATCTAGTGTAGCCGAAACTCGTATGAATCTGACAGTTCATTGTGTTTGTTTCCATAAATAAGTTAAATTTCACAATTTTGAGATATGGATAATGAACTTGAGAATTATTTGTTATGAAGTGATTAGACCATGCATATAAAAAATTATGAAACTGTTAAGATGTTTATTTAAAATTGTAAATATTAATAAGAAAGATGTAAAAAACAACAAAATAAAAATAAAATTGACTGTTTTAAAATTCGAGCAGATAAACATCATTCCATAAAATAAAATAAAAAGCTGAACTAAACTCTACACGTTCGATGTTTGGCATTCAACTTTGCAATGTTATGACCAAGAATCCCCGATGTCATGCGGTGAGATCACATCGATGTACGATATAACTTATGCCATCATAAAGTGGAAAAGTACAACAGTAAGAACCTGAAACGTGTGAGAAACGAAACCGGGGGTAGTTTCTGTCATCACAAAGAGGAAAAGTAGAACTTGAATCTCGTGAAAAATGATACCGAGTGTAGTTGTTCGTGCGGAGGGTGGTTGTTGGTGAAGGAAAGCCCTATCGCAGGACAAGTTTGACAGTTGCCACGATTTAGTTCATAAAAATGTTGAGTGTGAATGCTCCAAAATGTATTTTAACAATTTTTTTGGGAGGAAATTATTATTATTATTATTATTATTATTATTATTATTTAATTTTGTTGGTGTATGAAATTAGTTTGTAGGATAAAGGGCTCATTTTCTTGCAACAATTTGATTGTTAAATCTATTAAGACATGCCTAATCTACCTCTCTAGTTTTGAACATGTACTCATTTAGGAGCAAAACTATTTTTATCTATATATAATATATAGATAAAAATAGTTTTGCTCCTAAATGAGTACATGTTCAAAACTAGAGAGGTATCAAAGCATATGTCCGATGACCTTTTTTAAAACATTAAAACATAAAAGGAATTAACCTATGGTAAAAAAAAAAAAAAAACTTTTACATATCTCTTTTGCGGATTTTAAAAACCTTTTCAAAACTCCTTTTAATAAAATTATCGCATCCCAGTTTGGCTGGTGTGACGTCAGTTTCTGGACGTGCGATAAATAATTAATCGCATTATAACTTTTTATCGCATCCATTTGGGGTTGATCCACGTCAGCTCCTTTCTATGCGATAGGGCATTGATTGGCCTGCAGGTTTGTGACTAAGCATGGTGGGTACGTATGTTTATTGCGTGGGCTGTGGTGAGTAATATTTAATGCGGGAAGTGTTCAAAAACTTCAAACGAATGGTGTAGTTACAGTTTTAATGGCGCGGAGGTTTCAGGTTTTAAAAGCTGGGTAGCGTGGTGTGTAAACCACAAAATTTTACTGCATATACAAGCTACGGCCATGAACGAGAAATGAAGTTGTAGGTTTTGAATGCAAGGTTTAAAAACGAGCCTTCAATGCACAGTGGCGTGCAAGAAATCAACAAAAATTTCTGAGTTGTTGTCCTCTGGCATTCAATCAAATACTGAGTTTGTGTCCTTGTTGTCGGAATTGCAATTGTGTTTAAAAATTTCAACACTCCCCCTTAAACAGAACTGTTGGGTTCTCTTCCATACCCAGACATTTTCTCAAATAATTAAAACTTTTCTGCCCCAATGGTTTTGTCAAAATGTCAGCAAACTGCTCTTCAGTTTTGCAATGTTGCAAAACAATTTCACCATTGCTCACTAGCTCCCTGATGTAGTGATACTTGGCATCAATGTGTTTCGTTCTCTTGCGAAACACTGAATTCTTTGACAATGATATTGCTAAGTTATTATCACAATAAATTGTTATGCCTTTTACCTGTTCATGAGACAAAATCCTCAACATTCTCCTCATCCAAATTTATTGATATGCTGCTGTTGTAGCTGCCACATACTCTACCTCTGCTATAGATAAAGCCGCAATTGGCTATTTCTTAGAAGCCCATGAAATGGCTCCTAAACCCATATGAAAAACATAACGAGAGGTGCTTTTCCTGTCATCTATACTTCCAGCCCAATCATTGTTAGTATATCCAATCAATTCAAAATTTTCAGAAGTGGTGTATAAAATGCCATACCTCTTTGTTCCTTTCACATACCTCATAATTCTTTTTGCTTCTTGCCAATGTGTCTCCTTTGGCCTTTCCATAAATCTGGAAATTAAACTTACATCATGCATAATATCTGACCTAGTTGTAGCCAAATACATGAGGCTGCCAACTATGCTCTTATACAAACTTGGATCAAAATCCTTGTTGCTGTCTTTCTTGCTCAATTTCAATACCATCACTGTAGGAGTAATTCCTTCCTTGCAATCTTGCATGTTAAATCTTTCCAAAACTTCATTTACATATTTAGCTTGAGAAATAAAAATCTTATTTTCATTTTTCACTACTTCTATTCCTCAGAAGTATCTTGGCAATCCCATATCAGTCATTTGAAATTCCTCCATCATGACTGTCTTAAAATTCTCAATGAGGTAAGCATCATTACCTGTGAATATAACATCATCAACGTACAAAACAACAATCCACATCTTACCATATTTTACTTTGATGTATAATGTGGGTTCTCCTTCACATTTCTCAAACCCATTTCCTAGTAGATAGACATCTATCCTACTGTACCATGCTCTTGGTGCTTGTTTCAAACCATACAGAGCTTTCTTCAATCTGCATACTTTATGCTCTTGGCTCTTTTTCTCATAGCCCAAAGGTTGTTTAACATAAACCTCTTTCATCAATACTCCATTTGGGAATGTTGATTTCACATCCATTTGGTAAAATTTCCACTTGTGTTGTGCTGCTATGGAAAACATTGCTCTTACTGTTTCCATTCTGGCAACCGGTGTAAAAGTTTCCTCATAGTCTCTTCCTTGTTGCTGCTTATAGCCTTTGACAACATGTCGGGCCTTGTGCCTTTCAATCTTACCTTCAACATTGCTCTTGGTTTTATAAACCCATTTTACTCCAATCACTTCTTTGCCTTTTGGGATATCAACTAATTCCCATGTCTTATTTTTCTCTATGGCATTCATTTCTTCATCCATAGCATCTATCCATTTCTTCTCTTTTACAACTTCTTCAAAATGAATAGGATTTTCTACATGACAATACAATTCAAATAAAGAGTTCATACCTTCATTTGCTGCCTCTTGCTCATAAATATCATTCAGAATTCTGAATCTGGTTCCTCTTTCACTTGGTGTACTTGTGCTTGTAGAAACATTCAAATCTACTCCTTGTGATATGCTTGGAGAAGCACTGTCATCCCTTCTCAAGGGTGTTCTCATACCTGCTTGTGGTGTCCCTTGTTGTCCTTGTGTTGGTGGAGGTGGTGCTAATAATGAGGGTTGTATTTCAACCATCTCTTCCTCATTATCATCATGATACAAACAACTTTTTACATTCACTGTTTTCTCAATGCTTCCATCCCAAGCTTCTTCCTCAATGAACTTTACATCTCTGCTGATAAAAAACTTCTTGGTGGATGGGTTATACAGTCGACATGCCTTTGATTCTTCACTATATCCAAAAAATATGCACTTCTCCCCCTTATTGTCCAACTTCTTCCTTAGCTGATCTGGAATGTGTGCATAAGCCACACAAACAAAAACTCTCATGTGGGCGAAAAATTGTTTAATGCCACTCCATGCTTCTTCCAGAACTCTGTTCATTACATCTTTGGCTGGCATCTATTCAAGATGTACACTGCACAATGTAAAGCTTCAACCAAATATTCATTTGGAAATTTTTTTGCCTTCGACATACTTCTTACCATGTCCATGATGGTTCTATTTTCCTTTTCAACAACTCCCTTTTGTTGCAGTGTATACCTTGTTGTAAATTGCTTGTGTATCCCATTTTCTCTGCAAAAACACAAAAATTATTTGGAGATATATTCACCTCCTCTGTATGTTCTTAAGACCTTAATATGCTACCCACTTTGTTTCTCTACAAGAGCCTTAAAGTTCCAAAATTTCTCAAACACTTCACTTTTAAATTTCAAGAAATAAACCCATGTTTTTCTTATGAAATCATCAATGAAGGTCAGCATATAGTGGCTTCTTGCTAATGATGGTGTTTTCATTGGTCCACACAAATCAGAATGGACTATTTCTAAGGGTTCCTTTGACTTTATGCTCTTTCCTGATGGAAAGCTTTCTCTATGTTGTTTGCCCAAGATGCAGCCTTCACATAGGCTGTCCGGTTTCTCAATCAATGGTAATCCCTTTACCATTCCTTTTCTATGCAAAAAATTCAGACCTCCAAAGTTGAGATGTCCAAATCTCCAGTGCCATAACCATTTTTCATCCTTTGATTCTATTTGGAATGTCCCTTGTGTCACTGCTACCATTGCAGTTACTTTCTTCAAATATGCTCTCATCTTGAGAGGGAACATTTTGTTCCTTGTCATCTTCACTTGTGCAATGCATTTCTTGCTTGGTGGGTTATCCATGACAGTGCATACATAATTTTCAAAGAAAACATTGTATCCTTTCTGAATGAGCTGTCCAATGCTCAAAAGGTTACAATTCATACCAGGCACATAGTAAACATCTGATATGGATCTTCTTTCTCCCTTCTTTGTCAAAACACTTACTCTACCTTTTCCCGTGATAGAGACCTTACTGTCTGTTCCCAATGTTACTTGAGACTTTACATTTTCATCTAACATGAAAAACATGGAAAACTTTCCAGTCATATGGTTGCTACATCCTGAATCTAGAAACCATATATCTTCATTATTTTCTTTAGCCATATTACATGCTAAAAACAACTTCTCTTGACTGATATTTTCTTTTGAAAAATTAACACTGCGTCTATTACCCATGTCACTTTGTTTCTTCCTACATTCATTGGAATAGTGACCATACTTCTTACATTAATGACATTGGACTTGGGATTTATCATACCTTTGTCCATGTGCTTTATTTTGTCCACCTTGCTGGCTGCTGCCTTGGCCTTAGTTCTGATTTTGGTTGTTGCCCCTTCCACTTGTATTTGCACGGTTGTTTCTTCCTCTGTTTTGGCTTCTGCCTCTTCCTATTGCTCTGTAGTTTCCTCTGCCTTGACCTCTTCCTCTTCCAAAGGACATTTGGGTCTTGATGGCATGCTCCAAAGATGATTTTTTTGTTCTATATAATCTTTTTTCATGTGTCATCAATGATGCATGAAGCTCATCAACAACAAACTTTGAGAGTTTCTTTGTCTCTTCAATGGTTGTGACTATCACATTAAAACTTGAGGGTAAGTTCATCAATACTTTCTCGACTATTATTTTCTCTTCTACTGTCTCGCCATGAGATCTCATTTTGGTAACCATCCCAATCAAAAATGTGAAGAATGAGTCTATTGTATCAGACTCTTTCATGAAAATGACTTCAAAATCCCTTCTCATTAATCGAATCTTTGTTGTCTTTACCTTCTCCATACCTTGGTAGGCTATCTGGAGGGTATCCCATGCATCCTTAGACCTCTTTGCAGCTGTAATCCCTGGAAATACACTTTCATGCATTGCTTGATACAGATAGAAGAGGGCTTTTGAGTCATTCTTGATATTTCTCTTCAGAAAATCTTTCTCTGCCTATGTTAAGGCATTAAATGCATTTTCATCTGCTGGTTCTTTTAAACCATCTTCAACAAGCTCCCATAAATCTTGAGAGGCAAACAAGGATCTCATTATGATTGCCCAATAGTCATAGTTCTTCCTATTAAACTGTGGGAGTTGAGTATTTCCTATAGTCGTGCTTGTGTTGGCTCCTACCCTGGCTAGCTTACTGAACTATGCTTTAAAAAACTTGACTGTGTTTTTAAACAAACTGTCTCTGAGGACTGCACTCTTTAAACAAAACAAAACTCTGTTTTTGTAAAATACCTTGCTTGCTAAACTTTTACTCTGCTGGTCAAAAGCTGCAACAAACTCCTTCCTTCAGCTTCTTTGAAAACTTCAAAGAGCCTGGACTAGCTCCGATACCATGTTGGAATTTCTGAACAATTCTGAACAAAAGAGGAAATAAAATTCCTCTTCCTAACACAGAGATTCAATTCAAAAGATGTGGACAGAGATGAAAAAAAAATTTCTATTTCATTAACTCAAAAGCTATTACAAAATGGAGATTTCCTCATAACTTCATTGTTCTGGATTACAAAAAAAATTGCGGATTGACTACTAATGAAATGTAGTGCTATTCACTCTTTAAACTCCTCTTTGTCCTCTTTTTCAATTCTACCTTCAAGCAACAAAAAAAAAAATACACAGTTTTGCATTAAATATGCTCTCTGTCTGTTCTTTCATACAGAGTCTCACACTTTGTTTTCCCACACAAAACAAAATGCACATACAAAGTGCTACAATATATGCATATGCCTTATGGCCTTTTCATTACATATAACGCACTATATAGAAATTAAAACAAAACTATATATATATATATATATATAGATCAAAACATATGTTTAGTGACCTTTTTTAAAACAATAAAACATAAAAGGAATTAACCTATGGTAAAAAAAAATTTTTACATATCTCTTTCACGGATTTTAAAAACCTTTTCAAAACTCCTTTTAATAAAATTATCGCATCCCAATTTGGCTTGTGTGGCGTCATCTTCCGGACGTGCGATAAACAATTAATCGCGTTATAACTTTTTGTCTCATACATTTATGGCTGATCCACGTTAGCTCTTTTCTATGCGATAGGGCGTTGATTGGCCCGCAGGTTTGTGACTAAGCATGGTGGGTCCGTCTGTCTATTGCGTGGGTTGTGGTGAGTAATATTTAATGCAGGAAATGTTCAAAAACTTCAAACGAATGGTGGTAGTTGCAGTTTTAATGGCGTGGAGGTTTCAGATTTTAAAAACTAGGTAGCATGGTGTGTGAACCACGAAATTTTACTGCATTTGCAGGCTATGGCCATGAACGAGAAATGAAATTGCAGGTTTTGAATGCAGGGTTTAAAAATGAGCCTTCAATGCACGGTGGCGTGCAAGCAATCAAAAAAAATTCCTGAGCTGCTGTCCTGTAGCATTAAATAAAAAACTGAGTTTGTTTCCTTGTTGCCGGAGTTACAGTTGTGTTTAAAAATTTCAACAGGAAACACATACTCTTAACCATTAAACCCACTGAAACTATATGAGTATGAATAATGATATATATATATATATATATATATATATATATATATATATATATATATAGATTATTTGAGATGATTTTAGATTGGAGTTGATAAATTGTATAAGAAAATAATTCGTATAATTATTGTTAAATATTTATTAAAAAAAAAAAAAAAAAATTGAAATTAAAGATCCTCGAAATAATTTTTATGAATCAAAATTAACTTCGCAATAAATCCTTCCCTACATAAATGAGTATCATCTCTTATCTATGTTGAAGCATAAGCATTGTTTAATTAAGATGTATGTGAAGACGTACTCCTTTTTACTTAGTGGGACTACAATGTCACGTGTTTCTAAGAATTTTATGAGAAAGTTTATTGTGCGATAATGTATATTTGAGAAAGATGAGGGCATCTACTTTACATATTTGTCGATTATTACTTACCGTGGTGCATATTACCAAGCATGTGATTTGTTTTTAATTATAATTGATTTTATTCGCTATAATGTTTGAAAGCAAGGACATTTTGCTGCAAAGTTTCCTCTGGTTTATTTTATATAAGTAAATATTAGAAGAGAACCTATGTTCTTAACTATTAGACTACAACTATTTTATCGCTTTTGTGATACTTTGAACAATGTGTGCCAAGTTATCATGGAATATTTGTAGTGAATGACTATGAACGATGAGGAGGCCTAGAGTCACTACTACATTTGGCGCAAATTCCGACACTTGGTTCCGACGCTTTTGACCAAATGTCGGAAATTTCCCCAAATTTTTTCCATCTCGCCCGAACCCGTCGCTATACCGACGTTTATAGAAAAGTGTCGCAATACCGACACTTAGAAAAGTGTCACAATTGTGACGTTTGGAGGAAGACGTCGCAATTGCGACACTTTGGCCCAAAGCGTCGCTATTGAGACGACTCCAGTCGTCGCAAGTGCGACACAATGTCTAGGTGTCACCATTGCGATGTTTAGGTACCCGTCGCAATAGCGACGCTTTTTCTGCCGTCGGTATAACGACACTTATATGCGCGCCACATAAAAATACGAAAATTATATGCGCTCTACATAAAAATTCGAAACTTATATGCGCGCTACATAAAACTGATTTTATTGTTTCGTATGCGTCGCAATAGCTACATTAACGTCTAATATGACGCGCGCATTCGCCCTCCGCTCTTGCAGAACAACATTTGCCCTCAGCTGTTGCAGAACAACATTTTCCCTCAGCATTCGCGCTCAGCTCTTGCAGAATAGCATTTTCCCTCAGCATTCGCCCTCAGCGTTCGCCCTCAGCTCTTGCAGAACAACATTCACCCTCAGCTGTTGCAAAATGGTAAGTTCTTACTGCAGGCCCTTCCTCCTATCGTAGGGTTGACTCTATTTGGGTTTTTTTGGTCAATTCCATTGGATTGTGTTAGGCTGTAGGGTTCTCTCTAGATGTCAAGAATCAAGATTCAATACCCTCTATTATCTTCATCACCCAATACAAGATTTAAATTTTTCCCAAAGAAACGCTTATTAATTTGGCAGCCATTATTTCTCCCTGCTTTAAAAAACCTACATTTAAATGAAAACAAGCATTGCATTTCAACTACAAAAATCTATTAGTGTTCAAATGTACATGTGTGCTACATTAACGTCTGATATCATGCGCGCATTCTCCCTCCGCTCTTGCAGAATAGCATTCACCCTCAGCATTCGCCCTCAGCTCTTGTAGAACAACATTCGCCCTCAGCTCTTGCAGAACAGCATTCGCCCTCAGCATTCGCCCTGAGCTCTTGCAGAACAACATTCGCCCTGGATTCGCCCTCAGCTCTTTCAGAACAGCATTCACCCTGCATTCGCCCTCAGCTCTTGCAGAACAGCATTTGCCCTCAGCATTCGCCCTCAGCGTTCGCCCTCAGCTCTTGCAGAACAGCATTCGCCCTCAGCTCTTGCAAAAATGGTAAGTTCTTACTGCAGGCCCTTCCTCCTAGAGTAGGGTTGACTCTATTTGGGGTTTTTTGGTCAATTCCATTGGATTGTGTTAGGCTGTATGGTTCTCTCTAGATGTCAAGAATCAAGATTCAATACCCTCTATTATCTTCATCACCCAATACAAAATTTAAATTTTTCCCAAAGAAACGCTTATTAATTTGGCAGCCATTATTTCTCCCTGCTTTAAAAACCCTACATTTAAATGAAAACAAGCATTGCATTTCAACTACAAAAATCTATTAGTGTTCAAATGTACATGTGTGCTACATTAACGTCTGATATCACGCGCGCATTCTCCCTCCGCTCTTGCAGAACAACATTCACCCTCAGCATTCGCCCTCAGCTCTTGCAGAACAACATTCGCCCTCAGCTCTTGCAGAACAGCATTCGCCCTCAGCATTCGCCCTGAGCTCTTGCAGAACAAAATTTTCTCCCTGCTTTAAAACCCTACATTTAAATGAAAACAAGCATTGCATTTCAACTACAAAAATCTATTAGTGTTCAAATGTACATGTGTGCATCACTTGTGTAGGGTATTCCTTTTCCACTTTCACATTATCCAAGAATGTGTGTATTATAGTTCATATTTTTTGTGATTTAGATTGCCTTGAAAAAGGAAAGGTAAATTATTTCCCATGGAAAAAGAAGGTTTTCCCTTTTTATAGGTTGTTTGGACTTACGTGGAAAAATTTATGTTATGCCTTTCATATTATGTAGTTTAAATTTGAATTAACAGATTATTCTACATGAAAATATAATTACCTATGTGATGTCCTTCATCACTAATTAAAATTATAGGGGTTCAATTTCCTAGACTCTAACTCATCTGATGCTAAATTCTAGGTTCTCATTGGTGGATCACTCTTCCATTGATTTCCTTTCCCTCTGGATCTTGTCATACTTTAAAAGTCATCAATGATACATATATTATTTCGGGTATCCCAAAAGGCTTTATAGTAGAACATATTGTGAAGTTTTTTTGACACTTGAGGATTCTTTTTAGAACTGCAACGTGGTCTATGCTATCGAGTTATATATCAAACAACTTGTCCTTAATAACCACACTATGAGGTAGGTTCAACCAGTTTGAACTTGTTGGGACATAGCATATGAAGTTGTGTGATGAGTCCATATCACAGGTCTATTATGGTGACAAAAGTGAAGATACGTAATGATAGTTATTATGTTAACATTACTAAAAACATTTTCGAAATTATCCATGCTATCAAGATGTCAAAATTCCAGGCATTAGGTGTCAATACTCGTAGCTAATAGATAATAATAATAATATAAAAAAATCACAACTTTATTCTTGAAATATGATTGTTACACATTGGTAACCTAGTTCACGAGTTACTATCACCCAAAGATTGCAAAACAAACTTAAAATATAAATTAAACCAACATGAGAATCCAACTAAGGGTTTCTCGACAAAATCATGCCATAACCTGGCATTTTGAAACCCAATTTTGAATCCATCATAAGTAATACAATGCAAACTCAGATGGATTTTCAATGCATGTTTGCATGCTACACTTATTCTCTGTCTAGATATCATTTTTTAAATGGAACCATTAGTCAAACCCACAGTCCTTTTTATGTGAAAAATTTCAGCTCTATTTGAGCTCTTTTTTGCTCCACCACCTCCATAAACCAGTGTTACACGGGGTCTCGCCCCCCCACCTAGGGGTCTAGATTCCTCGCCCCCTCGCGCTCCGAGGTCTTGGGGACTTCTAGGGGATGTTTCCCTCACGCCCCCTCATGCCCCCGCACACCCCCTTTCACGCCCCCTCACGCCCATTCACACCCCCCTTCACGCCCCCTCACGTCCCCTCACCGCCCCTTTTAGTTTATGGTTTCGTGTTAAAAGTTGATGTGCCACTTAGCATATTTGAGAATCCAAGTGATTCTGATTCAGATGGTGACATGGTTGATCTTGATATATTCGTGCAGAAGTTGGATGCAGAGACTAGTGGGGCATTAACTTGAGCATTTATGCTCATTTATCATTATGATGATATCATTTGATATTCATATGTTATATTTTATGTTTTATGTTTCAGAAATAACTTATTTGCGTTTAAGTTTTATGTTTCAGAATTGAGTTGTAAACTTCAGTTTAAACTCTATTTTGAATCTTGATATAATATGTCATATGATATCTTAAAATTTATTTTCATTGTACATTGTTAGTAGTTACATTAATGATTATATAGTTACAAACTTACAAACTTACATGCATGATTTTATGATGTATGTTTTAACTTTTAACTTTTAAATTTGTTTCAATTATATGATTCATCATTCATCGATTTGTAATTTTATCATTTATGATTTATCTTTCATGATGCAAGTGTATGATGACTGTATATACATTCCTTGCAAAAATATAGTTATATTTTAAATATTAAATTTTATAATTTTTATGACCCCGACGTCCCCCCACGTTTCCTGAAAATTGGTAGGGAGCTTTTGCATAGGCCGCTCCCGCGCTCCCTCGTCCCCTCGCTCCCACCTCCAGGGGACTTGGTGGAACATTACCATAAACATATGCAAACATATATCATGATCTTGGAATTCCATTACATATGTATGTGCCAATGTTCCATAATCATGCCCCATCATCAATTTAAGAAATTTCCATTGAATATCAAATTATGGAGGGGGGGAACTTTTTGCTGCAACATTTGGCTCAAAATCGGGGACCATCTCCATATGAGGTGAATGAGAACTATAGATATTTGAAGAAGTAGATTAGTGCCTTTTCCTCTGGCCATGGAGTCATATACAGTCATCCATCAAAAAAATTTGTCTTTGTTCATTCTCACCTTGAAAGTTGCAAAAATTCATGCCCTAATTGAAACGACACTAAATTTGAAAGATATAATAAAAATGCAAGCTAGAAGTTCCCTATTAATACAAAGGTAAAACCTTCCTACCTACCCTAATTGAGATAAATTTTGATTGAATAGGAAACATGATATTTCCTATGGAGTTGATCCAACAACTTGTTAAATGTATGGGACTAAATCATGCATTTTATTTCCAGGGAAACATGCACATGAAGAGAAAAAGTGCAGAATTAATGGAAAATCCATACATGCCACTTATAAAAACTACACCGAAAGGTCAAAAAATACTTAAGGCCTTAACTTAATTTGAATCCAAAAATAAAAAAACAGGATTAGTGAAAACATGAGAGTGGTGTGGGTGAACAACATAAATAAAAAGTGAAGATACCTTTCCCCAAGATGCCTTTGTCACCGTTGTATGAAAACATGTTTTCCTTTCCCTTTATACATGCAAGTGAATGCATTATAGGTATGGTGTTTTCCCGAATAGGAGAAGCCTACTTAAATATATCATTCGTGGATTGAATGTTTGGGTGCCTTAATGTGCAATGACATGTTTCCAGGACTGAATTCAATGCAAGGCATATTTGAAACTCTAACTTTGTCTTCCGGTGTCTTATTAGAAATTATTTCAGTTTTCATTTTGTGTTTTCAAGTTAGATATTGTTTTCAATTTTTTACATTTATAATTTTATTGCAATGTGGCAGACTGATGAGAGCAGTGCAGGAACAACCCAGAGACGGGATGATCGCGGAAAGAGGCCAGCGGAAGAACATGTAAAGTGCCAGCATTGCTCTATCTTCAGGTATTTCAGTTATTTACATAATTGAAATAATATTAATTTTGTTCAAATATGCAGACACCTAGCCATGGTACGCCTGATGATTCCCTCTTTGAGGAAGAGTTTTCTTCATCCCTATCTCCAGTGTTCTTGTTGCAAAAAAAGGCACGAGATGCAAGGTCGGAATTTAATACTTTGATAGACGCGCCTCTAACACCTGAAACAGAAGAGAGGATACAACATCTTATGAGGCAGCTAGAAATATATCAGGTAATAATAAAAATTCAAAAGGATATTTTTTTTGTTCTGCATGAGATGAATTGTGATAGTTTGATTTTTAATTTTTGCATTGACTAAACTAACAAAAATTTCTTTTGTATGTAGCATTTTCTGGCATTTGCTGAACCCGGTGTTGGTGGTAGTGGGACACAAGGGAAAGAGATTGCCCAACAACCCTCTCGTACACCTTCTACTCCTTTAGGTGCTAGCCAAGAAACACACCCTGCCCAAGCAGACACCCAGCCAACCGCTGAACGTGTTGGCAATGATGAGGCTGATATGACCAACTACATTATTGCGTTTCCTGGAGCTACACGTGTCAGCTCCACAGGGACCATTAATGGCACGTTGTTGGTGAACGATGAGGGTGTCCCTATAAAGCATGTACAACTCCCAGGTAAATTTAATATTTTAACTATTTCATGTACTTTATCTAAAACATATTTATCATGATTTTTATTTTTAAATTAATGATAATATCTTCTTTTTCTTTTGGTTTTATTCTGTGTAGGAAAAAATGAGTTCTACAGGATTCTGGAGAGCCATGTGTTGGTAATTTTTGGCCCAACCATACGTACAGGGTGGAATTCCCAGAATTCCAACCTGAAAAAAGAACTTCTAGATTATCTAGAAGCCCTTTTTGGGGTCGGCACATTTGACAGAAAAGCGGTGGCTCAGGTAGCCGGAAAATATTTGAAATATACCAGGGACACCTATAGGACGCAATTACAATTTAACCCTAGATATGCGCGTCCTCTCGCAGTTTCAGAGAGTGAGTGGAGAGCACTCATCCATGACGGAAAAGAGAAAAGGGCAAAGAAAGAAGGAAAAATGCCAACTGGACCCGCAAGGTAAATTACAACTTTAATTCAATAGCTTTAATTTTCTTTATGTCTAAAATAAAAGTGTGCTATGTCATATCTGACTTCAATCTTTTGATGCTAGGTTTCCTGACACCTCAAAGGCAACCAAAGCTAGGATTGAGAAAAAGGGCCATCACAAGCTAGGCCAGGGTGGCTACTTGAAATTAGCTGCAAGAATTGTAATTAAGTAGCTAAACATCTTATAATTAATTATATCGCCTTCCAACGTTTTTGTAATCCTATCAAATATGATTAAAAATACACAATAATATGTAATGTAGGGTGATGACTTCGGAACAGAAACTACAGAGGAAGATAAAAATATCGCTTTCCATTTCGGCTATCAAGCTGTAGTTGAACGTCGCAGAAGCTTGGGGCAGGTCCCAAGATCCAGAATGCCTGATAAGGTAAAACATTAACCTTTCAATATGTTTGTTTTCGTCCATAAATTTAATGTATAACAACTTTGTTTAAATCAGGGGAGCAGCACTACCGACGAGGCAAATAACCCAGTTTTAGAGCCAGATGTAGATGATCCTCACGTGCAACCTGATCATTGTAGTGGGGACCAGGCCGACAATGCTACTATCAGTGAGGGCCGTGACGGTAATTAATTTCCACTTATAATTTTCTAATTATACCTTGATGGTTGTCCTTATAACGTTTTTTTTTTAAATGACAGAGAATGTTTCCCTTGAGGATCTTACCACCAGAGAGGAAGACAGGGAAACAGTCCCAATGGCGACAACTGATGCACCAGGTAAATAATCTCATTGCAATTTTTTTTATTAATATTACCGAACTAGTTCAATGATATTTAAAAACTGACAATTAAAATTTAATATTATCTATTCTTGTAGGCGATGCCCCGTCACTGGATGAGAACAGACATCGTCACAACGCAACTAGGTCAGTGGCGACAACTGGTGCACCAGGTAAATAATATCATTGCAATTTTTTTTATTAATATTACCGAACTAGTTCAATGATATTTAAAAGCTGACAATTAAAATTTAATATTATCTATTTTTGTAGGCGATGCCCCGTCACTGGATGAGACCAGACATCGTGACTACGCAACTAGGTCAGCGGCGACAGCTGGTGCACCAGGTAAATAATCTCATTGCAATTTTTTTTATTAATATTACCGAACTAGTTCAATGATATTTAAAAACTGACAATTAAAATTTAATATTATCTGTTTTTGTAGGCGATGCCCCGTCACTGGATGAGCCCAGACATCGTGAATACGCAACTAGGTTAGCAGTGCGGGTTGAAAGGCACGAAACAGGAGTAGAGCACGATGATATTGATGATGTAATTAGGAGCTTTAAAAATAGGAAGAAGAAAAATAAAATTTGACAATGTAAAATATTGTATTATTATAAGACAAACGTTACCATACTTGGAACGTTTTTTGCATTATATAAAAAACTCATTTATCATACTATTTTTATGTCAAGCACTAATTTCAATGTTTCCTTGCGTACTTTTTGTTGCATTGTTTTTTTATTAGTTATCGAATGCTTTTTTTTATGATCATGAAAGTAAAAAATGAAATATAGATTGGGTATTGGGGAATTGAGAGTGATGTGAGGGGGGGAGGGGCCATAAGAGCTTCCACCTTCACGTGGTTGGCCCTGTTTAGTAGAGAATAATTTATTGGAGCGATTTAATCTTGGAGCAAACCTCCCTTGATCCAGCGTGGCAACAAAAAAGTCACTGTTGACTTAGTTGCTACTCTTTTAGATCATGGGAGGCTTGTTCCAAGTTCATGCGACTCCAATAAATTGTTCTTGAAACGAAGAGGAGCTTATTCAGGTATGTTTTGACATTTTCAACATATGTTCTAACATTATCATAAGAATGCATCTTAGAGTAAAAAATACCACATCAATTACTTGTATTTATTGTATAGATAATGATGGATTTTGATTGACTTGGCAGTGCAGGTACAAATCCTCTTGCATCATGAGCAATACAACTTGTCAACCAGGGTCATGTCCAGGATATTTTTTCTTGTGCGCTTGACCAGGTTCGTAATTTCACATTTTGTAAGTTCCTTTACAGTTCATAATTCAATATTAAGCTTGTTCATGATTATTATCTAGGTTTTTTGTATGTGTTTTTTCATCTATTTGATTGTAAGAAACTCTGCATGTTTCTGTTGTTCACTATGATTTCTCCCATTACCACTCCCAGGATGAATTCGACTTTATTGTTACATAGGTTACTTTATTTTTACTATGATTTCTCCATTTACGATTTCATAGGTTACATCATGTAAAGTTGTCAATCTCAGGTTGGTGATGAGCTTTAGTTCTCTAGATTTGGGGCTTTTTTGATATTTTCTCCCTCATGTCATTCCTGCATCACCTCGTTGTTTGAGCATGCCAATTGTCTACCACTTGTACCAATTGGCACATGTCAGTCTCTGAGTGGTGCCACATTTCACCTATTTTCAGTGAGAGTTTAGGGTTTCTCTAACATAGCTTCAGAAATCCGATTCAGTGCCTGCTTGAATATTGTCACATAATACTCATGGTTTGGATTGATGAGCATGTTATGAATGGTTGGTTGATTCATAAGAACCACCCATATAGTCATCTTGAGATATTTCAGAAGTTTTCTCGGGTTTCCTTTTTCATCGTTTCTAGTGGGTGGGATGGTGTGGGGTGATCCATCAATACTGGTGCTCTTGTAGTAGGGAATTTGTTTTTGGGGATATAAAGGAGAATTTGATGTAGATATTCCATTGGATGCATTCATAGATGGGCACGAGAGGTCAAGAATTTAAATTAAAAATATGCAACCTCTAGCATGGCAACCTGAAGGCCGCGAGAGACACTGGTTAAAGATTGTTTTGTGCTGGCCTTAATATAGTCGTGATTTATTTCTATTATCTTAATGCAAATATATAGTCCGATCTCATTTTTTTTTTTCTAAGTTAGAGTAATCTATTAACAATGGGAAATATAGTACATCAGTGCCTACGAGGAGGCAATTCGAACAGATAGAGACTAGTTTTTGGCTGCCCTACTGGAGGGAAACCAGCCTGAGGAACCTTCAGCAGAAAAAATCCCGCGCAGGGGATCGGACCTGGGTAGCTTTGACTGAAAACTGAAAACATATACATTATATAGCATATTTTCTGGACCATGAAAAAACTGGACCACTGTAATAACTAAGACTGGTCGCTGACAAAAAAGGACCAAAACTGTAGGAAACATAAGAACAACAAGACAATCCCTCAGAGAGGGCAGAGCAAAGACCTGAGAAACAAGAAAAAAGGTCGAGTTATTCATCCGGAGCGACCTCCTCGACCCTGCAACCGTAGTCTGCTGGTGCGCCATGGGCGTGAGAGCGTTCAGCATTGGGAAAGACCTCAGAAGGCGTTTTCGTCTGATGGGGTGGACCACGAGCCGAATCCTCTTGCATTACCTCCCTGCGCGCACTTGTCTGAACCCTCGAGTCAAGCCTCACAGCTGCCAGGTTGGCGCCATCGACAGGAGCAGAATCTTCCGGAGGGATCTCAGGCGAGGGCTCTTCCATGAAAAAAACAGAGATGGCGACTGTAACTCTTGGTCGATTAAGGGCGCAATCAAACGAAAAGAGAGCTGTATGAGACTGAGCGGGCAACGCATCCCAAGAGGGCGAGTCGAGCCTGCATCCAGAGCGTAATTGGCGGCCATGGAAGAGATTGTTAGAGGGCAAAGAGATTGCAGACGGAGAAGTGGAAGAGGAGGGCGAGCGCCTCCTGGCGGAGCGTGAGGCGCCCCTCCTGCAACGCATCCTTTGCCTCAGACGGGGCATGTTTGCAACAGAGATGGAGCTGAAACGCTGGAACAAAGTCGAGCTAACCAGGGTCGGCTCTAGAGGAATGCTCAGGACCAACGAGGCAGAATTGCAAGAACCAGCAATGGATATGTGAAGACTATCGTCAGGCTTCAGACAACAAGTTTGGCGACTACGCTTCCCTGTGGTGGTGCGCTTGTTGGCGCAGTCCTCAACCGAATTTCATAGTGAAATCCGCGGCACAGGATCCATATCATATAGCCCCCTGTTCCTACAGCCAACAACCCTCTGCAATGAATGAGAAATCGTGTTAACCTAGTGCGAATCGCCTTTGCGGCATTCGAAAATACCTCGGTCCTCAGAATTCATGTCGAGAGGCTTCACCATTACGTTTGTCATTATGAGCGATCAGGTGGTATTTACTGCGATCAGGTGGTCGCGAATGGGCTGGCAGGTGGCCTCCCGTCCTAACGACCTCTGTCCCATCGCCCCTATTCACATTGCTATCACCCGCATCCGGGGTATAGTCCGGTCTCATTAAAATGAGGATTGTGGTTGTATTTCTCTTTGGTTGTTTCTCTCTTAATGCTCCAGAAGTTGCCAAAAGTTGCGATAGTTGTTTAGTTTGCTTGTTACAACTTAAAAGTGGTTTTTAGCAATGGGAGTCATGTTTTTTAAGGTTCATACTAATATGAAGATATTGTAATTCTATATTCAGGATAAGAGAAGATGGCCTCTGCTTTGGGCAGTATGACAAAAATTGCCACATCTACCTCATTGGGTAACAATGGAAAGGGGAAGAAGTTGGGTGCAATGTTTGATAATTATGGCAGACAATTGTCTTCTCTTTCAATTTTTTCACCCATTTCCTTTAATCTCTCAAGCAGAAGAGGGACTCTGAGATTACGCGACAGAGAGAAGGTAGTTAATACAAGAGCTATGGAAAAGGAGTTTTACTTCAACAAGGATGGCTCGGTGACAAAAAAATTGCAGGTCAGAGAAAAAATTATGTTTAAAGGAAGGTCACCTGCACGTGAAACTTCACTGCGGTGGATCTTTCCTTGTCCACTTATATTCGATTTTAATGTGTTATTTTAATTTTCATGGAGGGTTGTTTTGGCATATGGTCTGGCATTCAATTGCACACTTACTGAAAGCATTGTCAATTTGTCTTGCAGGCGGTGTGAACAAACTTGCTGATCTTGTTGGAGTCACCCTTGGGGCGAAGGGCAAAATGTTGTCTTGGAGAGCAAGCATGGTTCTCAGAAAATAGTTAATGATGGTGTGACAGTAGCTAAGGAGGTAATTTGTAGATGTGTGCTCTGGTTTTCTTTTTAACGTTGTATTAGTTCCCCCTCTTAATGTCTTAGATTTGGTAGGCATAATTTGAAAACTCAAAGGTGAAAGGAAACATATTTGTTACCTAGTGGTCTACTTGGCCTATGGACTAGCCACATTAGAGTAATGCATAAATATTTTCACAAAAATAAAAGGAAAGGGTTATGGTTGAGTCAAATTTTATTGTTATTGACAGTGTAATGAAATGTATCTCAATGCTATGGTTTTGGCCTTTTTATTGGTTGAATTAGAGGACCCAGTTGAAAATATTGGGGCCAAGTTGGTAAGGCAAGCTGCGGCAAAGACAAATGATTTATTTGGGGATGGAACCACAACATCTGTTGTTCTTGCACATGTTGGAATATTGAAAAATTCCAGAACAATGAATGGAGAATAAATCTCCCTTCCTCTAACACAGAGAAAATATAAATTTCTTTGACAGGAGACAGAGTTTCAATACTTTGAAAACAAACTTCTATTCCCTTCAATAACTCAAAAAAAAACTATTACACTACTTCCTCACTGAGAGGGATTACAAAATTATGACTGCTACAAAACGCAGTGCATAAAACCAACTCACTGTCTGTTCAAACAAACATACTCTGTCTCTAAGACACTCTGCTGTGTTTTCCGCCTCCTTAACTATTGTGCATACACATAAAAAGTTACACTGGATCATTTCACTTTTTACCTTTCTTGTCATAATAAAAAATTTCACAATCTTTAATACATAAAAAAAACTACCAAGATTTTTTGTCCTTTTTATTTTTATATGCTGTAACATATAAAACATATTATAATAAAACCTCTTTTAAAAAAAATAAAATTAAAACTAAATTCTATGGCCCACCTTTCATTTCGCATATGATATATATATAACATATGTTTAAAACATATGTATATATTAAACTATCAAAACATTAAAGAACCCTTTCAGTCGGACTTCAAAAGTCTGAATAGATTGAATTTCAAACCAAATTCGCGTTCCAAAATGGGATGCTGACGTCTGCCTAATTTTAACTCGAATTCTCAATCCAATGTGCCCTATAAAAATTCGGGTCCAGTTTTCAGGTTTTCAGATTCCCTTCAATTTCATGCGATCCAATATTAATGCTCCACGTGTCCTCCTTTTGAATTTACAAAACTGTCGGGTAAATTTCTGTTTGTTTAATTTCTAGTTGGTGAATTGCGTTAATGCTGGTTGTTGTGTTTAAATACAATCCTGTACAGAAATATGGCTGCGGCCGTCTACAAAAAAACTTGCAGGAATTTTAAATGCTGAATTAAATTTCTGGATGGCGTGCAAGCAACCTCCAAAAAAAAATGTTGCTGCTGCATCCGTCCTTCTGCTGCAGCAGTTGAAGTTAAAATTCAACAGCACGGGGTTTAATAAGTGAGGGTGTAAAGGTAAATTTTTGTTGATAGTACTGAATTAAGATCATCTATTCATTTTTGTAGGGTCTTATGGTGTTTGGTTTTTTAGTTTTGGGTTGGGCTTATTGAGTCTAAGATAGTTTTTGAGTGAAAAAATTGCTATCAGGTATTAAAAAATTTTGGTTCTTTTGTCAAAATTTATAAGCTTGTTAGGAAATACAAAACTGACAATGGTTGTATCTTAAATTTGTGGAAAATAATTTGAAATGAAACCTTTTTGTTTAGGTTGTTGCAGCAGGTGCAAACCCCGTTCAAATTACTAGGGGCATTGACAAGACAATAAAGGCCTTGTTTCGGAACTCAAAATTTTGTCAAAGGAGGTAAACGCTTGCCTTTTGAGTAGGCTGGTTTTCCTTTTTGCTGATGGTTTGGTGTATCTAATTGAATTAGTTGCCTAAGGTATTTTTGGTTTCAAACTCCTTTTCATTTTTCATATAGTATTGGCCTTGTGGAATACATTTGATTGTGTGGTCTTGTTAGATCTACAACATTTGTAGTTGTTTAGTCTTATGGCCGATGTGCACTTTTATTATGGAAATAGTTGATGCAATATTGTCATTTAATCCTTACTGCAGGGTAGCATGTTGAGAAGTTTCTTGTGAAACATTTGGTATTCAAAATGACACTTGATCCTATACAACATCATGCACTTGACTCCAAAATTCATATTCAAAGTGTGCCAGACAATTCTTGCAAAATTTCAAATATTTATGTTGTTTTAAACCATTATCTTTTTCATGTATTGGATGTTGAAAATGTGAAAAAGACTTTGGTATGAAACCAACTGGTGAATAATTTCCAGCACAACAACCACTTCCAAGACATGATTTAGAAGTAGAAAAAATGTGCTTATGAAGCATAGAAAGATATCCTTGATGCATTGTCAATGTTTGGCTAGGGTTATTTTGGAGAAAATAACTCCTTATTCCTAGAATAGTGATCTTCAATACAAGTAAATGCCAGAGAAGAGAGATCATCGTGTGACGCAACAAAACTGAAATTGGACCCCTAAGGAGAGGTGGTGTGTCTACAATCGCTCTGTCAGCATTTTCCCTTGGTTTACCCCGTTCTTTTCCTCCAGCCTGAGTCTTAATTGACTTCTTCTTTCTTCGGTTTTATTTATCAAATTCATAGAATTTGATAAATAAATACTATCCACAATGGTTGGACTTTAATTTATATTCCCGACTTTATATTATCTCCAAGCCTTATAACCAATGTTTAACTTTCAACACTTTGTATTTATACTCCACGTTTCTTTTTAAATAAATAAATTGTAATGAACTTTTGGCTCTATATTTCACCACCCAGCCTTACAACAATCACGCTCTAGACTTATGCTAATTATCCGCCAATCGTTTAATTAAAAAATTTCATTATACTCTAGCCCCACCTATATATATCAATAACCAATCAAACACTCGTATCGTACCTGGCTATCCTCCGCACACCTTAGTTAACCTCCGGGCAAGTTCAACGTGCGACCACCGTCCGATGGCCCTTCTCCAAATCAACGACTCTTGGCAATTTCGCTCGGCTTCCAATGTCGGGCTTTAATGTGCAATGGCGCGGGTTAAACGGTGGTTTTCTGGGGGTCACTTCCCCACGTGTCACATTCCCTATGGAATCACTCGCGAATAGGAAATACCGCCTACTCCGCAAAAGCGGTGCGATATGGGCAACCCGCTTTTGTGATTCCGCTCGTGGTTTTGGTAGAGGGCTTGACCACGGGTGCAAGTCTGGTTCTGCTATCCTTTTTTTTGTTAACTCATGTCCAATCCTCGGGTCAGGTTCCGAAAGCACAACAATTTTGTCTCTTTATTAAGCGGGATTTTTATATTTGAACAGTTTTCACGACCCCGGTTCTCTACACAGACCTCGCCTTCGGGTGGGGTGAGTTCACAGGGTTATCCAACAATTTACGGGAATTCAAAGACAGAAGAATGGAATTATCAGTACCTAATCGCCTCACAGTTAAACAATTCTTCACAATTAGCAGTTCGAGATAATTCAATGGCAACTAAGCTTGGAAATCATTTAACTGGAAACAATTGTTCACACACAGAGGTTTATTGCAGAAATCCCCTCTCTACTCTTCTCTTCCCTCTCTACTTTTATTCATCCGAGGAATTACAATTTATATACATAACATATGGCTCTTCGGTTCCTCTGAGAGGACCGTTCTAGAAATAAAAAGGTCTAATTATAATAATTCAACTAACTGAAACAGTTCAACTCCTACAACTCTAACTAGTCTAAGTAATACAGTCAGCTGAGGTATTGACACCTAGCTGTTACAACTCAAATGTTTTCGAACCCTCCTAGCCACAACATGCGGAAAAAACCTCCTACATTGCTGGCTAGTGCCTAATGCCCTTGCATCATCGTGTGACATAAACCTATTAACAAAAGTGAATTCCTTGAATTTCACCAAATATTTTCTTTGAATTCCTTGCTTTTAAAAGCCAATGATATCCCTTATTGTGTTAATGTTACGGAAATTCCTTGTCCTAGTGCCTCACACTCTACTATGAATGTTTTACCAAAAGTAGGTGCAACCGATGTTGGTGTAAAAGACATGGCATCCATTGAAAGAGAGAATGCCAAAGTAGCCTCATCATTCCATATAAATGATATTTTCTTCAAGAGATATGTGAGTGGACTTGAAATGCATGCATAATTCTTAACAAATGATCGATAATATCATGTAAGTCTAAAAAATCTTCTAAGAACCTTGATTTTCTTAGGAATAGGTCATTTTGTAATAGCTTGCATCTTTTGAGGCTCCAACTTCACTCCTTCCTTTAAAACAATATGAACCAAATACTCGAATTCTTATTTCCCAAAAGCACATTTGGATATTTTTACATAAAAATGATTATTCTCAATAATTATTTATATAACTTTTCCACATGTTTAGTGTGGTATTCCCATGATTTATTATAAATATGTGTATTATCAAAGAAAACCAACACAAAATTTATAAGATGGGATCAAACAAAATTGTTCTTAAGTCGAGCCCGCCGGACTTCAAACAGCGATAAACCATAATTCAAACCAAATTCGCGTTCCAAAATAGCCTGCTGACGTCGGCCAATTTTGTGACGTGAAAACCAAATGAATTCCGCCCTAATCTTTTTCGGGTCCGAAGTTGGGCTGGCGTACGGAGGGAGAGTTGTGACGCGAATTTCTTATCAAATTCACCCTAATATTTTTCGGGTCCGGATTTCCACTGTGCGAGCGGCCCAAACAAAGATCCGCTCCAATCAATTTCTGCCACGTGTCCTCAATAAAAACTTGCCCTGCTCCCGGCTGCGGGTGCATTCGATGGCGTTTAAGGTGATGGGACATGGATATGGCAATTTCATATCATTCGCATTAACATTTAACGCTGTTCAATTAAGTTTTCACATCAAATCTAGATTAATTAATTTTTAACACTGTTCAAGATCGGACCTCCACTCCTCTGAGCGATTCCGCACGCTCCAATTTGATGCGGCCTTCGGCTCTCATTATTAATGATGGTCTAATTATATTCGGCGTCCTTTGATTACATTACGATCGGAGTCGAAAAATGGCTTTTAGCCATGCTTTTTCGGACAAGAGCCAATTCTTTGGATTACACGCACTACTAGCTGTGACGATAAGGGAGAAGTCGCAGTGGTCTTGCCTAGACATGACATATCTGCATTTCTCTTGGTTCCGTCTCTGTCTGTCTTCCTCTGTTAATTGGAATTCTGCTTCTCCGTCTCCTCTTGTGCCCACTGCGCCTGAGACTGCACCCATGCCTCGCGTGCGTCATAGGATGCGTTGCCGCAGGGGGAGCACTAGAGGTCAACCCCTGCGGGCTCCCTCC